>OX453063.1:14058739-15258739 GCA_949699795.1 Spicauda simplicius
AAGCATACACAAGGACAGACAGGGCGAAGCTACTTTGTTTATGTAAAATCATTTAGGTACACATGTCATGTCATTTGCGTTTTTCTTTATTTTAAATAACAAATCTATACATTTTTATTGTCATTCATATATCTATTAAATAAATATATAAATAATTCAAGCTTAGTGAAACTGAAACAGACCTATTGGCATAAATGGAGTCCATCGCTTGCAATTTACATTTGAACCGTCTAAAGTATTTTATGATTAAATTTTCTTTTTTGTCGTTGTTACAAGACTTCGTGACCTCGTTAGAGCATTACCGCACGCTTTGCATTAACCCAGGGGGTCCACAAACTTTGACAAGCACTGGTTCATTGCTAGGTTTCTATAACTTGAATTATAGACGAGGCTATACCATTATCGATGGGCGAAGGTTGGGAACTTTGTACACCATTGGGTCAGTTACTGACAGCTAACAAATAATGGAATTGAATAGCGGCTATATTATAATTGATTTTGTCCGAGCTAGCAATTTAGTCGCTATATTAGTAAAAGTCAAGTTATTTTTAGGCATTTCCATAAAACTGTACAGTAGTACAGTTTTATGGAAATGCCTAAAAATAACTTGATTTGTATTAATATTATATGTTACATCGTAGGGAAAATTGTATATATAGACATGGGTAGTTCAACATACTGTGCGATCCTGTTGGCTCGCTTTTATATGAGGCGACCATCTTTGTCTTCAGGAGTATTCGGGTGTAGTAGCTCATCTGTGATTGAGTTTAGATAAAAGCACTTTACTATATATGCCGGTGTATATCGGGTTGCTTAAAGTTATCCATGGGCGGCAGTGACCATTTACCATTAGGTGGGCATGCATGCTCGATTGTTACAATGATATATCTTAAACACGATACACGTATCCATAGACCAAGCATCAAACTACATAACAATTTCTAGCACTCATAACTTCAAAAAGGAGCTAAGTCTGGGCATTTTAGGAATATCAGAATTTCATTTTGGAATAAGTAGCCCTTTGTACTATGTATTTTTAATGTGTTTTACTATGATTTTACGGTGTACAAAAACCTATAAATAAATAAAATAAATAAATAAGTTCACTTTTACTCTTGAATGTCGCGTAATACGCAAGGTGATAAGCGGAATTACGTTTAATTGGCAAAAATAAAACGTAAATTAGTATGAAATCCTCTGTAACATTAACCTGATATAGGGAATAACTATCGCCACACAGACAGAAAACAAAAACAACAAGAACAAGAAAAAAAACATTTTTTTAAGTATCAACGACCTCACAACGCACAGTTTGCAATTTAAAATTTTACTAACTTATTTTGAACCCGACAAAAACTTGGCAGTTCCAAATTAATTCTAATTTCGTACTCACTTGCGCCTCTTATCGGTCATCTCGTGCGTGCGTTTACTATAATTATGGGGATGACGCATCCACGACATTGCAATAAACAACCAACTTCGAAGACTTCGAAGATCCATGTACTTACGTATATAAGCACTAGTGATGTAACGAATATTCGCATTCGTATTCGCAAGAATTGTGCGAAAAGTTTTTAACCTTTTATCCAGCCTCCACAAATACTCTGGTTTTGTTATAAATACACCTAAGTTTTGTAACCCTTTATGTATTTGTGGTTGAAATAAACGATTATTATTATTATTATTGTATTGCACCTATTGAATGCAGTGCTTTGCAAAGAAAGTTCGGCAAATCTATATAAAAACATTTGGAACTGAAGTTTATGTCGCCCAAAAAAGAAATCGTCCGGCATCCTTTTTTATCTGACTGAAGTAGCAAACGAGCATACAGTCCACCTAATGGTTAGTAGTCACGGACATCTGTAATCAACTTCATACAGAACATGGGTTCTTTCTGAAGTCAATCACAGATGCGTTGCTACTCCCGAGGACTATGATGGTCGCCTCATATAAAAGTGTGCCGGCAACCACAGCCTTCCATCGACACACAAGAAATACTTCACGCTAGAAATAGGTGTAATGATTTGTTTGGAAAGGTATTAATTACTACTTGAACTATTTATTTCTAGCATAGAACATTTCTCGCATTTCGGTGGAAGGGTGTTGTTGTTAGCTTACTTTCATATGAGGCGATCATCTTAGTACTGTGGAGTAGCAAAGCATCTGTGATTGATTTCAGGTAGAACCCCTGTTCTATGCATGCTCGTTTGCTACTTCAGTCAGATAAAAAAAATCTAGCATAGAAAAATATACCATCTAACATGATTATTTTGTATATACCCATTTAAAACACAAACAGATCTATTCATTATTACGCTATCCTATTAATTAGCCATTACTTTAATCTCCACGACCTTACCAACTGAATTAATGAAGTTTATAATCATTGTTAGTGTCAGCTGTGTTAAGCGCGCTACAAACGCCATTTTTAACATTGGTACCTGTTGGTTTGCGTCGTGATGACGGACTCTGATTTGGTTTCTTAAAAACTAATAATTTGTAAGTAATATAAAATGCAACTATTATAACTGAAATACTTATTAGGCATGTATTTTCAAACCAGAATTATAGTTAGACCGAGTGTTAACACCCTTTTTCAGCTAATTAGATAAATCTTATCAGTCCTGTTTTCAGCCACTAATGAGGTAAACCTTAACAGTTTAAATGAAACACCTATTACAGCGTTTCGGCCTTAAAACACTGTTAATACTATGACATATCAATGTTAAAAAGCTGAAATATCTGTGATGATAGTACCTCTACAATTAAGTAGTTCCACCTTTAAAGTAGCTGAAGTAAGAATCAGCATTTCCGCTAGGCGTTTCGCTCTCAACCCGAAGAATAATATCCGAATATACCTTGAATTTATTTCATAATATAACTTTTAATGTTCCAGATTTTTTCAGACTCACGTAGTAGTGTCGTCTGGCGCGGGCTTTAAAGAAAAGTGAAGTTGTTTATTTTAATATATTAAAGATTTATGTACACCAGTTGAAATAACTAGTTTATTGACAAAACTTGATCGTGATTGCCGCCGAATGATGGAAAAGTTTTATTTTTGATACTAAACGGCTAGAGAAGACTTTGAATAGCCTCGTTGCGTTTTATGACAACGTTAAAGGGAGGTCAAGATGTTTTTACTACTAAATATACATTATAAAAACATTACGTTGTAATCTTATTTTAACTTTAAGATTATCGCAGTTGCAACTTTAATTTTTGATTTTCGTGCGTATTAAAATTACCAGAGAAGAACTGGTAGAACCAGCGTAGTTCGACCGAGGAAGTACCATCGCTACACCTATTTCTAGAGTGAAGCATTTCTTGCGTTTCGATAGAAGGGTATGGTTGCCGGCACACTTTCACATGAGGCGACCATCATAGTCCTCGGGAGCAACGCATCTGTGATTGACTTCAGATGGAAACCATCGTCTGTTTCATACAGACCTAGACACCTAGACGATACTAGACTGCACGTCACTAGGGGATGCGCGGGGTTAGAAGCGAGATGCGGGGTACTGAACCGCTTTTGTTTTATTCGCCTAATTGTTGTGGTCACGTAATATACAACGTAAAAATATAATATGACATAATAAACATTACTTCTTTAAAAAGAACATTCGAAAATAAGTTTTAAACTTTATTATATATAGAGAAAGTCCAGGAGAGTTGAACCGCTTTTTGTTTAAAGTGTCGTGTTTTCTTATAAATGAGGCTTAGCGAATCATTTATAATAATAGACAGTAGCTTATTTATTTAGGTTCACTTATACATACCTAATATTTTTTTCGAAATTATAGTACTGACATATTTTACATTTATTTAGATCTTTAAGGTGGTAGAACTAGTGTTGTTCGACCGGGAAGTACCACGGCCACACCTATTTCTAGCGTGAAGCATTTCTTGTTTCGATAGAAGGGTGTGGTTGCCGGCACACTTTCACATGAGGCGACTATCATAGTCCTCAGGAGTAGCAACGCATCTGTGATTGACTGTGTTCAGATAGAACCCATGTTCTGCATGTAGTTGATTACAGATGTCTATGAGCGGCAGTGACCACTTACCATCAGGTGGACTGCAAGCTCGTTTGCTACTTCAGTCAGAAAAAAAAACTGTGGCTGAGAAATTAGGATTTTTAGAACGGTTGCCGAACAGCGAGCCGCAGGTTACTAATTCCTTCTCTAGGGTATAATATGTCGTACTTGATCAGCATGGTACATACATTACAATCCGAAACCCTTTTCATTTTGAAGGACGACCAGTGCCCAACGTTGAAACAAAAAAGTTGACGATAACTTTGTCGATGTTCAGTCATTTATGTGCTCTCTCTATAGTCAAAGCGACGATATTTTCTTCATTTAGTCCGTAAAAAAGCGTATATTTTTTACGCCTACCTTAAGCTTCGCAAACAAAGTAATCAATTAGCTCCCACCAAAGTAATGGGCTATAAATCTGATTAGCAGCAGTTCCTCACCTTCAAAAGATTAACAGCAAGCGGAGTGTTGACAAGAATCTTAATAAATATTATTAAATAAAAATATGTTTTCCGGTTATCCGTTTTCCATTTAATTTTGAATAAATAAAAATATTATGACCCATAATTAATATGGCTACATGCAATTGAGTCGATGCTTAATAACTCGACTGAGGGTAAAAGATGCGTATGCACATCTTTAGTTGTTAATTTTTCGACAATGGATCCTTACTTTAGAATTCAGGCGATGGCCACTGGCCATCCATGCACATCACTCATACAAGTGGTATAAAACAAAATAGTTTCCCGCTGTCTGCCCTTATGTACGCTTAGATCTTTAAAACTGCGCTACGAATTTTAATGCAGTTTTTCCTAATAGATAGAGTGATTCAAGGGGAAGTTTTTTATGTACATGTATAATAAAGTAAAGAGACACCAATAATTTTAGATTTGTGACTTTTAGGCGGAACGAGGTTATCTGGGTCAGCTAGTCTATAATAAACCACGGATTAAAGCCCTTACTAACATCGCTCGCAATGCTATCCTTGAGACCTAATTTTGAACGCCAAGGGTTACATTTCCTTTACCTTCAAACCGTAATAAAGAAGCTTGACACTCTTGTAATTAGATTGAAATACGTATGACGGCAGTATCTCCACTTCTCCTACCATTTGGTTTAAAGGTGGTAGAACCAGTGTAGTTCGGCCGGAGAGTTACCACCGCCACACCTATTTCTAACGTGAAGCATTCCTTGTGTTTCGATGGATGTTTTGTGCGGTTGCCGGCAAACTTTATATGAGGCAACCAACCTTGTCCTTGTTGTTTTATAAATGCTGCGGAACACTTCGTCGCGTCCCACTCGCACTTGACCGGTTTTTTCGGCTGCTTAGGTCATTACAATAAATTTAACTGCGTTACGCAATGAGCTATGTTATCTATTGTTTAATCTGTGTTAAGGCTTAACCACAATGGCCAATTTATTTGTATATTTAGTTAAGATTGAAATCTACTTGGTGCTAGAATTATATGTAGTTTAATTGAGCCCACATAACTTACGCCTTGTAGCAGTAATTACCGCGCCTGTATGCTCCGATTTTCTTTATGTCTATAGACGTTTTAGCAAGGCTGCATATTCCCAGAAGGCTGCTTCTTTTAAAAAAATCTTTACACTCAAAATTCGCGAAGTAAATAATTTTTGATTTCTATTTTTCCAGCAGCAGCGTCCCTCGTCAGGCCCCAAAACAGTGTATTCTTTTAAAGCACATGCTCTTTATTGTACCGACTAATAATAATTAACAAAAAATGTTTAGAAACAGTCGACCAAATGAAAAATTTAAAGGCAAAATTTAAACATTTGCCAAACAGCAAACACTTTTGTCGAAATATTCCAACAACGCACGGTTTCCGACAAGTTGAACGTGTGACACAAATGTCTACATTAGCTGTTTAAGCTAAGGCAAGGGTGGCTCAAGTTTAACAAAGCGTCTATCTTCCATTGTTAAGCAAACAGTGTGGCCGGAGTATAATGAGAACACGCGACATTGAACTGTCTACGTGGATTGGCGCACAGAATGGAAAATTCACACGGTACACTGAATTCTTACCTTTAGATCTTTACCACGTAAGTTATACTCAAACATGAGTTAACAATTGATGAGTGTTGATAGTTAAATAATAATAATATTAAGATAATATCAATAATATGTAATTATATATTATATTAATAGAAAATAATGTTAACCTTTAAATAAATGTAAAATTGCCTACGCTATCGTATTGGGTGTTACCTGTAAAGATAGACGTAAGTCTGTATAAATAAATAAATAAATTAATTAATTCATTCATTCATTAATAAGAGAACGTTTGATTTAATGCCATTTGACCGACCATCATAGAACTTTATCTAACTGAACGTTTTTCTATGACGAAAGTTTTTTTTGTCCATTCTTTGACTTTGTATTATGATTACTTATTAAATTAATCTCTTACTTATCTAATTAATTGGCCACAAGCGGAAGCTAATAAAATATAACAATCATAAAAAATATATATGTATATTTAAAGAAGTTAGGCAAATTTGATGCGAATATATTGACAAATCACGAACTATAAAGTATGAATAATTTATAACACAATTATTTATTTACAATGAAACTTTAGTATCTCACATTAACACAATGGAGTGAAAGCCAGTAGAGTACCTACTTCTGAAACCTTTTAATATTTTACGATTATGTTCTTTTTAGTACCTACGAAAACCAAACATAACATCTCATAAGTACCGTAAACATCATAGTTAAGAATATATAGTATACGAACGCCATGACTATATATTCGACCGGGGAAGTACCACCGCCTCACCTATTTCTAGAGTGAAGCATTTCTTGCGTTTCGATAGAACGGTGTGGTTGCTGGCAGACTTTAACATTAGGCGACCATCATAGTCCTCGGGAGTAGCAATGCATATGTGATTGACTTCAGATGGAACGCATGTTCTGTATGTAGTTGATTACAGATGTCCATGGGCGGCAGTGACCACTTACCATGAGGTGGACTGTATGCTCGATTGCTACTTCAGTCAGAAAAAAATGGATGGTAGCATTTCTTTTTACCGTGAACGTCGTAGGAGTAGGAGACAAAAAAACACAATTATTTATTCCAGGAGATAGACGTCTTCCTGTGCGTGATCGCCAACTGCAGTCACCAACATGTTTGTCAGGCGCGGTGACTATTGGTAGTAACTATTTAGTCTTATGTACAGCAGTAGATTTTTATTAGTGAGTAGAAAGACTAATGGATGGATCAATGTAAACGACTAGACTCGTTATGCGATTCCTTTTACGTTTAAAGTTTGAGAATCATTATTATTGACCTCCCACACATAAAACTTCGGAGAACTCAGGCTGACTCTTGTGCCCCGAATTTCAATGTTTTTGTAATTTTAAATTTTCTTCAACAAATCACTTAACAAGTTATAAAATACTTGCAAAAATTTGCCAGTTAAAACTAAGTGTTAACAGCATATTGTATAACGTTGGAAACAAAACGTAACACCTACTCGAAATAGAATTATTAATACTCTTCACATTTCTAATAATAAATTGCAATAAATGTGAAATCTATAAGTATTTACAGAGCATTAATGTGGAATAAAGAAGTTCCTTCCTTTATTGAGTATTGAAGCTCCGTCATCCGTTGAAGAGATATTATTGAGAATGACGAACAAAAGCATCGAGTGACTTGTACTGAAGTAGAAAATAAAATGGCTAATAGCGACTTCATTTTCAAGGAATATTCGGTGAAGCTTTTTATTTTTCCTAATCTATAACTTCAATTTGTTCATGTCATATTTTTAATTATATCTCTTAGATTTTGTTTACGTATATTGTTATCTGACTGAAGTAGCAAACGAGCATGCAGTTCACCTGATGGTAAGTGGTCACTGCCGCCTATGGACATCTGTAATCAACTTCATACAGAACATGAGTTCCATCTGAAATAAATCACAGATACGTTGCTGCTCCCGAGGACTATGATGCTCGCCTCATGTGAAATTGCGTCGGCTACCACACCCTTCCATTGAAACGCAAGAAATGCTTCACGCTAGAAATAGGTGTGGCGGTGGTACTTCCTCGGTACTACACTTGTTCTACCACCTTCAAATTACTTGATGTACTCCCTATTTCTTCCATTATTTATTGTAAGATAAAAGAAGAAGTAGGCGTTTAGATTAAAAGGAGTTACTGCTTGATGGGATTGCCTAAAAGTCAATCTTAATTGGTTATATCAATGTTCAATGGTGTTTAATAATAACAATCGATGATTACTTTTTTCATACACTAGACAAGTGATTGATTACTTGTCATACCGCTTGGCACTATTTATGTAACTTATTAATTTATAATTGCTTTACAGGAAACTATACTCTATGTATCTACCTATATGAATTCAGAATTAAATCTCAATTACCAATAAGATAAGATACATGAACAATATTTAATGCCAACTAGATAATTTGTCTTAAGACGTTTAAAAGCCGGTCGGATTCAAGTAATCTTGTAAATACAGGTCAATAAATAATTCAGTGTTAATATTGAAATAAAGGAAAAAACTGCAATACAAAGGGACCTATGACGCGGTATGGAAAAATATTTGGGATG
Source organism: Spicauda simplicius (assembly GCA_949699795.1). Lineage (NCBI taxonomy): Eukaryota > Metazoa > Arthropoda > Insecta > Lepidoptera > Hesperiidae > Spicauda > Spicauda simplicius. The sequence goes on from OX453063.1 coordinate 14,067,374, forward strand.
TGCGAATTTTAAAAATTAACACCACTCGGCTAACTATATTCCAATTTTCAGCGGTGAAAATGAACTGAGCAAACCAACAGGCTAGCTACACGAAAACAGAGGTGGTAGAACCAGTGTAGTTCGACCGGGGAAGTACCACCGCCACACATATTTCTAGCGTGAAGTATTTCTTGCATTTCGATAGAAGGGTGTGGTAGCCGGCACACTTTGACATGAGGCGACCATCATAGTCCTCGGGAGGAGCAACGCATCTGTGATTGACTTCAGATGGAACCCATGTTCTGTATGAAGTTGATTACAGATGTTCATGAATGGCAGTGACCACTTATACATCAGGTGGACTACATGCAAAAAAACAGGCATTATAAGATACATTCCAAAGTTTGTTGAACCTTTGTTTATGTATGGGGGCTTACTGCCACAAGCAAAATCAGAACACACTAGTGTGTTCAAATTTTTAGGAAAATCCTTTATCATCTCAATTATATTTAGATATTTAAGTTAGATAAAATTATGTACTTCATTCACTTCAATTGTCAATATTTACCCTGGTGGATGAGCGCGGTACCCTGTAACACAGGTTTCCTCCCAGTATGGGGGCCCTTGCGACTTATTTATACTGTAACTTTGAGATGAATAAAGAATTTTGAATTTTTGATTTTTTTTTTGAATCCTTAGATTAACGTATATTTTAAGGCGTCTACTAAGCATTTTAAGTATTCGGTCATCATAATTTAATGGCACATGTAATAAACCTGGCGAAATACATTTTTTTTTGTATTTTGGTCAAAGTAGGCTACAGGATTCCCCATACCAGCGACAATGTTTCTTAATATTAATTCAGGGTTACAGCGTTAGGGTGAACAATCAAAGTGTTAACCTACGCAGTCGTGTTAATCCAGTGGAATAAATTGATGTAAATCAGCGCCATCTGTTTAGAATTTTTGACGCCTAAACTCAGCCGAGAAAACCACGTTTAGGTCTCATTGAAATAAGCTGCATGATTAATGGTACATCAGTATTCATTGCATAAGTGTCAGATAAGCCAGACGCCTTATGCGCGTGACATCACTCAAGAAACGCGAATTGACGATGGAAATTAACAGTCAAGTTAACATTAAATCGTATTGGCATATGGCGAAACTGAACAAGAAATGTAGTTTTTAAGCTATTTTAAGCGGGCTTTGAGCGCGGCAACCGTATCAAGAATTTTCGTAACGAACAAACCTAACACCGCTCACTCCACCTACCAAGTAACGCCGAGCGTTCGCTTAACGTGTATGTAAACGGTACGACAGAACGAAGCTCGCAGTGATCGAGACGAGCTGCTTGGAAATCGGACGAATATTAAGCAGCTGTTTGTGAGAAAGTATATAGTGTCCAAGAATTAATATCAAAGAAAGAAAAAAAAACTGCATAAATAAAGAAATAGTTATAATTGCACAAGTTCATAAAAAATGCTATGCAATAGCTTTACCGCGGCAGTCCCAGAGAGCCGCACGTTTTTTTATTAATTTAGTCGTATATTACACAATAAATCCATTTCACTTGATTAATTAGTCGCTTTCAGATTCGTTACTCGATTTGTTTTGTTAGTTTCTTACAACTTCAAAAGTTACAATTTGCAGATTTTAAATTTTTGAGTATTTAAGCCAATTGGCAACTTGAATTTTAACAGTTTTTAATCATTATTGCCTACCTCAAGCCTATATACCAATTCGCACTTGGCCAGCGCGGTGGACTGCGGCCTAAACTCTCTCATTCTGATAGAAGACCCGTGCCCAGCAGTGTGAAAATAATGAGTTGACGAGTTTGCCTGCCTAATAGTAATTGTTTATGTAGGAGACGTCTATCTTTAAACCTATCATTTTTATACGCATAAAGGTTCTGGCGAACCTCATACTTGACCTTAACATTTATATTAGTATTTAAGGGCGTACGTAACATTGCGATCGCTTTGAAAATACCGAAGTGATTTAAACAATAGTCAGTTTATTGCCTTGAGTGTAAATCGTGGAATTTTCCTAAAGCTACAAGATATGTAGCTGGTGGAGGTAATAAAATTGTGCAAGCCAACTCATAATGATGCTTTAAGCCACAGGTTCTTAAACCTATTACATATATTGCATCGGTCAACGAGAATAATAAAAAAAAGTGTGTTTCAGCTCCGACGCACGACTGGAGTTTATTCGCATTTAAATTAAATGGCGCCACACGTCCACATTAAAGATGGTTAAGATTAAGATTACATGGTTCATTTTGAAAAAATATATCTAAATATATAAGTACGTATTAAGATATTAATATTGTACGTATTTACAGAGTATTTACATTACCATTCTTAACGATTTACTTCTTTAAATACCATTGAGTAAAACGTAATCCCGAAACCTATGCGTACTAATAAAATAGTTCAAAAGATTTAACTAGATGGCGTTATATTCAATAAAAAATCGTAACGATTCGGGCATTCGTCAGTAGATTTTACTCCTCACATTATTCTCATACCGGGCCTTTATATATGCAAATCGATTCTTAATGAGTAAACTCCAAAACCTGTATAAAATCAGTCTCCGTAATAAGTCTGCTAGAAAAATCTCTACTATTTATTTCTGGTAATTGAAATAAAATATAAGTCTATCGTCGTCTCATAAGTCGTTTCAAAGTCCCTTTTTATACTGGCTCTTAACCGAATCCATGTAAGTATCTATAGTGCGCACGGAGGACATTATCGGCCACTTTGAGAATCACTGCTTAAAACCGTGGCCTATTTAATGTTCCGCGGTTAATTCTTATGCTATTGACACTGCCATAAATATTTTTATGTCTTTTGTTTACGTCTGTAGCTAGTATAGGGACGCAATGATTTCAATTGCAAAATTAAAAGACTGTGCCAAATATCGATCTGTGTATTTCTATTTATTATATAAAGATTCTTTCTTTATCTGTTTGCTTTGATTTTTGTTATCATGTAACAAAAATAAATTATGTTTAATCAGATTAATTAGGAAAAATTAATGAGAAGGCATTAGGGATCATAACTAATCTTAGTATCTACAAAATTTCTTCGTATCTGTTTTGTTCAAGCTAGAACTTCATTAGAAGGCAGCTAAGAAATTTAACTCAGGCAATTGTACTGGTGTCCTACTCCTGAATTATTTTTTAGTTGCCTTCTTCCTGCATTCGGTCTCCCGTTTTCCTACTAAGTAATTCTGCTACAGCGCCAGCACTTTCTCTGCAGCGCCGCTTTCCACCAAAGCTGTATGTGGGCTTATAAGTGCCAATAAATTAATAAGGAAATGCGGTATTTTTATATGTACTTTTTCTGTTAATAAACCCATCAATAATGATTATTGCAACAAACATAATCGTAAAAAAGGTGTAAAAAGAGCCCTCCTTCAAACCATTGGCGACTCCTCTAGTGTTGAAAATGTCCATAAGCGACGGTGACTGCTTTCCATCAGGTGGCCCGTCTGTCTTATCGTTAGGTCCAACTATTATACAAAGTAATCTTACTGATCTTGTACCTTAACATGTGCCTATAAGCATATTAAGTGCATACATTGTGACTATTTTTTTTCCACTGTGTACTTAATGTTACTTATTTATCCTACTATAATTTCTGTCCTTCAGTAATCCTTTTCTAACTTTATACACACTTCTCACTCTTCATTCCTGTTATCTTTCCCAATTCCATGCATAGGTTGTCTGGAAGAGATCGCTGCCTAGCGATAAGACCGCCTATTGCGTACTATAGATCTACTTTGTATGTTATTGTTATTTTTGTATGTGTTATAGTGTGCAATAAAGAGTATTCTATTCTATTCTATTCACAATTGATAAATTAGCTAAATTAGGAAATTCATTGTACTTTTAGTGCGTCATAAACTCAGTAATTACCATAAGTCACAGTAATTTTCTCGGTTTTTTCTTACTCCTTTCACAATTTAAATCTGTAAGTACTTTTTTCAATGTTATCCGGACACAATAATGCAGACAGTGTTTCAACAATTTGTTTCGAAATCGCATAACGATTAAGCGAAGCATACTAATGAAACTGTATGAAAAAATTGCTCAGTACGTAAATGTATACCGATAAACAAATTGCAATAAAAATGACTGCGCGCGTGACATCCATGCAAGTAAAAACAGTAGGCATTATAAGCTTTGGAGGTAAAGTACGAACAGTGACGTAATATTTCTACCTAGCCAGTAGCATCGCTTTTTATATTATATTTTTCCTTTTAATCCTTTCTTTCTTTTAATCTTTTGATCAATTATTTCATATTTTTTTCACTGTATGAGAAATTATGTATGAGAAAAGATTAAAAGTACCTATGGTTTTGCATAAATTTTATACAATAGCAAATTTTCCAATTTTGAAAATAAAACAGAAATAATACAGTCCAAACCATATAATAGTTGCAATATTATATATCAACAAAAATATTTAGACACAAAAAGTTACTATAGATTTTTTGACAGATTGTGATGATTCATAGTATCAAATTAAAAAAAAAGATTTTCTGAACAACAAAACCAGTTCATATTTTAATCAGTTTGGCTTTACTAAAAGCCTACTCTGCACAAAATACCAAATAAATAATCCATCATGTTAATTCTACAAAACTGTACATATTTGTCAAACGAGGTAATAGCACCCTAACACCAATGTTCTAAAGCATGTTGACGTGTGTGCGTGTGCTTAGACACGTATATACACACATTTGTATTCAGAGTGCAATTTACTGGCGGTTCCTTTGCGCTTTGCATAATGCCGTCCAATTCCTTTCGCACTTTGAATCACCCCATCCTTTGTAATCAACACGCATTGTTTGGATGATATTATATTTTATTTTCCCCTCCAGCAGGATTTAATAACATCTAATTAGGTGCGAGAAATTACTTAGGAACTAAAAACAACTTTTTCTTACTATATTTTTTTTAATTATTCTCACTGACTTTTTTGTAGTAGAACCATTATGAAGAGATTAATACTGAAAAAATTAATCCGTGCCATTAATTTTATGAAACTGTACATATTTGCAAACGAGGTAATAGCACCCTAACACCAATGTTCTAAAGCATATTGATGTGTGTGCGTGTGCTTAGACACGTATGTATATACACACATTTGTATTCAGAGTGCAATTTACTGGCGGTTCCTTTGCGCTTTGCATAAAGCCGTCCAATTCCTTTCGCACTTTGAATCACACCATCCTTTGTAATCAACACGCATTGTTTGGATGATATCATATTTTATTTTCTCCTCCAGCAGGATTTAATAACACCTCATTAGGTGCGAGAAATTACGTAGGAACTTAAAAATAACTATCTGTTACTATTTATTTTTGTATTATTTTCACTGATCTTTTTTTCTAACAGAATCATTATGAAACGTTTTACTTATACACGTTTAGGATATAAGATCCATGAAGTTTTCATAAAAATAAAGATCTTAGTCCTTCTTTCTACCAAAATCGTGACACAGCTACCTTCTTATCGGAAGATTTTGTGTAATAGGTGGATTTTTTTTGTGTATGTGTAATTCATTTGAAAAATTCAATTAAAATAAAGTCTAACAAACATAGAGCGTCTCCTAAAAGCACAAATTTATTATCTATACTTATAATAAATCTGTAGAGAGGTCAATTCTGTACATGCAATATATTTATAAAATAACTATCAGGGGGTGATTAGGTATCGATACTGATGCCAAAAATGCAATCAATAAATTTTTTGTCTGTCTGTCTGTCTGTCCGTCTGTCTGTTTGTCTGTATAACCGTTATAGAAACAAAAACTACTCGATGGATTGTAACGAAAGTTGGTACGATTATTCTTCATACTCCTGAGCTAGTTATAGTATACATTTCATCACGCTATAATCAATAGGAGAGCATGCACATGCATGAGACTATAAAGTCATCTTATAATATAAGTATTTATGATAGGCTGATAGACGTAATCAAGGTGGTAGAACCAGTATAGTTCGACCGGGGAAGTACCACCGTCACACCTATTTCTGGCGTGAAGCATTTCTTGCGTTTCGATAGAAGGTTGTGGTTGCCGGCACACTTTCACATGAGACGATCATCCCAGTCCTCGGGAGTAGCAACGCAAATGCGATTGACTTCAGATAGAACCCATGTTCTGTATGAATTTGATTACAGATTAGGTACTATGGGCGTCCACCAATTCGCACTTGGCCAGCGCGGTGGACTATGGCCTAATACTCTCTCATGAGAGAAGACCCGCGCCCAGCAGTGGGACAATAATGGGTTGACAACGACTATGGGCGGCTGTCACCTCTTCATATGGACTGCGTGCTCGTTTGCTACTTCAACTAATAAAAAAATGTTATTCCAGGGGTTTATACTGTAAAAACCAGCAGAATTACCATTTCACAACTGAAGTTTTAAAATTGGTACAACAGATCAGCCTACAATTCGTACCAAGGTGTTGGCGGCAAGAAATAACTATGCTAAATATTACTCCGAGAAACAGAAGATATGCCAATTCATATGTGGGCGAAACCACGGACAAAGCCCGACCTTACTTCCTTACTAGTCCTTATTAATGCGAAAGTCGTTTGTTATGATAATTAAGATCCTTAGATAAGTATCAAAACAAGAATGTTGCATACCTTAATACTATTCAACACTTCGTTTTGGATATACAGTTAATTTATTAAAATAATGAGACCATTAATTACTCGGGCGGTTGGCCGAAAATGTATATAATACAGAGTTCGCTGACAAATTAATTTGTCAACGTTATAGCCATATTAGTTAAGTTGTTTTTGTCTTATATTTTGAAACTTATGCAAATTAATTGCCTATATTATATATGTACATATTGCGTGTAGAGACCCTAACACGTATGTATTAAAATAGCTTCATCGGAATAGAAACAAATGTTAAAGGGTTAGAATTTAACATTTTAATTCCATTAGCCGTTTTATTTATTATAATAATTATTACGTTAAATTTGTACGCTGCAACCCTTTTATGATTAACTACTTAAATAACTAGGTACTTGTCCTACGCAAAATACATGAAATAGCTTCTTAAACACTTTTATTACAACTTAGTAGTTATTTATTCTAATTTCATTGTAATTACTTTCGCTTGACCTAGTCTATTGTATTTTAGTATACCTAATATAAAATTGTACGCTAGTATTATTAACAATGCATGTATAGTAAACTTACCACGTACGTATTACACAGTAAATAAGTAAGAAGTAAATAATATATTATATTACAATGTCGTACCTCCCTAACTCTACGCCTTATTTATAAACTAGTTGACCCAGCGAACTTCGTTCCGCCAAAAAGTATAAAATCTACAATTATCAGTGTTTCTCTACTATATTATACATGTATTATACATAGAAACCTTCCTCTTGAATCACTAAATCTATTAAAAAAATTGCATTAAAATCCGTAGCGTAATTTTAAAGATCTAAGCATACATAGGGACAGACAACAAGAAGCGACTTTGTTTTATACTATGTAGTGATTTCAAGTAATTTTCTCGAATTATTTTTTTAACTGTCAGCAAAAACAGATTTCACTTTTTCAATTATATTTTTAATTCAACTTACTATAATGCCATAGAAACGGATCATGAGAAAATAATTTGCATTTTATTCGCAAAGTTCTATAAATTATATTCGAAAAGAGTAAGCAGTGTTATTTGAAAATCAGCTTCGCGCTTGACGACCAGGCTACAAGCGTTTCGGTTTGTGTCAACAAAAGTTGACAAGTGTTGCCCAGAGCAGAGTAGGCTGCGAATAAATTCACTAAATACGATATTGATAAGTTTTTTACAACATTGAAGTAGCAACGAGCATGCAATCCACCTGATAATAGGTCACTGTCGCCCATGGACCCCTGTAAACAACTCCATATAGAACATGAAGTTCTGCCTAAAGTCAATTAGAGGTGCGTTGCTACTCTCGAGGACTAAGTAAAGGTCGCCTCATATAAAAGTGTGCCGGCAACCAAACCGTTCCATCGAAACGCAAGAAATGCTTCACGCTGGAAATAATTGTAGCTGGAAGGTACCCAGGTTCACCACTCATTCACACCATACATTTCACCTTACTATAATTATACATCGATTAAGAGCAGTGAGAGCCTAATGCTTGAAACTTGCCCTCTCAATCGGGAGTTCCGACGTTTAAACCCAAGCACGCACCACAGATCTATGTGCGTATTAGAAATTAATTATCACTGCTTTTCGGTAAAGGAAAACATCGTGAGGAACCTACACACGCGAGAGTTCTTTAAAAAGAGTTCTCGGATGTGTGTGAAGCCCACCAATTCGCACTTGGCCGACGCGGTGGACTATGGGCTAAAACTCTCTCATTCCGAGAGAAGTGCCCATCAGTGGGACAATAATGGGTTGACGATGGTTGACGATTAAATTACTGTACCGTACACACCGTAATAAACGTGGATCTCCATCCCCAAAAAAATTACCCGAACTCAAAATTAACGATATCCCTACAGACAAAAAATTCAAATAGTAATTGTACACAAAAGTGTAATTGTGCACGGTAAAATCGTAGTTAAATGTTTTAAAATAAATTCGTCAGCCTTATCTTTACAAGAAGCATTACAATTTTTTCCAATATTTAATATAAATTAGATTAGAACTACAGATTTCATATACACATATTCCTCTTTCTAACCCGGAAAGGTATATAAACAACTATTTATGTTATAATTTTTAATTTATATTTCTCGTTCTATAATAATAAATCGAGAGAGGTAAATAGTGAATTCTGGCTATAGGCGAAACAACCCACTAAGGTTTAAGTTATTAAGTGTCAACAAAACTCGACAAGTGTCATTGAGGATCGACAAAATTGTTCCAGCTATTACTGCCACTTGAGTCAATATTTGCACAGAGTAAGATTTTACTCAGAGCAGTTATGGCTTTGAGGCTATAAAAAGCATTATGAACCAAAAACAATATTTTTAGAGTAATTTTTTTTAATTGACTTTTTCAAGTAACTTTAACGTTGCAATTTTTGTATCGCCCCAGAAATACGAAATTAAATGGTTGTGTTTGTTTATATGAATAAACCTTATTACGCTTATATTACATGAGTACACAATTTGCTACACAAATTAATCAACAGTTATTTATTTACTAGCTTATTCCTGTGACGTCGCAAGTTTTGATCACGTTTAACATAATAATGAGTATTTCATGTGTTAATCTAGATCACAAACTGTGCGCTAAAATGCAAAATGCGATTAGTTTTTGCGTGGAAAATAACAAACACACAACTCACAAACAATCACATTTTTAATATTAATAAAATACTTCAAAACGATAACAATTAAGTTTGAACAAATGTCCCAGCATATTTAAAACACGTACTCAACGAAGAATATTTATGCAAAATTCTTATTCTTCATATTATTTTTATTGATCACTATCTGACCCGGAGAACTTCGTTCCGTTAAAAGTCAAAAATCTAAAATTATGAATATTCCTTCGCTATTATGCATGCATTATAAATAAAAACCTTCCTCTTGAATCATTCTATCTATTACAAAAATCTGCATTAAAATCCGTCGCGTAGTTTTAAAAAATCTAAGCGTACATGGGGACAGACAGCGAGAAGCGACTTTTTTTTATTCTATTTAAAGTCATATTCTTCAACAAGTACCAAATACTCTCTGTTAACATTTAGTCTGTGGCGCTTCGTTTTTGGGAGGTCATTGTGCGCGCGGGGTGACGTCACCGATGACCTTGACGCTCTCCCCTCCGCTGCACGCGTGAAAAATGTCGCCGTCAAACGCAATGTACATGTAGCATCGATGTATATGTAGCATAGATGTACGTGTAGCATGTAGCATGTATCTACAAATATGTAGGTAACGTAAATGATTTTACAGCGCAATTTCGTCGTTAATTGCCTGTAATTTGTTGAGAAATCTTTTATAGAAATATGGTTGTATTTTTGACAAACATTTTAATTTTCACGCGCAAAGCTAAACTTTTCCCGAGCAAATTACCTTCGAAATTAATTTCGCCTCTTCATGATTAGCGCGTATCCGATATAATTTAAAACCGGTTCTTCATTTTCGCAATGTAAAAATATGTTCATGATTTAAAATTGTGAGTGAATTTAAAATCACAGTCAGGTACATTCTAAATAAATGTGAAAACAACTACGTTTTTACTAACACGATTAGATTCCATATCATGGGTGTCCTGGGTATCCTGTATGCGTCACATGTACTATTAAAATAAAACCAGGGTATCAATCTAAATTAATCAATAATCAATATCAATATCTGTCTGTTTGACGACCCGCGTGGCGGTGCGGTTACCATACCGGTTTGACGCGCAATGGGTCCCGGGTTCGATTCCCGGCCAGACAGATATCTGAATAGTGAGTTTAGGATTTGGTGTTTGTGTATTCGTCTTGTGTGTGTACATGGTACCCACGACACAGGAGAAAATCCTAGTGTGGGACTATGAGTGTAGAAAGCGTAGAAAGCGTGTGTGTTTGTCTGAACAGACATGGAACCCTGATATCTGGCCGTAGGTGATCCCTGCTTGTCACGAGCCGGCATGCGGCAAATAGAGCTCTGAGAAATGATACGTGTTTATTCGGACTAAATAACTATTAATTCGTCACTCACAAGATGGTGTCCTTATGTGATGGTTTGGAGTATGGTTCGACCGAGGAGGTACCATCGCCACACCTATTTCTAGCGTAAAGCGTAAAGGTTTCGGTGGAAAGTTTTGGTTGTCAACATAACACGACATAAGGCATCTTAGTCATCAGAACTATCAACGTATTTATCCTGTAACACAGGTCTAGAACCTCGTTCCAGGCCTTTACGGCTTTTTTATGTGAATGTGTTTATATCAATATTTTTTATTTTTTATTTCTATTTGTGAATGACCTCAAACACTACAAATAAAATACAAGATGCTTACAATTATCTAAAGGCGAAAGTAACGACTTACAAACAGATTTTGTATTGGATTGCATGTTCTTATGCTATTTCAATATTATAAAACAAAAATATCGAAAAAATATTAATCATCGATAAATTCAGTAATGTACATTCATTAGTTAGCAATTAACCAATTTCGGGTGGTCGACCGTTTGACATTCCGCGTCCTTTGCCACTAACGTTATTTCTGCAACCAAGTACCCTTAGATCGCAAGGCCATTCGGATAAATAGTTCGCGAATTCTACAACACTGTTAACACTGAGTGTTATATTCAAGTTTCGACTTAAATTTACGATATATGGCAATGCGGTTTCGTAAACATCCATTTATACATATTATAGTGCTTATTACATGTTTAATCCCTTGATATAAGCCACCTACGCACTCAGTACTAGCTTTGAATAATACCTAATAATAGTGTTAAGAGCGCGATTAGGTTTATAAGGTGTTCTAAGGCTTACGTTCAATGTGGGCCTTTGAGAAAGTAATGCCTTTTGAGCAGATTTTGGGCTGAAATCAAATCTTCTGAGATTAAACTTTACTATCAAGTGCTTTGCTTGCGTTTACGTTAGCTCCAAAAGTATTCAAGTAAAATGGTGGAAAAAGTATGGTCTGACCGAGGAGGTGTCACCACTACATCTATTTTTAACATGAAGCTGTTCTTATATTTCGATGAACAGGTGTGGATCACTCACTTTGGTAGGAGAGGCGACGCATCTGAGATCTTTCTTTTATCTGATTGAATTAGCAAACGAGCATGCAGTCCAACTGATGGTAAGTGTTCATTGCCGACCATGGACGTCTGTAAGCAACTTCAAATAGATCATGGTTTCTAGCTGAAGTCTATCACAGATGCGTCGCTTCTCCTGAGGACTAGGATGGTCGTCTCATATAAAGTGTGCCAGCAACCATACCCTTCATTTGACTAGCGTGGCTTCCTACAGCTGCAACTTTGCTCATCTTGAGACGAGCTGTACTGTCAACAGTAACGTTACAACAACATGAAGTCTACACAGTTACGTCAGTGAATCGCCCGGCTGACATTCGCTGCCCTTGCCGTAGACACTCTATCCGTCTTGCGAACCTTTTATGATTTTTATCAAAATTTTACTTTAGATATAACCTTTATTCTGTATGCAATTGATGCAGCAGCTCACATATGTGTATGGGGGGCAAATCACTTACAATTCTCTGAACTATGCTTGTATGCTACGTCATACAAAATAATCTATGTGACTAACATGGTATCCTACAGTTTCAATCTTGCTCATCCTGAGACAAGCTCTAAGCAACAGTTACTTTACGACACATGGATTCTACACAATTTCTTCAGTTACCTAAACAAGTCCGGGTGAATCGCCCGGCTGACATTCGCCGCCCTTGCCGTACACTCCATCCGTCTTGCGAACCTTTTATGTTTTTTATCGATGATGAGCGCGCGATGTACTTAGTGTAATCCGTAAGATTAATTCTCCTCAGCGTATGAATAATCGTACGAAAGGTTGTTGTCCCACTATTATCTATTTGACTAGCGTGGTATTAACAGCCGCAACTTGGTTCTGCCGGCCACGAACTCGATAAGTGGAAAAACTATTTGACTAGAGTGGTACAGCATCAACATGCTTATCCTGAGAAGAGTTCTCTGAACAACAGTTACATTACACAACATGAATTTTACATAATTTCGTCATTTACCCAAACAAGTGTGGGTGAATCGCCCGGCTGACATTCGCCGCCCTTGCCGTACTACACTCCATCCGTCTTGCGAACCTTTTATATTTTTTATGGAATGATGAGTGCGCCATGTACTTAGTGTAATCCGTAAGATTATTTCTCCTCGGCGTATGAATAATCGTACCAAAGTTCGAAACTTTTTTGTCCCACTATTACTTATTTGATTAGCGTGGTATTAACAGCCGCAATTTGCTTCTGCCGGCCACGAGCTCGGTAAGCAGAACACTATTCGACTAGAGTGTTGTATAGAGCTCGTCTCAGGATGAGCAAGTTAATGCTGTACATCAACTTGCTTATCCTGAGACGAGCTCTCTAAGCAACAGTTACGTTACGACACATGAATTCTACACAATTTCATCAGTTACCTAAACAAGTGCGGGTGAATCGCCCGTCTGACATTCGCCGCCCTTGCCGTACTACACTCCATCGGTCTTGCGAACCTTTTATATTTTTTATCGAATGATGAGCGTGCGATGTACTCGGTGTAAACCGTAAGATTAATTCTTCTTAGTGTACGATTGGTAGTAGTTATACGTTTTGATCCTTTTTTCTCCAATATCAGACTCGATTACATGCAACATGCAGAAAATGTTCAATATATAAGTAAGTAATATTAAAGTTTGTATGTATTTGTTCTTTCCTCCCCTCAAGAAAATAAATATTTAAATACTTCGGAGGTATCCCTCAATGTGTGCATAAAATTGAAATATTAATGGAATATTAGTTATATTCGCCTATCTCGAGTTATCGAATTCCCTTGACATCAAGCCCACAAAATCCTTTACTTTAACACACTTCTGATAGCTCTATTTAGGTATTTTTTTTATACATTTAGTTACATTATTAATGCATTAATGCTTGTTTTCTATCTGAGTTGCACAACATCAAAAGTCGAAAATCCGTTAAAGGATTTGTCATGTTTTTGTTCGTTTTAATCTTCTAAAGGGATAAACCCATTTCGACTTTTTTCTAGATCTCATTATCACAGAGTATATTGAAGGCTTAGTACTTTTAGTAAACAACAAAGGTGCTAAACCTTAGACTACTTACGATGTATAACATTTATCTACGTTTTTTTTAAATGTCTATGATATATACCACGCAATACACCAGTGGCATTTTTAAAAAGATCGCGGAAACAAATAGCAACGTGACCACTCGTCTTGAATTCGCTATTGAAGCACCGCGAAAACCCCTTAGCGGCCTCGTCAATGCATATGTTTGTGCGACTGTGCCATTTTCGAACGTTTGTAGGCAATTTCCATACTGTTCCTAATATGTCTACTGTGGCGACGCCGTGGGCCCAACGCCCGGTGTATACCTAGCGAGCGACTACAAATACCACCTGATTGAGAGAGGCCATCGCTGTCCAAAGACTTATTTGAGCAACCAAAGTCAATTCAAATTTAGATTTATAAATCACATCCTAAAAATATAATATTATTAGAAAAAAATGATTTTGCGGTGGTTCCGCTCTCGAATCACGATTTCCTTCCTTCCACATTTTCCTAAGCTGCATCTCTGGGTCCTACCTTAAAAATTCACCCTAAGCCGTATGAAGCGATTTCCTTACGTAACGTATCTCGGGGACTTCTATAAACGCATTACGATGCCAAATGCGTCTGAATCATTATTTCATTAAAGTCCACTCAAATGGCGTGTCATTGACTTACGCCGAAAGTAATAAGCGGTATTGTGCGTGCGTTTAAGTCATTTCAGACAATCTAATCTAATTGCTTGTCGTTTAATTTGGCCAAATGAGAGCCAATGTTACATTGTGGCCGTAAATGTATTACTGAATGTAGTATACGTGTGGGCTACGTATTATGTACAGTATGAAGTAACTGAAAATAATGTTGAAAGTAATCGAAAAAGGCCAAAATACTAGTGTTTAGATGGCGTAAAGATATGATTTTTTTTGTACAATTGTTGACAGGGTTAGATCAGTTAACTTAGTTCGTGTAATATGATATGGAAATAGTCTTACGAAGACTATATTTAAATATGCACGACAAATTATTATATTACGTAATACAATGCTTGCCTTAATACTTATGTAATTCTAAGTTATTAATTGATTGCAATTGCGTTCCTTGCACTTTTTTAAACAAGTAACCATCCATATATTTTCTAATCACAAAACGATGATAAAAGACAACGGAATGACACTAAGCCGGTGTCAAGATCACAAACGTAAACAAGTAAACATTTTTGTCATGTTTTGTCAACAAGCTAAAGTGCCGTCAGAGTACAAAAAAATTGGTACACACGTCCACACAATTCGCACCGACTTCAACGCCACAGGCACGTTTACTCATCAATAAAATCGGCCTAGTGCGACTCAGACTTGCGCGCGAAAAGTTCCGTATCATTATCCATAAAATAAGTTAAAAAAATGACAGACGGATAGACGACAGACGGACAGATGGCCAGACGGACTGACGGACAGCGGAGTCTTCGAAAAAGGGTCCCGTTTTTATGCTTACGGAACCCTAAAACCCAAGTTTTAATTTACATTTAGTTTTCGTCCACAGCTTGACAAACACTTGGCGCAGCCAGTACATTGCTGTAAGCGAAGTGAATGCATAATTTACTTACCGTTTATCAAAGTGAACCCGTCAGAAGCGTTGGTCGAGATCGTCAGAATAACACTGTATCTGTAAACAAGAAAACACTTTCGTTAAATTAACAAGCTAACACAAGGTATACAGACGTGGTTTTAGATTTTCTTTAACAAGTTTCTAAGAAACCGTGCGATGTTTAATCTTATGGGAAATATGTGTCGTATGCGAGTTGTCGTATTTTTTATAAGATTTGACGAGCCGCGTGGCGGAGCGGTTACTATACTGGTCTGACACGCAATGGGTCCCGGGTTCGATTCCCGGCCAGACAGGTATCTGAATGATGAGTTCAGATTCGTGTTCTGGTTCTGGATGTTTGTGTATCCGTCTTGTGTGTCGTGGAGGAGAAAATCCTACTGTGGAGCTACGAGTGTACAAAGCGTGTTAATTTATTTGTGTATCTTTTACATTGAAATCGCATACATACAAAGAGTTAAACCAAACCAAAAACAAAATTACTGACTTTATTTTATAGTTCAAAATTGTATTATAGTCCTAGGTTAAATGTAGTATGTATTTTTTTCAAATCAATCTACTCTGTCACTAGCTTCACAATATAAAATTACTTTTTCAAACCGGATGAAACCGCGAAACCCAGTTTATTGGTACTTTTTGCTGTAGTAATTGTATCTTGGGCCATTATTTATACGAATCTTAAGGTCGTCAGTTCATACGTACGGATTACCTAAAAAGCCAATGGGTGGTAGTCACTAAGGTGAATAAACTACAAGTCAAAATTACTGATCATTTTTGTCTTATTTTATCGTATCAGGTATTCGATCCGATAACATTACAACAAAATAAAATCAAATTAAAATTGGAGGTCAATAACAAAGTTTATTAATGATACATGCGAGATATGTTGTCAGGTGCACAATATTAAGTTTTGTTCAAGTTAGCAACGTAAATAATTGTGTTTCAAGAATTTAAGTCAATAAATTTGTTAAGTTATGAATGTTCGAATTAAACCTTGAATAACACGCAAAATAAGGAATTTCATAAATAAAATATAGACAGAACTCCTGGCGAATACATTACTAAAACTTTGTAGAAAAGTGCATGACGATGATGGTAGAAGCTATATAGTTCGTCAAGGGAAATACCACCGCAACGCCTATTTCTAGTGTAAAGAAGTTCTTGCGTGGAGTGTGTAAGAAGTATTTATTCAAAGCATTTTAGTCCTCAGAGCCAACCATAGATCATAATTTCTGATTCTAATCTTACTTGTTGTCAACTACAGATGAATCGTATGAGAGTTTATCAGACCCCAATGATCTGCACCTGAATGGGTGCCAAATTAGACCAGGTTGGCGACTGGCTTCCACCAAGGTAGCTGACTCCCCGCACCACCAATTCGCACTTGGTCAGCGCGGTGGACTATGGCCTAAAACTATCTCATTCTGAGAGAAGACTCGTGCCCAGCAGTGGGACAATAATGGGTTGTACCCAACTACAGTTGTCCATAGATGGCAGTGACCACTTATCAGATGATCTGCATGCTCTTCATATATCAGTCTAACTATATCAAGACTGGAAAGTTATAATTTAAGGGTTCGGTTATCTACATAACCCTTTACTGCTAACATTACTGCTTACGGCTACCAATAAGACTTTGATACTCCGAGGGAAGCGAAAGCTCTTCATTATGTAAATTGTCTCCGTGCCACCGACTCTCAATAAAGTATTAGAGAGTTAAGTCAGTCTCACAAACTGAAATTTATGGGAAACATCCTCAATATTAATTTGACTTTTCACGCGCTTTACACTTCCCGAAACTCATTATTATTGTAAATAGAGTCATACAATCAATTTATATCTATTAGGGGGAGGGAAGAGTCCAAAATCATTGACCTTATCGTAGTAGGTGAAAAAACAAAGGTCGCTTACAAAATGTCTGCAGAGCCCTCCCTTATAAGCAGACATGACCCCGACACTATTTGACCGATTATTAAATTGAAATTTAAAATCTTTAAAAGTTAGGACATCAGACTTCCTAAATGATACTGAGATCAATTTTACTGATGTCTAATTAAATTCGTAAACCTACATAGTTTATATATGTACACATTTAAGCATGGAGAATGTTTTTGCACACTTAGCAAAGTTTTACATGAGCGAGAGTTATAATGTCGATGTCTGTTACTTTGAACGTCCAAATTATTTGAGTCATTTTTTTCCGTTTAAAACACTATACCGCCATTGTGGGAAAACATGTAGAGAACAAAACATTACTAAAATTTCTTTCATTCCTAACTAGCTGACCCGGTGAACTTCGTTCCGTATGAAAGTCAAAAATCTTATATTATCAGTGTTCCTCCACTTTATTATGCCTGTATCATACATATAAACCTTCTTCTTGAATCACTCTATCTATTAAAAAAACAGCATTAAAATCTGTAACTTAGTTTTAAAGATCTAAGCATACATAGGGACAGACAGCGGGAAACGACTTTGTTTTATACTATGTAGTGAAGATTTACCATCACTTAAAATAAGCTTACTCGTTTACAAAAAGGCGAAAAGATTGAATTAATTTAACATAATTATTCTATTTTGAAAGTTAAACGTGTCGGTGGTGTCCTCGAGTCACCAAATCTTAAACACGTGTAAAATGTAGTTCAAGGTTAAGTCCGAGTCGGTACAGAAAGAACAGCAAGGGAACAGGAAGTATGGAGCTACAGACTACCACCGTCTTTTGTCATAGCGTGTTTTTATCTAAAAACCACCCTCCGACTTAATATAGCTGCTACCATTGAACATTTCCACAACTAGGAGAAGCAAATTAAATTACAAGAGAGTAAAAATTTAACAATGTTTTTTCGTTTACAATTAAAGAAGTTAAAAAAAGAAAAGTAAATTAAAAATGAAAGTTACCTTATGTATCTTTTGTTTTTGTTACATATAAATTGGTGTACAATAAAGAAATTTTGTATTGTATTGCTACCACGATGTAGTTAATATATAAAGTATACAATTCTATGCATTTTCTGCATAAAATATATCTTTAAAAAGAAATTTTCTATTTAAAAGAGATAGAGAGGACTCATAATACCAATAAATCCTAATATACGCTTAATTTAAATATCTTAACTTAAATATAATTATGAAGAGCTCTGAAACTTGCAACGTAAAGCACTCGGCGCTAATTTGTTCAGGAATTGGATCGGAACAAACATTAGTGGATTGAAAAACTTTTCAATTTATATCCATTTGGCTACAAGGGCGAAAGTGAAATTAACATAAACTTTGTTCATATTCACTAGAGATCATAATTATGGTATAGTTTATAGACTGTTCTACGTATACGAGTGTTTTTATAAGGTATTTTTTCAAGGTGGAAGAACTAGTGTTGTTCACCCGGAGAAGTACCACCGTCACACCTATTTCTAGCGTGAAGCATTATTTGCGTTGCGATAAAAGGGTTTGGATGCCCGGACACATTGACATGAAGCGACTAGTCATAGTCCTCGGCAGTAGCAACGCACATGTAATTGACTTCAGATGGAACCCATGTCCTGTATGTAGTTTATTATAGACGTCCATGGGCGGCAGTAACCACTTACCATCAGGTGGACTGCATGCTAGTTTGCTACTTCAGTCAGATAAAAAAAAAGGTTGAAGTAACAAACGAATTTGTACGCCATCTGAAAATCACTTACCATTAGGTCAATTACTGCTGCCTATCTTAGACACCTAACTAGGTATAATGTAACTCGGCGGCGGCGGTATGTGTGGTCGCATATCGTCGTAAAGACCAGAAGGTACGGTGGGCCCAGCCGCTCACCTAGTTGTAGCCCGATGGGACAACGCGCTCAGAGGACTCCGGTTGCGTTCCTTTGGAGATCCCGGAGTCCTCTTTTAGTGCGGTAAAAATCCCTACATAACCAAGCGTCGCTCCCAGGGCGTTGGGTGCCTTTTGAAGGTTTCCAAAAAACAAAAACAAAAAGAAAACAAAAAAAGTATAATGTAACACCGTAGTTCCTGACGAGTAAGTATGTCACCTCTTATGTAAGTTAGCTAGCAACCGCCTTTTGGTCGTAAAGCTATTACTGCTTTGCACAAGAAAAAGGTACAATTGTAGGGATGGTACATCTTCGGGCTTATGTTGTACCTTTGTAACGAATCTGTGACTATACACTCTGTTCCGTTTCTCGTAACATACCAAAAAAAAACAAATATTTCAAAGTCAAACCGCATAGTCCATACTATATAATATTATAAATGTGAAAGTGTGTGTTTGTTCCTCTTTCACGTCGCTACATAGCTATTATATGATATGGTTTATATGCTGGGATATAGTTAGGAAGGAAGAGAGTGACGTAGGCGACTTTTTATCGAGCTCTCTCATTCCCATTAGTTTTATTAGTTGATATATATTTAGTCGTTTCAGATGTTGTTAATAGATGGCGTTGGTAAAATTCATTTGCAAGTTCTGAATCACGCTGTGAAGCTAATGTTAATTCTCTTTAATCGTGCGGGCGAAGCCGCGGGTATTAGATAGTGCTTTTATAAAAACGAGTAGTGACTTTTCTTATTAATGTATCCTGGCTAGAATCTGATTCCCACCAATATATAAATTTCCAACTACTGACCCCTTACAAATTGCATCGTCGCTAGGTTACGAAGTGCATATTCTAGTTAAAAAAGTATTTTTTACTCTAGTATTCCATTTTATAAAGGCCTGTAAGATGGTCTTTATTTTAAAGAATGTACGACAAAACTCTTATGGCAAGGGATCATCTTTGAATGGACAACCTTTATCTTGTATATATCAGCCATTGCGCCTCTACTATTCAACTTTCTTATCAGATTTGTGATTCATATATTTCTTTTTATTTTAATAAAATGGGCTGTAAACTGGTTTCGCTAATGATAATTGTTGTTTCGAGTTAACAACAGACCAGTCCTGGTCGTTCAAATCGGTGGATTTAAGAAAATAACTTTGTTTCTGAAGGGAGTTAACTTTTTTTAAAATATCTGTTGGGTAAATGATTCAAACCATGGGAAAGCTATTTTTTATAATATGTTAGTAGTAAACAAGGGTATAGTCCACCTGATGGTAGGTAGTTAATATAGCCCATGGACATCTGTGATTAACTTTATAATATGTATTTAATAAAGAATTCACGAATGCAAAATGTTATGATGTATATGATTTTTTTTTTTTTATCAATTTTTATCTTTTTGTATATTATAATCATCTCCTTTCTTATTTTTTTTATTATTGATTATTATGAGAGAATTGAGGACAATGAAGTTGTAATATTTATAAAATTATATTAAGTAAGTATTTAAATATTATATAATAAACGTATATAAAAATATTGAATTTACAACCATTTCATGTTTATAAAAGTTTCTGTTTCTCAAGTTAATGATCTAACTTTAGTAAGCTCCAAGTTAAATATAGTCTAAATATGATCTCTATCTTCCCTGCAAATGTCACCTAGTTCGCCCTAATCACTCACAAAACGGATATCCGGTTATTATCCAGCATCCGGTAGTCTAAATTGGTATTTACTGCATGTTACCCGTATTTATGGCTTAACGAGCTTTGACTAATAGATTAAATTTTAATTAATATCAAATTAATTTTAATTATTACGCTGGTATTCTGTGCCGAAGGCTATAAATGTATTATTTAATTACATTACCAAATACAAAAAATGAAAAATACCGAAATTAAAAAGTAATAAATACCTAATTGAATGGATTTTTACATAGTATATAGGTACGTCAATGTAATATACGATATACATACCTATTTGCATTATGGTCCTATTAATTATCCTATGACTTCTGATGATTTGTACAGTGACAGCTTGTCGTTTGATTACTTCCCTAAAATAAAATATTCGATTAATGTTCCGATTCAAAGCGCAACATGGCGTAATATTTCAAATTTTTATTATTACCAATACTTTCCATAAAACTGTGGGCTTGAAATAATTTAAATAGTTATTTTTATCTTTTCAAATTCGTATTTTCTTAAAGGTAGATTTAAATATACAATGTTGATATTTTCAACGAGACGGTGTCTCCTTGAATGCTATTCTCACTTAATTTATAGTTTGAGAGGTTTATTGTATGGTAATTATAACTGTATAGTAGAATATATGTCAAGAGTGATGATTTACGAGCTCAAACAATACGTAGCAAATTTTATATATGACATTCTGTTCTCCTTACTCTGTTCTTTTTAATAAAATTGAAGTAAAAAGTCGGCATCAATCTGACAATAATCATTATCGATAAATAATCTGTAACGAACGTCATCGCTACATAGTTTAAAACAAAGTCGCTTTCCGCTGTCTGTCCCTCTGTATGCTTAGATGTATAAAACAACGCTACGGATTTTAATGCAGTTTTTGATTAGTTAGATTGATTCAAGAGGAAGGTTTATATATTTAACACATGCATAATATAGTAGAGGAGGATAATTTTAGATTTTTGACTTTTAGGCGGAACGATGTTTCGTCCCTGTAGTTCCGGGTTCAGAATAGGGCTACGGTATCCTCTGCCTGTCGTAAGAGGCGACTAAAAGGGGCTTCCGGGGTTGCGGTCGGCTAGAGTGGGAGCTTGAACCGTCCAGCCAGGCGACCCCGGGAAAGACGGCGGCATGTGTGGCCGCATATCGTCGTAAAGACTAGACGGAGCGGTGGGCCCAGCGGCCTATCTGAGAGGAGCCCGATGGGGCAACGCGCTCAGAGGATTCCGGCTGCAGTCCTTTGGAGGTCCCGGAGTCCTCTTCATGGCGCTGAGGACGGCCACCGGGGGGGTTTTAGTGCGGTAAAAATCCCACATAACCCTGAGTCGCTCCCACGGCGTCAGGTACCTTTTGAAGGTTTCCCCCTCGAAAAAAAAAGGCAAAACGATGTTTGCCGGGTCAACAAGTAAGAAATAAGTGCTATCTGGAGCTGACAAAAATGCTTTGTTATTCCTGAGGACCAATTTAAACTAAGTTACAATGTTTTGTATAAGTTTACTCCTTCCTGTATACTAATAGGCTTAACGTTGTTGGTATTTGACAGATATAGGCGTTACTGAAGTGACTCCGGCGTCGAAGCGGCGTTTTTGAAGGTGGTAGAACCAGTATAGTTCGACCGGGGAAGTACTACCGCCACAACTAATTCTGGCGTGAGGCATTTCTTGCGTTTCGATAGAAGGGTGTGGTTGCCGGCACACTTTCACATGAGGTGACCATCATAGTCCTCGGGAGTAGCAACGCATCTGCGATTAACTTCAGATAGGACTCATGTTCTGTATGAAATTGATTACAGACATCCAAGGGAGGCAGTGACCACTTACCATCAGGTGGACTGCATATTCGTTTACAACTTCAGTTCGGTAAAAAAAAGCACGAAGTATTCTACTACCTATAATTACACAGTTCTGTGCTGCAACATGTATTTACGTGTATTTTCTGGAGGATAAATTTAAGTTCATTTGTAACAGACATTTTACTGGTAACGTACAGACGCAGAGCACGACCTTACTTTATTGCCTGTTGGCAAAAATCCAAAGGATTCTGGGGTAGTAGGTGAACTGGATATATTACGTCCAAGTTTCAGTGTTTTAATAACTTAAACTCGAAGTTATTGAGTTTTTAAAGTCAATTCGTTCAGAGCTCCTAAATACATCTTCAGTCGGTCTTTTCGTAGCACTTACTAATAATTCATTTTAAAAGCATGGTCCGAAAATTAACTAGATAATTTGCAAATTTATTTTATCTAATAGTTATTACTGATTATACAGGATTTCAAACTTAATGTTAATAATTTTTAACTTTCAGAAGCGTACATAGGTCCACGAAATCATAATAATATAAATTTGACAACATTAATATTTGTAAGCATACCAACTCTAGTTCACTATGTCACAATATATTTACGACTATAATTTGTCACCGGGTACACAGTATTTACCCTTCAATATTATGTACACTATTTAAAATATCCGATTAAGCGCTTAAAGGAGAATGGCGAGTTTGGCCTTAGTTGCGTATATAGTCAAAGACAGTGTGAAAAAAAACCTTATATTAAGTTAATATTTATACCGTAATTGAATATTTTTTACATCCCGCAGTAGTGCATAAAATGAAAGAATACATTTTATTTTTTGTTCTAGAACTTGCATGTGAAAGGGAACGCAGTCAGGTATACGTTTCGTTGTAAATCAACAGTTTTTGAAGTGAAACTTCTTTATCGGGGGTTTATCGGGGGTTTTTTTGAAAAATAACGTCATAAAGAAGTTTCACTTCTTACGAGTGTACGCTAGTACACGCACACATTTTTAAATCTTTAATACATTTTCTCTGTGGAATGAAACGCATGTTTACGAAAATTACGAAATGTCAGCGTCAACTGTCAGTTACCAATTACTGTCATTGTTCACTTTTTTTTTATTTCTACATATAACCTCAAACAAGATTAGAACTTAAAAAATTGAAACTTTTTTTTTGTTTTAATCTTTTTATATATATATTTTTTTATTTTTTATGTTAGCTAATTACCAGACGAAGTCAACGGAGTAATAATTACAAAGAACAAAACAATTATGTATAATTAATTTGACTTTCAAAGTATAACATGCCTTAAGTTATATAAAAAAAACCTTAAGTTTTAAAGAAAATATTATCTTTTTAATGAATTTACAATATGATAATCTACATAATTACACACGTCATAACAGTATACGTTTAAAAAAATATTAGAGCCAAGCATGTATTGAAATTCGCCATTCTCCTTTAACGTATTTATTTCTGTGTATATACCAAGTTCACAGTATTGCACTATTGAGTGTACAGTGTACTCAAGTTCACGATGTCATACGCTGTCTGTACCGGACGTGAGATGTAATCTGCAGGCGCGTCGGCGATGGCGCGTGTTTTATTTCGAAACGCGATACATAAACGTCTCTTTGATGTTATTCGATTTCAGTCTGACATTCGCTGAAAGGCAAAGGCTCGCGTAAATAAACGTTTTGTTCGGCGTTAATTTTGCGGCTCTCGTGTGCAGATGCATGAGATGTGATGCAGATTCAACAAATCCATATGTTAATACGTGAAGCAAAAAAATGTGATTCGTTTTTAAGATACTTGCCACAGGCGAAGGAGTATGAAATTACGCACGGTTATAGTTGATGTAGAGAAGGATTGCGCAATGCTAATATTTTTTCAAATAATGCATGAAACATACATAAAATCAACTAAAAACACATTACACACACTAGCTGGCAATTAACACAAACACATACTTAATAAACGAAATAGAACATTCAATGTCTTACTATGAAAAGACATAACGTCACAAATATCAGATGTCTTTGTCAAAATACCCGCTATTGCTTTTAAATGCGGATTAGCTTATTAAGCCTCCTTTTATCTTGAACGGGTGCGTTCAAAATAACTTGACTTAAAATTATTACAATTTATTTGAATTTGAGAAATATTCGTGCTACTTTGGACAATATGAAGTATAGTTTTTTAATTTAAATTACGGTCGTTACTTTACGTTACTTTTTTAGGTTCCATATCACGAACTGAACACATCCATAAATCCGGCTCTAACCACTGGATCGAACTGCATAAACCTCAGGTGATCTCCGCTGAGCGTCATTACTTCCCACGTTTAGTAAGAGAAGCTATAGAGATCAAAAAACATCCTAAGAATTTTAACAGAGAAGATGGTTTTAAACTTGCACAAGCGTGGAATCCGGTGGTTAGTTTATGTAAATCGCAAATAGTGCAAAGTGTGGTGCGTAAGGATACAGTTAGTGTTGTGTGTCGTGATATGGAACTTAAAAAAGAAAAACGAACTAGACGTAGGGTAGATAGGTTAATTTACCACTAGTGCTTGTCAACGGTTTCTCCCCGCTACCGCAGTTTGGCCGTGACCACGATCCATGCAACTGGGTCGAAATATCGGCAAAAAGAATTCTATAAGAATTCATAAACCGCATATCGTGAGTACCCGTTAAGTATTATAAGGTATATACCTACTCTACAAGAGTAGCCCATTAATTCTAATGACAAATGCAATTATTAAAAGACTAGCTGAACCCCGCAGGTTCGCCCGCGTTATTATCGATGTATCGTTTGTCCTGTGGGAATGCTATATTTTCCCACAATAAAAAGCAGCCTATATGTAAATCTAATCTAGCTAACTCCCTACCAAATTTTATGTAAATCGCTCCAGTCATTTAGACGCGAAAAAGTAACAAACATACACACTCACAAACTTTCGCCTTTATAATATTAGTATGATATGATTATACAAAACTCATTTAGGAAAACAGTACCTATTATAGTTATTAAATTACGACTTTCATATATACATAAATAAATTTCGATATAAATAAATATGAGTGGGATTTTATTCTGTAGGTATACAAATTGACATTTAATTAATAATAACAAATTTAGGTATTTTCCCCTGAGTTATAAATTTTCGATTTCGTTGACGCCTGCTGTTGAGGGAATTTAAATCAAACGCAATATTAAATTCCACACGATAAATTGTTCATGCATTTGACTATAAAAGTGAATAAATTACTTTCACGCTTCACAATTTTCACAGCACCACAATATTAAAGATATCAATCATACCTTCTATACAAGCAACACCTACCAACTGTAATATGGATTAAATATACAAAAAATGCTTAACGAATTGGTATTGCCATTCAAAGAGGAAATGCTGCCAGCATCTTGGGAACCTTGCCCAGGGACTGCGATGGTGATAATTTTTTATGGTAGTGTTTTTGTTTATATGTTTTTGTATTTCTTTTGAAGTGAAACTTCTTTAGGCGCATGAGGGTAAATTTTTTACAGATGAAACGTCACGCCGGTATGCAACGGAAGTGTAGGAAAAGAGAGAGAGAGTGATCGAGACCGATTGAGAGAGAGTAAGACAGGGCGAACGTAGCATGAGCAACTAGCCGTGGAGTGAGAGTAGGGAGCAAGCGAGTGAGAAAGATTGAGAGAAAAAGTGAGACAGAGCGAACGTCGTATCACGCCTTTTAAGAAGTAGCAAACACGCATCTTTTTATCTGACTGAAGTAGCAAACGAACATGCAGTCCACCTGAGGGTAAGTGGCCACTGCCGCCCATGGACATCTGTAATCAACTTCAAACAGAACATGGGTTCCATCTGAAGTCAAGAACGCGTTGCGATGCGTTGCTACTCCCGAGGACTATGATGGTCGCCTCATGTGAAAGTGTGCCGGTAACCACACCTTTCTATCGAAACACAAGAAATGCTTCACGCTAGAAAGCATGTAGTCCACTCGATGATAAGTGGTAATCACCACCAAATGACATTCATAAGCAACTTAACACAGAGGTTTTATCTAAGGTCAATCACAGATGCGTTGCTGTTTTCGAGGACTAAGATAGTCGCTTCACATAATAGCGAGCCGGAAACCACACCCTTCCACCAAAATTTCTTCTCTCGTCAACCCATTATTATCCCACTGCTGGGCACGGGTCTTCTCTCAGGATGAGAGAGTTTAGGCTATAGTCCACCGCGCTGGCCAAGTGCGAACTCTCGGGTGTATAGGTTTCCTCACGATGTTTTCCTTCACCGAAAAGCAGTGATAATTAATTTCTAATACGCACATAAATCAGTGGTGCGTGCCTGGGTTTGAACCTCGGACCTCCCAATCGAGAGGGCAAGTTTCAACCATTAGGCTATCACTGCTCTTTAAGCATTGCTTAGTTAGAAATAGATGTGGCGGTGATAGCTCCCAGTCCAACCATATACGTCCAATCAATTTGCAAAATATATTTTTCAAATAATGCCACTTAAAGCGCGAATAGTGTTATTTTATTATTTTGCAAGCAGTGACTCGTGTTTGTAGCAAATATACTAAAACACGAAATCGCAGCAATTCAACTTAAAAAAATTAAATTCGTAAGCGGAACGAGGTCAAAACAAGCGATACCAAGTAATTTACAAGTCGGCTTGGTCAAAATGTTTAACGAATTTATACATAAAATATCGTAGTTGGTCTCTCGAGAATATTCGAAGTATTTCTATTAGTATGAAAGTATCCACGTATGTAATAGGTGGGCTTGTGGGAGTGGTGGCACTTACTGTCGACAATCCATTGCAGAATGAACAAGATTATATTAATAGCCAAAGTGATCGACTTCACACACATTTCAATTTTTTTAGGATTTTTCTGTAGGAAACTTACATTTCCTAACCTAACCTAAACTAGTTTTAACTATGCTTTTCTTCGCTGCTATAACAAGTGATAATAATTAATTAACTTGTAATATGCACACAACTTTGAAAAAGCAGAGATGTCTGAAATTCGAATCTCGGTTCTGCAATACGTAGAAAAACATCGAAACAAAAACTAAATACTTAAAAATAATCTTTGGTTGTGTTTGGTAGTTTGTGGTATTAGAAATTAATTTTTATTCAATTTTACGGAAAAAATAACAAAATTCAACTATGTTCTATTGTTATAATGCATACCTACATAAAATAAATAAATAAAAGTTCAACGGTAGGGTCACATTTAAACGCCGAAGAACTTCCTCGAGCGCCCTTGACGAAGCCTTCATCCTAAATGATCTAGCGTCCCCGCCAGGGAAATCATCCGGAATTCGCTTATCTCATCTCATTAGACCATTCTCCGGCGATAGGACAAAGCCACCAGCCTCCAGGGAGATTATCGAACGGTAATCGAGGACAAAGGCTTAAATGGCAGTGGTCAGCGAGAATGCTTTACGTAATGATGGCATTCTACCCTACACGGTAGAATTTAAACGAACTATCCGTTTTATCTGCAATGCTACTGTATACCTATTAAATAGAAAAATATTTAATAAAGTGATAATAATGATTAATATTTAAAATTTCACGGTTTTTATGTTAAACTTCGCTTCGCTGGCTCAAACTAAAGCTCGTAAAGTTTACATGTCTGAAAGTTTTCAAAACGTATTGATGAGAAATTTCTTTTAATTTATTTCAAAGGAAAACACAATATACCCTCAGTGAGATAGTTATGGGTCGATGAATAGATTAATTAATAACGATAGCGGAAAAAAACAGATTTATATTAGTTTGCCTTATCTTTAAGTTGTTAAAGAAATTATGTCGAACTACTACAGGGCAAAACCCCGGGTAGTTCGTCATAATTGCTTCGTATATATGTCTATCGAAAGCCTGAGCCGAAAGTACGGCAACATAAAGAGACTCTAACCTGTGTGTTTATTCTCACAATGAAAACATAATAAACAAATGTATACTTACTATAATAATAAAAGCTAAACTTTATTCAATGTATCTCAAAATACATCTTACTTTAATAACACAAAGTAACCTTGCAAGAAGGTCGGCAGCATCGTCTCTATTTATCCAACCTGAATTAAACTGGGAATATTGAATTCACCCAACATCAAGGGATTGGTGTAAGCACATTCATCCAATTCAATTACGTAGGAAAATAACAATGGCGCAAGGAAAGTTCTACTTTCTTATTCAAACAACCCTTCGGAGCGAGGAACAAAGACAGGATATTCATTAAAATAATCCTGTGCAAGTTGCGCTGAAACTGAGGGTTTTGGGCGCTTGGTTTAGCGCCAGCGATATGCGATCACCACCAATTAGTACTTGGCCAGCGCGGTGGACTATAGCCTAAGCTCTCTCATTCTGAGAGAAGCCCCTTGCCCTGCAGTGGGACAATAATGGTTTGACAAGATATGCGGACAGCGAGAGAATTCTCTGTAGGAAATAGGCCAATTAGAATGATAATACTATAGTGTTTTGGACTCATACAAAGATGAATATATGTATAACGGTACGAGCTTAAAATATCGCTGTAAAAGCTGCAGCGGCTGTTCAGATTAATTTTATCACCCTTAACATGAATGCTACATTTTTCATAAATTAGAATAGTTTTTGTATCACTAATGGGCAAAAAAACGTGTATTCTTCGGCCGGGATAGTATCGCTGCTACAGCTATTTCTAAAGTGAAGCAGTTCGTATGTTTTTGCGGTACATACATTGTGAAAGAGTATCGCTGCCGGTACATTTTTATATGAGGCAACCATCTTGGTCGTAGGAAGTAGTAACAAATAGAAATTTGTAACTGTCTACAGATAGAAACCTTGGATTGTATGAAGTTGCTTGTTTATGTATATGTCTATGTAAGGTGTGCGTGATTAACCACTTACCATCAGGTAAACTGCTTATTTGTTTCTTTAATCTTATAAATAAAATCTGGTTACAAGTGTTTGAAATATAATAAGGCTAAATATTTCTAATTATATAACTCCAGTAATATCAGACTAAAAATAAACATTAAACATTCCATCGCGGTCGTTCTCGCCGGTGGTGTTACTTATTATCTTCCTGAACCGTCTATGTATAAGGTTTATATAAAGCTTACGTTCACCTACAAATTGGTCGCTCGCTGCAAATTACTGAGATAAGCTCGGACCCGCAAGGATTTAGTCTAGAACGACTTACTGAAATAGAAAGTGATGGTACACTTTCTAGACTTCATTCTCGTTTTCCTTCGCTGATAGTAAAAGTGTTGAAATGTAATTTTTTTTAAGACTAATCAAATTAAAGTGGCACGTACATGTTTTGATTAAAGTATAACACATTATGCTTTTCGACACTCATAGCCACTAAGATTTTTTCTTATCATGGACACACACAAGATGAATACACAAACACCCAGACCCAGAACATGAATCATAGTCCACTACTACACTTTGGAGACTACAGACATTTTGTGACTATACATTTACTACTACTACAGACATTTTGAATTTGAAACTCATAACCTGAAATAAACCCATAGATCTATAAACATAGCAATTTACAGTAAATTGACGATTATTAATAATTCAAAATTAATTTATTACGTGTTATTAGTAGATTAGCTGCGGTCGGATCTCGGCACGATCCTGAATGTATACGACAGCTGAATTATACCGCCAACTCTAACTATGTATCTATATATATATACCGTTTGTATTTGTTTAATCGTGAGCTATATTGATCTACATTTGATATTATAAATTATGTCGAAGCTTATGATATGTATTTATTTTTATATTGGGTGTATTATGTGCCTTCACGCGTTATAAAATGTATCCATCAGCCGTTTGATGTCCACTGCTGGAAATAGGCCTCCCCTAAATGGCGCCACTCCAACCGGTCCTGTGCCCTCTGAATCCAACGGTTTCCCGCTGTCTTCTTCAGGTCATCGGTCCACCTGGTAGGGGGGCGACCTGTACTCCTTTTGCCTAAACGTGGTCGTCACTCGAGGACCTTTCTTCCCCATCGGTTATCGGTCCTTCGAGCGATATGGCCGGCCCAATGCCACTTCAGCTTGCTGATTTTGTGGGCTGTCGGTAATCTTCGTTCGTCTACGGATTTCATCGTTGCGAATCATGTCTCGTAGCGAAATTCCGAGCATAGCCCTCTCCATAGCACGCTGAGCGACTCTGAGCCTTCCAATGAGGCCTTTAGTGAAGGACCACGTTTCGGCGCCATAGGTCATTATAAAATGTAACTATAAGTTAATTTAATTAGCGTTGGTGGCCTACGTCAGATTATAGGAAATTATAGATTACTAGCTGTACCCCGCAGCTTCGCCCGCGTTAAAAAAAATCGATGTATCGATTGTCCTGTGGGAATAAGATATTTTCCGACGGTAAAAAGTAGCCTATATGTTAATCCAGAGTTTCAGCTAACTCCCTACCAAAGTTGATGAAAATCGCTCCAGCCGTTTAGACGTGAAGAAGTAACAAACATACACACTCACAAACTTTCGCCTTTTTAATATTATAGTATGATATGATTATAGGTAAATGGGTGATACGGATCACATACCAACATGGAGACGCATGACCGTTTGATACTTCAAAGTTTTATAGATTTTGACAGTGTATTTTGACATGTTAAAAAGAAAAAAAACAGGTATATATAAGGTGGTAACAAACTGAAGGATTGCGAGCGTCCCTAAGGATAGATACAGTACGGATCTGCTTAGAATGAGGCTCTAGTGACATGTGTCACCGCCGATGAACTCGTATAAACGACACATTCGGGGATACTTCGGAGCGGCCCTGATTTTCAAGACCTCGTACTTACGTACGTACAAGAACGGTATATTGTGTATTCTTAGAAAGAAATTATATCCTTTCAAAACCAGTAATAAACTCAGAGCATAGTGTTAGAACCAGTTCAGTATGACCGGGAAATTCTACAGCTCCTATCTCTACTCATGTAATGTAGTTCTTTTGTTTTGATAGAAGAGTGGAAATATCTGTAGGCTTAGATATGACGCGATCATCACTACATAGTATAAAACAAAGTCACTTTCCGCTGTCTGTCCCTATGTATGATTAGATCTTTAAAACTACGCTACGGATTTTAATGCAGTTTTTAAATAGATAGAGTGATTCAAGATGAAGGTTTTTATGTAGAATACATGCATAATATAGTAGAGGTTAAAATCAAAATTAAAATATTTTTTATTTGTCTACAAATTACGATACGCTGATAATTTTAGATTTTTGACTTTTAGGCGGAACGAAGTTCGCCGGGTCAACTAGTTAATTATAAGGGAACATTTCTGCCTTATTGGGCTTTGTTGGGTTTCGCGAGTTTGCAACAAGTTAGAATACTGTGGATACTATTATCGTGCTACTATCCAGCAGGTAGCGTATCTGTCATTACAGTGCAGGTAGTGTATATGTCTTTTGATATAATTCGCTATAAAAAATACATCTAAGAAAGCACGTGCACACTGATGAAAATGACAACAATTGAATCTTTGACATGCCATAATTAGTATTAAAAATAATGTGTATTTTAATAGAATATAAGATAATGTAAATTAATTAATATAATGGGCCATAATATGTATGACTTAAATAATTATTTTATTTGATGTGATTATAGGATGTAATTTGGAATATGTTTGTGACATTTTTGCATACCCTAGTGGGTTAGAATGATTATGACTGTATATTTTGTTATTCTGCAAATAAATGAATTGAATTGAATTGAATCGAATTGATTTCGCAATATTCGCAATATTCGATTTTCGCATATAAAAACCAATGTAACTGGAAAATATAGTTATCAAACGTTTTTTTTTTTGTTACCTTCAAAAGGTACACCGAAGCCTTGGTAGAAACTCCGGGTTATGTGGGATTTTTACCCACTAAAACCTCCTCGGTGGACTTCCTCAGCACTTGTAGTAGGGGACTCAGAAACTCCAACGGAGTTTCTGAGTCCCCTACGGTGGCCCCTAGCGCAGCGCCCCTCACGGGCTCATCTCTTGGGGAACGTGTACCATCCCCCTTCACCATCCGGTCCGGCGAGATGCAGCCACACATACCGCCGTCCTTCTCGGGGTATAGTTATCAAATCTAGCGTAAGAGACAGATAGTAATAACAATAACCTACCAATGTTTCTTTACAAACACAGTTATAACTCATGTTACAAAAGATAAGAGTCTTGTCATTCCAGCCTTTGTTACCTAAGAAAATGTTCAAGATGCTGTCTAAGCCTGGAGCTTAAGATCTCAAAATCAGCTGTGAGTCAAGACCTATTTCGAGCGCTTTCATAAATATACGATCAATTGATTATGTTGTCTTGTTAGACTTATTTTACGTCCTTTGATGTGAAGTAAATGATTTGGAAATTATAGTTCATTTTGAAATTAAACGAAATTAATAAATGTTTTTACGTTGGTTTGAGATATATTTAAGGCAGTTACAGTTACGAAAACATTTAATACCTTCTCAATTTTTACTTTTACTTTCACAACTAAGAAAAAAAATATCTATTCATAGTTTAAATAGGTTAAATGTAGGTACTGTGTAGTTCCCAACTACCCATCTTCATGTGTATGTGTCGATTGAGGCACAAAATTCAGGACATAGGTCGAGTCTACCTGTGTGACATCAGTACTTCCAGCGATCACTAGCACGCATACCTAGCGTTGTGACTTTTTTCTTTACAGGGGGAAATCTTCAAAGGGTACCCTACGCCGTGGGAGCGACGCAGGATTATGTGGGATTAGTACCGCACTAACACCCCCCCGGCGGCCGTCTTCAGCGCTACAAAGAGGACTCCGGGATCTCCAAAGAAACGCAACCGGAGTTCTCTATCGCGCTACCCCATCAGGCTCCTCTCAGATGAGTAGCTTGACCTCCCTCTGGTCTTTACGACGATATGCGATCACACATGCCGTCGTCCTTCCGGGGTCGCCTGACCGAACAGTTCGAAACCCCAAGACGCCCGTGACCCCGAAAACCCCTTTTAGTCGCCTCTTACGACAGGCAGGGGATGCCGTAGCCCTATTCTAATCCCGGAGCTACAGGGACGACATGAGCGTTAGTGGCTACTGCCACCCATGGAAATCTGTTATCAACTCTTGCATAAGATCAGTTATACCTGAGGTTGGCCACAAATACGTTGCTACCGCTGAAGACTAAGTTCGAACGCTTCTAATGAGCATTTTTCCAATACCAGACTAAAACAAAACACATCAGCGCTTAGGTGTGGCGATGACGCCCTCTGCATCAAAGTGTTCTATGACCGTTTTTTCTCTCCAACAATTTAAATTAAAGCGCTGATGGATAAAACGTGCCATTCACTATTACCAATAACACAGAAATAACACACTTGTGCTATTATCGCAAACATCATTGTGAAGTTTGAAAACGGTTTAATATCCCCGTTATCTCCACTCTGTAATCTGTCCAGAGCTTAACCTTTCGAACGAGTACTCTTATTTAAACCCAAGTGGTTACTGCAAGGTAACAAAGTCAATTTAACTCGGATCTGCTCGTTCAAATCAAAGTCAAAATGGTGTACGTATTTACCTTGAGAGTTGAAACGAGAAAACATCTAGCTCTGAAATTAACTAAGTACAGTGTGGTTAAAACTATACGGTTTTATCGTCGTACTATTTTTGTATGAGTGGAGATGACTTAGTAGTGTGAATTTCGGCGTCTATTGTTTGGAAGTAGCAGTACCCGAGAATCACCCACATTTAATAAATATATTTACTTTTGATAGAGATCATGACTTCTGATTAAATAAAGAGTAAATATTATCTCCAGAGCAGTGATAGCTTAATGGTTGAAACTTGCCCTCTTAATCGGGAGGTCCGAGCTTCAAACCCAGGCACTCACCACTGATTTATGTGCGTATTAAAAATTAATCACATTAATTAATTATCACTGCTTTTTGGTGAAGGAAAACATCGTGAAACCTACACACCCGAGAGTTCTTTTAAAAAAAAAACTCGGAGGTGTGTGAAGTCCACCAATTCGCACTTGGCCAGCGCGGTGGACTATGGCCGAAAAAAACTCTGTCATTCTGAGAGAAGACCCGTGCTTATCATTGGGACAATAATGAGTTGTACTGCAAATATTACCTCAACAAATATTTTTTTAAATTATTGGAATTAAATTCAGCTGTTTTAGTTTGATGACAAATAAAAGTGAGTCGGTAACACCATTCCACTGAAACGTAAGAACTTCTTCACACTCGAAATAGGTATGGCGGGGACACCTTCGCAATGGAACCATTGTTGTTCTACCTTATTATTATAGGTGAATGACTTTTACTAATCCCTGCTATGGCATGACGGTCTATGACCTAAAACCTCTTAATTTTAAGAGGAGACCTGTGTCAGGCAGATGGTAATATATTGATAATGATGCAATGCATCCTTTCAGCATTGCTATCAATTATGTTTATTACATATTAAATTTTATTGCACGTCTGAATATAATTAGTGGGAGCGTTTGGCAAGCAGTCTGAGGTAAAGTCCGTAGATATCCACGCAGACAGTGTATCAAATAGACTTCAGATGGAAACCATTATAAGGTATATAATAATAATAATAAATATGTTTATTGCCTCAAATGTAACACTGATGACAAGTATTATGACAGTGAATCTTAAAACTAAACTGAACTATTTATTAAACAAATTTGAAGTAAGATTGCGAAACAAACTGACAAAAACATAAAGCACCAAGAATATTTTTTTTAAGATTCTACATACTATAGGCAAAAGGAAGTGGCTGAGCTTCTACCACCGTAAGAAATAAATCCCATGGAAAGCTGTTTTTCAGCCACTCCCACCTCCCTGAGTTCATATGTGATTAGAGTATTGATTTGAGTGAGCTCCCCATCCATAAGCAGAATTTTCAAACAAAAATAATAACTCATAATAATGTGGAATAACAAACAATAGACGTATACAAACGTGTTACATAACCCTAACGCTGATGCACAGCCCTAGTGCATCGCGTCCCAGCCAGCAACCCGAGGAGCTGACGCAGCACCTACAACGTTCCCACATATCGTGGGAATACACGGCATTCCGAGATCTAACATCGACTCGGTCTCACCCCTTTAGTTTTAAGTTAAAATGTAGTTGTTATATTTAGTTTAAATTAAATTTTAAGTATGGTTTTGCGTTTCTCTGCGACCTCCGGCCGCCACCAAACATAACTGGCGCAGTCGGTAGGATGCTCGACAGTCGCGTCGCGTCAAGATCTCCGACCAAAAATCGGTCCGAGGCCCGCGAGGCTGCCGGTTTTCAAGCCGAAATCGAGTATCCGAACACAAGATGGGAGGTGGCCAGGGAGATCCAGACATCGATCGGCAGAGAAACCAAAATACAGTGAGTATCTTGAATCTTCAAGTATTTGCTATTCCTAGTTCCTAAGTATTCCTTCATTTCTTAAATCCTTTTAATTTAAAATACTTAACTGTATTCAAATATAAGTTTAAACTCTATAAACTCTTAATTGTGGAGTTAAGAGACTTATACGAGTAGGGTGAAATAGTAGTTTTAGGTCTGAGATATTATTAAAACATTATTCAAGTAGGCGCATACTACTTAGATAATGTAATAAAATACTAGATTTAAATATTCTAATATTATAACATTATTCTAGTAGGGGAATACTACTAAGATAATGTAAAATAGAATTAAACTTAAATATTAGATATTACTACAAAATTATTTGAGTAGGCTAAAACTACTTAAATAATAAAATTATATTAGTTGTTAAATTTCCTATAGTCATTCCCAACTACCTATACGATATCTAAATATAAATTATCTATAGTTGCTATTAACAGTCACGAATCCTGACACCATCCTTTCCTCTCCTAGCAAAATACTGAAAAGATTTCAAGTGCATAGAGGCAGAACGCCCGAAGAACAATAAATGGTATCTTTGCAAGGATAACCACAGCACGCAGAGCCATTCGACTGAAGGCAGCATCCGCCATCTCATCAGTACCCAAGAAAGGAAAGAGATTCGCAAACAGTTGCTCTCGAACAGCCACCGGTAGACGCTACATCATCTACTTCCACTATGATCCTGTGGTCAAGACCTGCACAATACCCATCAGCATCCAGCTCCATTTCTGACCAAGGTCTTCAATAGTCGCTGCACTACGGAGGGAGGTGTTACATAACCCTAACGCTGATGCACAGCCCTAGTGCATCGCGTTCCAGCCAGCAACCCGAGGAGCTGACGCAGCACCTACAACGTTCCCACATATCGTGGGAATACACGGCATTCCGAGATCTAACATCGACTCGGTCTCACCCCTTTAGTTTTAAGTTAAAATGTAGTTGTTATAATTAGTTTAAATTAAATTTTAAGTATGGTTTTGCGTTTCTCTGCGACCTCCGGCCGCCACCAAACATAACTAACGCTGAAGAAACAATCATAGATAATAATAAAATGACCGAATGTTAACTAGTTATAAATTGCAAGGCAACTCCTTAAAAACATGCCAGCATGTGCGTTTGTATGTGTGTGGGTGTGTGTGTGTGTGGGTGTGTATGTATGTGTCTATGAAGGGTCGAAAATTCTTTATAGTGAACAATTTCAAGTATGCGTGATTTAAATTTGCGGCAGCAAGTTGCCGTCTTAGCAATGCAGACTTATATTTAGCTTTAGTATATATATTTTTTATCTGATTGAAGGAGGAAATGAGCATGCAGTCCACCTAATAGTAAGTTGTCCTTGCCGCCCATGGAAATCTGTTAGCAGCTTCATATAGTACATGAGTTCTACTATCCGAATACCCAGATGTGTTGCTACTACCGAGGACTATGATAGTCGCGTCATATAAAAGTGGGTCGGCAACCACACTCTTCCATCGAAACGCAAGAAATGAAAATATAATGTTTATTTAAGAACGAAAGAACATATCTTATTCAAAACAATTTAGGAACTAATATGTTTCATTATGGGCACGTGTTTTGTTTATGTAGAATGTGTCCGAACCTTGACAAATTCGGTCTTTTTTGGGAGTTTGGGATTTACTCGGACCCTATTGACTGAAAGGAAACTGTGACGAAAAAGTAAATTTACGTCCAGACAGAAAATGTTATAATAAGTAATTTAAGATTAAAGCTACTCCTATTTTCCGCTCCAATGGGGTCAAAGAAGTTCTTCAGTACGTATTTCAGCTTTTGGGAGATGGGTTTTCCACTTAAACCTCAGGTTTCGTAATGTATTTCTGACCAACTGGAGATGCAATACTTGAAATAAGTTATGAGATGAATTTGCCCTTTTCCTAGTTAAAAAAGTGCGTAAAAGCATTTTTTTTTTATCTTATTATAGGCCAACGTTTGGCCGCGACCTTACCTGATGTTAAGTAAGATGCGGCCTAGGATGTTACACGCTTGCCTAGACAAAGCCTATTCACCCTTATCTTGAAAACTTATAAAATAGAAGTATTTTTTTACCGTCCTGAAGATTGTCCTATCTTCAGAATGCAAGTTAATAAGGTCTACCCTCAAAAGACGAACCGAAGCGGTGAGAACTAAATAATAAAATGTTACAGCAATAAGTATAATAACAACAATCATTCTATTGTTTCACACACAACATAACACTATAGCCGTAATGGGTCTCGACGTGGGTACAAATTTCACGGCGAAACCGCAAATCTTATGAAAGCAATCTGTGGTACACCTACATTGATGTGGACAAAATTTGTAATCTGATTAACGTAGACCTTTTCGAATTAGTATAATATTTAATTTGTATATATATGTAAAACTTAGCTTTTATATATTGATGATTATTCTACAAAAACAAATACTTGAATAAAAATGTCGGACTATTTAAGTATTTGTAACCTATCGTTAGTATCGTTTAGATAAAAAAAATCATAGTTCTCCAAGCTTGCAAAGGCTGCAGAAAGTTTTTATTAGTGCCAGTTCCTTTCTGTGTTTCCAATAGAAGATGCTATTTCTATATATTTTTTTACCTGAGTGGACACTGCCGCCCATAGATATCTTTAGCAACTTCAAATAAAACATAAGTTCTAACTGAAGTCTTCACAGATGCGTAGCTACTACTATGAAAGTGTGCCAGCCAGCACACCCTTCCATCGAAACGCAAGAAATGCTTCACGCTAGAAATAAGTGTGGCAGTGGTATTTCCCCGGTTAAACTACAGTGGTTCTACCACCTACAAAATATATGCGGGGTGGGTACTCCCAGCTCGCCGCTCTTGTGCTAGGTCTTCCTGCAGACGTCTACCTCGCGATAAATGAATTTTCCTATGCTGTAAATCGAAACAACAAACGTATGTTTGCGGGGTGATGTCCAAATAGTTTGACGTAACTCGAAACGACGTAAGTCGAGGACTGTCTGTATATATTTCACTAGCTGTGCCCGCGACTTCGTCCGCGTGGCACGCAACGCAAGCCCTCAAGGATGAATAATTTTCCCCTTTTTTCACATTTTCCATTACTTCTTCGCTCCTAATAGTTGCAGCGTGATGTTATATAGCCTAAAGCCTTTCTCGATAAATGGTCTATTCAATATAAAAAGAATTTTTAAATTCGAACCAGTAGTTCCTGAGATTTTCAGGTTCAAACAAACAAACTCTTCAGCTTTATATATTAGTATAGATTCAAATATTATATAATTTGTTTATTGAAACTGTTTGCTATAAAGTTAGTTACTGGTGATCTACGTGATAACGACAATAAGGTGGACTGCATGCGCATTTGTTACTTTAATCTTAAAGAAAAAACACTTTCTGTCTGTCCCAGTGGTCACAATTTTGAAGTTGGCAGATATTGTTGGAGTTCGTCTGTGCAATTTCAACTTTATAACAACTTAAGGTTTTAAGCGTATGTATGTTGCATATATGAAGCATATACATATTTTTCGAAACGTTCAATTGAAGACTTTAGGAGTAAATACGTTTTCTCAAACACATGGAATTTAACCACATAACTATGAGAATCGTTCCAATTAGTTACTTTGTTTAAATAAAAATCTATTTAAGTTAGATAATTAGTTATCTACCAAGGTAGTTAACGTATATAAGTGCAAGAATAACTAAATACTTTCCTTGGTTTAATTCAAAGTTGGTCTTGCGAGTTCTGCTCGTAAGTTTATAATTAGGAAAGTGTGGGGACCAAATGCAAATGCATACAACCGCTACATTGCCAAGTCTGTGGCCTGTAAACTCCTAATTTAGTCGAATTGAGGTAATTACTTAGAAAATTGCAATTAGGTAGGTACTTTACAATTAATTTTTTGTAAGATTGCATAGTCGTGTTTAATATTAAACTTAATCATATTGATAATGTACGCTTTAAAGTATTTAATATACAAAGGGGAAACAAATATAGGTAAATATTTCATACAATTTAAAATTTAATATCTTATTGATATGTTAGTTCGTTGGCGCCACCGTCATACTTATTTCGATACTGTTACAGCAGGCTTGCACGTTACTTCAGCAGCGTTCTATTGAAGTCCAAGAAAAGGCTTTTCCTCACTTTTAGGACTCATCCTAAAAGTCGTAATAGTGAGGTAAGTCCTATATCTTGGACTATCACAAGATACTAAATCTTAATGGTAGCAACGTACGGTCGACCTCTATTTGGGGTTGATTACAGAGGTCAAATTACTAGAAGATAGAGCTGATGCTAATTTTCTACTGCATAAATCACTACATAGTATAAAACAAAGCCGCTTCTCGCTGTCTGTCCCTATGTATGCTTAGATCATGAAAACTACGCTAGGGATTTGAATGCAGTTTTTTTTTAATAGATAGTGACAAGAGGAAGGTTTTTATGTATAATGTAGTGGAGAAACACTCATGTTTTTTTTTTTATTTCACTGAAGTAGCAAACGAGCATGCAGTCCACCTGATGGTAAATGGTCACTGCCGCCCATGGACATCTGTAATCAACTTCATACAGAACATGGGTTCTATCTGAAGTCAATCACAGATGTGTTGCTACTTTCGAGGACTAAGATGGTCGCCTCATATAAAAGTGTACCGGCAACCACACCCTTCCATCGAAACGCAAAAAATGTTTCACGCTAGAAATAGGTTTGGCGGTGGTACCTCCCCGGTCGAACTACACTGGTTCTACCACCTTTTGATTTTATATTTTCCACTTTGAGGCTGAACGAAGTTCGCCGGGTCAACTAGGAGTAAATGGTACATGGTAGTAGAACGGTGATTCGACCCGATCATCATCAGTATCATCTACTACCGCCACACCTATTTTTAACATGAAGCAATTGTTGTATTTCGGTGGAAGGGTATCGTGGCAGGCTTACTTTTATATAAGGCAATCATCTTAATTTTCGAGAACAGTAACGTCTCTATGATTGTTTTTAAATAAACATTTGTTCTATATAGTTTTTTACAGTCCTTGGGCGGCGGTGAACACTTTCCATTAGTTAACTGCATGCTTGCTTGCAACTTCAATCTTATAAAAAAAACGTGTTTAATTTGCACTGTGTATTATAATTTGCACTATTTATACAAGATCAACAGGTCATTGTCCTAAAGCATCGCTAATGTAACTGTGCGTCATTCAAATGCAGTTTTCGATTTATTCTTAGAAAATAAGAAATAGAACTGTGAGTCAGTGGCTTACTCAAGGACTTGTCTACTTCAAGCCGTGGGCGTAAGGCGTACTACACACCAAATACTAATCATTTGAACTTTATTTTGTTTGTACCTTTAGAGTTTAATATTTAAATTGCCATGTTCTACTTTAGAAAAGTTCACACGCACGCTTTCTACACTCATAGCCCCACAATAGGATTTTCTCCTGTGGGGATATGTGGTGTGTGGGTACCATGGACACACACAAGATGAATACACAAACGCCCAGACCCAGAACAGGAATCTAAACTCATCATTCAAATAACAGTCTGGCCGGGAATCGAACCCGGGACCTATTGCGCGTCAGACCGGTATTGTAACCGCTCCGCCACGCAGTCAGTTAAATGATGTACCTTTGTATCTTTTTTGTAGTATTGACTTGCAGCGGTAACTTGCTTAGTCTAAAGCAGCGGTCGGCAATCTTGTTGGCCACACGGGCCAACAAGTTGTTACATAAGATAATTCTAAAATAGGGCATTCGGAAGTAGGCTCTGAAATTTGTCAGAAGGAAAGTGATTTCAAGTATAGAATCGTGCACGGATCGCTAAAAAACTCTAGCAAGACCAGCAGACCGCAAGCAGACCCTATGCTTAAATCTTTAAAATGCAGGTTTAAGACATGAGACTTAAGTTAATCCAGTTTTTTAAAACCTTTTCTTTTTCAAAGGTACCCGACGCCGTGGGAGCGACGTAGGGTTATGTGGGATTTTTCCGCACTAAAACCCCCCGGTGGCCATTCTCAGCGCTCCAAAGAGGACTCCGGGATCTCCAAAGGAACGCAACCACAGTCCTCTAAGCACGCTGCCCCGCTCGCATCATTTTCCTCATCTGCGCCGCGCATCAGTTTTATAAAAACCTTAATTCTACCATTCTTTAACACTTCTACATTCGATAGAGATCCTTTATATTGAAACGAAATTCCTCGTATTTGGGTATTCCTGCTATGAAATTATTCTGTATGTTTTCCAAATGAATAAAAACATATTCGTATCTTCACTGTATCTAAATTTACCTAAGAAACGGGAGAGCCAGAGTGTGTACAGAATATATGTGTATGTGTGTAGGAGTGCCGCATGCAACATGATGTGTTATTTTTGACACATAATGTATTAAGAAATATTATTCTTTATGATTAATGCGCGCACGTTTCGTAATAGAGGTTAACTGATGTTTTAAATACAAGTCGTGCTTCGGTAAAATTTATTAGCTTCGAAGAAAACGTGTACTTATTTAGATTTTTTGAAGTCTATCGTGTGAAGGTAATAATTTAACGTAAACTTATTACAATTATTGCTTACGGTCATAAATAAATTATTTTTGTATTTTGAAAAAGAAAAGTATTTCTTTTGCTATGAAATGTTGGCAAGCATAGTAGTCATTCAAATGCTTATATCCTTTAGTATAAAGTTTA
Organism: Spicauda simplicius; assembly: GCA_949699795.1. Taxonomy (NCBI): domain Eukaryota; kingdom Metazoa; phylum Arthropoda; class Insecta; order Lepidoptera; family Hesperiidae; genus Spicauda; species Spicauda simplicius. The sequence continues at coordinate 14,110,092 of OX453063.1, forward strand.
CTGAATATTAATCTCTTAATTTACTCTTACAGACGTTCAAATTGTTTTGTATACTCGGATAAAAAATCAGTTTTATATCGACTTTACAAATATTAAGGAAACATTTAATTTATGTACCTAGTATAATTTTGTGGCCCTAGTGTAAACCAGTAGAGTAAAATATTTACTAAATTGACTTTTTTTATTAAAATTAGATCTCCGTGTTAGAATTACGGAGATATAATAAAAGATGTATATTTAAAAAAAAAACTTTAATAAACTTCCATTTGACAAAAATAAGACTTATACCCGTATTCACTAAGGGCACGATTGTTTATTGTATTAAGACCTACCTTTGCCAATTATCTTGACATATGACAAATGAACAAAAGCTAACAATGTAGATTTTATTTGATCCCACGTCAAATCTGACAAAAGAGTTGTATTTTTCACCGGGTTCAATTCAATTTGGCGTTGATATCGAGTTATAGCGAACATCCGAAGCGGACGTATACAGGTACGGATAGAGTATTTTTATTGTTTTGCCTTGGTCTAGATAGCAAGTTAATACCGACTCTGTACCGACTCTAAAATTTAAATAGATTCACGGTACGTGATCTTCATAAATAAGTTAAAATTAATTTTTTTCATACTTAACCCTATCAGAATTGACAAGAAGGAATAACAAGCTTTCTCTAAATTTTTATAAAAAAACAATATAAGACCGTATTAGTAGAAAAACACAAATTGCTTTAACGTCAAAATTTTCCCAGGTGGTAGAACCAGTGTAGTTTGACCGGAGAGGTACCACCGTCACACCTATTTCTAACGTGAAGCATTTCTTGCGTTTCGATGGAAGGGTGTGGTTTGCTGCACATTTTTATATGAGGCGACCATCTCAGTCCTCGAAAGTACCAACGCATCTGTGATTGACTTCAGATAGAACCTATGTTCTGTAAGAAGTTGCTTACAGATGTCCATGGACGACAGAGATCACATACCATAAGGTGGACTGCATGCTCGTTTACTACTTCAGTCAAATAAAAAAGTGGTCACTGCCGCACATGAACGTCTGTAATCAACTTCATACAGAACATGGGTTCCATCTGAAGTCAATCACAGATGCTTTGCTACTCACGACGACTATGATGGTCGCCTCATGTAAAAGAAACGTAAGAAATGCTTCACGCTAGAAATAGTTGTGGCGGTGATACTTCCCTGCTCGAACCACACTGGTTCTTCCACCTTCAACCCATGGAATACCCATTACCATGGTAATTCGACCAAAGCGGACAGAGCTGCGAGAATAACCAAGTGTTTTTTGATGGTAAGTGATCACCGCCCATGGATATTTCTATGCAACCTTATATAGAACATAAGTTCTATCTGAAGACAATCATAGATGGCAGCTACTTCCGAGGACTATGTTGGTTGCCTCATATAAAATTGTGCCGGCAATAACAACCTTCCATTAAAACGAAAGAAAGGCTTTAAGCTTGAAAAAGTTGTGGCGGTGGATCTTCTCCCGTGGAACTACACTGGTTCTATACTCCAGTTTATAGATACAGTAATACATATGTAATAGATATGTAATACGTACGATTGAGATTGCGGCATCTATCAGCACGGAGTCGGTAAACAAAATATCCGCACCCGAAGGCAATACGCCCGATGAACCGTGAATGTCACAAAATTGATTCGACATCCGCCACATTGACGCAGGCACTGAAATCTGATTAATTACTGTTTAACCAATAGCCTTGATGGCCAGCCCTTTGACAAGCCTCGGGTCGGAAAAGAGCGGATGTTCAGTTAATTAAGAGTCAAAGTGCAGTCCCAGGCATACGCTGGGATTAATTGCATTACATGGCGACCAAGGCCTTATAAGGCTGCTAATGTTTCTCATCAACGCATTATTCTCCAGTGTTCTTTCAGAATGAGAGAGTATTAGGCCATAGTCCACCGCGCTGGCCAAGTGCGGATTGGTGGACTTCACACACCTTCAAGAACTTTTTTTTAAAGCTCTCTCGGGTATGTAGATTTCCTCACGACGTTTTTCTTCACCGGAAAACAGTGATAATTAATTTCTAATACCCACGTTATTTTAGAAAAATCTGTGGTGCGTTTGAACCTGGGTTTGAACCTCAGACCTCCCGATCGAGAGCGCAAGTTTCCAACCATTAGGCTACCACTAATGTTTAAAATGCTAGTATCTAGTTTTTTTTTACTTTTTGCCATTCTAGAACCCTTTCAAAATGTTTAGGTATTTTTAAGTTATATTTTACATGTGTGGGTGTAGTTTGTATAGTAGTCGGCTTACTATATGAAGCGATCATCTTAGTCAACGGGAGTAGAAACTTATCGGTGATTGACTTCAGATAAATCCTTGTTCTTATATCAACTTGCTTATAGTTGGCAGTGGTACAACCTTATTAGGCACAACATTTATACTTTCATCGTAATATTATTATTTATTTTGTAGGTAGAAGAAAATATAACAATATATAGCTACTTATCAAAAATATTGGATATCTGGATAATATTAATCGATCTGTTGCCAATCGTGTATCCAGTGACAGTTATAAGGTACAACTAAGGGTTACACTTATTTCTACCGTGAAGCAGATCATACATTATATTTAAATTCGTATATCAAAATATGAGTAAAAATAGGAGTACGCACACTTTGTCAGCCACTAGTATACATATAACTGCTATGACCAGTGGTTATTCGAAACGTGGACAAAGGAATATTTTACCCTTTTTTGTAATATTGCCAGTATGACGCCAGAAGTTTCCCGGTTTGTTTCTTTGTTTGCGTCATACTTGTATAACAAAGCATCGAAAGTTTTGAGTGTTCGTTTTTTAATTCGCCATTGTCGCGTTACAAGCAACTACAAAATGGCTGCTGTTGTGGTAGAATGAACATTGCGTCTTTTTCTGATGCTATCTCTAAGGACTAAGTTAGATCGTCTGAACGTTGGACGCCGTTAGTTGGACTAGTTAGATGTAATATGGCTCTGGACGTAATATGTTACTGAACTCTTCATACCAGATCACAGCAACACATATTCTAAAACTCGTAGTAAGAAATAAGTGTCGCGGTGGTGCCTTCGAAGGAAATCCAAAAAATATACTAACAATTTTATTCCGTTGAAAATGAAATAATAAAATTTAATACTTTAATAATACTTTGCCCACGTATACACGTGGTATTAAAATAGTATCACTGTGCACCCTGTAGTTCCGGGACCAGAATAGGGCTTAGGCATCCCCTGCCTGTCATAAGAGGCATTCGACTAAAAGGGGCTTTCGGGGTTGCGGGCGGTTAGAGTGAGTGTGAACCGTTCAGTCAGGTGATCCCGGGAAGGACGGCGGTATCTGTGGTCGCATACCGTCGTAAAGACTAGACGGAGCGGCGGGCCCAGCCGCCCATCTGGGAGGAGCCCGATGGGGCAACGCTCGGAGGATTCCGGTTGAAGTCGTTTCGAGATCCCGGAGTCCTCCTTTTTAGCGCCGAGCACGGGCACCGGGGGGATTTTAGTGCGGTAAAAATCCCACATAACCCTGCGTCGCTCCCACGGCGACGGGTACCTTTTGAAGGTTTCCCCCTCGACAACAAAAAAACTGTGCTAAAAGTTACGAATTATTTCTTTTTTAAATATAAATAATCTTTTAAAATTTCTTAGATATTTGAGAGTATAAATATGATATATTACATTTATTTTATAGTATTAGTGGTACAAATATAATATTAGCGCTCAGTACTAAAAATTCCCGGCAAGTGAAACAATTTAATATCACTAAACTAATAACATGGGCAAATATTAATTAGTGTTCATGGCGTTGGCATTTCAAGCCCATTGGGATTTGAAATATCCCGGAACAAAATGCCAGTGTGTTATAAAAGGGTCTTGTGTGCATTATACACGACTTTTTGGTGGTTAGATATATACAGAGGTCAATGCTTATCTACTACATAGGTACTGTCCACGTATAAAGAAGTAATTATATAATGTTATTAATATTAGAAATGCAGAAGTGTTTATGTGTTTGTTACTCTTTCATACAAAAACTATTTCGAATTTCGTGGAAATTTTACACACACATAGTTAATGAGTTAGATTAACACATAGGATATACATAAGTTACTGTAGCAGACGTGACCGAAGCCGCGAGAATAACCTACTAGCGATGATAAATCAAACACTGAAATTAATAAAGTTTTGTCTTTTATATTTACTTGAAAAAGATATATCAAAATTAATTGCATATTCAAATATATCAAACATAAGTACTTATACTTTTTTCCTGTCAATATGATATATTAAAATTAATTGCTCTTTTAAATATATTAAACATAAGTAGTTATACTTTTTCCTGTCACGCTTGTTTGTGCCCGCATGTATTAGACTTGCAACCTATCGTTTCATAAATACTTTTTGGCATGCGTACTATATATACGCGGGTTGGAAAGAGATTGGCAGTGAGTATAATCATACCTACAGGTGAAGATACATTTAGGCGTAGACCCGCGTGACATGAAAAATCCTCTAAAGTTGAATAGGTTTAAGCAAAAGGTAGTTATTTAATGATATCCTTATGAAATCATAAAATGGATATGCTTTTAAAAAGGAATCAATCCTCCATCCCAACTATGTGTTAAATAAAATGAATGATTAACTTCTTTGATAAAACAGTAAATGTATATAAATCATTAAAAAGGTTAGAGGATAAACGTCGCTTATGTTGTATCGGTAATTACTTTCCGCTGGAAAAGTGATGTATGTAATTATATCCGAAATTGCTTTCACACGCCGAATCACACATCAACAGATCCTTGTTCATAATCCGGAAAATTACTGTTCGAATGATCCTTGGGGAGTAAAAGTTTCGACTAATCTGGACACGCGTGACAAGTTTATCGTTATGTCACTCGCATTTTCTGCTATGTGATGATAGGCTTGTGAGAGGTTATACTCATTTGTCAGTATAGAATCGGTTGGTGTAAAATTTATACTGCTATCAGTATATTGGAATCTTTTTATGATTATAATATAGGAACAAGAAATGGAAATGCAGAGCGTCTATAAGTGAGGAGCCTAAGAACCTGCCTGACCTCGACCTCAGACACGTTGCTGAGAGCTAAGTTAGAACGCTTCGGATATTTATGCCTGTCAAGGTATTATTGTCCCACTGTTGGGCACGGGTCTTCTCCCCGAATGAGAGAGTTATAGGCCATTGATCACGGCGCTGGCGTAATGCGAATTGGTGGACGATATTTATGTCTCCCTGACCATAATTTTCTAGTCAGACCGTGGCAAAGCGTTGTTGTAAAGAAACACATGCCGCGGGGTTGCCGTCATTATTGAACACCACAAAGTCACCCCTTACAATGTGCATATTGTTAATATTGTATTAAATCATTTATACGTTAAATCTTTGACCGTATTGAAAGGCTTGATTTTCGCCAAATTGACTAACAGGTATCAAAGTTGTTAAAAAGCGGATCTATTGATAGACATCTATTTTTATATACGTTTTCCTATGACGACTTATTAATCAGTCCCCGTGTTAGAAATAGTCAATTAGCTTTTTTTACCTAGACGTTTTGAATAGGCACCGATATGAGGTCAGCCCCACGACGAGACTTCCACTCTTTGACATTGTAATTTCGCAGGCATTACACGATTTTTCCATTCGCTGATCACTTTGAAGTGAGTTTCAAATATGATTAATATTGACTAATTAGAGACACACGAGGCAAAATATTTGGAGAGTTTAGAACATGTCTGGCATTATCCTTATCATTTAAATTATATGAATAACATGAGTGGTTAGCTTATTGTCTTTTTTAGGGTTCCGTAATAAAAGGGTAAAAACGAGACACTATTACTTAGACAAAGCTGTCCGTTTGTTTGTCACCAGGCTGTATTCCATGAATCATGGTAGCTAGGCAGTTGAAATTTTCACAGATCTGTTGCCGCTGTAACAAAACAGAATAAAAGAAAAACAGAACGAAATAAATATTTAAGTGGGGTTTCCATAGAACCAACGTATTTTTAACGTTTTTTCCGACAATGGCATGGAACCCTACGTGCGCGATTCCGACTCGTTTTTGGGTGACTTTTATAATTAAATACATATTTTTCCCGAAAAAAGGTAGATCCTGTAAAGATTAGTCGTCGTCAAGTTAAGAGAGTTATAGGCCATAGTCCACCGCGCTGGCTAAGTGCGAATTGATGGACTTCAGACACCTCCGAGAACTTTTTTTAAGAACTCTCGGGTGTGTAGATTTCCTTTGGTGCAATATTTAATATGCATTTAAATACTATTATTTTGCAAGGTACAACTTATATCGTTCGACCGACAACATACGCAGCACACACTTTTTCTTACCGTGAAGCGTTTCTTGCATTTACCGGCTTACTTTTATATGAAGTGATCGTCTGAGTCCTCGGGAGTGGCAACATTTCTGTTAATGACTTCAAATAGAACTTTTTCTGTATGATTTTTTTTTGTAGACTTCACTGGGCGGCAGTTACCATCAGGTACACTGCATGAACTTTTGTTGCCTGTATCTTTAAAAGAGCCCGTGATACAATAGCGTGCAAACAATCAATACGTATATCGTTTGTTACAGTACTGACCTGCAGTGCACACACTGAGGCGCAGCGGGCAAGTAGGTCAAGGCGGGTCTGACATTATTACGCCCTATAAACGACAAATACAGGTACGCTTTTTGAAGATCAGTAGAATATATCCTCGGATAAAAAACATCTGATGAAAAAAAAATCACCAGAAACCTTCGCGAGCTCAAGAATAACAACAGATCAAATGGATAGTTTACGATTCAGATTGACATTCAGATTTGACATACAGACAAACATTCATTTTTGTATATAAGAAAAAGAAGAAGATGATAAAATCAAAGATACACCAAAAAAAAATTCAATTCGAACCCAAATATTTATTAGGAACTTGGAAATATTGTGTATATTTCCAAGTTAGTGGTTGCTTGTTCATACATATTAAGTTACCTTTAACTGAAACTCACAATAATAAACCCGTACTTTTTATTACCGTACTAGCTGAACCCCGCAGCTTCGCCCGCTCTAAAAGAAATCTATGTATCAATTGTCCCGTGGGAAATAGACATTTTCCTACAGTAAAAAGTAGCCTATATGTTAATCCAGAGTGTCAACTAACTCCCTACCAAATTTTATGAAAATCGCTCCAGCCGTTTACACGTGAAGAAGTAACAAACATACACACTGACAAACTTTATAATATTAGTATCATATGAAGTATGATGTATGATTATATAGATTATATAGTATATTAAAAACTAATTTAGTATATAACGTACGATTATATTTCTCTTGGACAGCTATCAGCAAAATTCCGGAAGAATCGATGCTGAACTAGAAATTGGTGATCCATTACCTCTTCACTTGATTGGATTAGGAATAAGGCGACAAAGCCCGTGGACAAAAGGCTTTGTTTGACAAAGGTCGCAAAATTTCATGGAACTTTTATGAGAATGGATGACGTGGCATTTTTTACCTTGTCCTTTTTCCTATATATCCCTTAAGCCTTTTTTTTATTGTGAGCATAAAATTTTGGTCAACAATATAGAATTTGGTATGTAGGTTACATTAAAGATATTGTCATGGTTTGTATAAATATGGAAATTTAATAACTGAAGCCTATAATATATTTCAACTACTTTGTCACTTAAAACTCTTCGCAGTTTGATTGCAATGGTATCTGACACCTATTTCTGCCCAAATGCAGTGTTTTTAATAAATCCACAAGTTTTTCTGTGGTGACAATGATTCTCTTCATCGCGTTAAAATTTCATTGACATAATTTAAATCATACCGATTTCATAGTTCACGCAATTTCACTTGTGGTCTAGCAAATCTCGTGGTACATATCTTCTCATCACAATTCTATCATCTTTGGAACACGCTTTCTACACTCATATCCCCACACTAGGATTTTCTCCTGTGTCGTGGGTACCATGGACACACACAAGACGAATTCACAAACACTAAGACCCAGAACATGAATCGAAACCAACATTAAACCTGTCTGGCTGGGAATCGAACTAGGGACCCATTGCGCGTCAGACCGGTATTGTAACCGCTCCGCCACGCGGGTCATCGACAAAAGCAAAATTCTGATTTTCCTACTAAACCATTTGGTAAAAACAATTTTTTCTAACAGGGAGAAATGGTACTATATATAGGTATGTAAAAGGTAAAACTGATTTAACTACCAACATATCTACGCACAGCCCAAACTACTATATTTGACTTTAGGGTTCATTATAGTGTCTGTCAATAAAACGAGATGTTAATGTACATCTCTCTTATCTTAAAAGTGTAAAGGCTGAATTATGATTCGCGCGAACGAAGCCACGGGTTATATTAGTTAACTATATGATCATACAAAAATTAACTCTAGTTTTAGCCGACTGCATAAGGAGTATTAATTTTCTGGATTGTCACCTGAAACACTACTTTTAGGTGCACCCACTATAGGTCAATAGGTCATTGTAACTGGGTCGTGTTCCCCGGCATCCTGCGCCCATATTCAAAAGATAATGTACCTACACAATACTATATTCTAGTACAAAGTTTTAATAATATGCAAGTAGCAAACGAGCAGGGATTGCATCCACATAACTGTGGCCACTGGCGCCCATTTTCATCTGTCAACTCCAGATAAGATCAGAGTTTTATCTGACGCTAACCACGGATGCGTTGCTACCCATAAAGACTAGGGTACAACCCATTAGGGTTGTACCCTAGTCCTTATGGGTAGCCTGTACCCGTGCCCAGCCATGTGACAATAATATTGTCCCATTGCTAGGCACGGGTCTTCTCTCAGAATGAGAGAGTAATAGGCCATAGTCCACCGCGCTGGCCAAGTGTGAATTGGTGGACTTCACACACCTCCGAGAACTTTTTTAAAGGACTCTCGTATGTGTAGGTTTCCTTACGATGCTTTCTTTTACCTAAAAGCAGTGATAATTAATTTCTAATACGTATATAATTTTAGAAAAATCAGTGGTGGTTGTGTTGATTTGAACCTCGGACCTCCCGATCCCTATCCCTCTTGAGCTATCACTTGTCTCTACACAGTTGAGTTTAATTATTCTTAAATATGTTCTCTGTATACTTATTAGCCCTAATAAATTATACATCACCGTGAACATAAGATATTTCCTCCTCTGACTCAGGACTCAGGACATAGGGATCCGCGACCTAGTTTCATGCAATTCAAAGAACGCATCCTACGCAAATAAAAAATAAAACATTTTGTAATGATGACTCGCACTAGAAATTTCCGCCCATGAGTCAGCGCTTCGGGATAGCCAGAGATTAGTGACACAGATTTAAATAAAATTCCGCAAACAACACACGTTTAAGATAAATTATTATTATCATTATATAATGATCGGTGCACGCTGTAAATTTTAACTTCTTAGTCAGTTAATAAATCGGTGATAGACAAGTCAAAAACTCGGGCCGTAGATCGGAAATTCCGATATTCGAATCCCAAGCACAAACGCACAAAAGGAGATACACTCTCTCATTCTGAGAGAAGACCCGTGTCCAGCAGTTGGACAATAATGGGTTGACGAAAAAATCTCAACTGAACTGATACACAACAAGCAACCAACCAAGGGCATGAACAGATAACATCTAAATCAGTTAGACATCTGTGTAGTCATGATTGAGCTAAAAATCATCTGGAAGGGAAACGAATACCTTTAACTGTGCGACATTGAACTAGAGTTTTTTTTAATTGCATGGTCACCTCTTAATCTTGATTTAAACTGCGTGATATGTCAGAAATAATCATATTTTACTCTAAGTTAAAAGTAATTAACAGTTTTAGTATTATAACACTAGACTACATACATCATTCAAAATCTTAGGCCATTGAATTTATCTTCAGTTATTATGAAAAATGCACTTGGAATACATTTTGTTTCGATATATCTCATTACGACATCCCGCCACCTTGCGTTTCAGAATCCTTGATCCAAGAAGTTTCTAACCAATAGTCAGTAGTACGATACTTTGACCCCTAATGCTCTAAGGTCATCATCATATAAATTTATGAATATTTTATTGACCTTTTTATAATAGTAGCAACAACATGCGATATTTTTGATGGTAAGTTGCCACAGCAACCCAGCCGGATACCTGTGTCTGTTATTTCCAGATAACATTAGAGCCCTGAGGCTAACTGGTATGATACTACCCCTGGTATTGAAGTTGAAACGTCCTAGATACCACTGCCGTTAGTAAACAAAAATAAAAGTGATGTTCATGTTTCTGGAATAGTTCCGCAAAGGGTCCTAAAGGAAAATCTAACAGACTAACTAATTTAACTTTTTTTATATATCTGAAGTAGCAAACGATCATGCAGTGCACCTGATGGTAAGTGGTCACTGCCGCCCATGGATATCTGTAAGCAACTACATACAGAACACGGGTTCCATCTGAAGACAATTACAGATGCGTTTCTGCCCCCGAGGACTATGAAGGTCGCCTCATCTGAAAGTCTGCCGGCAACCACAACCTTCTATCAAAACGCAAGAAATGCTTCACGCTAGAAATAAGTGTGGCGGCGGTACTTCCCCGGTTGAACTATACTGGTTCTACCACCTTGAAAAACTGCCACAAGATAATATTAACACAAAAAATGTAAGTACAAAAGTCAATACCATACTCACAAATAACTATTATATCAATAACATGTACATCACAGAACATTGCATAACATTCACGTCAGCCTTGTCACCGTGCTTCCCGGGCCGATGTCTGTGTGACCTTTGGATTCGCTCGGAAACTAGGTCGACGGCTTCTGACCTTTTTGTTTGTATTGAAAAAGACGTCCGATCTAGCCCGAATAGCGCCGGAGATGCCCGAACGCTATTTTGGATGCACCGATCCGATATGCAGTTGACATATCAGTTCCTCAGTAGGTCACCCCGGGTACGTGGAATCTTGATAGCGGCCAAACGTAATAATTAGCACAATTCAATAAATTATTGTTTGTTGTTTTGTCATTTCGTTGCTCATACTATCATATGTATACTATCATATATCATAGGTATATCATAGGTATGATGAAAACGATTGATTAAACAAAAATCATAAAATGTTAAAAGAAGTTGTTCAACGTAAATAAACACACTTGAAAAATTACCTACAATTATATATGAGATATCGTTGCACTAAGTTAGAAATAAGTTGTATTTTTCTTAAACGAAAATTTAATATCTACTTTTTGATAACAAACGATTAATGATGTTGATTGTTTTAAAGTTAATTATTTTTAAAGCACAAAACGATTGAAGAAATAGATAGGTAGCCGCTAGTTTAAATCGACTTATTTCTCAGTGTTTTACTTTTAAAGACGTCAGTATAAAATACAAATTCTTTGTAACGAATTCATTAAAGTATTTAAAAATATGAAAGACTAAACGCGTCTTTACATCGGGGTCAATAAAAGGACAGAAAATAAAACAAATGACTAAATAGTCGGTCTTTTTAAACATCTATCGTGCCCTTACGCTACTTTGTTGCTTGATTAGTAACGATCAGGCTTAAATGTCCCTTCAATTAATTTAAAGGTTGATTACTAGATACCCATTAGCCCATCTTTAGATTATTTATACTGGTTGTAAGTACTTGTACATTTATTACTTTGTATTTCTGAACGTAAAATATTGTAGAAGAAAATTAAACTACCACGACCCATGTCGCGGAGCGAACTCACCACACATGCAATTCCGAATTCCATTCCTGGGTCCTGTTTTGGGTATTTGTGTAATCAATTTGTCAGTTAGGAAGTTCAAAGAAAAATACAAAATAAAATTTGTTACGAAAAATTGTCTTGCATATGAAACGAATTAACAATTACATAGTTATTAATGTATTTTTCTGGTTGGAACTGTCTACCAAAAACGATCATTTAGAAGCATTGAAATAGTTCTATTCTGTTCTTACGAACGATATTAGGAACTCCATTTTTTGGAAAATTATCATAATACTTAAAATTTGATACGCATATACAATTAATTATGGTTTTAAAAGCTTTTAGTGGTCAACTTTCGGTAAACGCCCGGCATGTCCGTTACCTTTTAAAATACAAATCAGTCTCCTGAGCTCTAAGAAAAGTATAACTCCAAAAAACAGAAAAAAGTATCTATCTATTGTCGAAATAAATTAAACCGTGTATCCTTTTATCTTTTAGGCCTCTGTATTAGATTCAGAAACACAAGACCACAGTAATATATGTAAATCAGTGTTACCATAAGCACGGAAGCTCGTATCTCTTGTAATGTAAGCAGGATAACTTATCTCAATCCCCATGTAACGCCAAGAGATAGTCCTGATAAATTCCCGATAATATTGAGAGTAGTTTTATTGAAAGCCCTGGAACGAATATAAATTAGTCGGGAACCACAGGGGTTCCAAGGGAAGAATTTGCTATTTGAAAACATAGCACGAGCCACGACAAAGTAAAGGGAATTTAATGACGCTTCATGTTCATGGGAGGTATTATTTAATAAATACTTTAGTATTTTCGTTATAGCTATGAATGTGTGCGCTTTTATAAAGCCTTTACACTAGAATTCTTCGTTGAGGATACAATGCATACACCTTTGGTTTGGTACCCATTATTCAATAGTAATTTGATAACTCATGATTGACACCACAGCAACATTTTTTTTTATAGTTGGGCTTAACGATAAGGCAGACGGGCCACCTGATGGAAAGCAGTCACTGCCTTTGGACATTTACAACACCAGGGGAGTCGCCAATGCATCGCCGGCTTTGAAGGCTATCTCTTTTTACACCTTTCTTGAAGAGTCTCATGTCATAGCGCTCCGAGAATACCTCAGGAGGAAGCTCATTCAAAATCTTGCACGTCCGCGGCAGATATATAATTTTTAACGGAGTTTTATAAATTACTTTATTTTTACTTACGGCATATAAAAGCGTCCCAAAGACTGTATACCAGAATGCTGTTCAAATTCTAAAATAGCAGCATCTAGGTTCACCTTGCTGACTACTTCCATTCTAGTAATAATTTATACGCCAAATTTTATTCAAATCCGATCAGTATTGTCTAATTGTTACAAAAATCCATTGATGTTTACAAATCTAACCTTGTTCGACACAGGCTAATTTTTATTATTCTACAAAAAAATCATTACATAGTATAAAACAAAGTCGCTTCCCGCTGTCTGTCCCTAGGTATGCTTAGATCTTTAAAACTACGATACGAATTTTAATGCAGTTTTTTTAACAGATAGAGTAATTCAAGACGAAGGTTTCCATGTATAATACATGCATAATATAGTGGAGTACTGATAATTTTAGATTTTTGACTTTTAGCGGAACAAAGTTCGCCGGGCCAGCTAGTTATTTATAAGCATATTCACGGCTCCTTTCAATGTTTATAAACACATAACCGCCTTAAACTTGCTGTAATGTACAAAATAATAAGAATATGCACCGCCTATGATTATTGCAATCAGACATATAAGTTTTCAATTTATACAATAGAATGATTGATAGCAAATACTTTGATTTGACCTACAACAATAGCAATGAGTTATTTTAAGAGCTGTAGACAGATACGTGACTCGATAATGAAACTAACCCGGCCGCCTTTATAATTTAATACATTGGTATGTTTCGTTAATTATAAATTTTAAGTTACGAGGTATGTTTGTAGCTATAGAGTTATAAGCGAGAAGTGCTAAACTTGACTTTAAACTTTGACTTAAATAAATAGTTCTTTGACTTAACTAAATAGTTATTTGTCTTAAATGGGGCGTTTATTTACTGACGAATCTATGTTAATTTGCTTGCGATTTTTATCTTTACCAACTACATACTATTTTTATGCATTCTCATATGGGTATTTATTTAAGAGATTACTGGGAAGAATATGGAAACATTTATTTTAATCACGTTTTTTTTATTTGTTAAACGTACTATCGTATTAAATAATGCATTTAAAGTCGACACGGCTAGAAAACACACCTTGTCACTGATATCGCATCTTTAGAGCATTTTATTTAGAGGATCTATTATCCTCTAAATAAAATGGAATAAGAGAACCATAATCCTTAATTGCGGAATATTACAACTCATAAGTATTATTTTAGTTGTGTGTAGTTATTTTTTTTAATGAAACCTAAAAAGTACACATACTCAAATATCGTTTTAAATTTATGTAATCACATTTATCTTATAATAAAACACGGATTTACCATTGGAACTTATATCGCGCTTCATTCGCATATGCAATCTAAACAATGTAAATATTCAGTATTTGCCAAAAGTAGTATTACTCAACATGTAGATATCAACCTCCCGGGGAACGGCGTAGTGTCTCTGTTGGGGGATCACGAGAGCGGTCAGCTAGACTACGTACTTCAGTACAAAAAAAAATTAAAAATATGTACATTTTAAGAAGTAGATTATTATGAAAACAAAAAACCCGACTTAACCCGGTAAAACTTAACTTGCAGTCGAGTACTTTATTTTTCGATAATTTATTTAGTTTAACATTTTTTCTCAGTTGGACCCACCAAGTCAAATAGGTATTATATATCCTGTGTCACTCGAAAAACATTATCCTCCTTGTGACGCAGTCGAGGCAAAAGTAAACAAAATGAAACCCGTTATGTTAGTTATACTTTATGAAGTTTACTAGGGGGTCGTGGCAAAAGGATTGAGAAACACTGGGCTAAAGTATTCCCAAACCTAATATCTCAGTCATCTTGTCCATAACATGTATTTGTGTAGTAATTATTATGCATATTGTATTGTATATTTCGTTTTTGACAAGCTGAATGGAGTCGAAATGACAACCGATGAATATTCATCGCCATGCGGTCATTAGACACTTAAGAGATAATTATGTTAAATTTTCATTCTTAATTATGTTGATGGATTTATACAATGTACTTCCATTTTTTGTTATCTGAGGTTCGTTCGTGGGATGACATTGTAAAGAAGATAAAAAGAGTTCATTATGAACTGCATGAATCCGTTGCACTTTTTGGGCTAGTAGTTTGGTGACTCACATTTGAAAGTCGTGATATGAAAATAAACCATACTATTTTTAAAATGTGTGACCTTTTAAGTTTATGTCACAAAAATGTCCCACATAGTTATTTTAAATATTTTCCTTTATTATACCAACTAACGCCATCTCGTAGAAGTTTGATGTACTAATAAGGATTTATTACTAGTAACAATTCTTCCTTATATCGTGATACACGCTTTTACATACTTACACGCTTTCTACACTCATAACCCCACACTAGAATTTTCTCCTGTGCCGTGGGTATCATGGACAAAACGAATACACAAACACCCAGACCCAGGCATGAATCTAAACTAATCATTCAGATACCTGTCTGGCCGGGAATCGAACCCATTGCGCGTCAGACCGGTATGGTAACCGCTCCGCCACGCGAGTCGTCATCGGTGATGAAGATCCGTGTCGGAAACATGATGAAGAAAAAACTAGCAAAGGAACATCAGTTATAGAAAGTTTTACTACCGCCCATTACCATCAGCAACAACTCCAATTAATACTGAAATCTTATCTAATTTCAGTGAAAATTTGTTGCCCATTCTACAACTAAATATTAAAAAATAACCATAAATACCTACAAACTATTCTATTAATCTTCATTCTTACGTTTCGCTGGAAGGATGTGGTTGCCTTCTGACTCATATTAACATGAGGCAATCATATCAGTCCTCAGGAGAAGCATCTGTGATTATCTGTGATATTGTTGAACTTAGGATAGTAGTCCTATTCATTATGAAGTTAGTTACGGATGTCCAAGGGTGGCAATAAGCACTAATAGTCAAGAGGATTTCATGCTCCTTTGTTACTTCAGATAATAAGACTAACATATTTACGCCCTAGTTTTAATTTTCGTTAAAAAATAAATTATGATGAACCGTATAAAAATGACAAACAAAATGTTAGGATAGATCTATTAATAACTACAAAATCTCCGCTCGCGAATTTCGTTCACCGCAGTACCTGTATGCAAATAGCTTTTTTCCGTCCACTAAATCTACAAAATCGTGCCTGTTCCGACTAGATAATGAAAAGAGATAGGCGCTACGTGAGCCAACGGCTAATTAATCACACCTGACTGCGCAGGATTTCCTTTAATTAAAATAGTCCCTGTAAATGTTTACAACACGACCCTGGCCATACGTTTTACGTGCATCGGGGAGGCATCGCCCTATTTAATTAGGTTTATGTTTCGTTTCATTGTCGCGTTTTGTACAAATCTTTGTTTGCTAGAGGTCAGTTTTGTGAGGATATTGTTTTTCTGTGCGATTATTAAAGATACAAGATTTTATACAAGAGTTTGCTTTCTAATTGTGTTCGACTGAGCACAATTGAAAATAATTTGCTTGTTAATTTCTGACAAAAACTATTTTTATTAGCTTTTTATTAGCTTCATCTGTATGTTTGTAACCGACTTCTTTGGGCGCGATTTTGACCCACTTTAAACGACCAGATTTCGTTCAAACTTTGTAGATTTATTGAGGACCGATGACAATACACTAATTTGATAAAATTATTCCATTTTTTAATTTGACTAAAAAGTAGAAAATAACTAATAGTTAAAAAAAACTAAAAAAACACGCTTTTTATAGAAAACCGAACTAAAAAATAGAAAATAAATTTAAATGAATTTAAATTAAGAAAATAGTGTTAAAAATTTCAATGAATATAAATTAATAATAGTGTGAATAAAAAAAAATATTTAAAAAAAAGCGTGGGGTGCTTTTTAAGATATTATGGAAATGATAATCACTCTACTCATATCTGTCAATAAAATATCTATAATCATTGACACCATGCACCCCACGCTTTTTTTAAAATAAAATGTTTTTTTTTATTTACACTATTATCAATTTATATTCATTGAAAATTTTAACACTATTTTCTTAATTTAAATTCATTTAAATTTATTTTCTATTTTTTAGTTCGGTTTTCTATAAAAAGCGTGTTTTTTAGTTTTTTTAAACTATTATTTATTAGATGGATAAGTCGGTCTTAAAGTATTCAAGTAATAATATATCTGCAAATTTATATTAAGTAGATTGAACCATCGATTTGACTAGTATCTTATACAGACACAAATATGTCGATGTATTATACTATCAGTTTACTTTTACATGGTATTAAGAGTAGTATGATCCGTAACTTTAAATCTGAAAAAGACGAATTATATGAGTAGTCAAACGTTTATAGTCCCATTGCTGGGCACGGATCTCCTCTCAGAAGAAGAATGTCTAGGCCATAGTAACGAAGTTTAGGCCACGCTGGCCATGTGTGATTTTAACCGCCTTCAAAGACTTTATCGATCTTTAAGATTTTTTTATAACTAATGAATGTGTTCGTTTTGTAACGACATTTGCGAAGTATGATTTTTGAATGAGTGAGTTTTCAAGGTCGTAGAACCAGTGTAGTTCGATAGGGGAAGTACCACCGCCACACCTATTTCTAGCGTGAAGCATTTCTTGCGTTTCGATAGAAGGTTGTGGTTGAAAGGGTGTGGTTTTTCGGAACACTTTCACATGAGGCGATCATCATAGTTCTCGGGAGTAGCAACGCATCTGTGATTGACTCCAGATGGAACCCATGTTCTGTATGTAGTTGATTACAGATGTCCATAGGCAGCAGTGACCACTTACCATCAGGTGAACTGCATGCTCGTTTGCTACTTCAGTCAAATAAAAAAGGGATGACTTTCTAGAGTCTAACCGAGGCTTCAGCTTCGGCTAGACACTAGAAAGATGTCATCCCTTGAAAATGGACCTTCGGTCGGACACTACTTACTAGCGTTAAAACATACTTTCTAAGCGATTTGTTGTATTATTTGAGAAAAAAAAACATACTACATTCTTGATAGTCAGTGGCTATTTATAATTTCACTACAAAATTGACTCTAAAATGATATATTCATACATAAAAGAGGCAGAATTTTAGCAAAGTAGTCATAAGGTGTTATAAAGAAATGTCAGATAAAAATGATACATTGTGAGTGCCCAAACCACTTTGAAATAAATCTTTGAGTTTCGTGGGCGTTAGTAAAAATCTTCCAAGATTATTTATGTGAAACTTTTTTTCTATATATGGAATTCTTTATTGTGAACATTACAAAGTACGAGAGTTTTAGGTCATAAAGAGCTGTACGATGCTAGAATATTTTATGTAGAGATTTAGATAGTTGTAACTTCTTTTTGCCTTACTTCAAATAATTTAGGCATAAATTATTATACAACCTAGAAAAAAAAATTAAAAAGAAGTCTAATTATTGCTTACGGCTCTTCGTATAAAAAACTTAGAGTCCATTTATTTACTGAACAGTTACTTAGCAAAAAAATAGGTACCAATTACACTGTCAATAATAAGAGTTGTATGTCTCGAAGTTTGAAGTTGTCTTCAAAGACAAATCGAGGCATAAATAAGCTCTTAATAATTTGTATAACACTCCATGTTCTACATATGTATTTTACTCATGAAATTTACATGAACATATTGTGCCATAAAATCGCTACAGGACATTTATTACTAATTTCTCATCCACATTATGAAACATAATTAATTCATAGATGTTCATAAATCATTAGAATCTGACTGGGGAAAATTATTGCTACAGCTCGCGCTTGGTTAGTCTGAGGTAACACTTACGGTACACTCTTTGTGCTCGAGAATCGCAAATTCGTAGGGAAAACGAAATGGTAGGTCATTTCGTCGTCGTCGATTTCGTATCTCCTGCCTGTCGTATGAGGCGACTAAAAGGGGCTTCCGCGGTTTAGGGGTTCGGTCAGGCGACCCCGCGAAGGACGGCGTTATGTGTGGTCGCACACCGTCGTAAAGACCAGGCGGAGCGGTGGGCCCAACCGCCCATCTGTGAGGAGCCCGACGGGGCAGCGCGCTCAGAGGAATCCGGTTGCGTTCCTTTGGAGATCCCGGAGTTCTCTTTATAGCGTCAAGGACGGCTCCCGGGGGTTTAAGTGCGGTAAAAATCCCCTTCGCCGCTCCCACGGCGTCGGGTACCTTTTGAAGAAGGTTTCCTTCTCAAGAAAAAAAGTACCTACCATTTATGATTACGTTCGTAGTAAAATTCAGATTTTTTATTATACTAACGAGCTTGCAGCTCACCTGATGGAAAGCCGCGACAGGTACAAATAGACGAGCCCAGTTATTACAAGAACCTAAAGTTTATAACGATAATTGCTACCTCGAAAAAAGTGTCTGTCTCATCATATCCTTCAAATCAAGACGGCAATACTTAACATCGTTGTTGTAAAATAATTTTATGCCTCAGTAGAAAAATCACAAAAAACCTGGCTAATCGTAAAGCTTGTCCTAAAAGTCGAGATATGTCGTTAATATATTCGATTTCTTATTTCCTGTAACCGTTCCTTACTTATTATTATTAAGATTATATTGTACATACAATATAGTTACATACCTGTCTGTCACCGGGGTGATCCCGGCGTTACGCCTGGCTTCCGTTAGATTCTCCACTTTTGCACCTCACTGAACCACAGTCAAAAATTCCAACCCTAATTTTATTGCATAACAACTATTATATACTACAACAATGACGTCATCATTAACTATTGTAAAATTCGTTATATTTATCGATCGCTCACTCGTTAATCCGACGTTGAAGAATTAGATCTGAAACAAAAGAAATTAAGTAAATACTATGTATACAATTTTGTTTTTTAAATTTTGTACTGCGGGTTCCATGATTGAAATATAATGTAAATTTATTTAGGAATACGAACAATTAAAACTGATTTAGAAATAATTTTTCTTTTTTTCTATATCCAGTATAGAATCAAACTTGAGTTTGATGACTCAAGATTGATTCGATCAAAGTTGATAGAATCAATCTTGAGTCCGGATTTCAAACACTCAAGCGGACCACCAGCGTAGTAGGTCAAAAAAACAACACTTTCTACACTCATATCCCCACACTAGAATTTTCTCCTGTGTCATGGGTACCGTGGACACACACAACATGAATACACAAACACGTAAACCCAGAACATGAATCTAAACTCATCATTTAAATACCTATCTGGCCGGGAATCGAACCCGAGACCCATCGCATCAGACGGTATGGTAACTCCGCCACGCGGGTCGTCAAGTCTATTGGAAGTGGCTACATAGTTATAAGTTGAAAGTGATCGACAAATAGATTCGACCGCGAGCCACACCGATGCAGTTGCACCGTTTCGACGAATTGCCCAATAAATAAAAATGAACCGTTCGTACCCTTGCCCTTGAATTCGAAAAATACGGCATAATAAACCGAAAGTGTTGTTACTAAATGCGGTCTGAACGTACCACCAAACAATACTAAGACCTCCAAACCGCATTTAGAGTCGAATTTTAGTTGTCCGGCCACAACCGCTGCAATGAGTCGCTAGGCTGTTTGAATGTCAAACCAATGATCGACAGCGGCTGCTGCATCAGTGCAATAAAAAAATAATTTATTCACGTCTGAGTAAATAAGATGATGGCCGCGCAAATTGAAATTTCGGACGTTTAGTGGCGGAAGCTTTATTGCCGGGGAGAGAATCGTTCTGTAGCCGATTGTTTGGGAATTGGCCAGGAATGAGGCATTTGGCTTATTTATTTCAGTTTAATAACTTCAAACTATACTTTATAAATATACTTCAGTAAAAATACGATTCATTGATCATTGATTTGATTCATTGTTTCATTGATCTGATATTTGTGTATAGGTAAAAGTACTTTATTTCAACGTGATGTATAAACTTTACGAGGGCTTACGTACTAGCGGTTAACCGCGGGCGAAGCAGACCGCGCGGCTAGCCGCTTTTACAGTTTAATATGAAACCGCCTCAAAATTTCGACTAAGACGAAGAAAGTGGTCCTCAAATATAAAAATAGTATAATATTTTGACAACCCGCGTGACGGAGCGGTTACCATACCGGTCTGACGCGCAATTGTTCCCAGGTTCAATTCCCGGCCAGAAAGGTATCTGAATGATGGGTTTAGATTCATGTTCTGGGTCTGAATGTTTGTGTATTAACTCAGTTGGAATACTTCATATCAGTTGGTCTCCCTTCTTTCCTCACACTTTGCAGAGTCAAAAAAATATTCGAGGTAGAAAACCGTTTTACTGATTATTTTTATTCCTAACCTTTTTACGATAAGGGGGTGCCTTACTATCTGATAAGAAAAACATAGACTAATCTACCTTCCTTCCTCTCCTCTTACCGCCGTTATTGGACTCTCCCCTTAACAAACTCATAGCTACACTCATGTCAGAGCACATCTAATTAGTACCATGACATGAAATTTTAAAACAACTGGCGTTATCCTAAAATCTTGGCCTGAATGAGGTTGAATTTGCGCCAACTACTCAACTGGCGGCATATTTCGTACTGAATTGGTAGATTAAATTTCCTTTTGTAATTAATAATGTTTTCGAAATAAACAAAGGAGACAGGAAACGCAATGACAAAATGTAAAGGAATTCTCAATTACCGTGAAATATGAAGAACTCTTCTTAGACATGAATGACAAGTGCCACCCAAAATTAGTTTGCATTTTAATTGATAAGTTCGTGTATTGATTTTTTGTATAAGCAAAGGAATGTCAATGGACTAATTTCACGGTAAGTGGTCACTGTCGTCTAGCGATATTTTTAACTGGCGGGTCGGTCGGCTCGTTCTATAGTTTTGAAAATCATGTCAAAGTACGTCATCAAAAGGAAATTCCATGCATACTTTGCATGTATGAGATTAAAGAGACGTGATAACAATGAATTGCTTTCATCTTCTCTATATATACGTGAAGCAAAAACTTGTGAAGCATTTTTAAGTAATATGCCGCGGTCGGATTAGTATGTAACGTTGCACGGTTATAGTGGACGTAGAGAAGGAGTAATAAAATCAACTAAAAACACATTACCTACACTACCGTGCATTTGTCACAAACACATAAATAATAAACGAAATAAAACATTCAATGTCTTATGAAAACACATAACGTCAGAAATGTCAATGTCTTTGTCAAAATACCCGCTATTGCTTTCAAATGCGGTTCAGCTAATTAAACGTCTTTTGATAATTAACGAGTGCGTTCAAAATTAGTTGAAAATTATTTCTTATTATTTATTTTAATTTGAGAAATATTCGCACAATATTTTTTAAATTTAAATTACGGTCGAATTTGGTGGTTATATTTGCAAGTAATTAAATAAGCAAAAAAACATGTAAAACGACAATGTAATTTTTAATTCCTAAACATTCACCCCGCGAGTTAGTTTCATAACATTGAGTTCTCGGGTTCTCATAGAGCTCATAACACGCAGAGTTCTCGGTTTGATTCCCAGCTCAGCAAACATCTGTATGATGCATTTATATTTGTTTCGTGAAGAGGTATATATACGTAAACATATATAGATGGCATATATTCATATGGTAGTCATTTTTCACACAAATAATAATAGAATGGGACCACGACCGTAGAAACTGTCTAGGGCCTAAACTAGACTACACTAGACTCTAGGCGTTAAATTATTACAGACACAAATCAATTTGTAACCTGCACTAAGATTTAAGCTTAATACATTTAATATCTCGACCAAATTTGCACAAATAGCATCATAAATCATTCGAGAAATCAAAATTCAATGACGTTCTCGAAAATTCCGTATTTCTGCATTAAATTTATACTGACCTAAATTTCTGTTCACGCATAGAAAATAAGAATAACTTGTCATTTCTTAATAGCGTGCTCCACTATCTGTATTAAGTTATTCTTCATTACAAATTTCCAATCTAATGAAGGGAGTGTTTCGGGTTTATTTACACTTTTATATGATTATCTATATACATGAGGCGACCATCAGTGTTACCAACTCTCAAAAATGTATCCCCGTAAAGCCTCTATAAAAGAACACCTAGAAATCTCCGTATTCAGGTTGGAAGTTAATCCCCTAAATTTAGGGAAAAAACCCCTAACTAAGGTCCCCTAAGGAAGGTCGCCTGTCACCGGTCGCACTTACAAGTCCATTGGCAACCGTGACCACTTAACACATGCTGGCGATGCATTGGCGACTCTGGTGTTGCGAATGTCCATAGACGACGGTGTCTACTTTCCATCCGGTACCCCGTCTGCCTTATCGTTAGATTAAAAAAAACAGTTGGAATACGATCACGCTTACTACATCAGTCTTATAAAAGTTTTATAACATTATCTATTCGTGTGTTATAATCCTATTCACAAAACGCTTTTCGTAGTGGCGTGTCTACGCGCCGAATGTTGTGAAGGTCGCAACCGAGACGCAGATTTGACGAGGCATTGAACTATGAAACGCAGCCGGAAGCGAGGCCGATGACTGATGAACGCTGTAGGGCTGCCAACGGGTCTGCGATTTGGCGACGACTGAAAAGTCGTGTCGGATCTGTCGTTGACTAATTAAATTGTTTATTTCTTGATGTCATTGACTTATTAATTGAGTAACACTCTAAACAAGGTTACAATTGTGGACTTAATGCCTAATGACATTCTCTGTCAGACAACTTTGGGCTATGATTTTTGGTAGGGGTATAAATAGTAAACACTATTAGAAAAACTAAAAGTACAGTAAGTAAGCTATTTAATATTTTTTATTTTGTTAGCGAGATAAAATCGCAATATTATGATACTTTGCATGTAGTAAATGGATGTAGATGTGTATTGTAGATGATGCCATGTAGCGCCGAAACGTGGTCTTACACTGCCTCATTGAAAGGCTCAATGTCGCTCAGCGTACTATGAAGAGGGCTATTATAGAATTTTCGCTACGAGACATTATTTGCGACGATAAAATTCGTGGACAAATTAAGCTTACCGACATATCTCTTAAAATTTGCATGCTGTAGTGGCAATGGGCCGGCCACATGGTTCGAAAGACCAAGAACAAGAAGAAAAAGATCCTGGATTGGTGGACAAATTTAAGCAAAAGGAGCACTGGTCGCTTCCCAGCAGGTAGACTGAAGAATTCAGTGGGATACCGTTAGATTCAGAAGGCACAGGACCGGTTGAAGTGGCGGCATTTAGCGGAGGCCTATGTCCAGCAATGGTATAGCAAAAATGAGACAGATTAAAGAAAAAATATGTATTGTTTACGAATAAAATTAGGGGAGGTGGGAGAGGTTACAACTGAGTTTTTGAAGTGAAACTTCTTTATCGGGGTTGTTGAAGTGAAACTTCTTTATCGGGGTTGGAAAAAAGTTTAGTGTAACATTTTTTCGTTACGCGCCATCTTTTTTTTTCCGTTACGCGCCATCTTTTTCTTATCCCTACCACGCGTGATATTAGATAGATTATTATAGATTAGATTATTAGATAAAGTTTAATAAAAGCCTTTTATTAAACTTTATCTAATTTAACTTTATTTAACCAATTTCTGTAAAGTTGCATATAGTAAATTATTTTTTGAAAAATAACGTCATAAAGAAGTTTCACTTCTTACGAGTGTACGTTAGTACACACAAACATTTTTTTTTAAATCTCAAGTCTAACAAGATATAGATACATATCTACTAACAGCATGAGGTTTAGTTAAGGCAGCAAATAAAACAAATTTAGTCGCATTTATAACTTGTTTTAATCGAATCTAATTCTTATGCTTTTATTTTCTCAGTTCGCAAGTGTCAACCCTACGACAGTCTCGTAACAAAATTTACGCAGATGATTATATAATGTAAAGAGTTAGAGCCTAATGTAGATTCAATATTTGTAATACTTGTTTTATATCTTTACAAAAAAGATAAAAGATAAAAATGAATTACTTTAAAAGGAGGACGGTTTTTCCAAAGACATGTCTTTTCCACTCATAATTTGATTTAATTTTACAAGGTTTTTTTAATATAACATGGTTTAATTTTACAGGGTGATAGAACACGCTTTCTTCACTCATACACACTAGGATTTTCTCCTGTGTCGTGGGTACCATAGACACACACAAGACGAATACACAACCCAGACCCAGAACATGAATCTAAACTCATCATTAAGATACCTGTCTGGCCGGGAATCGAACCCGGGACCCATTGCGCGTCAGACCGGCATGGTAACCGCTCCACCACACGGGTCCTCAAGGTGATAGAAGTATGTTGTACGGATCGACAGAAATGGTCACGCCACCACAACTATTTCTAACGTCAAGAAATTCTTGTATTTCGGCGGAAGGGTGTGGTTACCGGTTCACTTAGCCTTAGATGAGAGGAGAAAATTATATTAGTCCTCGTAAATAGCACCCCACTTAATTGACTTTAGATTAAACCGCTGTGCTATATGAATTTGCTTATAGATGACCATGGGTGACAACCACTTGAAATTAGACACTTTGCTAATTGAACCATATAACACATACATATACAAATGTGTGTTATACAGTTGTGTACAGTTGTGTGTTGTGTATACATGTGTTGGTGTATATGTACATTTATAAGAATGGTATATACATTATATTATAGACATAATTATGTTGTCAACCTATTATTGTCCTACTGCTGGGCATGGGTCTTCTCTCGGAATGAGAGATTTTAGGCTATAGTCCACCGCACGGGTCAAGTGCGAATTAGGGGACTTCACACACCTCGGGAACTTTTTTTTAAAAGAACTCTCCGGTGTATAGGTTTCCTCACAATGTTTTCCTTCACCATAAAGCAGTGATAATCAATTTTAATACGCACATAAATCAGTGGTGCGTGCCTGGGTTTGAACCTCGGACCCGATTGAGAGGGCAAGTTTCAACTATTAGGCTATCACTACTCTGCGTATTATAGACATGGCCTAATATAATACATCTAAAGCAAATCATACATATCAAATAGAGGTCTTATCATTAGAAAGCAATCCCCAGTCGCTCTTACAAGATTAAGATAAAAATCTGTCATAGTGTCAACCCTTACGATCGTAAAATATGAAAGCAAACATGCTACGTGTTTCATTTTGTCACCGTCTCGACCGACTTCGCATTCCGCGCTGATTGTGTCATTTTTTATTTAAATTTTATAAGATTTAAGAAGCAAACGAGCATACTGTCACCCATGGACATGTGCAATCTTCATACAGAACGGTTAAAGGTGGTAGAACCAGTGTAGTTCGCCCGGGGAAGTACTACCGCTACACCTAATTCGTGAAGCATTCCTTGCGTTTCGATGGAAGTAACGCATCGGGAGTAGCAACGCATCTGTGATTGACTTCAGATAGAACCTATGGTCTATGTGAAGTTGCTTACAGATGTCTATGAACGGTGTTGACGACTTACCATCAGGTGGACTGTAAATATTATATTTAATTGATTTTTCCATTAATATAATATAAACAACGTCCAAAATAGTGCAGTGTTGTTTTTACTCTTCAAAAATTGTCGTAATAATCTAAGTCTACGTAGTATGTCTATGTAGGCATTTGCCACCCAGAAATGTCATCCGGTCTGTGGCTCGAAAACTGATTAGGCACGGACATATTGCTTCAGGCTGCTACCGCAGGAGTTGATAGAGAATCCGTTTATAGCTCAAAGATCCAAGTGTAGAACTCTTCAAGATTTGAATATAACATCTCTTGCTTATAACAGCAGTATGTTCTTAAACTTCTGATAAACGGAGCTGTGGGTGACCTCAGGTATAATATAAACCCAATACGGCTGTGGCCACTAACTTGTCTCCTGATGGGTTCCACGTTTGTTTGCTACTTCTATAAGATAAAACCTCTCGGTGGAATCAGTTCAGTTTTAACCAACTTTGACGACCCGCGTGGCAGAGCGGTTACCATACCAGTCTGACGCGCAATATATCCCAGGTTCGATTCCTGGCCAGACAGGTGTCTGAATGATGAGTTTAGATTCATGTTCGGGGTCCTAATCAGGGGGGGGGGGGGAATCGCGGGTAAATCCTCAAATCCTCGTGTGGGGCTATGAGTGTAAAAAGCGTAACTTAAAAAGCCTTCTATGCTATTGTTGTTTTGTGCCAAATGCCAACGGACTGCAGTAAGCCCTTAATATAAAACTGACAGCCATCTCGTGTGTTGCTTGAAAAACATAAATTTCACAGTATTTAAATAATTTAAATATATGTCTAAAGTGACCCAATACTTTTGTCCCGTTCGACTTACGGTAGCCGTTGATAATTTTTTTATTATTTTTGGCACGCGAGTATTCAACATTATTTCACGTTAAAATGTGACGGTTGAATAACACAGTCATACGTCAGTATTTAGGTTCTGAAACCTCGCCACAAGTGGATCACGTCACCGCAGTGCTGACTCAAGTTACGTCATATAAATAAAAATAATATTCCATTACAAATTAATGAATGTAAATGAATATCGAATTTAGAGGTAAAAACGCAAATGAAAAATCTTATTTAGAGTTAATAATAGATGTCCATCGAGCGCAATTGCTATTTACCATCGGGTGGACAGCACGCTTGTTTGGTACTTTTGTCACACAAAAAATTCTAACATGCATCGAAAATATAAGAGAAAACGGAACAAATACTTCGATTTCAAGTTATTTTATTTTATTGATCTTTTTTTATTAATGATATATACTATTAATTTTAAAAGAATATTGGTATCTTAGTATTATAGGATGGCAGTCAAATAGGTTCGAAGACTAAAATTCTATCAATTTGATTGAAAGAATAATAAATTAAGGGATTGCTTTATAAAAAACAGGTCGCCCCCCTAACAGGTGGACCGATGACCTGAAGAAGACAGCGGGAAACCGTTGGATTCAGAGGGCACAGGACCGGTTGGAGTGGCGCCATTTAGGGGAGGCCTATCTTCAGCAGTGGACATCAAAAGGCTGATGGATGGATGGATAGATTTATAAAAAAAAATGTGTGCGTGTACTAGCGTACACTCGTAAGAAGTGAAACTTCTTTATGACGTTATTTTTCAAAAATAATTTACTATATGCAACTTTACAGAAATTGGTATAATAAAGTTAAATTAGATAAAGTTTAATAAAAGGCTTTTATTAAACTTTATCTAACAATTTAATCTATAATAATCTATCTAATATCACGCGTGGTAGGGATAAGAAAAAGATGTCGCGTAACGGAAAAAAAGATGACGCGTAACAGAAAAAGATGGCGCGTAACGAAACAATGTTACACTAAATTTTTTTCCAACCCCGATAAAGAAGTTTCACTTCAATACGTAAAATTTTATATGCATATAAGAAACACATTAACGATGTATAACCATAATAATCCTTTCTATGTACCTAGCAATGTTAATTAACGATGTCTATAAATAATCTAGAAGTTTTAATGCAGTCAATAAATCCATTAAGTATATAGGTCACCCCTTTTTCAATCTGGTTTAGCGAGTCTCACTGTAGGAAGAATAAAAATGGGGGTTATTTAAAAAATGTTTACAGCCTGACTTTGAGTACCACTTTTATGATGTTTTTAATAGCCCGACGCTTTTGCTCATTATACCCTATTGTTTGTTTTATGAATAATTAATATAATAAATATTTATATATAATTCTATTTTCAATACGTATTTATTTAAAAAAAATATTCAAGTAAACACGTTGCAGAAATTCAATTTCCTGCTCAATTATAATGAAATTGTATTTTATTAACATCAAAAATATATAATGTGAATTAAAAAAACCCGTGTGGTCGATTAAAATTAAGTAATAAACGGCTAAAATGTATATCAAATTTAGGTAAACAATAAATACTTGTATCGACATATAAAATTTTATATACAACCTACACAGCCTATTGAGCAATTATTTTTGATAAAATCCCTTATTCATTTTCATTGTCTATGACGCATACTGCTAAGCTTAATTTAATACTTGAGTATAAAATAAATATTTCAAATTAAATAAATCAAAAACCTTTTTGGGAAACTTATGAGTGAAATAATGTATCTGTGTCAATAGTGAAATGTCTTAATCATGTCCGAAGAGTAATGAAAAATACGTCTTACATAAACTTCTATGTATATCAATTCTAATTAATAGTAGGAAAATTAAAAGAAGTTTTCATTGTACTACCCGTTTATACGAGTTAAAATTTCACATATCATGCAATGGACAACACTGAAGACAGATTGGATGGTTACCCCTCTTAGGAGAAAGACCTACTACCGCTACTCGAAGTATAAGTAGATAACCTACTTATACTTCGAGTAGCGAAATCAAGAAGCAGTTTCTTTTTATTTTACTTCGTTGTCAACTGCAGCTCAATTTTAATACAAGAGAGTCGCTCAACTTTAAATAATTTTAAATTACGGGGCAGAAATCTTTTAAAAAGGCTACATTTTTCAGACGCCATTGGGAGAGGAATTTACATCGGACTGGGATGGAATCTAAATGCAAAGCCATGTTAAGTGTACAATTCGCTTAAAATATTTTTATTGCCTTGCGTGATAGAGATATAATGCGTCGTCGTCAACCCTTTCTCCTACTGCTGGGTACGAGACATCTCTAAGAATGAGATAGTTTTAAGCAGTAGTCTACCTAGCGGACGAAGTGCGTATTGGTAGACTTCTTGGAGAACATTTTTAAAAGACACGTTCCAACCCTCTTAGGAGCCTAACCCTATAAGGATTGGAAAGTCGAAATTCAGCGATTAGTATTTAACTATTTGACCCGGCGAACTTCGCTCCGCCTAAAAGTCAAAAACCTAAAATTATCCGTGTTCCTGCACTATATTATGCATTTATTATTCGACTTTGTTTTATACTATGTGGTGATTGTCTCCTTTTCAAAGCACGAACAAGCATCTGTATAAATAAATATAATTGAAATCTTTGTGACCTGAAGTTATCAGCATCTTACTCATTTTTGTTTGTTCCGGGTAATCTTCGAAATGACTAGACTAATTAGGAAGTTTCACTGGCAGATGGCGCAATTTGTATACTTTTGTTTTAGAAAAATAATTAAATATCCGTTCAGAAAATTTAGTACTCATTAGTACCCAAGTAAATTCATCAGTAACTTAAAAGTATTCGAAAGCTCTTTTCCTTACATTTTTCAAAAGTCTTAATAGTAATAAATATAGTCTTAGGGACGACCCGCGTGGCGGTGCGGTTACCGTACCGGTCTGACACGCAGCGGGTACCGGGTTCGATTCCCGGCCAGAGAGGTATCTGAATGATGAGTTTAGATCCTTGTTCTGGATCTGGGTGTTTGAGTATTCGTCTTTGTGTGTACATGGCACCCATGACACCGGAGAAAATCCTAGTGTGGGGCTATGACTGTAGAAAGCCTCTTAGTATAAACTTACAATTAAGGTACATTACTATGTGGGTGAAGCTCCGAGCACAGCCAATTAAATATACAATTGAATATGTTTCTACCGGTCAAATTATAAAGGTCATTTATTTCATTTATTGTTTAGTACGAACATGTCTAATGGTATTTCTGCTCACCGGCGGAGCATGAGGTTGGCTGTTAATTATTATTTTTTCGAACAGGGCAAATATAAGTCAAACGTACAATTACAAAGCCAAAATCATGTCTCGACAGTCGCCGTGGAGCCTCGACTGACGCAAACTCATATTGTTTTGGGTAGTGACACTAAGGATGTCAGTAGAATTTTGTTTTGTAATAAAATTGTCGTAGCGAATGAGCATGCTATAGCGACATACATATAGCTCTAGTTACTATCAGGTTCATAGGAAACAGTCCCCCAGAAACTTTTTGATCGTTGACTCTGACTTATAATAGCAAACGGGCATGTACTTCCGCAGGTGGTAGGAACAGTGTAGTTCGACCGGGAAGTACCACCGCTACACCTATTTCCAGAGTGAAGCAGTTCTTGCGTTTCGATGGAAGAGTGTAGTAACCGGCACATTTTTATATGAGGCGACCATCATGTTCCTCGAGAGCAGCAACGCATCTGTGATTGACTTCAGATGGAACCCATGTTCTGTATGAAGTTGATTACAGATGTCCATGGGCGGGATGGGATGGGTTGTACCATCAAGTGGACTGCATGTTCGTTTGTTACTTCAGTCAGATAAAAAAAAGTTAAACTAAAATTTAATTAAAATAAGTCGTTGCACCTAAAATGCCAACCCTATGTACCAATAACATAAAATTCAACCTTGGACGCAGTAGAGGACAGTTAAACGTTTCGTTTTTGCATGTAACTTTTTGTGTCAATACATAATGCCTCACAATGTTGGGGTTTGAAAGGAATACATTAGTGGCGTGGATTCACGGGCTTACAAAGTCGGCTCGAACAAGACACCCAATCAGAATTACAATCTTGTACTTCGTCTTTGTCCGATCTTAACAGAACTTGCCTCGCGAGCTCGTGTGAACTGCGATAACATTGATTAAGTAATAGCCATTACAAATAGTCCATGGATTTGACGTTGAATAGCAAATTGTGCAATTGATGGAAATGTTTTGGATATAGCAAAAAATGAAGTTTGGTGTTTGCAGATTTCAGAGAGCAATAGGTACCCGTACTATATTTCGTATGGTTTTCGGCTCACTTTTAAACGAGGCGACAATTTTAGTCTTTGTTTGTACATTGAAGAGAGCAAGTAGAAGTAGTTTATTGTAGATGTGACCTCATTTTTACATGAATAGACCATCTTAGTCCTCTGGCTTAGCAGTGCATCCGTGATTGACTTCAAATAGAACACCAGTTCTATATGACGTTGCTTACAGATGTTCATGGGCGGCAGTAATCGCTTACCATCCGATAGACTGCATAGTCGTTACCTACTTTTAAAAAATGTTTTTTTTATTATACTTGGACCTAACGATAAGGCAGACGGGCCATCTGGTGGAAGGTAGTCACCGTCGCTTATGGACATATGCAACACCAGAGGAGTCGCCAATGTATCGCCGTCTTTGAAGGAGGGCTCTTATTACACCTTTCTTGAAGAGTCCCATGTGATAGCGCTCCGGGAATAGCTCAGGATTAAGCTAATTCTAATGGTTGAAACTTGCGCTCTCGATCTGGAGGTCAGAGGTTGAAACCCAGGCACGCGCCAATGATTTATGTGCGTATTAGAAATTAATTATCACTGCTTTTCGGTGAAGGAAAACATCGTGAGGAAACCTACACACCCGAGAGTTCTTAAAAAAAAAAAGTTCTCGGAGGTGTGTGAAGTCCACCAATTCGGACTTGGCCTGCGCGGTGGACTATGGCCAAAACTTTCTCATTCTGGGAGAAGACCCGTGCCCAGCAGTGGGCCAATAATGGGTTGATGCGAAGCTCATTCCGCAATTAAGCGCAAACCGAAACGTGGAGGACCGCAATGGGCCCAGTTGATGTGGATGAAAGTTCATCCGTCGGCGAGTGGTGCGATAAAGAAAGGGTGACGTGGGCACCAGTTCAAACAGTTCTACGGATCACTCACCATTATAAAGCCAGTAGAAACGCAAAGGGAACCTGGTCCTGTTGATTCCAGTCTTGTTCCTATATTATCTCTTAGGACAAACGTTTTCTAGAGGCAGCAATATAATTTTATAAGTGATCAGTAAACAGAAAGTTGAACCATTGATATAAATTTCACTATTGTTAAGAAAAAATATGATGTAAGGTTTAGTCATAACACACTACTCCAAGATTATGAAACAAAAGTAAAAGCGAACGGTAAAAACGAAGGTGAGGCAACATTGAGGTTAGAAAAACTCAGCAACTTTATGAAGCCTCTGAAATAAGTAACCTTTGCAGGGTAACTTGATCTTATGTAACTTTGTTAGAGAAAACCTTCGTGCGTTTTAATATACATATTTTAGTTCAAAAGAAAACTGTCTATATAATAGAAATCGAAGACATTATCATATTTCAATATGTAAGTAATATGTAAAACACATAAAAATATGTAAAATGACTAAAATGAAAAGCAAAATACTACAAAACAAAAATGTATTACAAATTAAACGGCAGAAATAACATAGTTATCATTGTTTCGGTACTAAGGATTGCAAACACATAAGTTATGTGTTTTTAGGCAAACAGTACCTATGTGTTATTAGGGAATCGTTTAAAAATCTTTTTGTATAAAATGTAAAGCCATTTTTAATAAAAATTAAAATCTGTGTGAATATCAAATGAGTCATAACTTAATCCTTAGGTGTACTGATTTGTTGACAAACCTAATGTATAACTTAAAGTGATAATTTCTACTACGATCATTACTGATGCACCTTTTAATCCAGCACAGCATCGAAGATTGAACAGAGCAGAACGAAACACTTAAAATTTCTATCGGCGTTTTAATTATCCCAGCTGAAATTCATGAAACTTCAGTAACTGTTGTCTTCAGAAGTCGACCTTGATCGTACAACAACCCGCCCACATATCCAATTAAGTTATTCTCTAGAGATTGATAGGGCCGGCCTTATTGGAAGAGATTTGTCACCGGAATTAATCGAGGGTTACCCATAATTTGTCAGCCTTCAAGCGGCTCAACACAACAGATAATATGCGAGTACCCTCTAAGGACCTGAGATAACAAAGTGCAAAGGATTCTTCCACTAAACAACAACATTTTCAGATTTATGAAATACAGATGCCAAAGCAATCGCGAGAAATATTCGCTTTAACAAATTTGCAAAACAAATTGATTTGAAACACCGTTAGAAATTATTCGATAGGTACCAACTTCAAACAATTGTTTGGTAAAACAATGAGCAGGACAGAACAAAACAATAAATCTTAAACCAATCAATTGCGCGTTTTATACAAAAGGAAATTCAATCGAAGTTATCCGTTATCCGCAATTCAGCAAATACAAAATAAGGCTTCCATTTTTTCATCACAGTCCTTTCCCAAGGACTGTGATGGTGATAATTTTTTATGGTAGTGTTTTTGTTTACATGTTTTTGTTTTTCTTTTCTGTATATATGTACATTTTGTAAATAGTTTTTTTTTTTTTTAATTTTTGTTAAATCTAGTTAGATGAACCTTATTGTTAATTGTATTTAGTTAAATTGAAAATAAATAGTATATTGTTAGGCTTCCATTTGAGAACAATTATAAACAAGGAGTTTAGCATTTATTTATCCGAATCGCCTTTGTATAGAATCTGTAAACAACCGTCATTGGGCTTTGTTGATTATAACTTTACTAGCTGAGCCCCGCAGCTTCACCCGCGTTAAAAAAATCGATGTATCCATTGTCCCGTAAGAAAAGTAAAAAGTAGCTTATATGTTAATCCAGAGTATCAGCTAACACCTTAGCAAATTTAATGAAAATCGATCCAGCCGTTTAGACGTGAAGAAGCAACAAACATACACACCCACAAACTTTCGCCTTTATAATTATAGTATGATAATATGATTACTTTTGATGAACTAGTGTGTGTTGAATGCTCAAGTTGTTGCTATTGAAGTACAACATCCAAAGGTCAATTCAACAAAGCTTTTGAAGGTGGTTCGATGTCTGTGGCAAATAATCTCTTATTGAAGGGCATAATCGTACCTGGAAAGCGGCCTAGCGGTCTTGATCTTCTAAGTGCTATTGTGGTTCTAATTTAGCTGTGATATTAAAAAATACGTGGATTTTGTTGAGAAAAGGAGGTCATTGCATGCCTGTGTCTGACCAAGAACAAAAGTAGTGAAATACATTATATTGTAGTCTAAATTATAAACCAGAGGTGTTCGTATCTCTCCAGGATAGCAGCACTTCTGAGATCAGTTTTGGTTATAGGCCTAGTCTGCGGTCTGCATTATTTGTAGTTAAAATGATTATTGTATTTAATGTGATGTAAATTTTAGAAGAAACTTAAGAGCACTTTGGTCAAAACACATCTAATCACGCTCTTTTCTATCAGTCATGATATGATATGATAGTCGATATTTTACTTGATATAATTTCTAAAAACATCGTTAATCGCTTACACGCTACTTATAAGCAATGTTCCTGATCGGATACATTATTATCCTTATGTACATAACATTCAGAATACACAATACGACTTTCGGAACATTGTAAACAGTGGGTACTGGGTACATGTTTTGACGTATTGACGAATTTATGCCACACTTGTTTGCCGGTTTAGTCAGCATTGTTGTCGGGAGCAGCTACATTGTACCTACAACTTTGAAGCCATAGAAACAGTGTAGCTACAGTATTTATATAATTGAGAGCCAATTTCTAAGCGACAATTTGTCTTACAATGAAATAGGTAACAAATAAGCCATTATAAAATTAGCGTTATGAATTTTGTCGACATGTGTGCTGTACAATTTCAGTCTTAAATAAGCCTGATCGTTTTCGTCAGGTGGATGTTGTTGAACTTAGGTACAAGAAATGAAAAGGACACACAAAACCCGATTAAATAGTACTAACGTCCAACAGTGGAATTCAAAAGGATAATGGACAATTTGATAAATTTTCTTACGCGTTAAAGATCTAAATTTGTAATAAATTAAGTGTAAGTATTTTTTCAACTAATCAATACTTTACATTTTCTCATTTCATAAGGAGTAGATATAATTAGAAAATTCAGCCATTTTTGCGGGTGTCATGTCTAATTTTGCAAATTTTCATTTTCAAACTTTTTGATTTTGTTTTACATTACAAACTGATAACATCATCGAGATATATATTATGTATCTTCCTTCTTCACTCAGTTGATTGTGGAGATACATAATTATCACAGTGGTCATTCAACTTAAGGAAAATCATACACTTCTTTGAAATGAAACAAAAAGAGATTTTAGCGAAACGTCTCTTTACCATCTGTTTTGTAGTTATTTTTAACCTCTAGGTTATGACTAGTCTAGTTTTGTTAAAAACGCTTGCATCATTATTTTGCGAAATTCTAAAATATATAATCGTTATTTAATTGTTGTAAGAATAGTCATTATGCAACCAACTTTTTGCATAAATTGCCTTACGAAGACCCTTTTTTTGGCTTTTGGTGGTCACAGTAGCGTAAATAACATTTGTGTGCTACCTTCGTTAGGAGTATAATAATCATGGCCTGAGTAACTTATTCGTCGTTAGTCACCTGAGTCTCAGCTATAACAATAAATTGAAATTATTAAAATATTGTTTTATTATGTGTTATCGTTCTTTTAAGCTTTATTCGTTTTATTTAAATTATTTGACTTATAAGTTTTTATTATTTTTTTAAAAAGCCAAAGTCCTCAATCGTTATTAAATTTATTTAAATATTGTGAAACAAGGTAGTACATAGTTATTAAAACGTATTCCAATTTTCATTTAAGAAGAGAGTAAAGGTTCAGTTTGATGCTGCTTATTTTTTATATTTTTATACACTTCTAATTTTCTAGGTCATGCGGTTTTGCTTGTCTTGATTATGTGTACTAAGATAATGGGTATGCTTTACCGAATTTAATTGTTTTCTGCAAAACTGCCAAATTTTAGCGCAATCCCCATTTTGCGTGGAAGAGTAATAAACCCGCATACATCTTTACAAACTTTTGCATATAATATTAAATAAGATTTATTATTTCCTTTTACTACATATTTACCTTCAGTATAAAAATATTTCGTATGCGCCCTTTGTGTATGTAGACAATAGTTTAACCTGCTATTATAATCGCATTTACCTGATACATGATTAATTACACTTAGGTTTTATAATGTGAGTTACGATCTGATAAAAAATACGATTACAATTTTAGTAACAACAAGGTATAGTATGGTGATTAACTTAATTATAAGTAATTGTTGATACAATTGTATACAATTCAAAAATAATATTATAATATAAAACTCTTTTAAATGTATTTCAAAGGACCCATTTTTGCGGTTATTTGTTCGTTATAAAGTTACATTATCGTAATAAAAAAATGAGAAATTAAATAGTGTCTGTAAGATCGCAAGGATTTATTAGTATGTGTGTTCATAATAATATTTTATTTTTTATAACATTTCTCTAGCAAATAAGCATACAATGTCATACTATTAAATAGTAAGTGGTCACTGCCCCTAAACACCTTTAAGCAGCTTCATGTAGAACAAGGGTTCTATCTGAAGTTAAATACAGATGCATTGCCACTTTCGAGAACTAAGATGACTGTGCTTCTCATATGAAAGTGAGAATATATATGATTTTTATGCACTAATTGAGTATATAGAAAGATCTCTTTTAGGCTTGTAGCACTCACTTGTGTAGGTACTATACTGTATAATTATAGTTATGTATAGAACTTTAATATTAGTGAACTCAAAACTAATCCATCAGCCAAACCGCAACAGTAAGGCTCTCTCGTGCGTGCTTTCTTGCACCCTTAATGTTTTCCTTCAACCACTAAGGTTGTCTGGAAGAGATCGCTATTTTAGTGATAAGGCCGTTAGTTGTACTTTCCACTGTATCTTTTGTTCTTGTTACCTATGTACAATAAAGATTTTTTTTTGTATTGTAATGCGTCAATTAGTATTGTTTCCAACCCCCACTTAGTCTCATTGGCCCGTGGTAGAGCCCTGGTTTCAAGGAGAAACTTATTTCCAGTAGCCATAATGACACAAAATAAATATCCACTTGACCAAGCCGATCAATTGTCCATTCGAATTTCTTTTCAGTCTTTATTCATTCCAATTCTCAATGTCTGGCACGCATAAAAATACAAGGTGAGGCCATTCATAAACACAATTTTATGACTTTTTTACCTTCACACTAAATTAAGGCAGCAAATATTGAAAGCACTGCATGTTTTGAAGAATAAGTACGCCCGTTTAATTTAAAATTATATTTTACGAGCCTTCATAAAAAGTCAAGAAATAAACAACCGTTTAATGCTCTATGTCTGTAGATGTAAGTAAATGGCAAAAGGAGTACAGGTCGCCCCCCTACCAGGTGGACCGATGACCTAAAGAAGACAGCGGGAAACCGTTGGATTCAGAGGGCACAGGACCGGTTGGAGTGGCGCCATTTAGGGGAGGCCTATGTCCAGCAGTGGACATCAAAAGGCTGATGGATGGATGGATGGTATGTAAATGGTCCCACCATTTACATCTACAGACATAGAGCGTGGCAGACAAGTAACGTGACAATCAAAGTAGAGTTTTCTTAGTATATTCATGATACCATGTTTAAATGTATTTATTGTAACATTCACGACCCGCGTGGCGGAGCGGTTACTATACCGGTCTGACGCGCAATGGGTCCCGGGTTCGATTCCCGGCCAGATAGGTATCTGAATGATGAGTTTAGATTCATGTTCCGGGTCTGGGTATTGTATTCGTCTTGTGTGTGTCCATGGCACCACACAGGAGTCTGACACGTTTATTGTCTTTAATTATACTTGACCGTTTACACGTACAACATATGAACACAAAAAGTGACCATTATTATGTTTAACAAATACACGATTAGGTAAGCATATAGGAAATGTAAGTGTCAAAACAGAACTAAGGTACCAAAGTCGGAGTAACACTGTAATCGGATCGCAGTGTTAAGTCAGATTCTGGTGTCACAAGTTAGTAGAATCCATAGTGGCTGCGGAGCTACCACTGCCTCGCCTACCCAATAATAGCAGTGTTCAACGCTGTTGCATTCTGATTTGCGAAGTGTGGTAAGAGACATGTTTATCCCAACCGTCGCTACTT
Source organism: Spicauda simplicius (assembly GCA_949699795.1). NCBI lineage: Eukaryota > Metazoa > Arthropoda > Insecta > Lepidoptera > Hesperiidae > Spicauda > Spicauda simplicius. The sequence goes on from OX453063.1 coordinate 14,148,729, forward strand.
AGTTCTTAAAGGTAGCAATGCGTCCATTTCTAATCTATCTTCTTATATGGGGTTGGTTGCATAAAACTAAGGATGGTGCCATATATAGGATAATAATGAACGATGAAGCATACGACCAGTCCACCTGATGGTAAGTGGTCACAGCCGCTCATGGACATCTGTAATCAACTTCATACAGAACATGGGTTCTATCTGAAGTCAATCCCAGATGCGTTACTACTCCTAAGGACTAGGATAGTCGCCTCATATAAAGTGTGCTGACAACCACATCTTTCCATCGAAACGCAAGGAATGCTTCACGCTAGAAATAGGTGTGGCGGTGGTAGGTACCTCCCCGGTCGAACTACAATTTGCTGCTGCTTCTATATTACAAAAATAAAGTAAAGGTTGTAACATCTCATATTTTATTTCAAACTGGTTCAAACTAGTTTCCAATTTAGCCACAACAAACCATCGAGCAGGCATTGGAAAGATGTGAGCTCATGGAACAATCGGTGCACTGCTGACCCTGAACTTGGCCCATTTTCTCACGACATGAATGCCGCTCGGGACAAAGGGTTATGCAAACGCAAACGACATTTTTAGGGTGCAAAAAATCGTAAATAATGAAACCAAACACGCCCCCTGATAACCCTTAAATAGCGTAAGATGAACCGTCATTGAACGCGCGTATTTCATGTACGTTTTTTACTGCTCATAATACTCAATTAAGATACATAATGCATGCAAAGTATGTAATCAAAATTCACATTCATGTTTTAAAATTCGTATTTAATTTAAACCTGCTATTATAATCCACTTTTTGTGCAGATTAAATCAACTATACAACCGTAATTATGTAGTTTATTGTAAACAGAGGTAAATAACACCGCGAAACTGGTTTCGTATTATCTAAATATAAATTATCACTAACGTCAAAATAAATGCAGGTCAAATGGGCGCAGCATACTTGCAGTGGATGCATTTGATTTAATATTCAGTAGCGGCATGCGCAGTGCCTCTCGCCGGGTAACGTACCGCGTTGCTAAAACGGCGCCGTAAAAATCGCGGTTTATTTTAGATAGTAACCTCATTCCTAAGCGTGCTACCCAGCGAAAGTAACACGCGCCCACATCTGCAACACAACACTATGCAGATATCCGCTCGCATATAAACAAGCTCGCACAACTAAACAATAGCACTTAATTCCACTCACCATTAAAGCTCCAGTGTAATCGCACTTTCGGCTTAGGAATCGGATACAAACAAACTTGGAGAAACGCGAGTTTATTGACGTAATCGGTCGGATGCTAGGTTAAGTTTCAGGGTATCGCGCGAGGATGGAACTGCTTTGCGTCATTGCACTGAGAACGTCACGGATCGCGAAAAGAAAAGGGGACTGGGGTTATTTTGATGGGATTGATTTGAGGGTGAAGGAAATGTAGACAATAAATGCGGCAACGTCGGGGAGTATGGAGCGTGCGCACTCGTCTCCGTGGCGATACTGGCGGCGGCCGACAGGCGGCGCTGGGGTGCCGGCGTATTGATAAAAGCGCAAAGGGCGCGACGGCCTGGGACGGGAGTTGCATTACAGCGCTTTCAGCGACCAACCTTGAACCCCCATTATCGGATATTAGATAATACCGCGAACACGCTAATGTAAGAGAAAGGGTGCGCTAAACATGTCACGAACTGCACTAGAGTAACACGTTTTTTCTTATTAAGTAACTTTTAAATAAGTTGTATTATCTATATATGGACTGAACACTTAGACCTATTTGAACTGCAATAAGAGTATGCATAATTATTGTGTAAGAAAAAAATTTTTTGGGTCACGAATGTTTTGAATAAATATTTAGTTTTACATAACATTTGAGCTGGTTATTTCTGTAACCCATTTTAAAGCAAACAGCAGAGATAGAGACATTAAAGAGATATAGAATTTCCAAACTGCCAACGTTAGTAAGTATTATGTACTTTGAAAATAGATATGATCGTACATTTCAGATATTGCGGTCTTGAAAACTTTAGCGTGGTGGTGATCGAGGTCGGTGGTATTTAATGTTATAGACGTTATATACATACAATTTATAAAAGTTCCAGAAAGAACATCGGTCACTTACATGGAAAGTAATATATTTCTCTTGACTATATCAATCTTCTTACATGATTTCATCGATGAAACAGATACTAAATACTATAATGGAAATCTTCAACCTTCCCTACATTCATAATACTTATTTATAGCTGTCATCAATAAAATTCATGTGAACCACATACACTAAAATCTGATATGATCTAGATAGTTTTATTTTTTTAGTTAAGCAGAATTTTATTCGCAATAATATTATTAGTCTCACTGTAAAGAACGTCAAAGTTTTTTTTTGCCAAAGTAAAACTATTTTCAGGACGTTAAATTGAACCGCAAAATAGTAGATGTGTTTTGCAGCGCCATCTTCAGTGAGTTATAATAAAATGAATAGTACTATCGTAAAAAATATTGAAATTATTACCTTCCTTACGCAGTCGGGTCGAAACATATGAAGTCTATTGTTAAATTAAAAGAATCTTTAAAAATCTAAGTACGAAGTTTTACGTTTAATACAGATGCGCCGAATATTCGGTTGTTATCCGGTATTCGGCGTATGCGCCATAATTTCCACTATTCGTATTCGACCACATTATTCGGCTTTGGTGCCGAATATATTCGGTTTGAGTATTTCTATTTTCTTGGCTACACGTCACGGTATAGAACATAGAGAAAACTTTTTACGTAAGATTTATGTTAAATTCAAAGAAATCCTATGAAGTGTGTGTTGAATTAAAACAATAATATAAAAAAATTAAACTTCAAATCAACATTTTCGAAACCTCAATCAAACTCGCATTTTTTTTCTAAATATATTACATTTTTATATAAAAACTTATTTTCAAACCTCAAATCAACATTTTTTTTACGAACATACTTTCCAGTTGTTTCTTAATAAAAAATGGTAAAGCAAATAATTCGGCCCAATATCCGGTTCCGTAAAAGTTAAACCGAATAATATATTCGGTATTCGGTTATTCGGTGAAACCACTATCCGACGCATCACTATTTTGTATATTACCCGACCATAACCGAGAGCCACGAGATATTCACTAATTTTATATCACTATTATAATGCAGATTCGAAAAGAGTAAATAAATTTGACTGCTTCAAAACAACAGAAACCAAAGGCAAACATTATGTAAAGCAGATGGGTTTTTTGACATAATCATTTAACATTGTTACTTAATCACTACATAGTATAAAATAAAGTCGCTTTTCACTTTCTGTCCCTATGTATGCTTAGATCTTAAAACTACGCTACGGATTTTAATGCAATTTTTTATAGATAGAGTGATTCAAAAGAAAAGTTTCTATGTATGTATTATACATATATTACAAACATATTTTTTCACTTACAAGTTCGCCGGGCCAACTAGTTGCAAAATAAGTTTGAATTTGGTCATCTGTACACACTTTAAAATTCATCCTGTACAGATTATAATACAATACTCGTTATACAATATTAAGACTTATATATATATTTTTTTTTTATTTGACTGAAGTAGCAAACGAGCATGCAGGCAACCTGATGGTAAGTGATCACTGCCGCCCATGAACATCTGTAATCAACTTCATAAGAACATGAGTTCCATCTGAAGTCAATCACAGATGCGTTGCTACTCCCGAGGACTATGATGGTCGCCTCATGTGAAAGTGTGCCGGCAACCACACCCTTCTATCGAAACGCAAGAAATGCTTCACGCTAGAAATAGGTGTGGCGGTGGTACTTCCCCGGTCGAACTACACTGGTTCTACCACCTTTATTTGATAAGGTTTAAAGTAGAAAAGCATTGGATCGTAAAAATCATGATCCAGCTGACTATCAGATCGAAGATGAAACGAGAAATTACTTTCCACTTCACATCAAGGAGATAAAGACATCGATAGATGGCCAAGGGCGAGGGGATAATAACATCTCCTTATAAGTGATGCCACGAATATCGCATTCGCGTATATTCGCATGTGTTTTGATATTCGTGTTCGCAAGAATTGTGCGAATGTTTTAGCGAATATGGAAATTGCAGTGCTTTGCAAAAAAGTCGCAAAATCCTTTTAAGTTGAAATGCTTAAAGGTGGTAGATCCAGTGTAGTTTGACTGGGGAAGTACCACCGCCACACCTATTTCTAGCGTGAAGCATTTCTTGCGTCTCGATAGCACACACTTTCACATGAGGCGACCATCATAGTCCTCGGGAGTAGCAACGCATCTGTGATTGACTTCAGATAGAACCCGTTCTGTATGTAGTTGATTACAGATGTCCATGGGCGGCAGTGACTTACCATCAAGCGGACTGCATGCTCGTTTACTACTTCAGTCAGATAAAAAAAATTGAACTGCAGTTTTACTAAAAGAAAAGGTCGCAAAATGTAGATCCTATGGCTCCCAAAACCTAAAAAAACACATTCGTATTCGCAATAGCGAATTTTCAAATAATTTCATTCGTTACATCACTACTCCTTATATAAAATTCATATGCTCGTATATCCAACCTAGCAGATGTTGCCTGGACTGTTTTAGTAAGGGGGTTAATAAGAATGTTGGAACATTAAACCACAGTAGACATTAAACTCTATTGAATTTAAATTGTGTGGTTATTAAATTTTGCGTGGTTAATTTCACTAGTCACCCGTAGCATCGGTCGAAATTCGACCGTAATTTAAATTAAAAAACTAAACTTCATATTGTCCAAAGTAGTATGAATATTTCTCAAATTCAAATAAATCGTAACAATTTTCAAGCTGTTTTCATCGCATCCGTTAAATATAAAAAGAGGTTTAATAAGCTAAACCGCATTCAAAAGCAATAGCGGGTATTTTGACAAAGACACTGACACTTCTGACGTTGTGTTTTCACTGACATTGTTCTATTTTGTTTATTATTTATGTGTTTGTGACAAATGCACGGTAGTATGTGTAATGTGTTTTTTAGTTGATTTTATGTATGTTTTAAGCATTATTTGAAAAAATATTAACATTCTGCACTCCTCTACGTCCACTATAACCGTGCAAAGTTTCAAACTAATCCGTCCGCGGAAAATTACTTAAAAATGCTTCACAACTTTTTGCTCCATGTAATAAAGGGAGTTAATAAGAATGTCGGAACATTAAACTCTATTGAATTTAAATTTTTTGGTTATTAAATTTTGGTTAATTTATAAATTTAAATTAGGTATACATGTTTGATGTCTTTTTAACCGAGTATTTTGTTAACCAACTAAAATGGATGTTATCGATTCGATATGTATGCATGAAATATATATATCGGAATTGCAAAAAACAAATATGATAATCCTTACTGGTTTCGAAAAAATAAAAAACTAAATTTTAGGTGAGTATATTATTATTATTGACGTAGTTACCTGTATTGTGTTTAATCCATACTAATATTATAAATGTGAAATTGTGTTTGTTTGTTCCTCTTCCACATCTCCATATAGATATTATATCACATCAACGGTCAACCCATTATTCGCCCACTGCTGGGCACAGGTCTTCTCTCAGAATAAGAGAGTTAAGGTCATAGTCCACCGTGCTGGCCATTTGCGAATTGCGAATTGGTGGAGATATTTTATGATATGTTTTTTAAGCTGGGAGTAGTAGGAGGGCGGAGAGTGACGTAGGCTACTTTTTCTGCGCTGTCTCATTCCCTTGAGAATATCTATGTTTTGTTAGTTGATACATATTTAGTACTTCCAGACGTTGTTAATAGATAGCGTTAGTAAATTAATTTGCAAGTTCTGAATCACGCTATCAAATGCTAATGTTAATTCCCTTTGACCGTGCGGACGAAGCCGCTGGTAAGCGCTAGTATAATATAAAAGTAATGTGGCAAGTAAACATGCGGTCCCCTCAATGGTAACTCACCTTTAAATAGCTTTAGACATAATGGTAATCTTATCTGAAGTAGTAACAAATGCGTCGCTGTCTCATAGGACTAATTCAGAAGATCTACTGTTAATTGGCCTTACCACACAAGCGACTGCCGCAAGATTTACACATAATTTCTGGGCATTATTGTCTTTCGCCGAAAATTTTCTAGCAGGCCGTTTTATAGCTAAATTTTGAAACTATTTTCAATACATTCTGTAGTACTATGTGATTCGTATTGCCAAATTTGATGGGAAAACCTTTTTGATTGTTCTAGAGTGTAATCAAAAGAAACTCTTATTTCCTCCGTTTCTTCATAGAAAACAAATCATTTATCCTTCATCAAATGATCGTTAGTAATCCTTCTGTAATAAATTTGAATAAAGCGCAAAATTGTTACGTTTCTCACGTAAACAATGTCGTCAAAGGGCTTATGTTAGGATCGCACTATCGTAGGAAGTCAACGACTCGCAATCTGAATATTCATACCAGTAGGTACCCACGAAGGTAGCAACTAACTAATCTCTCGCGAGACGTGACTGGAATTATGATGTTGTATACATTACTTTATTGTAATTTCCGAATTGTTTGCATATATATGTAGGAAGCCATTCCGATGTACGGGGTTCAGGATTTGGTTCCCGGCCAGGTGAACGTCAATATCCGAACGATGGTTTTAGGTTGCTCTTCGTGGTGTGCGTTCAGCTTTGTATCCCACTCAGACAATCTTAGTGGACAAAATTATAGCTGGATGCAAAATCCATAAATGTTTTAATTCCATAAAATGCAAATAGGAATTAATTCATTAAATAAACTTAATACTATCGTACCAATCTCCGGATTATTGTCCTAAATCATTACACAGTATAAAACAAAGTCGTTTCTCACAGTCTGTCAGTATATTTAATAGAAAGAGTGATTCAAGAGGAATATTTTAATGTAAAATACATGTATAATATAGTGGAGAAAAGTGTTTCTCCACTATAAATTATCTGTGGATAATTTTAGTTTTTTGACTTTTAGGAGAAACAAAATTCGCCGGGTCAACTAGTATTATATTCACATGGTGAGAACTATTTAAAACTGTTACGGATATTTTAAGGGCCTTTGCATATATGTTTTTAATATATAATTAAGATACATTTGAGAGAATTAGAAAATAATAATTGTGTATTGTTGAGTAGCTTTAATATGAACCATATTTCGTAGATCAGAATTTGGAATCTTTATAAGAATTTCATAAATATAGAATAGCAGGTATGTTATAACATGGAACTGAAATATTTCGCTAGATTCTAGACTTTGTTGGTCGCTCAACCGTCGGTCGGCGTTTCGAAATAGAGCTAAGAGAGTAGGTACATATATCCACTAATTAGCGAAAGATATTTAATTAGCCGCATATGGCCGGTCAGCAATGTGAACGCATACTCAGAAATGTTATTCGGTTTTAACTCCCTGGTATGGTTCGTTTATTTAGTTTTTAGGTGTCAAATACCTTCTGGCTAACCGATAAAGCTATTTATAAATGCTTTAATGTTAGAAATAACACAGATTATCGTTGCATTTTTTTAAACGGTGACATATCGTCAATTTTGGAAGCGTGGTATTTTAGAAAAACTTGTACCACTTATAAATAGGGTACCTCGTTTCTAAAAATTAGGTCTGTTTGTTACTTTATAAAATACGCTCCCGATTCCAAAATAATAAAAGAGGTTCTTTATCCGATACCAAACAAAAAACATTATTTTTCGTGTGTACCAGTACTTTAGAATTAAAAACAGCTTACCCGTGTTCGAAGGTTTTTTTGTCACAAATACTAGTAAATATTCTAGGAGAACATAGTACAATCTTATTTTGAAGAAAAACATACAAAGGACTTTGGTACAAATGGAAAAAAGCAAATATAGACTGGAAGACACGCTTTTTCTTCCACACAACTTACGTTCTGGAAACATTTTCAAACATAATAATCATTTAGTAAATATAGAAGAAAAGCTTACTATTATTTCTTTTTTACAGGATATTTAACCGTTAAAATATAATCATTTAAATATTTCAAATATCTAAGAAATTTTACTGACAACTCCAATACAAAAGTACAAAAGAAATTGTTCGCAGACCAAAGTCAGGTTCTAATAAATTCGCTGTGCGCAGTAGACGCATTCTGGTAACAAGGCAGCGTCCTCGACACTCCGACCCGACCTTGAGATGTTGCACTACACCCTCCCTTTCTCTCCTTTCTCCCAGCCCTCACCCCACTATCCCTTTCAGACCTCCCAGGCACTCCCGACTCACGCCATTGCTAACTCACGAACTAAAAGAATATCTTCGAAACCTTTGTTTGAAAGCACGTTTTCGCACTACACTTATCACTTTTCGTGAGAAATACCGCGGGGACGTGATAAAAGTGTCATCCGCTTTGATTTTCAAAATATTTACTAGCTTCATGTTTTTGATTGATCTGGCTACACAATAACATAAAAAATATACATAAACCGAAATTTAAAAAAAAAAAACATTTTTATATTTTATTCGACTAGACGGTCTAACCTTTTCTCTTGAAATAAGTCCTTCAGATGTCATCCAAAGCGAGTCGCTTTTCATAAATACCCAATCTCAAATGTCAATAAGTATCCAGCTATAAAAATACCAACAAAATAATTTCCAACGCGACGCGAGACCTAACGAGATAATCCAAGTATCGGACATAATGCCAGCGTGTATTTACCATAACGTATTCATCAATTTGACGAGGGTTTTGGGTATCCAAACTGAGGCAGGGTCCTCAATCAGCACCCATCGCCACCAGAACAAGAACATTCCGAAGACATTAGCGTGTCGTGATTAATTAATATGAATATAAAGCCCATCTCGAAGATTAGTAGGACTTATTTATCGCCTGGCGAGGCTGAGACTCCATTTTTTATTTTCTCCGTAAAAAGACGTGCCATCAGTCAAGACTTTAAATAAATTAGTGACTTTGATGAAGATGCGTAAAGCCTGAACTGTCTACAAATAGTCGACTCATTGAGTTTAATACCGACGTCCTACTTAAGTAGTTATGCAAATATAATTTTCTTTAGTATGGTCTAGAACTAAATCTATTTTCATATTTTGTAAGGTAGAACAATGGTGTCAGACAAGAGTTATATCACCGCCGCATTTATTTCTAGCGTGAAATTCTTCGGTTTGGTGGAAGGATGTGTTTGTCAGCTCAAATGAGGCGACCTCCTTAGTCTTTAAAAGTATAGTATGTGTGATCGATGAAGTTGCTTACGGATGTCTGTAGAAGACAGTGGCCACTTATCATCAGGTGAACTGTATGCTCATTTGCTACTTCATTCTTTAAAACTACTTTTAATAAAGGTGGACGAAAGCATAGCATGAAAACATTTCCTGATAGTATGAAAACATGTACGACTATATCCTATTTTTATGGTAGTAGCAAAGGTGTGTGACAGGAATAAATATAATTTAAAAGCAAATTTTGGAGATTATCCTCAAACACGAAAACGTACTATAGGAAAAGCAAGATCAGATGATTAACGATCAAGAAAATCAGCGTAACATAAAAACGTTCACTTTGAAGTTACAGACAGACACTTGAATTTTATTTATATGTGTAGATGCAAATCTAAATGCGAAAAGTTAGTTATTTGCACATGTAGACGGGCGAGCGAGAACAATTTGTTCGACAGCGGTCAGTCGGGGGATTCTGAGCCGTAATATTTTAACTTCGTTTTAGCCTTTTTGCGATATATGCCACGATATTTTACGACTAATGGAACTCAGATGGTGATATGGCGGTCGCTGGGAATGGCAGGTGAAGTATTTTTCAGTTTTGTCCTCAAACACGGTTTGTAATGTATTTTTTGGAAACAAACGCAGTCCTAAAAAGGAGCCCTAAAGTCCCCAATGTTCGTTAAAATTTGTGAAAAAATATAACCTTCATACATGCATAGAAATTTTAAAGAACTTGTTGAAAAAAGTTATAAATATTTAAAGATGTATCGTGTTGTAAACAATGTAAAAATGTTATAATATATTCTAATGATAATTTATTTGATTTTAACACGACTTGTCTACACGCGAGAAAAACTTGGTTACTGTGAGAAAGATAAATAATCCTTATACGAATACTTTGTAACGTTTTTGCTCATTTTCTTTTTATTCTGTAAATACATCAAGAATGCTTTCGCTTCGAAGATAGAATCCAAAAATAATCACTTAACATTTTCGCGCTCTATTTGGTTCTTATAGATATGTCAGCATAACATTCGGAGTTTCAACACATTCTCATCGTACGGCATAAACGGCCATTAAGATGATTTAATGGCACATTTCCCGCGAAGAGGCGTTAAATACTTGTACTAACAAAAAACAATGTTTTAATGACACGAACTGTAATAGATGCTTATGCTTTGCTAAGAAAACACGGTGGAAGAACGCAAACAACCTTGCGAACATCCGCAACAAATATGTCTAGATCCCTCCATTTTACTTGAATGTATGGGAAGATTAGAGATTGCAGTCAATTTCAAGGTGCGTTAGAGGTCTCGTATGAATAGTCTGGGTTGTTTGCAAGGGTATGAATCGTGTGTAGCAGTTAATGACCGTTGATTGATATTTATGAGTTTGGAATCGAGCGCTATCGCATGACACTTGCGTCGGGTTTATGCCTCAATCAGGCAATAAAACTCATTACTACCTTAATGCCGCATTAATACAAACGAGGCATAATAGCGTGAAAGCAATTTAATGTGTTAATATCGCTTATAACACTGAGCGTGGTTTTATCTGCACAACAAATTAGTACTTTCATGTTAAGCCTTGGTCATATATAATGTCTTGCATTACAAAGATTACAAGCTGCACCTCACGCACAGTGTGAAGCGAAACACTGCTTACGTGACAGAAGACAAATTGGCATTTTTAATTTCCTTTTTTCATGTGCAATTGAGATTACGTTTTAGATATAATATTTACATTACGTTTGTATTAATTTCGACTCTGATATTTTTGCTGGTTACATTTACGAAGCAATGCTTATTTTTTAAGATAAATTATGTGTTATTTAATTTCAGTGGTGCCATCGCCCTTCTTGTCCCTGCGTTATGATTTACAGTAACCGTCTTCGGCTTTCAAGAAAGTTGTATGGCTATTTACTCAGTTCTTACAGTTGTAAGTTTTTACGTGTTCCGGAAGGACGGCGGTATGTGTGGTCACATACTAGACTACTAGACTAGACGGGGCAGTGGGCCCAGCCGCCCATCTGGGAGGAGCCCGATGGGGCAACGCGCTCAGATGATTCCGGTTGCGTTCCTTTGGAGCGCCGAGGAAGAGGATTTTAGTGCGATAAAAATCCAACATAACCCTACGTCGCTCCCACGGCGACGGGTGCCTTTTGAAGGTTTCCCCCTAGAGAACAAAAAAAAAAGGTTCTACATGTTACTTATTTGGGAGCCACGCATTTTTAATCATTTCAAATGGCAATAGCACTCTTTATTAAAATTGTATAACAAATATTCATCGACAACTTTTACCAATAATTAGGTATTTGACGTGTGCTCCTTTTATAACACATAACTCTAGTATCAAAAGTGTCTGTAAATATGTTTATACCTATGTTCATGCCTAGGTATATGTTCATACATATGCGTTTCGATGGAAGGGCGTGGTTGCCGGCACACTTTACACATGAGGCGAGCACCATAGTCCTCGGGAGTAGCAACGCAACTGAGATTGACTTCAGATCAAACCCATGTTCTGTATGAAATTGATTATAGATGCCCATGGACGGCAGTGACCACTTCCCATCAGGTGGACTGCTTGCTCGTTTGCTACTTCAGTTAGATATAAAAAAGAACATAATATTTACAGACAGTAGGTACATTCATCAAAAAGACAAAATCCTGATTTTTGGACTGTTTTTTATTTGCCCAACCCTATTTATCTAGATTCAAATGTACTGTTCACATACTGTATAAAACGGTTCAGTGAATTTGTCGTCGCATTATCGCATGACCCCACCGCCCGCTTGTGTAACGGGCAATTGCAATGATTTGCTAATTGCAACGCTGCACTAGAGACTAGGCTACTACTAGACTATGTCTGGATAGCTTATTTATTGTTTAAATCGTAGTCATTATAAAAATAGAAGTAGTGTTGAAGATCTAGACATAACATAGTTTCGAAAAGCTTTTTGTTTAGAGAAAGTTGTAGGTTATAACATTAAATATAGTAAAAAGGTTCACATAGACCCCCTATTCTGTATGTTCACATAATGTATCTGATTAAAGTAAGAAGCAAAGGCAGTAGTAGTAGCCACTCACCATAGGTGAACTGCACCACCTCATGGTGACTGTCTACTGCTGCTCGTGAGCAGAGAGTGGCTACTACTATTTTGCTTCTTGCTTTAGTCAGATCAAATGATATAATTTATATTATGAATTAAATTAAATTATATAATTATATATATTAATAATCAAATTATATTTTGAAGGTGGTAGAACCAGTGTATTTCGACCGGGGAAGTACCACGGCCACACCTGTTTCTAGCGTGAAGCATTTCTTGAGTTTCGATCGAAGGGTGTGGTTGCTGACACGATTTTATATAAGGCGACCATCATAGTCCTCGGGAGTAACAACGTATCTGTGATTGACTTCAGATAGAACCTATGTTCTGTATGAAGTTGAATACAGATGTCCGTGAGCGGCAGTGACCACTTACCATCAGGTGCACTGCATGCTGGTATGCTACTTTAGTCAGATAACAAAAATATATATAAAAACATCTCATTAATACTTACGCAAAATGAGTGTACAAACTGCATTTAACCGAAATCGACACTCTATTTGTACTACAACTATTCAACATGGTCTCACTTGTTATCAAATACCGTTGACTTAAAGAATATTAAATGTAACCATCAATTTGAAAAGATTGTAACTGATTTCATTTAGGTTCAATTTAAAGTTACACTAAATTGAATCAAAGTAATGGATGATAGCGTATTTCGAATCCATTAAACCTCGCCAAGTTCGCCTTTGACAGTCTAAAAAACAAAGTTTGCGAAAAATGAAACCGCTTTGAATCTGTTCCTCAAGAGTCGTGTCAGAAGTGCCTTAAAAGCGACGCTTTTTCGGCTCAAGACCTCAATTTCATGCGGCGAATTTTTGAACGGTAGGTATTATGCAGTCGAACGTACATTTCCTATACAGATATTTTTACATTAGTTCTCAGTAAACAAAACTTAAGAGTTTTTAACTTAAGCCTTGTGGTTTGGAGATTTGTCTTTCAATTGGGGTCCGAGTTTTGAATCCCAGATACACTCTTTCTTCGAAAGTATGGGCGTATTAGATTATTGCTATTTGCTTTGACGGTCAAGGAAAACATCGCGAGGAAACAATATGCTTGAGAATTCTTATAACAAAACTGCAAATTGTAAATGTCACGTTAACCCATTATTTAAGTATTTTGCCAAAACTCCTATCACTCTTACAGCAATCCTCTTTTCCTCCTCCAACTCCTATCACACTAGCAGTGAAACTGTAATGGAATAACGACAAAATAGTAGGAAGGCACCCGTATAAACGATGAAAAGTACTCGATATTAATATCATTAATTATCATTAATTAACGATATGTTTATGGCTACATTTTTAAAGTATACTCTACTATACACAAACAGACAGGCAAATAATTAAATTATAACTCTTTCTCACGCCTCCATACTACGTATTTTTTCATAAAACATTTATTCAATAATGGATAAGCAGAAGGCTCATTTACATTATATATATGAATGTATCTTGAATCTCAGATCTGAAAAGGGCGTAAGTTTAATTAATTACAACCAATAGCTTTAACAAAGTTGCATGTAAGTTAAATGCTTTGTAAAGGAACACATTTGCGATGAGATATTGATAAAATATGGCGTTCTCGCGTGTATATCTTTCATCTTATCGAGTTTGTTAATTTCCTTAGCCGGCTGACGAGTGGGAGGCGATTATAATATCAGTTTTATATATGATTCACCTTTAACACAATTTAGACGGATTCAATCGGCAATATTCCGCATGCACGTTCAAACAGAATAACAATTCGTTATTTCCAATGCAAACTGCGTGGCAAATCCCCAATGGCAAGCGCGACATCAGGGATTATAATCGTTATCCAGCTGCGTACTAAGTTCGAAATCTCGGTGCTTTATCTATATCGCAGTGTTCATATTTCACACTGTGTGCCACTGTGTTCTGTTGTGTTGATCGGCTGGTGCGAGGCAGCGCGGATGCGCGGCGGCCACGTGACGTGAACCGTTTATAAATACTGCACCAATTCTTAATGTAATTCGAGTATGTAAATCGACCTTTTGATACGTAAGGACTTGTTATAATTAGGCTTATGACGTCACTGTTACGCGAGGAAAAGCTGCGGTAAGTTCGTGTGACTACGTTCGGAATGTTCATAACATTTTTGTAAGCGGCTATGTAGGCCATCGAATATTAATAGGCTGTAAAAACTCATGTATTCTTCATATAATAAACCAATTTGATCTAATGAATAGTTTGTGTTATTATACGTTTAAGTAACTGTACTACCTGCTTATTGTAATAATACCTACCTACCTTTTTTTTGTTCTCAAGGGGAACCTTCAAAAGGTACTCGAGGCCCTGGGAGCGACGAAGAGTTATGTGGGATTTTTACCGCACTAAAACTCCCCAGTGGCCGTCCCTGCGCTGTGTGGAGGACTCCGGGATCTCCAGTGGAACACAACCGGAATCCTCCGAGCGCAATGCCCCATTCGGGCTCTTCCCAGTGAGCATTTGTACTCATTGCGCCTTCTGGTGTTAACGATGGCGTGCAACCACACAAGCCGCCGACCTTCCCGGGATCGCCTGACCGAACGGTTCGAGCTCCCACTCTAGTCGCCCGCAACCCCGAAAACCTCTTTTAGTCGCCTCTTACGACAGGCAGAGGATGCCGTAGCCCTATTCTGATCCCGGAACTACAGGCACGAAGGTATTGTAACCTACTATGCTGCATTTCTGCTATCCATCCATGAGCTCTCTCAGGTCCACTCTTGAACAAAGGCATCCTGTAATGGAGGTTTTTACCAATAGACACCGAGTCTGACGTGCATGTTAACTACCACAGTGAGTGTTAGCGAGTTAACTTTATACAAAAAGGGTTCTAACTGAAGTAAATTACAAATGCATTGCTTCTCCCGAGGATGGGGAGGATTGCTACGACGAGGAGGAAGCCGACCACACCGTTCTACAGAAACGTAAAAACCGCTTACTAGAAATGGTATGGTGGACCTCTCCGCTCGAAACATATAGATTCTACTTTAAAATTAACTAAATATTATTTAACACAGACCATAAAGCATTATTTAAGTCGTCATAAGTTTGTAAATAGTTACCTAATGACGTTTGCGAACTAGGGTGTGGGTTCTGCATACAGGATTTATGTTAAGCATTCGGTCCGCATTACAATTTCTTCATACACATGTGTTTACATTTTTGCCTTGAGGATCTGAGGTATACCAAGGCACGCTTAATTGAAACAGACGAATTGATTTATATTGGTTTAAATGAAAATATTGAAAGGTTTTTATTTTGTTTATACGACTAAAGTAGCAAACGAACATACAGCCCACCTGATGGTAAGTGGTCACTGCCGCTCATGGACATCTGTAATCAACTTCATACGGAACATGGGTTCTATCTGAAGTCAATCACAGATGCATTGCACTCCCGAGGACTACGATGGTCGCCTCATATAAAAGTGTGCCGGCAACCACACCCTTCCATCGAAACGCAAAAAATGCTTTTCGCTAGAAATAATTTTACAACTGCAACAAAACTATTACATATTTCAAATTCTCTAATATGTGCCCCTGTGGCCTAATGGATAAGGCATCGGCCTCCTAAGCCGGGGATTGTGGGTTCGAGTCCCACCAGGGGTATCTTGGTAATATAAATGGTTGGCTTTTTTATTACAATTTTGCTTTCGTCTTTCGTATTTCATGATAATTATAATAAAATTAAGAAACACTGAACATATTTAATATTAAATGATTAATTAACAGTGGTAGAATAAAAACTTTACAGTAAAATTTAATTTATCATAATTTAACAAAAAAACATTTAAAATTCTTGTTATTTTTATCTTTTAATTAACCAACGTATAAAAGTATAGTAAAGTAGTGTAGTGTAAAAGTAATTTTTCCAGTGTAATTCGAGCGGAGCATATCACCGCCACACTTCTATATGAGGCGACCATCCTACTCCTCGGGAGTAGGAACGCATCAGTGTTTGATTTCAGATAGAACCCATGTTATATAGGCAGTTGCTTACAGATGTTCACGGGCGGCAGTTATACTTACTATAAGGTGTACTGCATGCTTGTTTACTACTTCAATCAGATTTAAAATTTTATTGCAGTATTTTTGGTCGCAACGTGTTGCATTAATACATGAAAGCCATTTGTGAGTGAATAAAAAAAACCGTCATATTTGCGCAAGGGACACCCTAAAAGCAAAGTTAACTCTATCCTTTTAGAAATTCTATCACATCAAAAATACAAGTTACTATTTATAATAAACCATATTAAATAACAAAATTGATATGTAGTCGATCCCGAATTACAATAATTTCTATTGCTGAAGTTGCTATGTTTAAAAAAGTCAGATCTACAAGACACGTTAGTAAACACAGATAAAAAGTAGGTATCATCTTCAATACAGTATGCATAATCCGTAGCGAATAAACTAAAGTTTAATGGCCGCGTACCAAGTGCACCACACGCGTACACGCGCGCCTGTGCGTAACACGCGCGTGTGAGTGCTGTCTGCGACCTTGGGAAGGGTCGTCTGAAGCCTGAAACTTACTGAATTACGGAGATGCGGCGTTGCGGTGTGGGGGGAACGGAGCCGAGGTCGATATTCAAATTTCAATCATAGAACAATGCGTCTCTAATGATTGTTGAATTTGAGCACTATAATGTTTGTTTACTTACGCGAATAGTTCTAAATTAAACTCGGATAGACGTCTAAACCAATATTGACGAGCACATCATTAATTTTGAATGATTTATACGTAATCCTTCTATCTTCATCACGATTAGACTGAAATAATTTCTTAAATTTTCCGAAAATAACCCAAGCGGAAACATTATGGGGTACAACCCATTATTGTTCCACTGCTGGGCACGGGTCTTATCTCAGAATGAGAGAGTGCGAATTGGTGGACTTCACACACCTCCGAGATCTTTTTTTTTTAAACTCTCGGATGTGTAGGTTTCCTTACGATGTTTTCGATACCGAAAAGCAGTGATAATAATTAATTTCTAATACGCACATAAATCAGTGGTGCGTGCCTGGGTTTAAACCTCGGACCTCCCGATTGAGAAGGCAAGTTTCAACCATTAGGCTATCACTGCTCTGAAACATAAAGCAAGTAATTTTATTCTATATCAATAAGTTTTACAATGTATTTATGGAAATCAAATTTATTTTAGAATTTTTAGAACTGTGCAATTAGACAGTTTTATCATTTGAAGTGTGATAACTTTTGATAGAGCTGACGGATTTTAATGGCAGAAAGACCAAATATTAAGTCAATATCTTTTGAAAGTGGACAATATATTTTTTTAAATATTTTTCTTAGTATATACAAAACATTAATAGAAACTTAAAATTATAAATAAAATAAACCATCTAAAATGGGCGTGTGAGGCATGGTTCCCAAAACACTGGCGGCATTACCTTGCTGTACCGCGAGACTCAATTGTTGTGCAAAGGAAAATAAAAAATATAAATATCTTTTGATATTTTAGTAGGTTTTTTTTATATTGTTCGCATATGAAGCCGTGAAAATATAGTTTTAGACTCTGACGTAGTTAGATTCGCTTACCCGTAAATCTGTAATGCGTTTAGATTCGAGTACATACTCGTCCGCTCTCGTATAATAGAGTGCGTGTTTACGACCATTTTGCTGAGGTTTTTATGGACCTCTGAGATGTCTGGGATTCAAGCCATCACAAACGCTGCTTGCAAATTATTGAGCATTCAGCGAAATTGAATTGAAGTTCTTTCGATATTCATGAATAGGTAAAGTTGAAACGAACAATGGCATATAAGGGACATAAATTACAAATATAAGTTCTGTTCGTAAGTTTATGGTTCTCTTGACGCTTTTGTAAGTATTTTTATGCCTGTGGGAAGTAATGTTATAAACTATTGATATTGAAGTGGCTTTCATGGATAAAGGTAGAACCAGTGTAGTTCGACCGGAGTACCACCGCCACACCTATTTCTAGCGTGAAGCATTTCTTGCGTTTCGATAGAAGGCTGCTCTTACCCGCACACTTTTACATGAGGCGGCCATCATAGTCCTCGGGAGTAGCAACGCTTCTGTGATTAACTTCAGATGGAACCTATGTTCTGTATGAAGTTGATTACACTGCCTGGCCACTTACCATCAGGTGGGCTGCATGTTCGTTTGCTACTTCAGTCAGATAAAAAAAGGAAACTAAGGAGTTAATTATTTCTCTTCTAGAAACACCTCTGTAATCGGCTTTAATAGGGATTTCTGTGAACGACAGTAATTAAGTATTAGGTATAAGGGTGGAGTGAATGTTCGTTGGTTACTTCAATCTATTGATAAAATATGAGTAAGCATATGCTGACCGATTTAAGAACTACTGTCAATTTATTTGTTATAACTTGTATTACTTATTGTTGGTAAGAATCGTTTTGCGCTATGTCGAGTTACTTCACTTACTTATTAAAACAATCCAATCCAGACGTGGTATAACAGCTGGTAAAGTATTTCATAAGCGCACAGACACAAGTAAGATTAACAAGAAGAAAATGAGAAAAAAAAATACGTGACGAATAAATAACCTCTTTTCTTTGGGTTGTCGGTTAAAAAAATACTAATCAGAAACATTAAATTTATCTAAATATACACAATATTAATTAGAGATGTACACAACCAAGCTGTGTTTTACAATTATAAAATCGGACAAGCATTTTGTCGACGACTGTGACACAAATTTTCCTGAAAATAACACCATTCCCGCGAGATTCAGGTGTCGAAAGCAAATAGTCCACAATAGAACGAGTTACCCAAAATGTCCCCGTCACATAATCCTGTACAAGAATTAAGACAGATAAGGCGGATTATAAACGTTTCACATTAAATGGCTTCAAATATATAGTATCTCACGAAAATGTTTGATACTTAAATATATATTTTATTGTAAATGTTGTAAACCGTTTTAAACCAGTATAAAGGCTAAGATGAGGTGTTTAAAAGGTACGGTACTGGTAAGGATCCAGGATTTAAAGGTATGAATTGCTCCTCCCACGACCCTCGGACCTCTCAATTTTTTGAAATTATCCGTAACTCTTAAATCCACCATAAAGACATATACAAGTTCTTAACAAGAGGTTTTGTAGAAATCATTGCTCTTAGCTGGACGTGTAGTTAGCAAAATTCGTCAGTAGTTCATTACTACCCCACTATTGGACACAGGTCTCCTGTCACAGAGTGAGGAGTATAGGCCACAGTCCACTGTCCTGAGAAAGTGCAGATTGACCTACCAATCTTTGAAAACACTTTTAAGAACTGTTAAGCTTAGACACTCTTTTTTTCTACTCTTCATAGTTTGAGTTATTTATTTCTAATACAAATTTTTGACAGGGATTCAAACCTCGGACAACAAAACACAGCGACAGATTTTCCAACCGCAAAGCTGTTTAAAAGAATAGTAAAATTCATTTAATAAAAATTCGCACACAAATTAAACACGTCCAACATTCTAAAAATTGCAACCATCAAATGTTAATCTTGGCGGATTTATAGCTCAAAATGACTGGAATTGGATTTAGCACCTACAACAAAGGTAATCACAGTACATCAGAGGCGACCTCTGGCTGCGGGCAACGAACGCTGTGACTTTGATGTAGGACGAAGCAATAGGCCTCACACCACCAGTGCGTGCACCCACCCTGTGGGGTGGGCTAGCGTTTTTATGTTGCTAAATGTCTATCGAGCCACAGCTGAACTTGTTGAAGACTTTATCGCTTGATACGCTTTAAGCGTGAATAGCGCTACAAAAATAAAATTATGTTTATAAATATTTTTTTCGTTGGTACATTTATTCGATTAGCCTTTTAAAGTCCGCTCCTAGACAAAGGCCTCTTATAAGAGCTTTTGTCATTAATCACCATTTTTTTTCTAATTGAAGTAGCAAACAAGCATGCAGTGCACTTGATGGTAACTACCCGTGGACATCTGTACACCACTTCATATAGAACACGGGTTCTATCTGAAGTCAATCACAGATGCGTTGCTACTCCCGAGGACTAAGATGATCGCCTCATTTAGAAATGTGCCGGTAACTACACCTTTCCAATGACATCCAAGAACTGTTCGTTGCTGGTGACCGCATTGATGATACTCAGTAAGGAGTAGGATGCCAAAGAACAACGTCGAGGAGGTAGGCACTAGGCCTACCTCCTCGACGTTGTTCTTTGGCATCCTACGATGTCCCCAAGAAGAGAGGGTCTGATGCTATTCAAAACCAATAACATACTGCAAAAATCGACCCTGAACAAAAGGTTAGTCTAGGACCTTTTTTTTTGTTTTCGAGGGGGAAACCTTCAAAAGGACCTAGACCAAGGTAATGTTCCCAAAACGTACCTAGAAGGTACAAGTACATTTAGCGATATGACAGACGATAATTTGCAACCAGATGACTCGCCAGTTCACCGCCGTATTTCACTACATAGTATAAAACAAAGTCGCTTCCCGCTGTCTGTCCCTATGTATGCTTAGATCTTTAAAACTACTCTACCGATTTTAATATAGTTTTTTTAATAGATAAAGTGATTCAAGAGGAAGGTTTTTATGTATAATACATGCATAATACAGCTGAGGAACACTGATAATATTAGATTTTTTACTTTTAGGCGGAAAGAAGTTCGCGGGGCACCTAGTAGAGACATAAAACTGTCTTAATTTTTTAGAGCTATTAGTCTTTGTGTTGTGTTATCAAAAAGGTACACCTATTGTTAAAAAAGTTGAACGCTTATAACCTTCAACCTCATCCACTACTAATGAATATTTTCACACTTAATTAAGTAAAGGTATTAACAAGTTCATGTCAGAAGTTCACTATCTCTCACTTTGGTATATGCCTCTAATTAGGTAAATCAAGATAAAGTAAGTAATACCTGAAGATAAACGTGTGCGTATATAATACAAACTCCTAGTGTAATATTCTGTTATATGAAAAATATAAAATATCGAAAAGTATAATTAGGTTCCCCTAATTAGTGAATTAACGCGAAATATTACAACGTTGGTCTTGTCATAGCAAAATTATACTATGGTTTTGTTCTCAATATAAAAGATCTTATGAAAAGAAGAAATTAGATATAGCAAAAATGGAATTAGCTACCTATTTTATTACGATACGTATCTACTTATCACCTAGCAATATCACTATACGTGTGAGAAATACTTGGGGCACAACCCATTATTGTCCCACTGCTGAGCACGGGTCTTGGGAATGAGAGAGTTATAGGCCATAGTCCACCGCGCTGGCCAAGTGCGAATTGGTGGACATTTGAGAAATACTTATCACCTAGCAATATCACTGTGTGAGAAATAATGCTTTACAGTATTCTTTACATTTTGATAAAGATAAACAAACTAATATGTTGTTACTATATTTACAACTAATTGTTTTAGAAGACGAAGAGCAAGAGCTAAATCATTATATTAATACGTGAAGCAAAAATTTGTGACGGATTTTTAAGTAATATGCCGCGGACGGATTAGTATGAAATTTTGCACGGTTATAGTGGACGTAGAGAAGGAGTGCAGAATGTTAATATTTTTTTCAAATAATGCATTTTTCATACATAAAATCAACTAAAAACACATTACACACACTGCCTTGCATTTGTCACAAACACATATGTACTTAGTAAATGAAATAGAACATTGAATGTCTTACTATGAAAAGACACAACGTCAAGAATGTCAGATGACATTTGATTTTTAATTTAAATTACGGTCGAATTTCGGCCGATGCGACGGGCGACTAGTTATAATAAATGTGAGAAAAATAGAGAATGAAAAATTTACATGATAAAGGTTACACTTAACATTGGAAATGTTTTTCGCAACCTTCAGTTATATAAATAAGATAATTTAGACTTTAAAATGTTCATTTAAAATATCCTTGTATGTATTCCAGTAGAAATAAATTAATAACTAACAAGAATATGATATAGCATGTTTGATTATGTACATTTCTTTCGGTCGGTTTTATCCGTTAATTAAAATCATTGTTTCAATTATTAAATCTTTATTGAATCAAGCTTTCAGAGTAACAGAATACAAGAAGTAGTATATATTTTTTATATATCCAAGATAAATAAAAAAGTTTTTATTAATTTAAAAAGAGTTCAACCCCTAATCTTTTACGGCGAAACTCTAAAAGATACAGCGCCATCTGTTATAAAATGTATATACTATAAGGAATAGCGACATCTATTGGCATATGGACTTACTATATCATACGGATACGACGCCATTAGGTAGTATTGTGAAGAAAAGAAACTAGATGGCGTAACATCATAGACTGCCTTTTAATTTTTAAGAATATTATTAACCCTAGATTTTTTTGTAATCGATTTTTAAAATGACTTAAATGCTATGCATATTGGCTTCCAGTAAGATATATTGATAAGATTTATTTATTCATAACACTATCTCATATCTGACTTAAAAAATCTCTTTGGTCTGTAGGAAAGAAAAGTATTTATATAAATGCATCGATGCCTCAAAGCACGATTGTATGTAGAGTCTAGATTTTAGACTATGTGCCAATTAATTTAAAATATTTGCCTCAATAATATAATTATCTGCCCATTTTTACATCTTTAACTTCCCTCACTCACGAAATTTATCAATATTTACCTCTCTTCTCGGCCACATATATCTTACACACATATTATTTTTGAAGTTAAATGCAATCAGATCACTTGGTTGGTATTATTAATATTACTTTAAAATTGAAGTATGAAATAAAAATGTGAAAAGCACGTTTTACACAATTCATGCAAGTGTCACAGTATTCACCTCTGACCTTGTAAAGATAAAATTTAAATCCCGAGGACTACCAACGAGACGTTTAACATAAGATTTATTCGACGCTACCGCATCCCACTACGCTATGCACATTTAAATTAAACTAGTCACTCGTCGCAACGGTCGAAACTCGATCATAAAAAAAAAACTAAAATTAAAAAATCTAAACTTCCGTTAAAGGTAAAAAGACCCGTTAAAGGTAAAAAGACCAGTTAAAGGTAAAAAGAGATTTAATTAGCTAAGCTGCATTTAAAAATAGTGGGTATTTTGACAAAGACATTAGACATTTTTGACGTTATGTGTTTCCGTAGTAAGACATTGAATGTTCTATTTTGTTTTATTATGTAGGTATGTGTCAAATGCAAGGTAGTGTGTGTAATATGTTTTTAGTTGATTTTATGTATTATGCTTTATGCATTATTTGCAAAAAAAAATAGCATTCCGTAATCTTTCTCTACATCAACTATAACCGTGCGTAATTTCATAATCCTCCGTCTGCGGCAAGTATCGAAAACGAATCACATGTTTTTGATTCACGTATTAATATATCGTCTAACACCGCGGATCTCAAAATTAACAACTTTTCAGGAGAGCAAATAACTGTCTCAAATAGTTATTTTTAATTCTACAACTACCAAATAATATATTGCGTTTTAAATAATTAATTAATATACACAAATTAAAATAATATTGTTTATAAAAATATAACATGTTCCTATACTATTTTGAGATACCATTATTTCATTAACTCAAAATGGGCATTTTTTGAGTTACGCGGTGTTAGAACTTATGCGACGATATTGACATAACGAGTGATCAACACTCAACCCGATGGTATATGGCCACAACCCTGTAACGAATCCTATACAACATCGAATAGGGGTTCTACTTGAAGTATGTCTTGCTTTTATATATGGCGACCTCTTTTAGTCCTTGGGGGTAGCAATGCATCTGTGATTGACTTCACAGCACTATCCGGCATTCACACTTTTCCGCCGAAACACTACTACATAATGCCAGAAATAAGAATATGTTTGGTCTGAGAGGAGCCCGATGGGGCAACGCGCTCAGAGGATTCCCGTTGCGTTCGTTTGGAGATCCCGGAGTCCTCTTTTTAGTGACGAGGAAGACCACCAGGGGAGTTTTAGTGCGGAAAAAATCCCACATAACGCTGCGTCGCTCCCACGGCGTCGGGTACCTTTTGTAGGTTTACCCCTCGAAGAAAAAAAAGGATTAAATCTGTTAAATATTTAAGGTATATCTACAAATTAATTTCTTAGATTAATCTAAAGGATGCAGTCAAATCCCATTGATCATAAATCCAGTAGTTAAATATGAACAGCGTCATCTTGTTTTTATCCTCCGAGAGTAAGAAGGCGGAATACAGGTTAAGCGGGCAAAGTAACGTCATGCTCTCACGGACATACAGTTCAATATTTGGCGCTTCAACGATTTTACATTAATTTCTTTACTAGTACTGAGGTAAGTTTTTATATAAAATATTGTTAAAAATAAAATTATCATACGTTAATAACTTTACGTTATAATGATGGAATCGAATATATTTATGATGGATTGCATATATTCATGGACGGCATTGGTTACTTACTATGAGGAAGCAGCGTGCTACATGCTCTTTTACTACCTACTTCTAAACTAAAAAGACATATTAATGCAATGAACATGCAAACATTTCATTTAAAACTACTTTTTGAAGTGAAACTTCTTTATCGGGGTTGGAAAAATATATAGTGCAACATTTTTTCGTTACGCTCCATCTTTTTCTTATCCCTACCACGCGTGATATTAGATAGATTATTATAGATTAGATTATTAGATGAAGTTTAATAAAAGCCTTTTATTAAACTTTATGTAATTTAACTTTATTTAACCAATTTCTGTAAAGTTGCATATAGTAAATTATTTTTTGAAAAATAACGTCATAAAGAAGTTTCACTTCTTACGAGTGTACGCTAGTACACGCACACATTTTTTTATATCGAAACTATTCTTTACCATTGCCCGATTTCAATCAAATTAAAATCAAGAACAGATGCTAATAAACAGACACTTAATCCAATTTACAAGAACGATACATATATCCATATACGCCGTACCTTTAGTCCGAGTTGGTATGTATAATTATATTTTAACTCATAAATTTCAATGTATATTGCACGCTTAGGTACGTTTTCTTTTTGGGCAAAACTTGTAAAACGCTGTGAAATGACAAATTACTTGTTCTTTCCTCGAAACACAATAAAATCGTATTAAGTAATTTGTCTTTAACTTATTTATTTGTACAACTGTTTAAATCTTAAAATTAGTAATTCTTTAATTAATTTTTTATTTTGTACTTTGCACTAATTCTTTATTCTGATTTTTGCACCATACTTATTCTTAATGTTCATCTTTACTTTCAGTCTACACCCTACGGTTGTCTAGAAGTAATCGGTAATTAGCGATAAGACCGACTTTTGTATTTTTAATATTATAATTTCTCTATAATATGTTTTTCTTGTTTTCTCTGGGTACAATAATGTATATTACTATTATAATTATTATTAATAAACTCTTGTTATGGGCACAGATTTCCCCGTACTTTAATTTGGCACCACGCATATTAGCGTTTTATACGTTGGAAAAATGAGCGTTTCATCTCGAACAACAATCCGTATGTTTTTCGACCGGTGCATAAGTGTCTGTGACGTAATGTCGGCCGGTACGTTTCGCAAATACCGCTTGCCTCGTCTCAGCGCCTTATGTAATACTTTCTTTACCGCTAAACGCTCCATCGACCGACGTGTTAATGTTAACTTTAATCTTTCCTATAAATTTGAACCAGGGTATTAAGAAATTATTATACACTTATCCCTGTTACAAATGTGATTGTAAGATCGCGTGAAGAAGATGTTATGCTTTTACGCCAAACTACCTACTCAAACTCATTTGTACACATATTCTTGGAGGTATTCAAAAACATAGAAAACTTATTATTAGAAAAAGGATATAAAAGAAATTGGCAGATATGATTGCTTGTCAAAAATTTTAAATCAGGGAATCGACGCGAGCGCAACCGTGGGATTAAGCTAATAAGAACTACTAAATACTACTAGTTACTATTTAAATACATTTTATTTTAAGTCCATCTTATAGGTAGGTGGCCACTACCACCCATAAACATCTGTAAAAATCCTAGTAAAGATTCTCTCGTCAACCCATTATTGTCGCACTGCTGTGTACGGGTCTTATCCCAAAATGAGAGAGTTTAGGCCGTAGTCCACCGCGCTGGCCAAGTGCGAATTGGTGGACAAATAAGATTAATCTTGCCTTAAGCTGCCATTAGAACTCCGGGTTGTTTTATATAAGAATGAAGTAGCAAACCAGCAATCTGATTGTAAGTGGGCACCGCCGCCCATGAACAAAGGCTCCCGAGGACTAAGATAGTCGCCTCAAGTAAGTGCGTCAGCAACCACACCCTTCCACCGAAACGCAAGAACTACTTCACGCTAGAAAAAGATGTGGCGTTGTTGTGGTCAAAAATTGTTCTATCACCTTGAAAATCTCCGAAAGATCGCAACCAGAGCCCCGTTGCGCTACGTTGCCCCCACGGGATCCATACAGATGAGCGGCTAGGCCCACCTGCATCTAATGTTTACGAAGGTATACGATCACACACACCGCCGTCCTGTGAATAGTCGCTCGCCGAACGGTTCGAACTCTTGCCGCATGCAACCTCGGAAGACCACTTTTAGTCGCCTCTTACGACAGGTAGTAACTTAGCGCTGCTTTTATCCCGGAACTACAGGGACGACACCGATAAGAACTAAGTTGGAATGCCTCGGTTACATTTGGAATGTGTTTCGAAATCTTGATATCAGACTTAACAGTAGTTATTTGGATACTTAAAAATAAACAATTCAATGTACTTGCAAACTCTTTGTGCACGGGTTATTGTTACCGTGACTATTTATTTTTTGTTGACAGAGCGGGATTTTTGCGGAACATGGCGGTGGTAAAGAAAAAATAACTTTTGTTATAATCATACTTTAATTAATTTTATAAAGTATGTATGTATATATGTTTTGATTGTCTATTTAATTACCGGGATATATGTTCAAAATTAAAACCTATAATTTTAACTTTGTTTCCTTGTCAGGGTAAATACATATAATGAAATAATATGCGAAACCGGGACATTTTTATCATAAAAAAAACGGTTGTCTGTAAAATCGGTTTATTGACGATAGTTGAATGTGACAACATCATAAGGAAATACTGATCGAATGGTTGCATTTTTCAAAAGAAAAAATTAATTTTATTTGTTTGATAGATATTTTGTATGGATATAGAGGAGGTAGATGGAAATCACAATGGAATTGATCAAGTTACATTTATTTGTACACATAAATACAATAATTGTATTTATGCGTATTGGCCGATTGTGCCTCTTTGTTGCTCGTTCCGCGCTATCGCTTGCACGTCAAGCCCTCAATAGAACGCGTCAGAGCGAAGTAACGCCGCATGAGTCATGTTTTTTGGTGCGCGCAGCCGGCTCCATCGAATCATAAGACGTTGTCACGTCAAAAATAAGAGAGCCTCGTCCAAATCGGGACGTATGGTCACGTCAGGTAATCTATGTCATAACCATAAAAGTCAGCGCATATTTAATTTTAACTTTACAGATGTAATGCCATAGTTATTGCTTATTGAAGTTAAGTGCCTTCACTTAGGCTAAGTATTGAACGTGTTACAATGTTTGTTTTAATATTTCTTATTCGCTTGTCCTTGTTACGCTTGTTTTTAATTTGAACTAGAAAAATATTTAATGCGAAAATTGATTATCTGAAGCACAGTTACGCGGTTATCAAAAAAACTTCAATTTGATTTTGTGTGGTTGCCGACTCACATTTATACGAGGCGACCACATTCGTCCTCGGAATTAGCATTACATCTGTGAGTGACTTTGGATAGAACCTCTGATCTATATGAAGTTATGAAGAATGGCAAGTACCACCACCACACTTATTTCTAACGTGAAGCAGTTTTTGCGATGCGATGGAAGGGTGTGGTTGTCGACACACTTTTATATGAGGCGACCATCGTAGTCCTCGGGAGTAGCGACGCACCTGTGATTGACTTCAGATGGAACCCTATGTTCTGTATTAATTTTCTTACAGATGTCCATTGACGGCAGTGACCACTTACCATCAGGCGGACTGCATGCTCGTTTGCCACTTAATCTTAAAAAAAAAGTTTCCCAAATTATTCTACGTAGAGGTTTGTAGAGATGGCGGTGTCAACCTAACATCAGTTGGCCATTATGCTCGTTTGCTACTTAAATCATGTTAAATTAGACACAAGTTTACTTAATTTCTATTAATCTGTGGTTCCTAACCTTTTGGTGACGAAGGACCATTTGGCAAAATATCTGTGGACACATGGACCACCAGTATGAGGGTGTAATTTAAGATAAAAATAAATGTGAAAATATGGGGTTATTATTTTTTTAAATAAATCACGCGTATACCTATACCTACTCTTTACTAATTCCTGATCTTTGGTTCAGTCAAGGTTGACTGTCATAGTGCTAAATTACAGTATTTTGGACGGCTTATCGGACCACATCGGGTGCTTCCAGGGACCATCAGTGGTCCGCGGACCGGTTGGGAACCACTGCTATAAATAGACGAAAAGCTTACTTTCCATTTACATTCACATTTATATAACATAGAATTAAAATGGTAGATATGCAATTTATAGATGGAAACAACTTTATAGTTTATCTAGATAGATGACACACAAATGTAGTGACAAAATTTGAGACCATCTCAGGAAATATTGAGCACATTGACATTCAACATGATATCAGCCAAATTAATTAGTCCATAACGCGTTATTATTATTTTTGTTATTTTCATCAAATCTGACGGATGAACATATCGAGCAAAGTTCGACCTAATAAGTAGTTATGTTATCAACTGAGTATTGTCAACACTGTTTTTAACAATAAACGAACCATTTTACTGTTCAAACAATAGGCGGAAGAAATAGTGTCTATTATTTTAATAGTTATTATTATAATAATAATCAGTTATACAAAAAGGGTAACCATTATACATTGTTTGTACAGGACAAAGTAATTTTATAGATGTAATGTTAATATTTTATAAGTTATTAGTTAACCCGGCGAAGTTCATTCCACCTAAAAGTCAAAAATCTAAAATTGTAAATATTGAATCACTCTATCTATTAAAAAACTGCGTTATAATCCGTATCGTAGTTTTAAACATCTAAGCATACATAGAGACAGGCAGCGAAAAGTGATTTTGTTTTTTTATTATATAACACATAGCGTCACCTCAAAATCACCAGCCAACTGATGTTTTCATTATCTGCAAGATAAGTTTATTTCCTCAAATCAATAATTGCTTAACTTTTCGCTTTTACGTTGTAATATACATTGCACGCTTACGCCTCTGTTTTCGTTCACTATTTTACAATTTTAGTCATGATTAGTTTGAATGAAAAAAACACAAACACGTAGTAGAGTTACTGGTCGAAATGGTATCTTGTGATTACTATCAGTTCGACCCTCAGTGTAACTAAGTATGTGTGACTGTTCAGACTTTAGGTAGGTAGGGGATTGTTCTGCATAGAATGTGCATGGATATCTTGATACCGTCTTTTTAACATAATATAATATAAAACTCTATTTAATGATCGACCCATAATATTCAATAAGATTTATTTTGGAAGCACTGGTCAGATATGTATAAATACATCTGATCAGTGCGTTCCAAAGATTAGCACGTTCAAAGAAACGAGCGGACAAACTATCTTTTCAGCTTTATAACAATACTATAACTTAGGATCAGTATTAGAGGATAAAGATAAGTCAATAAATACAGTAACAACTTAATGTAGATGGAACTTTACACTTAAATAAGGAAGCGCCTAAAATAAAATGAGCAAATAAGTAAATAACAACTTATTTTATACTACAAGTCTATTTCCTAGTTATAACTAAAAACGGAAAAACTGACAAACATTTAAAAATCCTTAACATTATTATATAATCTTTACTGATGGTCACAATAGCAAATCAGTGACGTAACAATCCACATGGGCATGTAGGTAACAATGGAGCATAATCTCGCTGAAATGTATACGGTTGCGTAACAAAAGGAACATTTAGTGCGATTTTAGTAAACAACAGATTGCACCACTTTGCTTATTGATAACAACGACTTTTTAAGTCTTTTAGCAAATAGTTTTGAGTTCGAAATTCAAAGCATAGAGGTATTTATAGATAGCGCAGAAAAACAGGCTTTTTTTTATCAATGGTGTACCTAGTTGCTATTGGCCCTAGTGGCCTTTACAGCTTTGCCAGGTTTGTTATGGCGAGCCTAAAGGTCAAGTCGGGACAAGAAGGCTGTGGGCTGGAAGGGAGAGATGACTTTGCTCTTCGTTACCGGATTCCTCGACCTCCTTCGCTAGAAAGAGGGACGGTTGCGGACCCATTTTCGACGTCCTGGTCTTACGTTTCTGGTTAAATGGGAATTGTGGCTGATCCAAGCATTTCCTGGGGGTACGGACCTCGGCTTAGAGAAAACCAGGCTTACATCTGCCCTTAGCTTAAAACGAGAAAGAATACTGCGGATGTCTTTCTATTTAACTGAACTTCCCCTTGAGGTATTCCAGGAGCGCTATGACATAGGGTTCTTCAAGAAAAGTGCGAAAAGAGCTCTCTTTCAAACCCGGCGATACATTGGCGACTCCTCTGGTGTTGCGAATGGCCATAGGCGACGGTGACTACTTTCCATCAGTTATTCCGTCTGCCTTATCTGCCTTTGGTTATAATATTAAAAACAATATGTTATAGCTCTCTCTTGTCAAGCAATTGCGAGAGAGACGCAATTCTTATTTCTTTTTCTATCCGGACGTACCTCCTCTACTCAGCAGTTTATCTGCCCTACTCTACGTATGATACAGATTTTCTCTATGATGAAAAGTCAGTAAATTGTTTTCATTGCATAACAAATAACAAATATTATCAATGAAAATAAAATCAATCTCTAATAGAATGAGTTCGAAAGTCATCGAACTATACAAAGATTTTAATTTATGTATCACTGACTCAGAACAATCACATATACAAATTGAAACTTTCGGTCCAATTCTCAATTATAAACAATTCAATTTGTGGGAGCGCTCTGCGATCGTGATAAAGAAGGTAGTAATCGATATTTTTGCGATTTTTTTGCAGTAATTGCGTCAGAAGAATGCTATGTACACGTCAGTAGTAGTAAAAGTATATTTCTTATTGGAAGCTAGTGCAAAACTCAACAGAAACGAGAGTACCTACGTATTATACGTATATACGTACCGAGTATTAAGAATTTAATACATAATACGAAAATATAGCCGTTATCTAACAGTAGGTATGTACTTTTATTGCAATATCACTAAGGTACCATTAAGGTTTGAGGAAAAAATACACTTAAACTCTCATAAAAGTTGGCTGGTAGAGAATGCTCTTTAGCATTAAGCCCGCCTATTATAATACAAACTTTGTATTGGCAATAAAGCATAAATAAATAAAATAAAATAAACTATTATTTTGCAAATACTACATTTTCCATTACAACGGCAAAACTGACGTCTGCTACACATGTGTTGCTATCCTTGAGAGCAGAAATATAATATTTCTGTTTTACCTCACCCTTTAAACCAGCCGACATCAGCACTTATCACTTTTGTAGTAAGGACATCAAATGAGGTTGCTTATTCTTAACTTGCATTACAATACTATTTAAGACAATAAAATATAAAAGCATCAAGAATAAAACCTTAACAAAAACCTTAAACCAAGGTGATAAATAGTATTTTAAATGAATTAACGTGCATCCTTTTAATTATTTATGAACACAAACACCTAAAACTAAGGGTTACAAGGGTGAACAAGGGTGAAGGCAATAAGCCTTACAGCATTCTTTGGTAGTTAAACGTGGCAGTTAACAGTGGCTACCAGGACAAAGATCTTGTTACCACTCTTTTGCTCCTACTTGACCTTAAAAATTTGATAGAGACCTGAGTCCTGACGCATAAAGCTTAACAATGATCCGAAATATATATCAACAAAGAAGATACCAATTCATCAAAGTTAAAAAAATAAAAACAGTCTATACTGGAAACGCAAGAACACTAACGGCAATTTTGGGTCCAAAGTTACATCATGTGAATGAATGCGCCATATATGTATAGTTGCACAAGTAAAATAAGTTTGACTATGAATAATTATTTATTATTATTGTCAAGTATACATTTGTACTTTGGGACCTACTAATTACTAAACATACGAGTATGAAATAGTATGTCTAAGTACCTATTAATGATTTGAATATGCATTCCTAGTCACGCCTTAGAACTTAAACGGTAAATGTTTATCAGTGATGCTATGCCATATGTTTTCCTAATAATTCCTTGAATCGTTAAAACGTGATTAAGTAACTAAGTCGTATATGACTTTCCTTATTAAGTACCAGCGGATGAGGACACACCAGATCGGTATTTAGAAGACCATGGCATGTATTCTTAGGTAAACGAGGTTAATAATGAATAAACTTGTAAGTCCTTTTTTAACGACAAGAAAACAACGCATCTATGATTGACTACAGATAGGGCCTGTTTTATATGAAGCTCCTTACAGATGTCCATATAAAATGAAATGAAATGTCTTTATTTTGTATAGGCCTACAGCCGGCCTTAAAAATTGTCAGTTACATATTTTTTTTCTTACACTACCACCGGATCGGAACACGACCTCAACTGAGAATATCCGGCAAAAAACTTAGCGGGTTTGTCTTTTTGTTATTTACATCTATTCATACAATTTATTGAAATATTACATTCATAACTAAATGGAGAATAATTCATAAACTTAGCAATAGCCAACAATGTAGAAGAACCCATTGTAACATACGTTTCATGTTCAATGTAACGGACATAATGGGTTTAATGTGTATTTTATGTCACAAGGAAGTTATGAGTTATTTCCATTGCATAGTCGTTTAATTTATAAAGCCTAGGATTAAGGATTCCGTTAAAAATAAACGAAATATAAAATTATTTATATCAAAATAATTGTTCGTAGAGATTTTAAATTTGTAGCTAGATAGTACGTTAATAGTAGAGTTTACACCATTATTTCTAGTGTGAAGCAGTTCTTGCGTTTTGGTGGCAGGGTGTGGTGACCATCGTATGTCTTAGTGAGTAGTTTTACACATCAGTGATTGATTTCAATTATAACACCTGTCATACATATGTAAAATTGTTTACATACTTTATGTGCATAGGCGGCGGTAACCACTTACCGTCAGGTGGACTGCATGTAAATTTGATACTTAAATCACATAAAAATATTTTACATCATAATTATACCTCATTTAACTAGGCCTTTGTGGTAAACAGTTCAACTAGAGTAGCACAAGCATTAAGTTTCACCATAAACCCACAAAAATATCATAAAACATCTGTTAGGTACTGCTATAAACTCATTATAAGTAGCAGTTATATTCTCTTTGTAGGCAACTCATTTCGTAACGGAAAATAATGAGAATTTGGAATAACAGCAACTTTCCACGACCGCTTTCTGACTTCCTGGTGGTAATCCAGCCAATTAGTCATTGAATGTAATTGTACACTTGTAAACGCACTAAAATGCCTCAACTATTAATACTTCCTAGGTTTCGGAACAAGTTTTGTATGAAAGTGAATCTTGGTGTACTGATATTGCTAGGTTGAAGGTACTTTGCATTTTGATTTCGTTGCAAAATATTTGTACCATTTAGGTTCATAAATGTAGTTCCTATAGGTTACTACCCTATGGTTAATACCCTATGGTTGCCGGTACACTTTTGGTTGATGTGAGATGGTCCCCCATCTTAGTCCTAAGAAGTCTTTGTCTAGTCCTAGTCTTTGTCTTCAGATAGAGACTTCTTTTAAATGCCTATTGGCGGTAATGACTATTTACCATTATGTGGAATATATTTTCTCATTTATCATTAGCCTGAATGAACGATTCCTAAGAAAGTATTCAATCGAATTTATGTTGTTTTTATCTGACTGAAGTAGCAAACGAGCATGCACCTGATGGTCAGTGGTCACTGCCGCTCATGGACATCTGTAATCAACTTCAAACAGAACATGGGTACCATCTAAAGTCAATCACAGATGCGTTGCTGCTCCCAAGGACTATGATGGTCGCCTCATATAAAAGTGTGCCGGCAACAACACCCTTCCATCGAAACGCAAGAAATGCTTCACGCTAGAAATAGGTGTGGCGGTGGTACCTCCCGTTCGAACTACACTGGTTCTACCACCTGTTATGGTTGTTATTATGTATTATTATGAACATGTTATTATGAACTATACCTACGCCACTATGTTATGTTTGACGCGAGTCTAACTTAAGTGGATAACACAAGCCAAAAACGAAATTTACGCTTTTTGCACTAACATAAACACTAGACTAGCACTTTCACTTCCTCCCTTTATCGAGCTGATGTTGAATATGTCCGGCGTCTTGTGTATTCGATATCATGCAGAATAATCTAGATTCTAATCTTTTACATCGAACACGACTTTATGCGCGAATAACTTTCGCAACGTAAATGCATTACCTTGTAACTAATTTAAAACGGTAAATACGAAATATTTTTTTATTAATATGGAATGTTCGCTTGATGGTAAGTGGCCACTGCCGTCCGTGGATATCTATAAGCCATCCATCCATCCATCAGGTCATCGGTCCACCTGGTAGGGGGGTGACCTGTACTCCTTTTGCCTAAACGTGGTCGCCACTCGAGGACCTTTCTTCCCCATCGGTTATCGGTCCTTCGAGCGATATGACCGGCCCACTGCCACTTCAGCTTGCTGATTTTGAGAGCTATGTCGGTAACCTTCGTTATTAATCTATAAGCATTCTTAGTTAAGATCAGAATGTTACCTGAAGTTCACCCAAGATGTTTGCTACGTGAGGAATACGTAGAATAACCCTGGATTAGTATGTCTTCTTTACTCCTATAAACAAGAGTGTTGTGCGTTGTGCGTTGAGCGTGTTGTGCATTGCCATATTTTTTTCATCAAGTCGAGATTTAGTAACTATTTGATTGTCATTAAATAGCGGACGGGGACCAAATGATCTACATTTGGCGACATTTCTGGCAAACTTTTTTTTTTGGTCGTTTGTATAGATTTTTGCCGAAAAGCGGGACTGAGCCTATCCCAAGCGGGCCATTCAATTTTGATCAAAAAATCGGGATCTCCCGCTAAAATTCGGACGTCCGGCAACACTGCAGCTATTATTAAAATAATCTGTTGTGGCGGTAGTGCTTTCGGAGTTGAAATATTTCGTTTTCGTATTTTATCTAAATGCCTGTAGAATGGATTCCTAGTTTTATATCCAATCGAATAATATGAAATGTATCAAAAAAATTATATTGACTTAGTTATATTTTACCTAAGGCTTTATACCTAATCTGTGTGATTTTCAAAATAGCGGTATTATTTATTCCAATACAACTTAACAGTATAAGTATTATTTATAATATTTTTAAGCTCATGTTAACAACTGCTTTATTAAATAATCAACACATTATAATGTATAAGTTTATGTAACTGAAATTTTAAGTCGTCAAGTGCTTCATTTCTTAATTAATCGCACGTGTAATATTTATGACGAAAATTATTACGAAAGCTATTCTGGGCTGCATGTAAAGCATTATAAAAACTTTTTACCATCTGACGTTAATGATTATTCTGATACGTATAAAATAATACCGTTTAAAACAGCTTGTAATATTTAGGCGTTTATAAGTGGCTATTAAAATAACCGCTATCTTCAATCGTTACTTTACATTGGACGCCATCAAATTAGAATTAACACTTACAATGTGGCTTTAACTGTAACTATGTATGCCTATTAATTTATAATTCATGTCATACAAGCGTATCACCGCGGCTCTTCCCGCTTTCTTCACGTATGTTTTAATCCAGATCATAAATTATATTTGTGCCAAGTTTCAACTAAGTAATCCAATTTGTAGTTTTTGCGTGAAACAGTTACAAACATACAGTCTGTTCAATTAGAACGTGACCGTCATCATGCAGAAGACATAAGTTTGCATTTTTTTACCTGTTTTTTTTTTTGTTCTCGAGGAGGAAACCTTCACAAAGAACCCGACACCGTGGGAGTGACGCACGGTTATGTGGGATTTTTACCGCACTAAAAATCCCCCGGTGGTTGTCTTTGGCGCTATATAGTGGACTCCGGGAACTCGGAACGACCGCAACCGGAATCCTCTGAGCGCGTTGCCCCATCGGGCTCCTCTCAGATGGGCGCCTGGGCCCACCGCTCCGTCTAGTCTTTACGACGGTATGCGACCACATATACCGCCGTCCTTCCCGGGATCGCCTGACCGAACGGTTCGAGCTCCCACTCTAGCCGCCTGCAACCCCGGAAGCCACTTTTAGTCGCCTCTTACGACAGGCAGGGGATGCCGTAGCCCTGTTCTGAACACGGAACTACAGGGACGGACATTTTTTTACCTTTATTGTACATTGTTTTATTGAATAACATAATGTTAGCTGTTGCGTGGTCACTCAATAATTTGTCCAATCTTCGCCATTATTTATAATAGCTTCGCTTCTTTTTTCCATAGTTTTGACAAGATTTTCCGCGTACCTGCATGATAAGACCGCTATTTCTTACTAATTTGATAACACATTTACTTCTCCGTGAATACTGGTCTACATTTGGCGCCTCTTACTTGCATTTCAATATAGGATCACTCATTTTCTATTCGGTTTGCATCTGGAGACGTTGCCGGCCACGCCATGGTATTGATGTTATTTTTCCGTTTTCCCTTACTGCACAATTTATTGCGATGTTTCAGATCATGGTCTTCTTGTAGTACCCAGGTTGATGGTTCCAGCTCAAAAAATTTTTAAGCAGATAGATCTCTTTAGGCATTTTTGATAAATTTTTCAGTATTTAAAATAGCGGTGTACACAAAAAGCAAACTGGGTTTTGTTTAATTTGGCAGGAACATCCCCAAACATGCAGTTTTACAGGGTGTTTTACGGTAGGTTGCAGTAACATATAAAATTTCCAACCGGAGCTTTTGAAGAGGGCTAAGATGGTCGCCTCATACAAAAGTGTTACGGCAATCACACTCTTCCATCAAAACATAACGTCAAAAATGTCAGATGTCTTTGTAAAAATATCCGCTATTGCTTTTAAATGCAGTTTAGCTAATTAAACCTCTTTTTACCTTTAAACGCACCCGGCGTTCAAAAGAACTTGAAAATTATTACAATTTATTTGAATTTGAAGGATATTCGTGCTACTTTCGACAATATGAAGTTTAGTTTTTTAATGTGAATAACGGTCGAATTTCGACCGTTGCGACGGGTGACTAGTATAATGGAATTGTATAAAGAGTAAAATTATTGCATGCACTTTCTCACTTATCTCAAATTGCATGTATTGTTAATGCGATAATGTAATCCAATTCTTAAATTATAACCACTTAACCGTTACATGACACTAAATTAACTAGCATAAAATTGTTCCTGTTATTTTTATTACCCACATACTAGCATAATTCTTTCTGTCACTTTTATCTCTAACTTTTGTGGTAATATTGATTTTTATAATTTTGTTCGCATTAATATGAAGTTGTACAATTAGACGGTAATACGTATCTTATTATAATAAATTTATTTATCTAATACTTTGATGTCGTCTTGTAAAACTTAATAATATTACCATGGATGGGATGGAATATTACATAGATTTCGCGAAAAAGTATTTTTTCGCCTTATAATTTTGGTTAGAAGAGAGAAATAACCTAAGCCACCTCGGCTTAGGTTATTATTATTTTTTAATTTTGTCACCCTTTTAAGGTTACTTAAACCCATGTTCTACGTGATGTTGTTTACAGATAAAACCCCATGGGCTCAGTTACCACTTATCATCACGTAGATTATTATTTTTTTGTATGGTCGAAGTAGCAAACGAGCATGCAGCCTACCTCATGGTAAGTGGTCACTGCGGCCCATAGACATCTGTAAGCGACCTCACACAGAACATGAATTCTGTCTGAAGTCAATCACAGATGCGTTGCTACTGCAGAGGACTATGATGGTCGCTTCTTATAAAAGTGTGTGTGTGTGTGTGTGTATGTTCGTTTACTTTTTCAATCTAATAAAAAACAGCCAAAAGTCGCAGCACATTCATTACGTAAATAGGTAATGTTGATACACATTCGGTTATAGCGAATGGTGAACGGTAGCAATAATGCGAATTAGGCAAAATTGCGTAAATTAAAAGAAAAGAACTGGATAACTGGTATAAAATTGGAACTATCTCGCTAGTAATATACACTTTAAATACATACACATAATAGATAATACATACATACACATTAAATAGTTATTCATAGTACCTCATAAGTATATGTACCTTTATATACCTTTTGCTTGTTTTCGAGGCGAAACCTTCAAAAGATATCTGAAATCGTGGGTCTCTCCCACGATTTCAGATACCTTTTGCAGGGTTATATGGGATTTTTACCGCACTAATACTTCCCTGGTGGCCGTCCTCAGCGCTACAAAGAGGACTCCGGGATCTCCAAAGGAACGCAACCGAAGTCCTCTGAGCGCGTGGCCCCATCGGGCTCCTCCTTGGTAAGCGGCTAGCCTCACCGCTCATCTGGTCTTTAAGATGATATTTGACCACGCATACCGGCGTCCTTCTCCCGGGATTGCCTGGCTGGACGGTTCGAGCGCCCACTCTTGCCGCCCGCAACCCCGGAAGTCCCATTTTAGTCGCCTCTGACGACAGGCAGGCGATAGGAATACGAAGTATATGTACCCATCATAATAATTAGTGTGTGTAGTTTTTCTTTATAACACTTTAAATAAACTTCTTTAGAGATTTCTGTCAAAAGTCTTTGCTCTACCACTAACCTTGTAGCATATAAGTCAAAATTTCCGGAACAGAGTAAAACTTCGTGTCCCGTATTGAAAATGGATATAAGTAACATTTTAGCCAAATTCTTCTATCAAAATGGAAAAAAACGAGAACTTACGATACATCTCCATTTTATCTTGTTAAAAGAATAAAATTTGCCAAAACGAACATAGGTATATCCGTTTTCACTACAGACACAGATTTTTAGCTTGATTATAAATATCCATACCCAGGAATCACTTCTTACTGCATTAAATACAATATTCTTGCAAAGTTACTTTGACAAAATCAGACTTAGGCATACCCGTTTTCCGGGTATGGATATGTCGGGTCGATTATAGATATTCATACCCAGTTAACTACTAAGTTAGTAGTACTACGTAAGTTAATAGTGCTTGTATGATACGCGTCCACCGAAAGAAGAGTACGTCCAAGTGACGACGTACGTCCGTGCTTGTCATCCGTCACCGGTGTGGCCAATCAGTAGGCGAGATGAGCGCATCAACAATGGTCTACAGAATTTGTATCGTTTTACGGTAACGAAACAGTACTAGTACATACCACAAAGCTAGTAGTTCTAACTACATTAAAAATATAATTCAATTCCAAGTTGATCTCGTATAGCATTCGATGGAACTGCGCGGAAGGCTTGTATGTATGAGATTGTTTGTATTACCTAATAACGTTATGCAGATACGCGGTTATGTCAAACAGACCAGGTGAATGTCAGTGAATTGTGCTAAGTCGTTTTGGATTAGGCGTTCTTTTTAGGGTTCCGTAGCTTAAGAGTAAAGTCGAGGCCCTTTTTACTATGACTACATTGTCCGTCTGTCTGTCACCAGGTTGTGGCTCATGAACCGTTATATATAGAAATTTTCACAGATGATATATTTTAGTTGAGGTTTAACAACAAATAATAAAAGCACCAAAAAATATAAGGGAGGGCTCCCATACAAAACACGTGATTTGTTTGCCTCTTTTGTTTATAACGGCAACAAATAGACAATTCATACATTATTCAGTTATAAAAAAGAGATAGTAAAGTTGGTCTTAAATCCGTTCCATACAACAATCGTGATTTTTTTGCTGTTTTTTACAGAGTACGGAACCCTTCGTGCACGAGGCCTCATCGCACTTCGCTGGTTTTTACTTCATACAAACACACTTTTTGTGTCTTGTCACACTTTGTGGAATTATTTGGTACGAATTTAATGTGATACATTTGTGTTGACTACCGTTATGCAAATGCTTTTTAAGTGTTAATATTATACTTACGTGTGTAAAATATATATTTTGGATAAAAGAGAATATGATATAAAGATTGTAGTGAAAGATAAAGATAAGAAAATTTAAGTAACACCTTTCAATACTTTTGTTTTTTTTTGTTACGGGGAGGAAACCTTCTAAAGGTACACCGAAGCCTTGGGAGAGACTCCAGGTTATGTGGGTTTTTTACCCACTAAAACCTCCTCGGTGGCCTTCCTCACCACATGTAGTAGGAGGCTCGGAAACTCCAACGGAACGAACCGGTGTGCCCTAGCGCAGCGCCCTTCTTGGGGGACGTGTACCGTCCCTCTTCACCATCCGGTGCTTACGGCGAGATGCTGCCACACATACCGCCGTACTTCTAGGGGTTCCTTGTTGGACGGTTCGAGCTCCCACTCTAGCCGTCCGCAACCCCAGAGGCACCCTTTTAGTCGCCTCTTACGACAGACAGGGGATACTGTAGCCGTATTATACTCCCCGACTGCAGGGTGAAACACCTTTCAATACCTATGATCAAATTAAACATTGGCGCTGAGAAATGCGTTTCTGTCCGAATCCGAATCCGAAACCGAATCGAACCAAAATGCTTTGAGTTTTAGCGCTACTATAAGTAATTGATAAAAAGAAAAAATATTCAGCTCACATAACGCCTAGAAAGATAAATAAAACATGTATCCCGTGGCAGAGATGTCATCAAATACAGGTCAGGTCTAACAATTCTGAATCATCTTTGTAATAGATGAATTAAGATTATTTTGTTATATATTAGTTGACCCGGCAAACGTTGTTTTGCCATATAAAATTTAAAAAAATGATAAGGGTGGACAACCTTTATCACTAAG
Organism: Spicauda simplicius; assembly: GCA_949699795.1. Taxonomy (NCBI): domain Eukaryota; kingdom Metazoa; phylum Arthropoda; class Insecta; order Lepidoptera; family Hesperiidae; genus Spicauda; species Spicauda simplicius. Next base: position 14,189,990 of record OX453063.1, read on the forward strand.
GTGTATGAAAAATAGATGTTGGCCGATTCTCAGACTTACTCAATATGCTCACAAAATTTCATGAGAATCGGTCAAGCCGTTTTGGAGGAGTACGGGAACGAACATTGTGACACGAGAAATTTATATATATAGACAAGTAGCAAATGAGCAAGCAAATCACAGTTTATAGGCGATTAAGTGACCACTGACATGGTGGTAGTGCCACTAGACTACCGGAGTCGAACCGCAAAATGTTACCACCTTTATTTTTTATTGTAAATTCAAATATTTTAGTATTTTTCTGAATGCGTGAGGTAATGTGAAATGTACACAGATAATCTAAGATGAGTCTTTATTTAGAAAGCGTTGTTTTTAAACTCGATTTATACTCATAATTGTATATTGTACGCAAGTTATATAACGAGAGGAGCAACTGCGAGCCTCTGGCAAGTGTTGACCGTTAACCTTTGTTGCGCTACGTTTAGCTATCACTGCGCTCTTAGCCGTGGGCCACGAAATGTGCGGGTAAAGCAGAGGTTTCTGTTGCTGGTTTTGGTTGACCCACGCAGCAAGACAAAAAATAGAAAATGTAAGTTGAAATGATGTCCATAGGCGGCCGTTTCTACTTACCATCAGGTAAACTGCATGCTCGTTGGCTACATCAAATTTATAAAAAAAAACTTTACTATCGAAAGCAGATAAATTTATGTGGACCCCCGCTTAGAGTGTCATTCACTGTGCTCTACAATTTCAGCGTTGAGGCTTAAAACAAATCTGCATCGAATATTATAGCGCTATTTTTCCACAGATTTTTTACTTACAGACGAGCTTGTAGTCCACCTGATGATAAGTGATCACTGCTACTTATGGACATCAAGCTACATCATATTGAACATGGGGTTTCATCAGAAGTCTATTACAGAAGCGTTACATCTTCTGAGGACTAAGATGATGGCCTCATTTGACAATGAACCGAAAACCTTCTTTCACAGAAACGCAAACATAAAAATAGCTGTGGCGGTGGCATCTCCGCGGTTGAACTATACATGTTCTCCTATCTAACAAATGGAATTCAGTTATGAAATGATTTAACCTAACCTGTGGGCCACTAAACGAATGTTTTGTGGCCCACAGGTTAGAGCATACTTTAAAGCACTTTCAATTGATGTTAAGTGTTGAAATGAACAAAACGCAATCGGGTGCTAATACTAGATGTTTTATTGTATGTATTTATGGACACAAGAAGTATTTCTCAAGGCCATTCAATATTTATTTGTATTTATTTGACATCAGTTTTTACTTAGTACTTAGTTATTATAATATAGGTATATATTTTCATTTGGAAGGTGCTTATAGGCCCGAGGTTTGTGTAAATTATTAGGTGTGTTAACAACATCAAATGAGTTCGCCACTTAAATGGATGATCACTGGCAGTGCTTACCTATCAATGACGGACCAGTGGGACAGGATATACTAGACACAATAAATTTGTAGAGAGTTATCTCTCCATTCCTGGGCACAAAAATGGATTCCAGTTAACCACTTGTTCAAACAGAGTTTAACAAAATGTAGCTACAAAATAATAAGCACTTATGCTAAAATGACGTTAACATTAGGATTAGAGATCCTTGTGACATAAAATATTTGGACGTGAACTCATATTTAATTGCGGCATTATAATACACGCTTTTAATACACGCTTTTTACACTCATAGCCCCACAGTAGGATTTTCTCCTGTGTCGTGGGTACCATGGACACACACAAGACGAATACACAAACACCCAGACCCAGAACAGGAATCTAAACTCATCATTCAGATACCTGTCTGGCCTGGAATCGAACCCGGAAACCGTTGCGCGTCAGACCGGTGTGCTAACCGCTCCGCCACGCGGGTCGTCAGTTAACCATTACATTAATCAACTTTACACATCTACAAAATGTTTAGCTTAATGCTAGAATTTTGCTAAAAATAGACACACATATAGAGATCCTTGTGACAGTTTTTAAAATATTTGGACGTGAACTCATATTGAATTGCGGCATTATCTTTACATAACAAGGGCCAAGTCGGTCAGTGTACTAAGTTGACGGAAACCAAAGTGTGTCAGTGGGTGATCGCGTGCGTACGCAATAGGTGGGGGCGCAAGACCCAGAAACCACAACCGAAGCAACCATCTCACTCCTTCCCCACACAAGTGATAGAGACAGAATCAACCACCTAACACACCAATTACAGTGTTAGATAACATTAGCGACCTTTGAAATATTTGTCTTGCTGAATGGAAATTAAGAGAAAATTAACGTTATTTGCTACATGATAATTGCGTAAAATACATGCTATCATCATTATGACTTATAAGGGACTCTTGTCTAGAAGTGGGACAGTTGATGATATTAATTGCGTAAACTACCTACAAGTAATTACTAACCAAGTCTGACAATCTGTTATTAAAAATATTATTTGCGATATAATTTTAAACCACAGCATATTAAATACTGACAAAGATATAAATCATTGTATCCTTCTTGTTAATAAAAGAAACAATAGATATATTGTGTAAATAATACTTATTCTGACAAGTTGTCCAAGTTAGCAATTTTTTTACAAATAAACACGCTTAAAACCACGCCTTCTACGCTAATAGCCCCACACTAGGATTTTCTCTTGTGTCGTGGGTACCATGGACACACAAGACGAATACACAAACACCCAGACCCAGAACAAGAATTTAAACTCATCATTCAGATACCAGTCTGGCCGGGAATCGAACCCGGTACCCATTGCGCGTCAGACCGGTATGGTATCCGATCCGCCACGCGGGTCATCCAAAGTACCGAACGTTGTTCGACAGCGCTTTCTGCCTATAAAGGGCAGCGTTAGACGTTGTTGTATTTTAGTATGAAGTATGTAACAAAGGAGATACTTAATAAGTAATTTAACGTTGAGATTAAATCCAACTTAGACCAAATTAAAGAGTACAAGTGCATTTGTGTGCAACCTCAGCTTAGACTCGAAACTTATCTGGAGTTGATTACAGTTGCCATGTGTGTTTTCTTTTTTTTTATCTGAGTGAAATAGCAAACGAACATGCAGTCCACCTGATGGTAAGTGGACACTGCCGCCCATGGACATCTGTAATCAACTTCATACAGAACATGGATTCCATCTGAAGTAAATCACAGATGCGTTGCTACTCCCGAGGACTACGATGGTCGCTTCATGTGAAAGTGTTCCGGCAACCACACCCTTCTATCGAAACGCAAGAAGTGCTCCACGCTAGAAATAGGTGTGGCGGTGGTACTTCCCCGGTCGAACTACACTGGTTCTACCACCTTGTATACTGGTTCTACTTCAATATTAAAAAAGACATACAAACATGTACTTACCAATCTTATTAATATGTATAATAAATGTAAAGTTTGTAAGAATGTATGTGTTTTCTATTCTTTCATGCAAAAGCTACAGATCACAATTCGATGAAATTTGACACACAGATAATTTAAGCTCTGAGGTAAAACATGGGATATTAATTAGATCGGTTGGATCCACGAAATTAAGCTAGTGCCTCATACATTAGTAAAAAGATATGAGGGAGGATGTAGGCAGGTTCCTTCTAAACAAATAGCATGTAATCGTTTGTTGAAACATGTCATTGATATTCGACAAATATGTTGGTCAATTTCCGTTACTGTGATGGCCTTAGCATTACAGTTTATTAAGTACACCTCCGGTTTATAAAAATGTTTAACTAATTAACGCAGGCTACAAATATTCCGTTACGAATTATTATATTAATACGTGAAGCAAAATCTTGTGAAGCGTTTTTAAGTAATATGCCGCGGACGGATTAGTATGAAACTTTCCACGGTTATAGTGGACGTAGAGAAGGAGTGCAGAATTTTAATATTTTTTTCAAATAATGCACAAAACATACATAAAATCAACTAAAAACACATTACTCACACTACCGTGCATTTGTCACAATCACATAGATAATAAACTAAACAGAACATTCAATGAATTTCTAACATTCAATGTCTTACTATGAAAACACATAACGTCAGAGAAATATCAGTGTCTGTCAAAATATCCGCTATTTTGCTTTTAATTGCGGTTTAGATTATTACATAATTAAACCTCTATTCATATTTAACGGGTACGTTCAAAATTACTTGAAAATGATTACATTTTATTTGATTTTAGAAATATTCGTACTTCGTTGGACAATATGAAGTTTAGTTTTTTAATTTAAATTAGTCTTAAGTATTAAGCGTTCAAATCACTTCCTAATTGTGTAAGTACATACTTAAGTAGTAAAATAATGAAAATATTTGATACATTACTAAATATATACATAGTTTTTAATGAGCGCCTATTAAAGCCCTAAATAATTATAATCTAAAACTACCTATAAACTAATTTATTTGTAAGTATGTGAATAATCTAATCCATATTGGATTAGCCATTTCCTTTACAAAATTGTTTTTTTTTTAACATTTAATTTTATATGTAAGTGGTTTTATATTTATTAAGAAGCTATAACTTAACTTCGCGAATATTATTATTATTTTATTTTCATTATTAAGTCTCCGATTACGTTTTACTTACGTATTAATACAACAAATACAACACGACACGACATATAAATTTAAAGGTGGTAGAACTCTTAGTGATTGGTAACCGAAAGCACCACCATATTGCGTATTAGAAATTAATTATCCCTGCTTTTCGATGAAAGAAAACACCGTGAGGAAACCTACACACCCGAGAGTTCTTTAAAAAAAAGTTCTCGTAGGTGTGTGAAGTCCACCAACTCGCACTTGGCCAGCGCGGTGGACTACGGCCGAAAACTCTCTCATTCTGAGAGAAGACCCGTGTCCAGAAATGGGACAACAATGGTTGTACCTCAAGCTGTTTAATGTATATATTAAAATTATACTCAAAAATACATGTTGTTAAGTAGGTAAGATTGTACCGTGTAATCGGCGTCGTTAGCGCGCGGGATGTTGCGACAGGGTCGCTTGTTCGAATCCTGATAATGACATACAATATACAAAATTGTGTACATCGTTAGATTCAATAGGTGATTACTTTAAAAACCATTTCTGGCCAAAGGCATCAGATCAGTGGGTACTAATAAGATTTTGAGCTTTTTGCCCGACTACCTCTGAAGGAGGATAATAGTTTTAGGCCATATCAGAAGCCGGCCCAAATTTTTTACTGATTTGAAAAAATACATATTTTATTACAACACAAATATTATTTTATAATATTTCTTTTTAAAGAGTAAAGTGGTGTTCTTTTTGAACTCAAAATCACAATCTGAATCGTCTGAGGAGGTGAGGTGATTGCATTGTACGTAAGTCAGCGTTATTTATACTTTTCCACTAAAACGTATAAAATACTTTACCCTAAATGTAGCTGTGGTATTTGTTTCCCTGGTCAGATAACGATAGTTCCATAAGTGTCGCAGTTAAAACTTGACGAGATATTCAATTTACCTTTTCTATGCAAAATTGTACTACAAAACTGCTCAAAAGATTGACACCATGCCGAGTCTGGCACACCATGGGTCTTGAACTTGAGTATTTGTTGTTGTGTGTCTTCATGGCACCATGATGCAGGAAAAGCCTTCAGAGAGCGCTGAACTCTCTACGCCTAGCAATATATTTCTTTTATCTGACTGAAGTAGCAAACGAGCATACAGTCTAACTGAAGGTCAGTGGTCACTGCCACCCATGGACATCTGTAATCAACAGTACAGAACATGAATTCCATCTGAAGTACATACAGATGCGTTACTACTCCCGAGGACTAAGAGGTCGCCTTGTGTGAAAGTGTGCCGGCAACCACACCCTTCCATCGAAACACAAGAAATGCTTCACGCTAGAAATAAGTGGCGGTGGTACTTCCCCGGTCGATCTACACTTGTTCTACCACCTTGAAATAATCTAGTGTGATCTTGTGTTAGACTGGAAAAGTGCACTCGCTACTCATAAGTGATAGTTAATAACTATAGTTACTAAATAATAATCTATGTTTCCATATCTAAGCCATAGACCGTCATTTATCCTGCAATCAATTGGTGTATTAACAGCTTCAAATTAGCTTAGCCTTAAGTTATATTAAAGTTTAAAAAAGTACGCATATTCTTTTTATTATAAACTAGCTCACCCGGCGAACTCCGTTCCACCTAATAGTCAAAAATCTTAAATTATTAGTGTTCCTCTACTATACTATGCATGTATTAAACATAGAAACCCTCCTTTTGAATCATTCTATTTATAAAAAAAAAATGCATTATAATCCGTAACGTAGTTTTAGTTAGACAGCGGGGACCGACTTTGTTTTATACTATGCCGTGATACTAATCTATACAATGTCAGAGAAATAGTAGGTTATGACCACTATGGTTGCTATTAGCATTGCGCACGCGACGGATGTTACACCTGCCCGACTCCTGGCATTACCGTGAAGTCCGTGTGTTTACGGACTTAGGAAACTAGCTAGGTTTTTACCCGGAAAAAGTTGTGAAACTATCTTAATATGTTTGGGGTTTATCGGGTTTGCATAAGATCTACAGGTGAATAAATTTGCAACTAATTGATGACACGCTTGGAAGAATGGATCCATGTCATGCCGGTTCGATTCTTGACGAAGCGGAAATCTTAGTGACGTAACTTAATTACGTTCCGTGAATTTCTAGGAATGTCTTTGTATATGTTCAAAGCATTAGTAACACTTTATTTGAGGCGAGCATCCTAGTCCTCGGGAGTAGCAACACATCTATGATTGACTTCGGATAAAACCTATGTTCTGTGTGAAGTTGTCCATGGGCGGCAGTGACCACTTACCATCAGGTGGACTGCATGATCGTTTGCTACTTCATTATTATAAAAAAAAAGATCATGCATTATAATGTAAATGTCACTAACGCCCACGAAAACTAATATTAACCAAACTCAAATAAATTATTGTCTGAAATTAGTTTACCAAGATCTGTTTACCTTTATCTTACTGTTCAAAATTACTCAAAATTGGCTTCTTTATTGTCAACAAAAAGATTGAAGAGGAATATTAGATTTTTGCTTGAATGTATAACCCGTGACTCAAAAGACAGCAAACAAACTTTTCGAAAGCATTTGAATCATAGTACATGATAATATTATAGTTGTAAGCCAAAAGTTTCAAGTCAGTAAATATTGTGATACTCTAATTCCACATTTATTTACGCGCCAGTGCAATTATTAACAAAATAATTAGTTTTTGTGATGCAACATTTAAATACTCATATTATTTTTTCCTCCATCTAAAATTCATGACAATTACAATTATCGTTCCAAATACTAATATTTGCTTAGTTACACACGTCTGTTTCAAATAATGAACGGTCTAGTGCGGAAAACATTATCGTTAATATTTATTACTATTAAAATCAATGATTTATTAAGAATAAATTCAATGAAATGAATGAAAGGTAAATGATAATATGGCGGCCGGTATCACAATATTGAAACTTAATATTTATTGACTCGAATCAACCCGATGCAACAAAATAACACTATCCGCGAAGAGAAAAAAAATGTGACAGTAAATTCTTGTCATTGACATTACGTTAGTTGCAAAACTTAACGTGAAAATGTAGAGAACAGTTTTTTATAAATAAAATTAATTAAAAAAATGTTTCAGAAAACAGTATTTATAAATTACATTAATTAAAAACACATAGTAGTTTTCATCAAAATTAAAAGATCTTGATCTTGTCTGATCTTAATTTCTTGTAAAATATATCGCAATCGCAAAACGATTTTACCACTATGACCTTCAATAAGCGCAAGTATTATTTGCCAATTCCATTCACCAATTCACATTACTTCAAATTACAAGTGCGTGTAAATTAACTAGTTACAATTATCATTAATATTAACTATAGAAAGCACGCGGACACGCACATAACTAGTTCAAACCCACAAGTCCGCCCGCTTTTGTTACGTTTACCACGGCTATGAGTAGATATATTCCTGTAGCCCCGGGACCGGAATAGGGCTACGGTATTCCCTGCCTGTCAACTTTATTTGGGCTCCTAACTAATTTTGATACAGGGCCCCTCCAAAGTACGCTACGAAACTGATAAATATAGATACTTTTAGCAAGATAGATACATACTAGCATTTGAAATAGATGAAAATTATTATTATCATTATTGAATTAAACCATTTAAAACATTAATTTAATAAGGTTTATTAATCTAATTAAATTAATGTTTTAATTTAATCTTTATTCGAATTCCATTCATTTTCGTTACATTCAATATATAGTTAACATTGATACTAATCTGATTTCATTAAAATAATTAAGTCGTTTACTAACACAAAACTCTCGCTGCAACCCAAGTATACATCTTAAGTAATACTTACGTGTGGCTAGGAAACGTTTACATCTAGCGACATTGACTGACGTTGCAAGCGATAGCGATAAACGTTAAAAAACAAAATAAATGTATCTGTCCGCCCTTGTGTGGCCACAAAATTTCACTGCATTTTTTTTTATTTCACTAAAGTAGCAAACGAGCATGCAGTCCACCTGATGGTAAGTGGTCACTGCCGCCCATGGACATCTGTAATCAACTTCATACAGAACATGGGTTCTATCTGAAGTCAATCACAGATGTGTTGCTACTCCCGAGGACTAAGATGGTCGCCTCATATAAAAGTGTACCGGCAACCATACCCTTCCGTCGAAACGCAAATAATCCTTCACGCTAGAAATAGGTGTGGCGGTGGTACCTCCCCGGTCGAACTACACTGATTCTACCACCTGTTAAATATATTATAGGATATTATAGCACCGATAATCTAAGTACGAGTTTTAATGTTTCATTAAAAGAATTAATGTTTTGGGCTTTCCCCCATAATTTTAAAGTATGTGGTTCTATATGGCACAAAACGGCACATAAGCGTGTATTGTTGAGCAACGTACATTGCAATGAACACATAAGCTCCGGCACCGGGGTAGAGGGGTAGTGAGGTAATACTCCCACATAACCCGGGTACCTTTTAAAGATTTCCCTCTCTCAATACCAAAAAAACCGCAGTGCTAAAGGAATGTTTCGTGGCCCTCTGTTCACTGTTTCACACAGATGTTATATGTATGCATATAGAAATATAAAATTGATATTGTTATTTATTGATTCACGGCTATTTTTAACCGACTTCCCAAAGGAAAGAGGTTATTTATTCGTCACAGGCAGTTTCACAGGCAGTCCCATATTGAGGAAAATGAAAACCTTCCGGCGGTTTTCCCGGAAAATTGGAAAATGTCGGTTTCTTAAAATCTTGAATAACTTGGGTGTTTCTAAACCGATTTCGATTTTCTTTCTTTCATTTGATAGGAAATTTCGTTACGCAACTTTTTCTCTTGGACATGGGTATGCTGTGATGCAGTCTTTGAGTTATGGGGGGAAACCACCACCACTCCTCAAGATTTTTAGATAATTTGAGATAACTCGGCTTCTGCCAAATCGATTCTTATGAAACTTGGAATAATTATGTATTAAATATCTATGCTTATATAGGTTGACGAAATATTTGACCTTCAACTCTTCGATCCTGATGATGCAGGGTTACAGCTATCCTAAACTATAACATTAGCTATTTGGTGCTTACATATATGTAATAAGACTACTAAGCAGAGACATGTGATGAAAAATTTGACCTTCAACTCCTCAATCCTGATGATGCAGGGGTGCCTCAAGCCTAAACCATAGGGGTTGACCATTTGGTGCTTATGGGTATGTAATAACAATACTAAGCAAAGACATATTATAAAAAAATTGACCTTCAACTCTTCAACCCTGATGATGCAGGGTGCTGTAAGCCCAAGCCGTAGGTGATGGCCATTTGGTGCTTACGGATATATAATAAGATAGCAAGGCAAAGATGTACGATGACAAATTTGACCTTCAACTCCTCAACCCTGATGATGCAGGGGTACTGCAGGCCTAAACCATAAACGTTAGACATTTGTTGCTCACGGATTTTTAAAAATATTGCTAAGCAAAAGTATACGACGAAAAATTGGACCTTCAACTCCTCAATCCTGATGATGCAGGGGTATTGAATGCCTAAGCCATAAAACTTAGCTATTTCATCCTTACGTATTCAAAATGATATTTAAAAAATGTAAGGTAAAACATTAGAAAAATGGTTGTATACAGTGGAAAATTGGACCTTCAACTCCTCAATCCTGATGATGTCGGGGTGCTTCAAGCTTAAACTATAGACGTTAGCTACATGATCGCTACGTATATCTGATAGCATTACTAAGCAAAGATAAAAGATGAAAAATTTGACCTTCAACTCCTCAACCCTGATGATGCAGGGTACTGTAAGCCCAAGCCATAGAAGTTGGGGATCTGTTGCTTACGTGCATGCGATGAGATTACATAAAAAAGATATGACATGAAAAATTTGACCTTCAACTCCTCAACCCTGATAATGCTGGGGTCCTTCAAGCTTAAACCGTAGGCATCGGCCATATTGTGCTTACGTATACATAAAGTTGTTGTTCACAATACCAACAATGAGTTTCGGAGAGAATATAATTATGATCAAAAATTCCACTTTGAATACAATTACCTGGACGATGCAAGAATACTACCAACCTTTTTAAATTGGATGGGTTAGGTTAGGTTGGAACATAAAAGAAAACACAAAAACTAAGCGAGCAGGGCGCGGCAGCCCTGCGAGCGGTTGCGCTCAGTTCATACGCATTGTAACAGTAATGTAAGATATCGCTTAGGCTTTTGTTTGATTTGTCATATAAGGTTAAGTTTAAATTAACGTTTCCATTTATGCTTGCACTATGCAGTCTTATTGATACTATGTATTACACGGTCTCGTATAAGTGAATTTATCGTCACTAAAAAGCGTGAAAAGCGGTTGTATTTTTTTGTTTAAAATTTTTTTTTGTTTACCCTTTACGATTTTTGAAAGCGAATAAGGATAGTTAAACTCTACTATCCACAATATATGAGGTTGATGTTTCATCACAGGACCATAATTTTAAGTACGTGTTTTCGACTATAAAGTTTGTGTATTTCGCATGCAAATTACTAATATTCCTGTTTAATCACTTGTGAGGAGGTGAAACAAAAAGAAACGGATAGAAGAATATAGATAATTTACTTCTATCCGTTTCTTTACATTATTTGCAGTTTTCATTTTGTAACCGTTGACAATTTTTGGATCTTCCCGAAAGTTCTTAATTAATAAGTATTGTAAAAGACATAAATTGATTCAAGTACTTTCATTTTTAATAAGTTTCTACTTTTTAACCGACTTCCAAAAAGGAGGAGGTTATCAATTCGTCTGTATTTTTTTTTTTTTTTTTATATAACTTTTTAACCACCTTTTTAACCAATACGATAGAGAGTTTCATGCACGTAATACACTCCATACAATTTACTATATCTTAGAACCTTGTTTTATCTTTTGTAAGCCATTAATCCAACTTTCTAAATAAAGGCCTATGCGGCTTTCTTTTTACTCTTATTAAATTTATTTGCCCCGTTTATTTCCTTTTACTTCGCTCATCTAAGCATTATAGATATTTTCTGTGTGATTGGTATGTAAGTTGTAACTCGTAAAAGTTATACGAGTATATAATGCAAGTATCTGTTTGTAACTTTGAATTTTAATGACAGTTAAATATTAACTTAATTTAATTCACTTTGTGTTGATTCGTACTAAATATCTTGAAAAGAACTGAACAAATTTTAAATATTGAATATTATGAAACAAATAAAAAGGAATTCCTTTCAAAAAAAAACCTATGCACATGCGTCGACAAACGGATTCGCGCAGTAAAGTTCGAGACACAGTGATGCAATTATTAGCATTAAATCTCGCACGAATACTTCCCATTACCGAAGTGAGTGGTAATGGGCAGTTAGCCGCGAGTTAGTTAAGAAATCGTTAGGCAACCTTCGCAAGGGCACCGCCGTACATAGCAAAGGACGATTAGTGAGTTATGTACTACGTCCAGTGGATAGTAAGTATGTTTGTTTCTATTTAAAGTTTACTGTCTGACAATTTTCTTGTTACTGGAATTTAGGAAAAAAACTGAGTACTTAACTATAAACAGTAGTGGTCTAAGATTTATATAAATATATACGTGGAAAACTTTTGTTTTGAGGGGAAAACTTTTGGGGTCGCCGTGAGAGCAACGCTGGGTAATATCTGATTTTTACCGCGCTAAAACCCCGGTAACCGTCCCCAAAACTCCAAAGAGGACTCCGGGATCTCGAAAGAAGCGGAACCGGAGTCCTCTGAGCGCATTATCCTATCGGGCTCCTCCCAGATGAGCAGAGCTCACCAAATCGTTTGGTCTCTATGACGGATGCGACCACACCTACTGCTTCCCGTGGTCACTTGGCTGGATAGTTTGAGCTTCCACTCTTGCTGGGTTCAGCCCCGCAAGCCCCTTTTTAGTCGCCTCTTGCGACAAGCAGAGGATACTGTAGCTCTTTTCTAATACCGGACCTACAGGGATAAACATGGTTATACCTTCCACTTCCTTCCACAAACATTCCTATTAGTAACTGTATAAAGTAATCATTTTAATATGCTTGATTATCTATATATATTGGGTACAACCCATTATTGTCCCACTGCTGGGCAAGGGTCTCTTCCCAGAATGACAGAGTTTTAGGACATAGTCCACCCTGCTGGCCATGTGCGGATTGGTGGACCTATATGTACAGTAGCTATTAATAAACAATGAGGATATATTTTATATCTGCTTAAATTCAGATTTTTTTATATAAAGTACGCTTAAACATAATACAAAAAAATACCGAATTTGGAAAGGAAAAGTAAATTACTATATTAATATGCTAAGGAGAATGTAACATCCATCCATCCATCCATCAGCCCCTGAAAGTCCACTGCTGGACATAGGCCTCCCCTAATCTGCGCCACTTCGACCGGTCCTGGGCCATCTGAATCCAGCGGTTACCCGCCGTCTTCTTCAGGTCATCAGTCCACCTGGTCGGGGGGCGGCCTGCACTCCTTTTGCCCAGACGTGGTCTCCATTCGAGGACTCTTCTACCCCATCGGTTGTCTGTCCTACGAACGATGTGGCCTGCCCATTGCCACTTCAGCTTACTAATTTTGAGAGCTATGTCGGTAACTTTCGTTCTCCTACGGATTTCATCGTTACGAATTCTGTCACGCACAATGTAACATAATGGATGTTTTTTAATTCCGTAAATCTAAAAATATAGTTATAGTAAAAGTCCACATAAAATAAATAAATATTTAAAAAAAATGTCTTTATAGGTTGCAGTAGTCGTCATATTTCTAATACGTAATAATATAATTAAACACATCACTATTAATAACGAGAATACAATATTTATGTTACATTTGTTTGTTATTAAAGTTTGTTCAACTCTATCTAATGATGTTACGACGCTCTACCCTTTATCAAATATGGACTCGCCTATTAAATGCGATATTTCTTAACAACAGTACCTTGCTACAAGCGAATAATAGGGATGTATAAAACATGACGATATCGATACCAAAATAATTGATATATTGTACTCATAGGGCATGGTACCAACACAAATTACTTAGAAATCTAAGTTGCGAATATGTTTTTTACAAGAATTAATACAAAAACATATTGGAAGCTAAACTATTTCATTTTTCATCTGTCTATCAGAAAATATCACTAAATATTTACACCATCAGACTGATGAATCTTGCAACGTACAATAATAAAAACTAGTCACCCGTCGCAATGGCCGAAATTCGACCGTAATTTAAATGAAAAAAGTGAACTTCATATTGTCCAAAGTAGCACGATTCTCAAATTCAAATAAATTGTAATAATTTTGAAGTTATTTTGAATGCACCCGTTAAAGGTAAAAAGAAGTTAAATTAGCTAAGCTGCATTTAAAAGCAATAGCCGGTATTTTGACAAAGACATCTGGCATTTTTGACGTTATGTGTTTTCATAGTAAGACATTGAATGTTCTATTTCGTTTATTATGTATATGTTTGTGTCAAATGCAAGTATTAGTGTGTGTAATGTGTTTTTAATTGATTTTATGTATGTTGTATGCAATATTTGAAAAAAATATTAGCATTGCGCAATCCTTCTCTACATCAACTATAACCGTGCGTAAATTCATACTCCTCCATCTGCGGCCAGTATCGAAAACGAACCACAAGTTTTTTCTTCACGTATTTAATATATAGATAACCTCGATTAGAATGGAATTAGTATTAGCATAGCGTGGCGATACTAATTGTTGAGCGACCTGCGTAACACTATTACAAACAAAACAAGATCCTAGTCGACACTGTTCGAATGACAATCAATCGATAGTGTCAAAACAAACACTATCCTAATGATTTTAAAATACTACTTTGGACCAGGTACTTTTTTCAGGTGGCAGTTCTTCCGGGAAGTCAAAAAATTATTTCTAACTTGAAGCAGTTCTTGGAAGCAATTCTCGTTTCGGTGGATATATGGGGTTATATGAGGTCTTAATCTTAGTCTTGAGGAGTACGCATATGTCATTAACTTCACACGGGGCTCCTGTTCGTTAATGTTCATAATATTGCTTACAGATGTCCATAGGCGGCAGTGACCACTTACCAACATTACTGCCTGGTTGTTTGGTACTTCAATCAGGTAAAAATATATATCATTGAAGGAACAAACAATATGTATTTCATCTGATAATAATTAGTGTAATCTTGGGTCATTGACATGTATAACTCTATATTAAACGGGGGTTTTGCCCGGTATAAATCTCAAATGTGTTACATTTGCATCTTCCGTAATTTGGTCAGTTTTAATGCAGTTTAACTGGAATTCGAAAGTGCTGCTCGTCCGAAACAGCAACGGTTTTTCCACCTCGAACCTTGCTAGATAGTAGATACTACCACCACAAACATAATACAACAATCATACCATTTCTATATGCCAATTAAATACAAACCTAATATAACAAATTTCTACCAATATATGAATTATTCTTAAATACTTTAAAATTATGCCACTCAAATTAAATAATTTTAAATGGTCAATTGATAACGATTAATTTGCACTTCCTCATTGAAGTCGAAATTCTCAAAATTTTATCGATAAAAAATATATTGTAATGTGGACATCCCTAAAATAATCTGTCAAATAGAAAATAATAATGAACTTATCTATGATCTATTTTTCTAATAACTGTACTTACGCACATGTAATGAGATAAGCATTTGCCTAATGTTTTGCTATGAGTTTAATGAACTTTTTAGGTAAACTTAATTTAGTACTTTCTTGAGGGCGAATGAAATTTATAACTGTGATATATAATGTATAACTATGAGAGTTAAGAGTTAGAAATACATTTCAAAAGCTTGAGCTATTGTTTATTTGACACTAGAAAAGTCAGCTAGTTTTTGGACAAAAAGTAGAAGTCACAGAAAGCCTCCCATAGGTGGTAGAACCAGTGTAGTTCGACCGGGGAAGTACCACTGCCACATCTATTTCTAACGTGAAGCATTTCTTGCGTTTCGAAGAAGACTATCAAGAATATGGGTGTGTCAAAAGAAATGGCTAGATGGCACTAGTACCGATTATTTAGTCTTAAAAACAATGTATTTAAACGACGTAAAATCGTGCGATCAGGAGTTCTAATACTACTAATCTACATGTTTTTGGCCTAAACCGATCCCATTCTGAGTGTAGATCCGTGCCCAGCAGTGAAACGATAATTAGTTGACCAGAAGATGATGGAGGACGCCTGTCCTTCACGTTTTCAGAACGTTATATCAAAGTAAACATATAGGGAGCAGCATGGAAACTGCCTACAAACATTTGAAAAGGGCACACTCACTCAAACATACGCATCGACGAGGCCGCTATGGGGTTTTCGTAGTGCTTCAGTGGCGAGTATCGCGTCAAAACGAGTGTCACGTTGCTATTTGTCTTCGCGATCTTTTTACAAATGCCACGTAAAGCCATGGCTCGTGTACGCTCCCGCCAAAATTTGTAAAAAATTACGCCGTAATAAAATATTAAAGATCTACAAAAAATCAATGATCTACAAATTGTATCAATATTGAACTGTTTTCCGTATTTAAAACTATAATAATAATTATCGTCATGCTGGGATTAACCGACGCCGTGAGATAACCTTGTTATATTACTTGTAAACTGCGTAGATATTACAATTCGACTGATTGATGACTACAGGATGGTAGATGGTATAATAAAAATTAATAAAAATGTTATTAAAAAAATAGAGACAACCCTATTGCTTCAATAGAGTGTAGGAAATTATTTTATCAGCTGGGCTTAGTTTCCATATTGTTCCATATTTGTACTGTGGTTATATTGTCATGTATGCAATGATTATTATTATTTAGATTTCTTACACCAATAGAGTAGAGTGGATTAATTTAAAGTGCTTTATGCGATTTAACTATTATGTGAAAATATTACAGTGTTCCTACGTAGACTATAATATTATATCACTAACAAAATGTCCAGCATAATGCCATACATATTACACAATACTGATATAATCCTCATAACTACAGTTACCGACATGTTAGTGCTTAACAAATCTCATATCTAGCCCAGTAATTATAGCTTGTATCCATAATAGTAGCTTACATTACTCGCATTGCATAACATATGTTACATTAGGATTATAAACATACCCTCATATTTCTGTGAGTAACACTTTTAAGTGACTAAGCCGGTTTGGTTTGACACGTGTGCGTTGTTTAAGTTTTTTTATACAATTGAAGTCGGAAACAGGCATTCAGTCCAAGAGATACTAAGTGGTCACTGCCGTCCATGGATATGTGCAATCAACTTTATATAAAACAGAGTTTTAAAGGTTCAGTCTATCATAGATGGGTGCTATGGACAAAGATGACCTCTTAAGAAAATGAGCTGGCAACAATACTTCCATCGAATTCAAGAACTGCTTCGCTCTAGAATAATTATGGCATTGGTACTTCCACCACCTAGAAGAGCGTAAGCCCTTTTTAAATAATTATTTTATGACATTGAAAATATATGCTGTACGTTAAATACTCACATACATACAAACCTTTTAGAGCTACATAGTAAGTGAAAGCATAGAAGTTCAAAGTAATAAATTAAGAGCAGGTTACTGGCCATTATTTCTAAGAATGTAGTAATATATAGACATTAATAGACACACATGATACAATTTAATCTATTAAGTCCCATTAGTTTAAATTGCTAGAACATGTAATTAGTGGATTTAGTCGTTTAGGCTCTGCGATGATTGTCCCTGTAGTTCACCAAAATAAGGCTACGGTATCCTCTGCCTGTCGTAAGAGGCGACTAAAATAAGCTTCCGGGGTTGCGGGCGGCTAGATTGATAGATAGGAATATATATGAAAGATAGATAGGAAGGTCGAACCGTCCAGACAAGCAACCCCGCGTAGGACGATTGCATGTGTAGTCGCATGCCGTCGTAAACACCAGGAGATACGGTGACCTCAAATGCTTACTGGGGAAGAGCCCGAAAGGGGCATCGCGCTCGGGAGGACTCTGGTTGTGGTCTGTAGGAGATCCTGGAGTTCTCCTCGCAGCTCTGAGGACGGCTACCGGGGAGTTTTAGTGAGGTAAAAATCCCACATAACGCGGCGTTGCTCCCACGGCCTCGGGTACCTTTTGCAGGTTTCCCTCTCGACACAAAAAAAGGTTCTGCGATGATTAGTAAGTTTCCGGAGGCATCAAGGGAACCATAGAGGATATAAAACAACATATCTAGTATTTTGAAGGAGTAGCTAATGGTATATAAAAGTATTTCTCTTAATAACTATAATCAGGGTAAAATAAGTCAACTCATTTTACCCTGAAAGAGCGATATATGTGTAATAAAAATCAATTTAAGTTGGGAAAATTGCATGTCATTGACAATGTGAGAGTATAGCACTGTTTTGCAGACGTGCAACTCCTTGAATTTATGTCCGTAAACAGCAGCGGACACTTAATATAAAATAGACTGCAAGATCAAGCATGTAAATATGTACGTATACACTTTAATATAAATACATTATTGTATTAAAACAAATATGGTTTAAGAGCTTGACCAAATAATTATGCCACTTATTTGACCAGCGTTTTATAGATTACTTCACCTCTTACCAATTTAAGTGCATTCGAACCGTACAGAGTGACTAATAGTCCACGATAAGTATAAATAGCACGCGCCTATCTTAATTAGATACCTCATTACTGCGATGGTTTCCTCGAAGCTTTAGGCTTTCTGGGGCTACGTAACTTCTTTTTGGAAAAGCCAAATGGCTATTACGTTATATTCATGATTCATTGATGCTTAGGTAATAGAACATAGGTATACATAGTTTTATGCGTATTTTGATCCAGTTTCTAATGTCTCAAATTGCGATTGTGTATTCTGCGAAACTCGGATGAAATACTCGGGAAAGTCCCGCCTAATTTGGCACACGCTTTTCCTAAAAAAACCTAAAATAAATAAATAATGTTTTATATATAGAAAGTATCGTTCACAACGGCTAAAAGTGTTTAGAATATATGGTTTATGACGAAACTTCTAATTGGGTATATTTATGTAACTCTAGTTATGAGACTCATCAGAAGCCATTTGATAAGCCCCTTGCGACGTAAGCCGTATGGACATCTGTAATCAGCTTCATACAAAACACGGGTTCCATCTGAAGTCAATCACAGATGCGTTGCTACTCCCGAGGACTATAATGGTCGCCTCTTGTGAAATTGTGCCGGCAACCCCACCCTTCTATCGAAACGCAAGAAATGCTTCGCGCTAGAAATAGGTGTGGCGGTGATACTGCCCCGGTTGAATTACACTGGTTCTACCACCTTGACGTATATATAGTTGTTATCATTAAAAAAGAAACAATACATTATTATAGAAATATTAATTGGTACATCCGGGGTTAAACCATACTATGTATATCATGCAAACGATCGATTATTTTGAAAAATGATTAACCCACCATAAACCCTACTCTATCCTAATTATTATAGAAAGGATACTAAAACCATGGATCTGTCAAGGCAATACTATAGAATACACCCCCAAAAACTAAGTAGTTAATTCCATCTGTCATACAAGATTTTTCTAGAAATTACAGCAATCTCCTGGTTGTAAGATCTTTTTTGCAATCCTAATTCATTCAATATTTACCAAAATTGTAAGTCTAAGCATAAAACTCGGCCCATTCCTGGCTTCAAAGAGCTGCGAATCGCGATAATTTGTCGTATTATAGTGACACAAAACAGTTAAAAAGAAATAAAAATCTCAGTTACCGTCACTAAAGAGAGAGGTAGTTCGTCTTTATTGGACACTTATTTTTTTATTATTCAGGCTTTTATTGATAAATCTTAAAAGAGCGTTAGTCTATATTTGACACCTTAACTACAATTTTATATCATTAACTTAATCGGTTATTACGTTAGTAGTTACTTTTTGTGCAGTCGTTTTGGCAACATATTTAACAAGTGACCGTTAGAATAAAAGTCTTAAGTGAGACTTCTTTTTAGTCTTAAGTAAGACGAACCTGTTTTTATATTCATGTTGGTTACTATTAAAAAGAATTTCTCTTAAGCAAATTATTATAAAGCGTAAGTGTATTCAAATGTAACGATAAATGTTTAATGGATCTTTACCTGAAGGAATATCGTCAACCTACTACTGGGCACGGGTCTTCTCTCAGAATGAAAGAGTCTTAGACCCTTATATAATACACCGTGCTGGTCAAGTTTTTTTTCTTTTTTAAAGGACTCTCGGGTGTGTAGGTTTTCTCAAGATGTTTTCTTTCACCACAAGGCAGTGATAATTAATTTCTAAGGAATAGTACATGAAGGAATATGATTATAAAATTAATTGTATAAATGTTGTTCCTTAAACATTAAACTAAGGAAGTTATCGTCTCAATATTTGTCCCATCGTACCGACATACTTTTGAAAATCAATCAATTATGTTAATAACGTATGTACGGAACATGTTTACGTACAAAAATGTAACGTAATAAACTTGTCATAAGGACACAGCTATACTACGAGCTGCAACGTTAATATACATATATTGTTTATAAAGGTCCTAAAGTGGCGATCACGTTTAGGCAAAAGGAGTACAGGACGTTCCCTACCAGGTGGACCGATGACCTGAAGAAGACAGCGGAAAAACGTTGGATTCAGAGATTCGAGTAGCGCCATTTAGGGGAGGCTTATGTTCAGCGGTGGACATCGAAAGGCTGATGGATGGATGATAGATAGTTAGGCACAGACACAGAGACAGACGTTTTTGGTCTACTACGGTATCGTAGAGCGAATCACAAAAAAAAATATAGCTATTTTTAAGCTACAACCATAAGCTAAATTTAATGTCCTAAGATCGGACCGGACGAACGGATGTATGCTAAATGTCGGTAGGTATAAACGCAGCTTTATTCGATCAAGTTCAAATTCCGTACACCAAATATTGACGTTAACCTAAATGATTAGTCACTTAATTCATACCTGACTGATTTCGAACAAGAGTCAGTTATGTAAACTGGCGTCATACTTAATGATAACAGTTGGCGTCGCTAAGTACGTAACTGTCTGTAAGTGTTAGCTTTATTTTTTATAATTGAAAGTTATATAAGAAAAAACATCTAAAAAAGTGTGAACTTGGTGTTCTTGCGTTTTGATTTTTTTTAATTAGAAGTGACATACGGGCTTTCCGTCCACCTGGTGGTTAGTAGTCTGTCGTCCATGTACAAGACAAACCATCTCAATTGCATTGAAAGATTTGAACTTATAGTATACAGTACGCATCTTAATTACAAGCTTTATACACATTAATAGCCCCACACTAGAATTTTCTATTGTGTCGTGGGTACCATGAACACGCACGAATACACAAACATGAATCTAAACTCATCATTCAGATACCTGTCTGGTCGGGAATCGAATCCGGGACGCATTGCGCGTCAGACCGGTATGGTAACCGCTCCGCCACGTGGAACGCGAAAAATTAAACATGAACTCTTTTTTTTAAACGCAGATAAAACCGCAAAGTATGTGTTATAAGTACTACTTTACATGCTACTTTAATACAAGCAAGAGCGGTCATTATTTGGTCCTTAACAAGCATCGAAATGAAGACACAGGTTAGTAAACAAACTATATTTGCGTTGTGAATGGCGGGAACATTGACCGACATATGATGTATAGGCTTAAACAATATTCATGAACATAACACTGAATCCATTCAATAAACAGTACAGTTAGCCATACCGTTTATACGGTAACGGCACCGGTTACATTTTATTGACGTCCGAGGTTCGAGGCCCGGGCACGCGCCGATAATTTTTCTAAAATTATGTGCGTATCAGAAATTAATTATCACTGCTTTACGGTAAAGGAAAACATCGTAGGGAAACCTAAGAGTTCTTGAAAAAAAAAGATTCTCAAAGGTGTGTGACGTCAACTATTTCGTACTTGGCCAGCGCGGTACAGCCTAATTAACGACGTACATTGATTTTTATATTGTGAGTCGGAGAGGACAAATACAGATGTAAATTTTGATGATTTGATACTAAAATTTCGTCGTATTTACAGGATCCACCATCCATCAGCCCTTGAAACTCCATCATTGGATAAAGCCCACCCCATTTTTTTAGCAGGAAAAGGCCTTTACGCACACCCACTCCTGTTATCGCGATCTGAGCGGCACCTGCAGCAGGGGCTAGTGTCGGACTCGCTGACGCCCAAACAGAACTGGGCATCAGAATACCGACTAAACCTAACTGCCACGCTGTACTCGTCTTTAATAGAGTGCCAGAGGTTTCCCGTTCCAGACCCTCTGGGATAAAGTACCCACCCCTAATCTGCGCCACTTCAACTCATCTTCAGCCATCTGAATCTAGGGGATACCAGCCGTCTTCTTCACATCATCAGTCCGCTTAGATCGAACGACCTTCTATTCTAATTTACAAGATAACATGAATGAATTTTAATTTTCCAGGTGACTTTTATGAATAATCAAGGGACGAAAACTTAAGTATCCATAATTTTAATTCTTTTTTTTAGAAAAAAAACATACATTACTGACTTCTGATAGAAGGTATGTTCTATATGAAGTTGCTTATATTGTCCATGCGCGACAGTGGACTGCAAGCACGTTTGCTACTATCGGATAAAAAAGTCTGACTCAGTTATTGCACCCTTCGTTCATTGGACCATTCGTTGATATTATTAGGCAGAAATTATTGCAGCGGTTGCGCCGAAGTCGAAACACAGAGGTTTTACTACCTTCATTTATTAGCAGTACGTAGCATCTTACTCTTCCAAAGTATAAGAATATTAATGAATACAAACAGGTTTAAAGACTCCTAAACGTAGTATTAAAATTACATACGCTTATCAATATACAACATATAGTCAAGATTAATTAACAGAGAAAGTAGTTTGGCATTAAGTTTGCCATTTAGAAAAACTTTTTATGTTGATACTAATAGATTTAGGTACACAGATGTACTTTTTTTATCTGATTGAAGTAGCAAACGAGCGAGTAAGCGAGCAAGTGTGCGAGCAACGAGTAAGTGGTCAATGCCGCCCATGGACATCCGTAAGCAACTTCATAATGAACATACATTCTATCTGAAGTCGATGGTCGATGGTCACCTCATAAAAAGTGTCCCAACAACCACACCCGTCACGCTAATAGCCGTCGCGGTGGTACTTCGCCGCTTATACTGTGCTGGTACTACCACCTGGAAACATTGTTCGGTGTCATCAACCACGACTGTCCCACTATGCTGGATATGGATCTCCATTCAATGAGAGAGAGATTTATGCCACAGTCCACTATACTGAATTAGTTCAAATTGTTAAATCTCATACACCTCTACGGCCAATAGGTTTCCTCGCAATGTTTTATCTAATATGTTAAAATAAGTGTTTTCTTTTTTTGCAAATATTTGAAAAATGTGGTTCAAAACGGGAACCCTCTAAATGAGACGCCCAGCTTTATGCTTTTACTTGCTGTTTTGTTAACAGTTTATGTTAATCCGTCAACATGTTACTCCTTCTATTGAATAATATCAAAACTAAAAAACGCATATTTTATGGGACAGCCAAGTAAAACTAATTTTTTCTTTGTTTTTATCTTTTTAAGAAATAGAGTTAATATAATGAAAATATATTAAAGACTATTATCCACAAAGTAGTTAAAGCACTAAGATTTCAATTTTAAGCTTTATGCGGATAAAACTGTACCTATGCATAATGTATTTTGCAAGCTTGATTAATTTTGGATTGTGCGAATTCATGCGAAGCAGCGATTTGAGCGACATCTTTGTAATTTTTAAATTTCATATCTTTAACGATTTTTATTAAAATAGATATATGACCCTAAATTAAAAAGGTCATGTCATCAAACTCGGAGGTGTGACACCTGTTTATCGCCGATGTCCCTACGAGGGGACCCAGTAAATTGAGAATGTCCGCTCTCTCTAATCAAATCGGGTACTACGACGTGAGTAGTGAACGAACTCTACATTATAGAGGCCTATCAAATTGGTTCTATTTTTATAGAGTACCCATTCTAGTACTTATATAGGCGGACTGTGTTGTGAATCGTAAAGGCCTTGTGATTGTATTTCTCACGTGTTTTAACGCCAAATATTTTGTTTATTGTAATTATAGCACATGTATCTTATTAACATTATGCATAAATACGAAAATTAGTGAGAATGTTTGTTACCCTTTCACAAAAAAGTACTGGTTGGTTTTTCTGAAATTTGGTACACATATATTATATGACCTAGATTAAAACATTACCGTTAGATTAAAGGATATTATAGAATGATTACT
This sequence comes from Spicauda simplicius, assembly GCA_949699795.1. Taxonomy (NCBI): domain Eukaryota; kingdom Metazoa; phylum Arthropoda; class Insecta; order Lepidoptera; family Hesperiidae; genus Spicauda; species Spicauda simplicius. Next base: position 14,213,891 of record OX453063.1, read on the forward strand.
TTAGCAAAATTTCCTTTTATAACATTTATATGCCTACCACAAATTATCGCCATCGCCCAGGGTTGACTGGCAGAGAATGCCATTAGGCATTAAGTTCACCCTTGTAACCCTTAGTATAAGGTGTTTCAAAAGTTTAAATAAATAAATAAATAAATATTCATACCGTTATATATGTACATTTTTTATATCTTATTAAATCATACAATATTAACTACTGATTACTACCATATTAACTGGAACTGGCCGCCCACGGACATCTGTAATCAACTACATACAGAACATAGGTTTCATATGAAGTCAATCACAGATGCGTTGCTACTCCCGAGGACTATGATGGTCACCTCATGTGTAATTGTGCCGCAACCACACCCTTCTATCGAAACGCAAGAAATGCTTCACATTAGAAATAGGTGTAGCGGTGGTACTTCCCCGGTCGAACTACACTGGTTCTACCACCTTCAAAATACGGATAATAATAATAATAATATAACACTTTATTGTACCCAACAAAACAAAATTTACAAAAGAAAAATACAATTCAAAACAATACAATAGGCGGTCTTATCGCTAATCAGCGATTTCTTCCAGACAACCTTACGGTGCGGAGTTAAAGTGTGGAAGAGAACAATAATAGGTAGGGTGCAAATAATAGATAATTTATTATTAAATACATAAAAATATATAGGAATAGAATAAAGAAAACAAGTACGTATAACACAGAACTAGAAAAGAGGACAGAGGAAAACAATTTTAGGAGTCAAATGTTTTAAATGTTTTATAGTATATGGATAGTATACACCCTATTAAGAATCTACCTCTCTCATCAACCCATTATTGGCCCACTGCTGGGCACGGGTCTCCTCTCAGAATGAGAGAGGTTAGGCCATAGTCCACCGCGCTGGCCAAGTGCGGATTGGTGTACAATCTACCTATGCTTCTGAAAATACCATGCCGGCACCGTACGGTAATATATTACCGTTCGTGTTAATGTAAAATCTAACATATATGTATATATGTATACATATATGTTAGATTTTACATTAACACGTTATGTATGAAAAAAATACGGAACGGAATTCATTATACAGAATATTTTAGTAGTAATATAATCAATCACTGTAAATATACGCGAATATCGAAGCAAAATCAGATAATTGCACATTTTGATTTTTGGTGAGCGGATTGTGTAATGTATGAATATACAGGAAGTAATCAATGGCAATAAACCGGTAAAATACGTATATGTTCCGGACTTCTTCTTCTGCAAAGTCTCTACATATATATGCATTATAAAACAAAGTCGGTTCCCGCTGTCTGTCCCTATGTATGCTTAGATTTTAAAACCTACGCTACGGATTTTAATGCAGTTTTTTTATTAGATATTTCAAGACGAATGTTTTATGTTATAATACATGCATAATATACGAAGTAACACTGATTATTTTGCATTTTTGGCTTTTAGGTGGAACGAAGTTCGCCGGGTCAACTAGTCATGCATATAATAAAAATGAAAATTCCGCATGACTGCACTGTGCAAAAAAATGTATAGAGCATAATTTGTAATAGATAATAGATAAGATATTATTAAAATTTTTGTGTGTATGTTTGTATGAATAATTTTTTTTTATAAAATCACACCTGCGCTGTCATTTATGTTATTACGGCTTAAACTAACGTTACATTTTTTAAATGCACATGAATCCGCAAAGAAAATTAGTCATCCATCAGCCCTTTGATGTCCACTGCTGGACATAGGCCTCCCCTAAATGGCGCCACTCCAACCGGTCCTGTGCCCTCTGAATCCAACGGTTTCCCGCTGTCTTCTTCAGGTCATCGGTCCACCTGGTAGGGGGGCGACCTGTACTCCTTTTGCCTAAACGTGGTCGCCACTCGAGGACCTTTCGTCCCCATCGGTTATCCGTCCTTCGAGCGATATGGCCGGCCCACTGCCACTTCAGCTTGCTGATTTTGAGAGCTATGTCGGTAACCTTCGTTCGTCTACGGATTTCATCGTTACGAATCATGTCTCGTAGCGAAATTCCGAGCATAGCCCTCTCCATAGCACGCTGAGCGACTCTGAGCCTTCGAATGAGGCCTTTAGTGAAGGACCACGTTTCGGCGCCATAGGTCATCACTGGCAACACACATTGCTCGAACAATTTCGACTTCAGGCACTGAGGAATTGTGGACGAAAAGATACTACGAAATTTCCCGAACGCAGCCCAGCCGAGTTGGATTCTTCGAGTGACCTCCCTCTCAAAGTTGGACTTACCCATCCGGATCGTTTGTCCCAGGTAAATGTACTCGTCGACAACTTCGAGAGGAGTGCCGTCAACAACTACCGGTACGGGTGTGACATGGACATTAGACATGATTTTCGTCTTGTCCATGTTCATCTTAAGACCCACCCGTTGTGAGGCACTGTTGAGGTCGCCTAGCATTGTGCTGAGGTCCGTCAGCGAACCTGCCAAGATGACTATATCGTCGGCAAATCGAAGGTGTGTGACGTGTTCGCCATTGATGTTGATGCCAAGACCTTTCCACTCCATCAGCTTGAACACATCTTCCAACGCAGCGGTGAACAGTTTCAGCGATATGACGTCGCCTTGCCTGACTCCCCGCTGCAATTGGATGGGGTTCGTGCTTTGGTCGTGTACTCGGACTGACATGGTGGCGGCTGTGTATACACACTTCAACACCTCGATGTACCTATAGTCGATCTGGCATCGCTGAAGGGACGCCAGCACCGCCCAGTGCTCGATAGAATCGAAGGCTTTCTCATAGTCCACATAAGCAACACATAACGGCAGATTATACTCCTCGGTCTTCTGTATAATCTGCCGAAGCGTGTGTATGTGGTCCATGGTGCTGTAGCCTTTTCGGAATCCGGCTTGTTCGGGAGGCTGGAAGTCGTCAAGCCTGCGTGCAATACGGTTAGTGAGGACTCTCGAAAACAACTTATACACGTGGCTCAGAAGCGCAATGGGCCTGTAGTTCTTCAGGAGGGTTTTATCGCCCTTTTTGAAGAACAGCACCACTACGCTTCTGCTCCACGCTTCCGGGGTTGTCCCGCTAGTAATGACGGAATCGAACAACTTTTGGAGCGCCACTAGTACGGGTTTACCGCCAGCTTTTAGCAGCTCTGTTGTGATTCCGTCATCCCCCGGTGCCTTGTGGTTTTTCAGCTGTTTGAGAGCCTCTCTAATCTCGTACAGGCTGACGTCCGGGAGGTCCTCAGTATAGTGTCGGGTCAGTTTGGCACGTTTGTCGTCCGCCTTGTTACGGGCAGCTCGTGCGGAAGCATACAACTGTCCGTAGTATTTCTCAATTTCTCTCAGAACATCGGGCTGAGACGAAACTACGGTGCCCGATTCGGTCTTCAACCTCGTCAGCAGGCTCTGCCCAATGCACAGATCCCTGGCGAACACTCTTGAGCCCCGGTTTCGCTCAATAGCGTCTTTTACGCGTCGGGTGTTGTGAGCACGCCAATCGCGTCGCCTACTCTGAGAGATCTGTTTATTGAGCAGTCTGTATCTCGACATTGAGGTTGGAGACTGCACACATAGTTCTCGCCTCTCCCTCATAAGACCGAGAGTATGCTCTGAGAGAACCTGAGAGCCACCACTGGAGTGGGTCTTAAAATACTTAGACCCCACGTCGTGGACAGTTGTTACTACCTTGGTGTTAATTTCGTCCACAGAAACGCAAGAATCGAGACACGCGAAAGAAAATTAGTAAATGTACTAAACTATTAGGTAAACTATTTAACAAATAATGACAGTTAGTACACATATCTAGTAAACCGTAACTATTTATCAACTAACGATTGATTGTAATTTCTAGTTGAATAAAATTAGAAGAATACACACACAATTCATAGGAGACATTTATAAGAAATAGTCAACAAGCAAACAGATTTAAGGAACATGATGTCCGCTGTGACGCAACATACTTTACGGTCGGCTGCGAATCGGGGCCGTGAGGTTAAACCTTCGTTCGAAACAAAGGATAACGTAAACGCGATCAAATAGCTAATCGACACAGTCCTCTTAACGCGATGGAGAGACGCGCTCAGAGGAATCTGGTTTCGATCCTTGAGTCCTTTATGTAGCGTCGAGGTCTTACCCCTCGACGCTACATATGCTTACAATTTTTAAAGGACACCTACACAAGCTTAAGTATGTTAAGAGTGCATTTACTTAAAACATTTAAATTATTATATTTTACAATACTATGTCAAGTGAAAGTAAAATGCAGAATTGATGAGACTATTGAAAGCAAAATCAAAGTTATAAATATATAAACACATGTCATTGTAGTGCAATGTATGCCAAAATGAAATTGATCCAATTGGCACTACAAATAATTACCTACAATCATTGTAGTATACTTTATAGCATACCTCATACTTTCGCGTTACTAAGTGCAGATGCTTGTAAAATTCTATGAAATTTTATAAATCATAAATTCTAAGGCAAAAATATTTTGTTCAATTTTAAGTTACAGGTACACGATAGTTTTATTTATTTTATTTATGTTATAAATTAAATTTGAACTTCTATTTACCACATATGTATAATGTGATAAGGTAGAACTGATTTATTATGATATTAATAATTCGCTCTCTGTTCGTTATTCTCGTTAGTTTGATCGAAGCTTTTTGACACTTGCAAGAGCATGCACGCATATTTTTCGGTTTCAACACTAATCAGCAATGCTTTAAAGATTTGCCAATTCATCAAATATTCTGCTTTTCTTTTTACATTCATTGGATGTTAATTATGTAAACTGTTCTCTGTGTTATATTACAAAATACTGTAATATTTATTCGCCATAACCCTAAATTATACGATTGATTAAATTGTTATTCTTTCTTGTTAATAATAAAAATAAAATACTGTTTTTTAATAACTTAATTATTTTTTACTAAATAACATGCACCCTAGGTAATGTTTTACTTACTTCGTCCCGGTAGTTCCGGTATCAGAATAGGGCTACGGTATCCCCTAGCTGTCGTAAGAGGCGACTAAAAGGGGCTTCCGGGGTTGCGGGTGTAGAGGTTGAACCGTCCAGCCAGTCGATCCCGGAAAGGACGGCGGTATGTGTGGTCGCATATCGTCGTACAGACTAGACGGAGCGGTGGGCCCAGCCGCCCATCTGGGAGGAGCCCAATGGGGCAAACGCTCAGAGGATTCCTTTGGAGATTCCGGGGTTCACTTGTAGTGCCGAGGACGGTCACCTTTAGTGCGGTAAAAAACCCAAATAATCCTGCGTCGCTCCCACGGCGTCGGGTCCACCTTTTAAAGGTTTCCCCCTCGAGAACAAAAAAATAAGGTAATGTTTTACTTAAAACAAGATATGTTGTAACCATAATATCGCTGCAAATTTTAAATAAGTATATGTTTTTAATAACATTTTAACAAATAGAACAGATATAGATATATACATAGAATATCTGGGAACCAAACCCAGACCTGAAAGGTCATATTATTGCACCTCCTTCCACTGTCCGTATCGGTAGAGCTAGAAGAGTGCACTTTATTGCACTGTGACTAAACGCGCAACGAAGCGTGGAATACTGACTACATTTTTACGACACGACTTCTAACATTCACTTAAGACTTATATTCAAGTATTCATGTTAAATATAATATTTATGTTTACTTAAAATTTGCAAGATAAGAAAGATTAGGTAAGACACAAGATATGAATTCGGATAAATTCATAAACGGCAATGGCCGCTTAACATCGGAAAAGTTGCATGTTCCTTTGCCACTTCTACCAAATAAAATCAATCATAAATTACAAACAAAAATAATATATTAATACTAAAATGTCAATAATACGAGTAACTATAGTTAATGCATTCAGAATTGTCAAATTGTACATTTCTTTACTGTTTACCAACTTTAATAACTAAATTATTTAGTGTAGGAAAATATCATGAGAAAAGCCAGCCGTTTTCTGGGAAATCCTTAAGTTAATCTCAAAGTTATATGTAAAGTTTAACAAGGAAACTGATTTACAAAATCCAAAAGATTGGTAGCCGCCAATACGCGTGCCAGGCGGAGTGACTGTCTTGTCCCTGCAGTTCCGGGATCAGAATGGGGCTACGGTATTCCCTGCCTGTCGACTAAAAGGGGCTTCTGGGATTGCCGGCGGCTAGAGTGGGAGCTTGAACCGTCCAGCCAGGCGATCCCGGGAAGGACGGCGGAACGTGTGGTCGCATACCGCCGTAAAGACTAGATGGAGCGGTGGGCCCAGCCACCCATCTGGGAGGAGCCCGATGGGGCAACGAGCTCAGAGGATTCCGGTTGCGATTCGTTTGGAGATCCCGGAGTCCTCTTTGTAGCGACGAAGACGGCCACCGGGGGGAGTTTTTGTGAGGTAAAAATCCCACTCAACCCTGCGTCGCTCCCACGGCGCTGGATACCTTTTGGAAGGTTTCCCCCTCGAGAAAAAAAAGGCGTAGTGACTGTCTATCAGAGAAGTCGTGTATTCAACAACTGGAGACGCTAAATTGTCGATAGACATTTGCATCAACAATTTTAACCAAGAATTATTATACGAACCAAACTGAATGGGGAAGTTGACTAGTGCATAATGTATTTTGAGTACAAATCTATATTCGAACACTATGCTTTCCCGACGCGTGCACTACATGGAACGATGCCAAAATGCATATTCTATAAACACGTGGAGGAGGAAATTGTAAGTACGTTGTGAGAGGCCATTATACAAAGTACTTACAATTTCCTTTTAACACTCATAGCCCCATACTAGTTCCTGTAACGTGGGTGATATGGACACATAGAAAGCCATACACAAACGCTTGGATCTCGAACAGATATTTCAAATGGATGTATGCCTGTAGATCGAATCCGGAAATCTGTGTATGTATCTAGGAGAATATTTCATTTAAAAGCGTTTTAAATGAAAATAGTTTTAAATATGTAAGTGTCCCGTGTGTTGGACTTGAATACCACAACGCTTTACCGTGAATGTCGCAGGAGGTTAGTAGGGGACAAAATCCAGGACATTAGTTGAAAAAGTTTGCTGCTTTTTCTATTTTTGTTTTTGTAATAAAGTATTTACTAAGTATTGAACAATTTAATTTATTTATAGCCCGAACTAGTGCTATTTATTCAGTATAATTTGCTCTAACCTACAAAATGACGTAATCTATCGTCCTAATTACGAAAAGCAGTAAAGAGGGCAACGGAGAAACATTGAGATATTGAGAAACTTTATTATCCAATTTGAGTTGTTAAATAATAGGGTATCCCCGTGGCTTCGCCCGCTTCGGTCACGGCTGTCACAGTTTTATGTAGCCTATATTATTTGAATCTAGGTCAGCTATACTTAACCTGCGGCCCGTGGGCCGCATGTGGCCCGCCGGGCCCTTTTGATTGCCCAGCTGAATTTATATTTGGCGACCTTTATCTTTTGTCAACAATTTGGAGTAAGCAGGTTTCGCGACCATTTTTTATTTTCTTTGTTGCACCCCGGGCTACTTAACCCCACGTTACGCTACTGTTTGCGGCCTAGGACACTCTGCTGAAACATGTTTGTGACCCGTACAATAAACAGATTGAGTACCGCTGATCTAGGTCATAGCTATGAGTGTGCCAAATTTCAGCGAAATCTGACCGGTAGTTTTTATGTTAAGACACACACACATCTTCAAAACTTTCACATTTATTATATTAATTGGATATTGAATCTTTACGTATCGTTTTAATGTGTTCATTCGTGGATTCAGTAACAGGTGGTCGTTGGTACAGCGAAACGAGTTAGCCTGTAGTGCTGTTTTCCTCAATGACTTTCACTGTGTGCATCGTTGCACGGAGTTGCAACATTAGATCAAATTGCGATCGCTTCTTGAGGAAAAGTCAATGTAAATGGTATCACAGATTATTGGAAAGCTTTAGGTGATATGTGCCACCACCACATTACTCACAATACATGTTGGAAATTCTTGGATAAATGCTTCATGTATTAAACATCCTACACTACCCTAAAGTTACATAGAACTTAAATTAAAGATCTCCATACACACATAGAAGCAAACGGGAATATCTATAACATCTGAATACATTATCTAGATCTATCCTCGCCAGGGTTGCCAAGTTAGGGATTTTTCCCTCAAATTTAGGGGATAAAAAAAATACCTCCTGATTCAGTAATTTATTTATTTATTTATTTATTTATTTATTGTTAATTAGAACGATACAATACCACTTATACTAATTAACACAATAATATGAAGTTACATTTTCTTTCTTTTTTTTTAATTTATCAAATAGAATTAAAGTAACATAAAGAAATGCCAAATTAATTCATGCATGCTAAGCATGAATTAATTTGGCATTTCTTTCTTAAATCATTGAGTTTCGCTGAAACTTAAACATACACTAAGGACTTTTTTCCACTTGTCAAAAAAAATGTCTAGATCTGGAAAGGTTACTATTAGAGTGTTGAGAGCCGAGAGGGTACGCGGGATCGGAGAGTTGGCGTGGGAAAGCGTGTGACTGGACGGTACGGCAAATAATTTATGCCTTCTGGCTCGTTGGTAATTGTCCGGGGTAAATAGGCGAGCCAGCTCGTTATGCAGCATCGGAGCATCGATTAAGTCTCGGAGAATTTTCAGTGCAATTACTAATTGGGAGTTTGCTCTCCTGCACTTCAGCGAGTTGTAGTTGAGACATCCCAGGAGAAATGATGTGGGGTACATGAATGGGTAAAAGCCAAAGTTACGCTTATATAAGTACCTGAGGTACGCTTTTTGGATTTTTTCCAATAGGGCCTCATAGCTTGCGTGATATGGGTTCCAGATGCAAGAACTAGACTCCAGTTTGCTACGTACCAGAGTATTGTATAGAATTTGAACGACAAATCCTGTCTTAAAATCGCGTACGTTTCTCAGTACAAATCCAAGGCGTTGAAAGGATTCTTTTGCAATAATTTTTATATGATCATGAAAAGTGAGTTTTTGATCGAATGTGACACCCAGATCTTTTATTATTGTACAACGGTTAATTTTGGTGCTGCCTAATGTATAGTCGAAAGATATTCGATTCCTCATACGACCAAAGCTCATAACACCACACTTCGAAAGGTTGAATTCTAGGTCGTTTAAAGTACTCCATTCATATACCGCACGAACATCCCCCTGGAGTGCCCGGCAATCCGCTTCTGACTGTACTTCAGCGTATAATTTGAGATCGTCTGCATAAAGAAGACATTCTGCATGTCCAAGGATCGTCGGTAAGTCATTAACCATTAGTAGAAAAAGCAAGGGACCTAATATGGAACCTTGGCTTACACCTGAGCGTGTTTGGTACGGAGAGGATTCATATATGCCTAATCTAACGAATTGTTGACGGTCACGCATATAGTCTGCTAATAATCTTAGAAGGCTTGGGGCAAAACCGATGGAACTTAGTTTCGCCAACAATACGTCGTTATTAACCCTATCGAAGGCTTTCCTAAAATCGAAGTATAACACATCCACCTGACTCCCCCGGTCTAGTCGGGCGGATATGTAACTCACGAGTGTCAGGAGATTTGTATCAACTGACCGCTTTGTTCTAAAGCCATGTTGGGCATTTGAAAGGTATTTCTCAACCTGTGAGTAGATATAGCGGTGTAAGACATTTTCAAAAACTTTAGCTGGAGAAGATAATATTGCGATTGGACGATAGTGTTCAACAGTGGTCTTATCAGACGTTTTAGGTATTGGTGTAACTCTTGAGATCTTCCATTGTGGTGGGTATATTCCAGTTTTCAGTGATAAGTTAAAAATATGACATAGCGGCTCGGAAATATATTTTTTTATGTTTTTTAAAACTATTGATGGAATTTGGTCTGGTCCTACTGAACTGGTTGTTTTTAATTTATTAATACCGTACATTACATCTAGCTGAGTGAAACTAAAAATATTAACATAATTGCTGTTACTACTACAATTTTCAGCATCCGCAAGTGCAGGATCTAATCGCGGTATGTTTGGCGAGAAAACACTTGCGAAGAATTGTGCAAATGCTTCAGCAGCCGCAACTCCAGAGAACGATTCACCTCTGTAGGTCACTGTCGGTTCGAATCCTCCCTTGGATCGCAAGGCGTTGATAAAATGCCAGAATTCACATGGATTAATTTTTATTTGATTTTCAATCTGCTCCAAGTACGAATTATAAGCAAGAGTAACTCTATGTTTTAACGAGTCTCGGAGTTCTTGGAATGGCTTATATGTATCTTCAGACTCGGCGCTTTTACATGCAGTGTGTAACTTACGTTTACGCTTTATGTCTTGTATTATGTCAACTGTAAACCAGACCGGATATCGATGTCTTTTATTTTTAGCTCGACGTTTCTTCGGTATACAGGCATCGAACAGATCGTACAATATTTGGTATAGGCATTGCACTGCTTCATATACATTGACAGACTGATAGATTCTATCCCACGAGATGCAGGAAAGCAAACTATATAATTTATTGTAATCACATTTTTTAAAATTCCAATCTTTAACCGGATTAATATTACTGGGTGGAATAGTTTCAAGATCGCGGGTGACCTTGACGCTAAATCGTACATCTAATGCTGGATGATATGGATCAATGGGAACGATACCCTCAGTACTAGTAACTACCACATCTCGGATGTCAGCGCTCTCCCGAACTAGAACAACGTCAAGCTTGCCACCATAAGAGTTAAATACAATATTGTTTTCAGATAAATTACAATAGGATAGAAAATAAAGATAATAATTATTAACATTTAATGATGCACTATTTAAATTAATGTCTCCTAGTATTATCACTTCGCCTCTTAAACTGTTAATTACATTTTCCACCGTATAAAACCAAGTCATATAGACTTCATCTGTGGCGCTAGGTTTTATGTATATAACACAGATATGGCAAGGACGACCATGCCATGTGAAGTCTGCCCAAAGATCTTCTCCGGACTCGGTCTCCAAATCATAACGTCGAAAAAGCGTTATGCATGTGCGCGCCGCGAGAAGAACACCACCACATCGTGTACCCCTATCACGACGTAGGACTGACCAGTTTTTACTAACCAATTCGGGGTCGCCAACGGTTTCATCAAGAAATGTTTCTGTTACAGCGACTATGTCATGGTCTAAAAGCTCTAAATAATTTCGCCAAATTGCAAGTTTTGTTTTAAGGCCTCGGACATTTTGATACATTATTTTTATGACCGTACCAGCGGGTGCTTTACTGGGTGTTTGACATGCCACGAAAGGGCTGATAGTATTGTTGGTTAGCCCAAGTGCTTTCTGCCTTCTTGTACGTAATCCAAGGTTTTATTTTGGCGTTCGTCGGCCAAACATTTACAGAGTAGCATTTTTCATAGTAGGCTGTTGGTACACCCACTTTGTAAGATTTGTAGTTGCCTTTAGCTTTCAGCTCTTCTACCGTACAATTTCCATTCTGACATAGATGGCTAACGTAGTCCTTAATTTCTTCGACATTCGACTCCATATTCCAGACATGTAGGTATTTTCGGGGCTCTACAGCTTTCAGTGAGGTCACAGTGGGGCCAGCGATACCGCATAGTGAAGCTGGGCGTCGGATTATCTTCTTTTTTACCTCAATCCACTGCGCATCCCGTTGCGATGAACATTGACTAATTGGTTCTTTACATTCAGTATCGTCCGTGTGTTTCCCGACTTTCTCTGTGGTATTTTTTATTTCCAACTCATTACTGTTTATCGAAGCTATTTCAATATGTGTTTTAGACTGAGGAACAACAACTGGTAACAAAGGATCTTTAGGTACCTTTTGGTTTTCGTTTTCGTTCGTAGGCAAATTTTGAGGGGGGTCTTCCTTGTTTTGCCTTTGAATTGTAGTCCTGTAGATAATTTCGGGAGGTTTGATATTGTGACTAAGTAGCTTAATTGAAGCAGCATGGGTTTTTAGCTCTGCTGTCATAGCTGCATTTGTAGATTCATAATGCGCCAATTTGTTTTGCAGCAAATCTATTTGTAACATATATTGTTCCATTTTAACCTCATTACCTTGAATGACTAGCATTGCATGTTCGAGTAGTTTCTTGAGAGATTGCATTTCTTGCATCATACTATTGCACATCTCACTCAAAACCTGGCACTCCTCAGATTTGTTCGTGTGGCCTATTTGAACATCCGATGGCAATTTCTTACGAAAAGTAATATTTGTAACATTCGCGCTAGTATCACGGGGCATTTTAGAGGGGCCTACAGGGGTCCGACTGTTATCCCCTCCTCTCTTCACAGAGCAACAACATTCGGGACATATGCAACTTTCCGTGTCCAAGTTTACTCCGCCTATGCAACGAAAGTGATATATTTTCTTACATTTTTCTATTGTACACCGTAGGCTTTCTTCATTATTAATTACGGAACAGCAAGCAGCACAGTACATTTTAGCATTTAATAAGCAGAGATAAGCGTGTCGAGGATAATTCAATTATTGTTATCGACGATGCACTTGTACACAGCGATCGCAGTGTGTTGCACAGGTCAGGTCTTTTAATCGATGGAATAATCTTCAAGGAAGAAAAGTATGTAACTTTCAACACTGGATATATACTTTGAACCACTTTATTGCAATAAAAAATACAAGAAATACAATTACAATTTTACTTGACATAAGTCATGATGGCAATTGAGGTTAATACGAGAGGTTGCCAGGAATTCCAATTCATTGTGGGGATTTTAAGGAGTTTTTTATGGAGGCTTTAGAGGAATAAATTTTTGAGAGTTGGTAACCCTGATCCTCGCCATTCGAAGCCCTACTGCGATAGGCGGTGGTCGATCGTGGGTATTAGACGTATACCTCACTATATCATATTTAGAACTGTGTTTCCAAATTTTGCAGCACAAATGCGTTGATACTTCAGATAACTAAAATGGATACTTCAGTGAAATAAAATTTTATATATTGGCCTGAGATGATGTAGATGGCAGGTATATAAAAGTCACTCAACAACATTCCGTGTGAGTACTGGAAAAGTGATGGTTCGGAACGTAAAGAAAATTACATGAGAATTTTAAGCGTTAGTACGAAAACATTCATATACTTTACTGCAATGACTGACATATTGAAAACTTGATAAATGTGTGGAGTTTGTGTCATGTAGCTAATGACGTTTATTTATTTATTTAGATATACCATTGACTTATCACTATACATTGTTGAAAAAATACAATTCGTTTGGTTCAGTGTGAATCGCCTTTACAGGCATATACAACTCACCTAATGTGTACGAAGTGTAATCTCTAAGTCTAAGAACAAAAAAATAAACACAAAACAAAATGAAACAAAATATAGGTATATATGATAATTAAAAAGGGACCTTATTGTAAATGCATGCAACAAAAATATATAAATTTACATCGCTGTTAGAGCTGATATTATTATATGTTTCCATTAATCTGTTAACGTCATTGAATTTAGGAGTTTAGGTACATTGTATGAACATCGCCCCTTGGCTATATATGGACATAGATTTTAACTGATCTAAAGTGGAAAGCAAGTGGGACAATATGGGGATTTGGACGATTGTTATTTTCTTATTTCTATAAAGTACCAAAGGAGCTGTAGTCCACCCGATGTTCAATGGTTACTGTCGCTTATGGACATATGTAACCAACTGTGTAAAACAGAGATACTACTTAAACTTAAACGCTTTCTACACTCATAGCCCCACAGTAGGATTTTCTCCTGTGTCGTGGGTGCCATGGAAACACACAAAGACGAATACACAAACACCCAGACCCAGAACAAGAATCTAAACTCATCATTCAGAATACTTGGCTGGCCGGGAATCGAACCCGGGACCCACTGCGTGTCAGACTGGTACGGTAACCGCTGCGCCATACGGGTCGTCTGCGCCATAGTTGGTCGCATCATATTTAAGTTTGCGACGCAAGAACTGCTTTACTCTATAAAAGTTATACGGCGGCACCTCCCCGGTCGAATAATACTGGCCCCAACACCTTTCAAAACCACTAATGGCTAACATGTAGCTAACCACTAAATACTAATTTGGTGTGCAACTTAATAATTTGAAGGACTCGTGAGCTATTGGTTCTGACAGACAATCTACAACCCTCATTAAAAATATTTATGATTTTGGTTTATGTTATAACATTTAGTAAAGTAGACTAATTAAAAATAAAGTTAATGAAAATTTTATACAGATTATATTTACATATGAAGGTTTTAATATTTTTAGAATTCTGTATCCAAAGGGTAAAAACGGAAACCTATTACTGAGACTCCGTTGTCAGTCCGTCTGTCTGTCTGTCACTAGGCGGTATCTTATAAACCGTGATAGCTAGGCAGTTAAAATTACAAGTACAAAAAACGCGACTATTGGCCCCTTTTTTAGAAAATGGTACAGAACCCTTCGTACCAGAGTTCGACTCACACTTAGCCGCTTATTATTTTAGCCTTGGTGGATCGATTAATAACTTTTGATAATTATCCTCGCAATGTATTCAGCAATTCTATTCCTTGATTACATTCTAATTATTAGTTAAAAAATAAATATGTTGCAATTACATTTCTCACGAGAAACTTTTAACTTGATGACTTGTGGTTCAATTACAGTAAACAAGCGACATTCTCGTAAACATTACATTAAATGTAAAGTTTGTAACAAACTAGAGTGCTCATGATTATTAAAACCTGCTATAGAAATAAAAGTTCAGTTTAGTCACCAATTAAAAAAAAGCCAAACAATAACCACTCAACTATATCAAACCTATCTTACTAAAAGTATGTAAAAAGAGTTTATAAACTGTAATACAGAAATAATAGTATATATTAGAAAGACATTTAGCTATAATTATATAGTAGTAAAATAACATACATGGGGAGGAAAAGGGTCATTAACTTCTAGCGTAAAGTAGCTCTTATGTTTAGGTGGAAGGTTGCGGTTGCCGGATTACTTTCATATTAGGTGACAATTTTAGACCTGACTTTAGATGGAACCCCTAGTCTTACTTATGTGAATTGCATGCTAGTTTGCCGCTTCAATCGAAAAAGAAAATCCTTAAGGTACCGTTAATTGGTTATAACTTCTGAAATATAATGTTAAACGTCGATCTGGCAGTTGGTAGCATAAAAGTGGGGTGAGAGTTTTTGCATAATGTTCGCTCTATTTTTAATGTCTTTGAGGATTAAGTACAAGATTCTTGTTGACGAAATAAACAAAAATAAAAAAAAATCGGTTGTCTGTAAAGTCGGTTTACTGACAATAGTTGAACGTGACAACGTCATAAGAAAATACTGATGGAATGGTTGCATTTTTCAAAAGAAAATTTTAATTTTATTTGTTTGATAGATATTTTGTATGGATATAGAGAAGGAGGCAAATGGAAATCACAATGAAGTCGATCAAGTTACATTAATTTTTGACATAATATAATTATGTCAAAAAAATTACATAATTGTATTTACGCGCATTGGCCGATTGTGCCTTTTTGTCGCTCGTTCCGCGCTCTCGCTTGCACTTCAAGCCTTAAACGGAACACCTTAGAGCGAGGTAACGCCACATGAATAATATCTATTGGTGCGTGCCGCCGGCTCCATCAAATTATTAGACGTTGTCTCGTCAAAAACTAAAAAATATATATAAATCTGAAAACTAATTGGCCGTATGTGATTATAACTATTCCCGCGATTAAGGTCGAAACACATGCAAAGACATACTATTTTAAATTAGGGTAATCTCTGAAAAATATTTTGAAAGTTCGTTCTACTGTATTCGTCGTCTATGATCTCTCTTCTTTTCCCACAATTTGATATTATATTACACAAAATCCGCATAAACGTTTCTCGCAATGATAATTTTGAATGTTTCTTCACAGTGTAAAATGCTAATGATTACAGTGTTGAGACATTAGCAGTAATTACACAGTTGTCATTTTAAATTACACCCATACGGATCGTGTGTATATTTTGTTACAAAGAAGCGGAAATATGTAAAATCTATACTAATATTATAAAGCTGAAGAGTTTGTTTGTTTGAACGCGCTAATCTCAGGAACTACTGGTTCGAATTGAAAAAATATTTTTGTGTTGAATAGACCGTTTATCGAGGAAGGCTTTAGGCTATACAATTATATTTATTGGTTAGATATATTTTAGAGCAAAATATTAACCTCATGTTGATCCACCCGCAGTATATGCCGCATGCGCCGTCGTATACGATGAAGTGCAATAAAAATTGTTATATGTTTTTACAAGACACAGGAACAAAATGGGAAGAGTAGGTCAATGTGAATGAAAACTTTGAATTTCCTAGATCACCCACATATTAGGTACCTTTTTTACGCGTGTGAAACCGCGGGTACTGCTAGTAAGTAATATAATCCTGCCAGTATCTTGGGAACCTTGCCTAGGGACAGCGATAACCATAATTTTTGATAGTATTGTCTTTGTTTATTAATTTTTGTTCTTCATTTTTTGTATCTGTTTGATGTAGCAACCGATCATGCAGTCTACCTGATCGTAAGTGATTACTGCCACCCATGGACATCAATATCATCGATGAAGTCAATCATAGATGCGTTGCTACCATTGAACACCCAAGATTTTTTTCAGTCTAGAAATAGGTTTGGCTCGGTACTTCTCCGGTCGAACTAAACTGGTTCTACCATCTGTGCAATTTTTTATGTATAATTTTCTTTTAATTGTATTAATTTATAAATAACTAATGTTTTACGTTACTTTAAAAGATGGTGTGGTGAACTAAATTATTATTATAACATTTTTGTACTTGTTTATGTTTTTCAGAGTTGCAATAGAAAACGCTAATTACAAATGCGATGATTGCACTACCTTTCTCAAACATCTCTACGTTAACCATTACTTAAGAATAGAAATTGTAATGAACGCACGTAATCCGTAATAACAATGTAATCTATCGCGCGATGACCTACCACTAGGGGTCCGGAAGTTGGCTATGAACGAGATAACTAAATAATCGGTGACTAGCGGGCCACGGGCGAGACTACTGGATTAAGAATCTACAGGAATTCCCCTGGTTAAATAGTACGATCATTGCTAAAATAATACTAAGAATCATTGTTAAGTTCATGTGTACTAAACTTGTCTTCGCATTGGCTGACCAGAGATGGCAGATATTTTGCTCAAAAAAATTATAGCTATAGCGAGGAGTTACTGCCAGCGTTCTGTGCATTATGTCACCAGCTATATAGTGGGTGGTATATTTAATTTATAATTATCATTTCATTAATTATATAATTCTATTTACTATTAATTTTTTTGCATGAACAGCTTAATGCCCAGAGTTTATCATTTCTACCAAACGTGCCGTACTTTTTAATATTAGCTGCGAAGGACCTGGCTTCGCAACTCAGAAAGGTCTAGAACTATATCAAGCTGCACTCGTGTGGATGAGTTAGTACCACTCAGGCATCGAATGATTTGGAGAAGGAAAACCCTATTAACATTTATCGGCTGCTATACAACGAAAGCAATTGAAACCAACTACTAGCAGTTACGATCTAGAAAATCCATAAAAAGAAGTGCGCTTCATTCATACATCGTAGGTCGTATCATTTCTCAAATGTAGGTTTATAAGAAAAACAGAAATCCGACGTTTTGCTGTTTTTCAATAACCGGTATTGTCCATTCACGCTTATAGTACGAAAACGCCAGTGACAATCGCCAACAGATAAACCGGACCTTGATAATAGAAAACCCGATAGCACTATGTATGCACTTAGATTGCAAATGATGCTCTCCATCCTTTAAGGATTTCGTTATCACCAACTCAAGATGGTAACGTATTGGTATGTTTGAGCTTATCTTGAGGAACTTGATAAGGATCATGGAAGGTGTAAGCTTTGCTTATCTCTGCAGCGGTGACGAGCGCAAGTTTATGGCCACGCCAACTCTAGCCAGTTAAGAAAATGGCTAAGATGTTCGAAGTAATGTTTTAAGTGTGTTGTACGTTAATAGTGATGAATTATTATATAATTATTCAAGATTATTATATTTTTTATTATTATTATATTCTTTTATTATTGAGTATGATTGTATATTGTATTTTGCCACGTGAATTTGGAGGTCGAAATTTGCAGGACTACGGTTAAGTGGTTAAATAATTTTGAAACAAATACCAGCTCGTAATAATTGTTATTAATACGTATCAAATGATCCTGTAGCTATAAATATAAATAAATGATTTGGTTTCTTTTCCTTTCTATATCCATTCCTGTTAGCTCTACAATAAGACAGACGCATGAAATTCATCTCATCATAAGAGATTTAAGAAATAAATAAACAGAACAGATTAGGTAGATTGGTCATTGTCGCAAATATGTCCTTATCCAAGATATTCAGAAATGGAAGTGGCCTCACGCCCTATCTGATGTAATTCAGTTATTACGTTATCAACTATGTCTACAACATTGTGACAAGGAGCACGATCCTTGTCTCCAGCCAATTTGAAGCAGCAAGGTCAAGTTTCATTAGGATTGCCGATAAAATGACGGCATTTATCCGGTGTCTGATGCTGAGGAATTTTTATTTCTAGATCGTCCGTTACGCACGCCGACACGCCGTAGTGCGGTCATACGGTGCATGTTCGGTTTCTCTTTCTTCGTAGTAAATATAAGCACAACACATTTTATGGATTTAAATTAGCTTAACTTACTTGCGACAGGACAAATTCTAAATAAGAAGTCAGCTTGGAAACTTTACAATCCTCTCTTTCCTGATGTTTCTTTATGGGTAGATTAGGTTAGCGTTTCGGCATTTCGCGAGTAATATTTTATCTATTTCCGAAATTTAAAAAAATAGTATAGGTACGCAAAAAAAGTTGCATCCATAGATCTGAAGTAATGATTGAACTAGAACTTTCTTTGGCAAAGCATAACTATTAAAGAAATATACACGACGTATAGATAACCTCCTTCTTTTGGGAAGTCGGTTAAAAAGGGTAAGATATCATAAAGTTACCGAATTTAATAACTTATTATACCTTTCCAAGATTTAATTATATCCATATTCGTGTATCTAAAAGCAAGAGAAAATTCTAACTATTTACTGTTGTATTTGTTGAGGTACAGCCACGTTGAGTAACCTGCTCGCCTTGTCGTAACTTACTTTTTTATGGATCAATGAGTATCGAGTTCGGCACAGGGTCAACGACGACCTCTTGATGGTTATTTAAATCAGTTCACGTTATGCTGTTATGTTGTTAACCCATTACTGTCCCATTGCTAGTCTGAAGTCTTCTACCGGAAAAAAATTGGTGGTATTGGCGTCAAATCATCAAAGGTCCCTCAACCTTATTTTTTTACCCGGTTGCGTCAGAAGGAGGGTAAATTTTTCAAGCGTATGTATTTATGTATGTATGTTTGTTTGTATGTCCAAAACTTTTGCGCATGCTACAGTCAAAACGACTTGACGGATGTTTTTTTTCATCATGACTATATGGATATCAAATTATAGCGTAAACAGACCACTACAAATACATAAGTTACTATTATGATGTAAAATTCAAAAATAAGTTACAAAAGGATTAAATTATTGTAAATACAAAAAAAACTGTCCGTTTAAAACATTTAACTGAAACTGAAGGCAATCAATCCTCGTTAAGCAGTCGTGTTTTTGGTTTTAATAATTTACTTGTTTCTTGTAACTCAATTTCTTATTTATTTCTACATATAAAACTGCAGTTTATCAATTAATAGACGAAACTCAAAGTTTATATAAAGTAAGGTGACTAACGCCTTATGAAAATGACATAAATACTTTGTATCTTAGATTAATAAGCTGAAACGCCTGGTAGTTCAGTAAACAGCAATATACTACAGCACGGACTACGATATACTTAGGTAATATATATATTTATCAAATATCATTCGGGCCCTGTACTAATATTACTTTCAAAAATGCTCACAAAAACCGCTAGTAACAAAAATAAATATGTATTATTTAGTTTTAACAATTCACTAGTCAAGGCTTTTTTATCGAGTTTTTGCTTCGATATCACTGCTTAAGGACATTCATAACAAGTTTACCAGCGCCCATTCACCGTAATAAAGGAATAAATTAGGGCGTTTTATGTATCCAGTGCATATATACACAAGAAATTATTGTAAAAACCAAAAACCAGACTACTAACATAAATATCAAATCTGCATTCGTTTTTTTATTGTACTTTTTTAATTATTTTTTTTTAGTAACTTGTTTCAAAATAAAAACGTATAACTGTTATAACTAATAGAATTATTTATATTTTTGTAATGCTCTATCTATTACTATTCATATAATACCTATATAGTTATGGTAATTAAAAGTTCCCTTATTTTCTTATCGCAGGTGCCATATTAAATGAAATGAAATAAAATGAAATGTCTTTATTTTGCATAGGCCTTCGGGGGCGCTTACAAATTGTCAGTTAAATATATATATTTTTACACTACCACCGGATCGGAACTAATCTGAGAAAATCCGGCAAGAAACTCAGTGGGTTTGTCTTTTTTCTTTGTATATCTTTTTTTATTTTTTTTTATTTGCCATCTTGTTTTTACATGGGTAACAAAAGTTAAAAAACATTAAAACCTATCACTGTGCAAACTGAGTCCATTCTACTGATATGACAATACGTTACAATCCATGCAGCCGTTTGAAATATAGCTCGTGCCAAAGAAATGGACATATACGCACACATACGCTCGAAAAGAGATTATACTTAAAACTAAACTGTTCAAGGTGGTAGAACCAGTGTAGTTCGACCGGGGAAGTACCACCGCCACGCCTTTTTCTAGCATGAACCATTTCTTGCGTTTCGCTAAAAGGGTGGGGTTGCCGGCAGACTTTCACATGATGCGACCATCCTAGTCCTCGGGAGTAGCAACGCATCTGTGATTGACTTCAGATGGAACCCATGTTCTGTATGTAGTTGATTACAGATGTCCATGAGCGGCAGTGACCACTTACCATCGGGTGGACTGCATCCTCTTTTGCTACTTCAGTCAGATAAGAAAAAACTATTCCTAATAGTTAACTATCGTCTAGAAAATTAACACGTTCGGTGAATTACGAGATCTATAAGATCTCTTGCAGGACTTTTGTGTTGTGCGTGGACTGAAATCCTGTTTTCCCTCCTTGCGAGTTGCTCTAACTTATAAAGTTATTTATGTATGAACAAGACAAATATACTTAATTGTTTATCACTTAAGGAACCTATAAATTATTTACAAAACTCTATTTTAGGAGTCTGATTAGGTCTCCAACGCACCCAGGGATCAATTAGTTTTGAGATCTTGTAGGTCTCTAAAGCACCAGCGGAAAGTTTTTTTTTAAATGATGTCATACTACAAAAGCGTAAACATACATTACGTCCCGTTAATTTTTCGCGTTACTTATGAAACTCTCTCAAATGGACATACAATTTTGTATTTCCACAACTTTATATTTCGTATTTGGTGGTCACTTTTAACTTCACGGTGCAAT
Source organism: Spicauda simplicius (assembly GCA_949699795.1). Taxonomy (NCBI): domain Eukaryota; kingdom Metazoa; phylum Arthropoda; class Insecta; order Lepidoptera; family Hesperiidae; genus Spicauda; species Spicauda simplicius. The sequence goes on from OX453063.1 coordinate 14,235,400, forward strand.
TTTGTTGACTCAAACCCTTTTTACAAATGACAGAGACCTTTTAAAATCATTTTTTTTTTAATAATAATAATAATAAAAACTTTATTTTCTCATCACAAAGCGGTATTTTTAAACTATTTATATATTAAGTTCTAGGTTAGTACTAGTATTTAAAGTAAAGTAAAGTAGTATTTAAAAGGGACAATTATACCTAACATAATTTTTCACATAGAATTCTTCTTTTCTTCATTCTTCTGAATATAACATGGTTATCATCACTCAAATAAAAATAGTTTTAACAATCTAAATAAATTAGTGAAATTAATAATATTTAAAGTATCGGAGCATAAGAGTAATCTTAAAAGTAAATCGTCAACGAAGAAAAACGTACATAAACTAATTAGGAATATAGTTACCACCCGCAGAGTAACAGGAAATGTGGTACAAAAGGGAATATCGGCTTACGATCAGAAGGCCCTTAAATTGCGTCCTTCAAAATCAAGTGCGGTCCTCGTAAATTTTTAGCCTGACACACTTATTTTTGATGATTCCGCTCAGCTTTTACCAAAATCCGGTATTTCAACAATGAAAGTTGAAAGACCACTTCATTGAGAACTTTTGAAAGAGAAAACACTTACTTATTTAAATTCAATTATGCAAGCAAAACAATAAAAGTTACATGTTTTGCACATAAAGCACTTTTCTCGTATGTCGCATAAATAAAGTATTAACTCGATAACGTAGCAAGTTTGTCCGACACCGAGACGTATTTGAAGCTTTCTAATCGCTTATCTCAGACAATGGATACCAAAAAAACTGTGACGAAGTTCATAGTCCGGGCATAAAGGATTAGGGTCTCAGCGGGAAGCGAAGTCCTTATCGGAGACGATTTCAACAGCGGAGCCGAGGAGTGGGGTTGCCGCTGGCCGAGCGCCCAGCAAGCACCACTCCGCGATTCGCTGCCACTCACGCCAGCCGCGCCGCGCCCGCGCATAAGTCAACGCGATTTCAAAATATGTCTCCCGATTCAGTGCTGAGGTGAAAACTATTGTGAAAAAACAGTGTTTTGTTTTTTGTTTTGAATTTCCAGTGCTCACAAGTCCGGATTTACAAAGGAACCAACCGATTCAAGGTATTTTTGAGTTATCGCGCGGAAATTTATTTTTATTGAATTGTTTTTATGTATTGCGACGTGTTTGTCGCAAGTGCTAGTTACAACATACGACAACACTTTCACGGACCGAACTAAATATTATAGTTCTGTAAAGCAAATTCAGTAGAGTCGAACGAAGAAATGTATAATTCATAATTCTCTCATTTCTAGCTCATCCGTTATGTCACTGCAACTACTTGCAATCATTACCATGTGAAATAATTAAATATTCATTATTCAAGCTGTTGAGAAATTAACCTATGTTACAGTTAAAGTGAAGAGCTTAATGCGTAATTAATAAATAATTAACGTAGTATAAATATTTTACGTACCTTCATTTTAATGAATGTAGCAAATGGAAAAAATCATTAAAATTTACTTACAATGGCATGTTATTGTTCTGATAATTCGAAAACATATTCTAGTAACAAAAACAGGAACAAATTTGTAACATTACGCTGAATTAAAATTGAACGGTCAATTTTATACGCATACACATGCGGATAAAATATGCATTATATGTTCCATTTAACGTTCTGTGAAAACCGTAACTTACACGTTTATTCCTTAGTTTCCGTGATAATGAAGCAGCAAATCCGATTATCTGATACCAAAGACATACAGTGTGTGGTAGAGCCAAGCATTAAGTATTCATCCAAATTCATTTTCATCCAAATCCAAAAATTCATCCAAAATGTTTCGATAGTTTTACGAAATTTACTGAAACACCTTTTTTTTATAAATCATGACAAAACATTTTATTTGAATATAATATAGGTAACCTATCTAAAACTAATACATAATATTAGTACCTATAACATAACCTGTATAAATAATTATAATAACTAAAAATTATACTAAAATGAAAAACATAGAAGAAAAAAGAAAAAACAGGGAACATGAAAAAAAAAGGAAACAACTACTTCATTAACCTGTCCAGGTTGATGAAGTCGTTCCTGTAAATTTAAATTATAAGCTAAAGTAGTAAACTTCTAATAATGTTGAACAACATTAGTAGGTTTTATTATTTTTATTGAAGTTATACTACTTTATGCGCGTTAAGAAAAAAATATGAGAGTGAAATTTTAAGATTCGTCACACAAGAGTCATAGTATAAAGCTTTTTTTTCGTTTTTCTACAAAAGATATTTTTTTAAAGATTTTTTTTGTAACACCAAATAAGTATAACACACACATACTTTTATTTTAAGAAGCAAACGGTCTTCAGGTTAAACGGTTGCTGCAATTGACCGGCATAAATAACCAACTCCAAATGAGATTGCAGTCTTGATACCGATGGGTTACTTTTTCTACATTAGATGCTAGTCTGCATAAGCTGCTATAAGAGAAAGGGAGCGACAATACTTTTTATAATATGATAGAAAGAATGTGCAGTCTAGCTTATGATGAGTGGCCACCACCGCTCATGGACGTTCAAGCGCGGATTAGAAAGAAAGAAAGAAAGAAAAAAAGAAAGAAAGAAGAAAGAAATCCTATTTATTCACGATGAATGATACACAATAAACTTAGGAAACTAAACGTAAAGATAAGCTAAGCAATACCATTAGAGTGATCTTACCTGTGCTTGGTCTCAAAGTTGCTTAGCTAACCCTTACTACACAGGCTTTCACACAGCCTTTCTACACTCATAGCCCCACAGTAGTGTGGCTTGTAGTTGACACATTTTCTCTTGTGTCGTGGGTACCATGGACACACACTAGACGAATATATAAACACATGACCCAGAACATGAATCTAAACTCATCATTCAGATACCTGTCTGGCCGGGAATCGAACCCGGGACCCATTGCGCGTCATACCGGTATGGTAACCGCTCCGCCACGTGGGTCGTCAACCCTTACTACACCATTCTTATCCATGCGCCAAAAAATGATGTTACATTGGTATTAATGTAATAGAACAACAGATGATTCTAACAGCTTCTAGACTACTGTTGCGGTTTGCCGTTTTCTAGAACAGCGATGCATTTAGTATGATCGATGCCCGTTGCTCGTGCGAAACAAATTCGCTGCTATTTACTATGCAACATAACCGCTACAGTAATGATACACATGTACACATGTTTTTCAATATTGTTTATGGATCACTTCTGCGAATATACATACGATCGCAAAACGCAACTGTGTTAATGCCCTAACAGTCAACCAAAGGTTCAAAGATAGTTTTGGAATTGGTTGTGAATCACCGAATTGTAATTTATTAATCTATTTAACAGAGCAGTGATAGCCTAATTGTTGAAACTTGCCCCATCGGGAGGTCTGAGGTTCAAACCGAAACACACACCACTGATTTTTCTAAAATTATGTGCGTATTATCGCTTTTCGGTGAAGGAAAACATCGTGAGGAAGCCTACACACCCGAAAGTTTTTTAAAAAAAAAGTTCTCGCAGGGGTGTAAAGTCCACCAATCCGCACTTGGCCAGCGCGGTGGACTATGACCTAAACTCTCTCATTCTGAGAGAGGACCCGTGCCCAGCAGTGGGACAATAATGGGTTGACGAGAGAGTATATTTAATAAATTAAAAGACTTTAATTTCTAGTTAATAACATGGTTGGAAAAAAATAAAATGAATTTTATTTCCGTTGACCTGTTTGATTTATATCGATTTAAATCGACAGAGGATATCCTTTTGCGAAATTATTGGCTAGAATCAGATTGCAGATGAATATTGGCACGCATGACCAAATTATAATCGGAATATACCATTTACTTTACATTGTCCATATATGCACTTTGGTACATTATATTTTTGGGAACATAGTACAGTTTGTTCCACGCGGTACAATGTTTTGTTTACAAAAATAATACATTAGTTTAATATTTAGAATATATACAGTGAAATATTTATGGACCAAGAATGAAAACGTGGCAATATTGTTATTTGTAAGCACCGTATGTATACCTACTAATTAAACGTTCTCCGCCTGACTACACCTATTAGCAATTTTCCAAAAAAAAAAACTTTCCATTTTTTCTTTGTCGTAGAGAAAAAAGGATAGTAGGTTAAGAAATTGCAATTAGAAATCAGACACAAATATTTATTTTTTACCAATGCTTAAATTAGGCACCTTATTTTTTCTTTGTCGTAGTGAATAAAGTATAGTAGATAAAGAAATTGCAATTAGAAATCACAAACAAATATTTATTTTTTACGTATGCTTAAATTAGGCACCTTAATTTTTCCATATAGAGAACAATACCATTATTTGTTTAATTATCGTTAGAATGTCTAACTTCTCGCACGTTCTAATTATACTACTTTCATCTACATTATCTGAGAGATATCTTTTCATATCAAAGCTCGGTTATCCCACAGATTATTAGATCGTAGCAGAGAAAGTAGGTTGAGTTGCAAAAGAAAAACGATACATGACGTTTCCAATCAGGGTTTAATGAAATATTTGTTACTAGCTTATTCTTACGGTTTCGTCCGTTTCGGTCATGTCTACCACTATATTGAGTATCCTATGTTTTAATGGAGGCAATAAATTATGTATTCGACAAATTTCAACGAAATCCGACTGGTAGTTTTTTCATAAAACAGTAACAAACTTACATTTATTATATCAGTAAGGAATCAGTTAAAAAATCAATGTTTCGATTGTCCCGTGAGAATAAGATATTTTCCCACAGTAAAAAGTAGCATATATGTTAATCCAGAGTGTCAGCTAACTCTCTAACAAATTTTATGAAAATCGCTCCAGCCGTTTACACGTGAAGAAGTAACAAACATACACACTCACAAACTTTCGCCTTTATAATATTAGTATGAAGTATGATATGATTCTTAAGGTAAGCTCGCGTAAATTTAAAGAACAGTAAAATACTTGTAATTATCACATTTGCCTGTAAACAATTTAACTGTTCGTTACCAAATTCATATTATCACAAAGCTGGGTAAAGAATTCTTCTTAGTATGGAAAGGATTAAGATCATGGATTAAGATTAGGTAAAGTTCATGGCAGCGGGTTTTGTATAGGAATCTTTCGAACTTTGAAGATACCTACTCTGGACACTCAGGTTTTTTTTGACGTTTTTATTAGCTTCACCTGTTTGTTTGTAACCGACTTCTTTGGGCGCGATTTTGACCCACTTTAAACGGCCAGATTTCGTTCAAACTTTGTAGATTTATTGAGGACCGATGACTTTTTAAGATATTATCGAAATGATAATCACTCTACTCATATCTGTCAATAAAATATCTATAAACATTGACACCATGCACCCCACGCTTTTTTTAAAATAAAATATATTTTTTTAATTCACACTATTATTAGTTTATATTAATTGAAATTTTTAACACTATTTTCTTAATTTAAATTCATTTAAATTTATTTTCTATTTTTTAGTTCGGTTTTCTATAAAAAGCGTGTTTTTTAGTTTTTTTTAACTATTATTTATTTTCTACTTTTTAGTCAAATTAAAAAATGGAATATTTATTATTTATTATTTATTATTTATTATTTATTATTTACCACAATTTAACTGACACATAATGAGTATTGATATGATGTGAAATGTCTGTAATTTACATAAGCCTACACTACCACAGGACCGGAACACGACCTCAACTGTGATCCGGCCAGAAACTGGCTTTATCTTTTTCTTTTGTATATCCTTACTAGCTGTACCCGCGGCTACGCCCGCGAGCAAATCAATGTATCGCAAAGTTTTTCCCGCGCATATCTCCACTCAGTAGGAATTCTACGATAAAAGTAGTCTACATGTTGTTCCATAACATTTTGTATAGTAAAAAAACCCGTAAAAATCAGCCGGTCAAGGATTACCCGGACAAACACAGAGTGAAAAAACGAATTTTAAGTGTGTATTTGTGGGTAGGTGCATATTGTTATGTAAAATGTTATGAAAATAAGACGAATCAGAATATCGTAAACCCCTTTTTTGAACCAATTTACAGTCTTAGTGGTCACATTAACAATATCGGAATACATCTTTTCAAACAACGCCTCCACATTTAAACCAAAGCGCATCGATTATAAAGATGGATTTTAACTTTTATGAATTGAAAAATACTATTTTAAGTAATTTGGTTAAATTTCTGAGTAAGATTACATATAGGTGAACCTACTTTTAACATTAATTTGACAACCTTGACGACCCGCGTTGCGGAGCAGCTACCACACCCGGTTCGATTCCCGGCCAGACAGGAATCTGAATAGATTCATGTTCTGGGTCTGGGTGTTTCTATATACGTCTTGTGTGTCCATGGTACCCACGACACAGGAAAAAGTCCTAATGTGGGGCCTATTGTAGAAATTGAAATTGTTGAAATTTTCTATTTTATTGAGTGTAGAAAGCGTATTTTTATTAAAAAAAAAAGTTTGTGTGGAGGAGTACCGGGAGGCGGGTTGAAGGAATCCAAAAATTTTGTTGGTTAATGTCTTCGATCTCGACGGCTGTATCTACAGAATCTTCATCCCAAATAGTCAAATAACAATCCCGCATTGAATTTCCAGTATTCCTTTGATTTGAAATATTAAAAATGTTAGAGAAATCGTTGCTACAAATCTTGAGTGGACGCTCAAAGGCGAATAGGCAGGCATTATGACCGCTTTTTAAAAGTGTGGCCGCAACGCTGGACGACGCCACGGCAATAGCTATTTTTCTATCAGATCTTATATTTTTCGCTAATAGTAAATATATTAAAAACGTTTTACCCGTGCCTCCTAGTGCATCTAACTAAAACTAAAAATCTAATGACAGTATCAATGATACGTAAATTAATTTTGGTTCTACTAACATTTAAGCGGCGCTCAGGTATGTTTATAGTTTATCTTTATTAAGCCTTGTTTGTGGTTCATTACATTAAAATTTGAATTTGTCGGCAAGGTAAATCCAAATAATTTTGTACTTTTACCTGACAGAGGTTAAACCTTTATTAATTTCATATAAACTTTGTGACACATTGATTCCCAGGCGGGCGAAAGCTTTGCATTTCCGATACTAAATAATATTTAAAAATGAGGTGGTTATTAAAAAAATAATACTAAAATTAGTTTTTATGAAAACTACAGATTACAATAATAATAATAATAATGTACATAAGACAACTGGATTCGAACCCCAGACCTCGCGTTTCTAATCCGCCCGACTTGGCACCACACGGCTATCACGATTTTAATAACAGATGCGAAATTCACATACTTATGAGTTAAGAACATCATCTATTTTGGCTTATTTTGGCACACTTTGTTATTCTAAAATTAATTTAAAATATGTTGTTATTTAAATGCATGTTTTCTATAACATTATTTATTACTGAACATATCATAAATATAAAAAGAACAATAATGTTGACCTTGTTCGTTTGTTATTAGAGCCAAGTGTTCATCAACCATGCTTCAATATTCATAAATGCAATTATTTATCACAAAAGTTGCAAAAGCTTCTTTCATGATATAATTGTTATTTAGATATATATTTATTTAGATATTATTTATATATATTATATTTATTTAGATACTGATCGACTTATTAATGTTAGTATTTTGCTTAAAAGACTATCAATTGTATTTTGTCCTTAATATTTGTTTTCGCAAAAAATGTACGGGTGTGGTCAATAACATAACTTTATTTATGCAATAATAGTTAAGAAACTATTTATGTAACATGAACATGGAGTGACAAATGGAGTCGATAATTTTATTTTGAAACAATGTAAAAACATTTTATCGCCTTTGAATTATTAAATTCGAATAACTATTTTACTTTAATAGTATGACGCGCTATCTGTTATCAATTGGGAATCCCTGTACTCTAAGAGCGATTTTACATTAGGTCGCAAGCTGCGCGGCCACAGCGCGTCAACGCATGCTTTTTTATTATTGAAACATTTCATAAATTCATAAATTAAATTAAAATCAATTTGAATTACATCTATTATTATGATAATTAATAGTTACAAATTTATACGTATTATTTTTGAATTAATTTAGAATGACATCCGGGCGGCCATTATGGCTACTGTTAATGTCACACTACTGTCATGTCACACATATTTACATTTGAATTTAACAAAATACGCGACAATCCAAATTTTACGGATATATGTTGTCGACTCGAAATCAATGTTTTTTTATGTTTTATTATTTAGATAAGGTTTCAAGTAAGTCTATCGTACCCCTTGACGGACTTGTCAATATGGGACTTTGTCAAAAACGAACTTCCATACAAACATTTATGCTCGATTTTAACGCGTTCAACCCATTTTTTTCGATAAAAAGCAGCCTATGTCCTTTCTCGAGGTCAACACTATCTGTGTGCCCAATTTCATAAAGATCGGTTCAGTTGTTTAGGCGTGATTAAGTAGCAGACAGACAGACAGACAGACAGACAGACAGACAGACAGACAGACAGACAGAGTTACTTTCACATTTATAATATTAGTAGGGATTAAATACATATCTTCAAAATATCAAAAAGTCGTGTTGAAAATTCGAACACCAAGTTTAAGAGTGTCACCTCTTAAACTTGGTGTTCGAATTTTCAATCGAATTTTCATTCCAAATGTCTTATCTCTTATTAATTAATTTAATAAGTGCAAATACCAAATTAAATTACAGTAATGACTAATTTCATTAACATTGAAAAGACATAAAACTCATAAATTATGACTGAGTTACAACATCGTTACGTGAATGATGTGCCTAATTAATATTGTGAAGTAATTTGGACACAACAAAATGAATATATTTTTTATTATTGCCACATTTTGTTAACCGTTAATTAGGCGACTAATCTTTTTATTATTTAGCGGGTACTCACGGGTACTGCGATTTTTGGCTATGACCACGATCCATGCAACTGGGTCGAAATATTGGCAGAAAGAAATTCAAAAATCGCATACTGTGAGTACACGTTACATAATAAAATGTATAAATTCCGCGATAATATTAATTTTAAAAACATATAAAGCGACTAATCTGCCTAAAATTAAGTTACATGCTTAGATGGGTTTTGGGTAAAACATATTTTCATTGTGGTATACAAGATGGAGTACCTCATTGCTTGCTTTGCTTTGAGATTAACAGAGAAATTAGGTACACAACGCATATTACAATGAATTACTGTCAGATTTATAGTAATAGTATTTTCTATTTTTATTAGTTACGGTTTTCTATTTTTATTAGCTCTTCTTCGCGACCTCGAAAGCGGAGACTATGATACGAGGTGATATAAACATTTTACCCCATTTAATCTCTTTAGGAGTGAAATATCAAAGAATCCTTTCTTAGTGAATTATAATACTATTGTCCAAATTTTATAATTCTATAGTATATTGAGCTCTGCGATGATAAGTCAAAAGTTAGTATATTTTCCCTTTTATATTTAGACTAACAACAGTATTTTAACAATAATTAATTAATCAAATACAATGATTAGACAATGGGTCAAGGAATGCAAAATCATCGTTAAGTGAACTTTCCCAAAATATAGCAAAATCTGGTACCTAATGATCCCTCCACTTAGATACTTCATAAAACTGTGTATAGAATATTTAGACCGTTATAATAAATAACTCTACACTCAAAACCTAGGTGCTTTAGTTTTTTTGTGACGTGGGTGCCTTAGATACACAAAGACGTATACACAAACACCCAGACTATAAATCTTGATTTATCACTTGATTTATCTGGCTATCTGTATTTTATATAATAACTTAATAATATGTTATATTCATAATATTAAGGTTATTGGACATGAGATTAACATCACATAATAACTATAAAATTTCCAAATAAGTGCTTTTTTCAAACGATTCGTCCAATAACTGGAGAATGTCGGGTGACTGAGAGATTTTAAGCATTTTTTTGGTTTCGTTAAACGAAACCTGTATAGTTACCAATTCTAAAGAACTCCTAAGTGTCACTAGCTAGTTGGGACCGCAAACAATGGTAAGAGCGAGCAGGTAGTTGGTGAAACGACCACAGCTATACGACAATAGACAGAATAGATGGCAATGTGATGTTCTTTGTATCCGCGAAATTAACTCACGCTACGAACGGAGGACTGATCTTTTCTTTGCAATTTAATGTCTGTGGTTCTCTTAAAGGTTTTTAACTGACTTCTTTATGTTATAGGCGAAATTTACCAGAGAAATGTGTGTTTAAATGTGTGAGTTTTAGATGTGATATTATACATTGAATTGTAGTGTAAACAGTAGCCTAATGGGTAAAGTGAACCTTAACAGAGAATCGACGTTTAAATAAAGGGCTCGATAGCACTGATTTTAAATTAAAAAAATATCAAAGATGTGGGAAACATTCGTACTAATAAATAATGTCAAACATTCGTACTTGCCCAGCATGGTGGACTATTGCCTTACTCCCTATGAAAGGAAAGTCGAGCGTAGCGGTAGGACTATAATGGTAGCAGGTAGTAAAGCACAGCGCGTCATCGATCAGTTTAGTAATCGCTCTGTCATGTGGTTGTCAATACATATATATGTCTTAAACTCAGTGAACACTTTCTTCAGAGGGAGAGTGAATACGCAGCATCAAGTCTGCGTACTCTTTGCTACTCTACTACTAGCTAACGTCAAACCAGCTCAAGTCGAGACTTTTTTTGAATATATAAGATTTAAGTAGCAAACGAGCAAGCGATGGCACATGGCAAGTAGTCTCTGCTGCCAATGGACATTTGTAAGCCATTGCATACGGAATAATGGTTCTATCTGACGCCAATCACAGATGCATTACTGCTCCCGACAGCTAAAAATGTACACCTCATCTGAAAGTGATCCGGCAACCACACCCATCCAACGAAACACAAGAACTACTTTACGCTAAATGTGATGTGGCGGTGGACTTAAGTTAAAGTCTTTTGATGTGACTACGTCTTATAATTCGGTAGAAGCGGCTGCACGCACCAGAAACATGACTCATGCGCTTGTTACCTCGCTCTGAGGCGTTCCATTTAAGGCTTGAAGTGCAAGCGAGAGCGCGGAGTGAGCGACAAAAAGGCACAATTGGCCTCCGCGTTCGGCAGCGTTCGAAATCTGTCTCCTACTTGAGTGACCGATGCGTCCGCATGAACAGCGTTCAAATAACTCGATCAATTCCATTGTGATTCCCATTTACCTCCTTCTCTATATCCATACAAAATATATATCAAACAAATAAAATTAAAATTTTCTTTTGAAAAATGCAACCAATCCATCAGTATTTTATTACTGATGGATTGGTTACGTTCAACTATCGTCACTAAACTGACTTTACAGACAACCGATTTTTTAATATATAAACAGGATAACAAAATACAAAACCAAATCAAATGATAATGATCATGCATGCAGAGTAGTTGGAAACATTTTAAGGCACACGTAGGGTCTGACATTTAAAATGAATAGTTTTAATAATTTATTTTTGTTCAACAAATCCTGGTACATATAATTATACTTACATATATTTTGTATAACTTGTCGCTTTATTAAATTGTACGTACTATTTAGGTTGACAAAAACTGTTCAAACCGTGCACCCAGTGAGGGCTTCGAAAAAACACCCAGTTCTTAAAGACCCTTACAATTCTTAAATGTTACCTGCTTGCTTTTTTGCAATAATGGTCGAACGCCATTGTGTTATAGAATATTTGAATACCTTGGACGTAGGAATCCATTAAAATAACGTCTCAATTTGACAGAATAATTATGTTACGATATTTAACTGATGTCGAAAAAAGAGTTTCTACGTTTGTTTGCATATTTTTATTCTTAATTTTTTAAGCACTGAAGTATTTATTACATAAATCTATGTGTATGTTTCTGAACATATTTACGTAAATTAAATGTTTATTTTGCGAATACACTCTGTCTAAGCTTGAATAAATTTTAGCAACTATTGATAATAACTTTAAAGTGAGAAATTAAAATCAATTAATCGAAACATTAACACTAAAACTAATCATTTTGTAGCTATTAGAAACTAATGAAATGGCGTAAATAATTTAAAAACATTTTGTAATTTCGCTTATATCTGTACAAGGCTCTATGAAAATAGAATGGGCAAATAAAATCCTAATACCGGGAAACCTTTTGTGTTTTTATGTATAGCTTCATATTTTTATTCGTTGTAAGTTATTTAAACAAGGATAATATTTATTTATATAATCGTGCGAAGTTCGTTAATTACAGGAACAAGTTATTTTTTACACATGTTTCCTTACTAATTTAACTAATTATTATTTTAATCCGGTTTTTTTAAACTGTTCTTATCCAGGTGTATTTTATAACTTGTTCTATTTTTACAATAGTTATAATTATTTACTTTAAGCTCATAATACGCTAACTCAAAATTTTCAAAGAAATAAGTAAGTAATGGGGCTGTTCAAAAAATGGGGGTGTTAAAATGGCCCTCCTTCAAAGCTAGTGATGCATTGGCGACTCCTCCGATTTTGTTCATAGGTAACAGTGACTACGTTTCACCGGGTAGCTTCCTTATCGTGTGACGTAAACATTAAACTACTTATTTATTTATAGATTTTTGTACACCGTAACATCATAGTAAAACACATTAAAAATACATAGTGCAAAGGGCTACTTGTTCCAAAATGAAATGCAAATCTCGTGTGCACAAAGTAGGATTAAATATAAACAAACACATAAATACATGCATAATAAACAAATATAACAAGTAAATTATAAGTAGAAATATATTTATGCTATGCACTTTACAAATTAATGTATGGAAAGCATTAAGTAGAGGTAAAGTTGCAATCGCAGTCAAACCAAGAAGAGTTCCACTACCAACTTTATACCTTTTTTTTTGTTACGGGGAGGAAACCTTCAAAAGGTATACCGAAGTTTTGGGAGAGACTCCGGGTTATGTTGGTTTTTTACCCACTAAAACCTCCTCGGTGGCCTTCCTCAGCGCTTGTAGTAGTGGACTCGGAAACTCCAATACCTACCACCGCTCAAGTAATTTGTTTTCGCTACTCAAATTGGCGCGTGAGCTACTTATCATTAAGCCGGTTGGCCCATAACTCAATTACGTTGGAAGCGCACGCCATCGTCCATGGAACAATACAGCACCATCAACAACCATGTCACGTAATTTTGTATAATTGTGACGTTAGATCATTAAGAATTAAGGCGCATACGACCAGATGGATTTATTTCGTCAACCTGACCGCGCTGGGCAAGGTCGACGATTCGAGAGTTACTTCTGTTCTTGCTTTACTTTAACGTAATTTTATTAATATTTTTAAGCGAAAGTTTGTATGGATGTTTGTTACTGTTTCACGTACTACTGACCGGTTTTTGCTGTAATTTAGCATATGCATAATTTCAGACCTACATTGACACATAACATACTCATAATTTTGGTTAAAATTATAAATGTGAAATTATGGAACTGTGTGTGTATGTTTGTTGGTCTTTCACGCAAAAACTACTGGTTGTATTTCACTAAAATTTGGGACTCGCATACTGTGGCGTAGCTAGGCGTGGGTGCAGTGGACCATCGGACACGGCCTTGCACTCAAACGGGCCTCCAGAGGCATCATTGGAGGAAGAGGCGGAGGCATTTTCAAGGGCACCATCGAATGGAATCATGCAAAGGGGCCTCGCTGATAGGAGTTTGCCCACGTCTACTTAGCCCGCGCTACGTCACTACACGCATAGTTTACAACCTACATTAACACACCTACATTATCGTGGTAGACGTCGTCGAAGTCCCTGTAGCTCTGGGATCAGAATAGGGCTACAGTATACCCTACGTGTCGTAAGAAGCGACTAAAAGGGGCTTCCGGGGTTGCGGGCGGCTAGAGTGGGAGCTCGAAACGTCCAGCCAGGCGGTCCCGGGAAGGACGGCGGTATGTGTGGTCGCATACCGTCTAAACGGAGCTGCCATCTGGGTGGAGCCCGATGGGACAACGCGCTCAGAGGATCCTGGTTACGTTCCTTTGGAGATCCCGTAGTCCACTTTGTAGCGCCGAGGACGGCCACCGGGGTTTTAGTGCGGTAAAAATCACACATAACCCTGCGTCGCTCCCACGGTGTCGGGTACCTTTTGAAGGTTCCCCCTCAAAAAAAAAGACGTCACCGAAGCAGACAAAACCGCGAGAATAGTCTAGTTTGTCACATATGAACTGTTTTTTATAAACTAAAGTGAATGCGCACGCACCTCAGTTTTTGTCAAGGACATAATACGCGCATGTTACTCTTACGCAATTGTAAACAACTTTTAAAAGGTTTTTTAAATGGATATTCGTAATAATATCTTTAACATATGTCGATTAAACTACTGTGAAATCTGGGAAAACCTCAAGGTTTACTGTTAACTTTCGAGAATTGCTAACTATACCAATGCAGTAACACCAGTATTTTTATATTTTGCTTCTTTCCCTCTACCCGTGTGCTCTCCTCCTAGAAAAAGGTTTAAGGCAGTAACTACAAACTAAGAACTTCATAGAATATTAGTAGGTTTTCTCAGGACGTTTCCTTAACTATTTTTGTAGGAGTTATTTGATTTCTATTACGCATAGTTATGCCTTTTATAAAACTGTACTCGGTGTCTATCTTTTTTTATAATAAATAAACAATCAATTTTACTTCTTTATTGTTTAAAAATATAAAACACCTTTCAACCTTCTATTATAATCCGGTCATACGAGTCACTAATTATTACCATAGTGCTGTAATTTAAGTCAGTGTTTCTCAAATTTGGCGATAACACTCCCTTTTGAACGCTGGAGACCTAGAGTTTGGTGGTGAAGCGCTTTAGGAAGAGCGAGATTTTAAGTTTTGCAATTCCCAGAAAAAGAGGGTTTTTTTCTCGCACAGGTATTTCAAAGATAGGTTACAGTAAATCACCGGCGTATTTATTCTCAAAACCTAAAAAGGGGACAAAAAAATACAATTTATTCTTAAAGTGGGCGGCGGACACAAGAAGTTTGGGAACCTCTGATAATTTTAGGCGGAAGCAAATTACGAGGAAGTTGTGTAAAACGTATCGGTATATTTTTAATACATTTGAGAACGCAACCACGGAGGCTTTTGAACTTCGAAGGATAACGCCTTTCAACAAACTACGTAACGTTAATAAAAACACCCAAAGGTCAAAGGGCAATTCGGACCCTGTGAGTACGTAAAGAGCATAAAAATGGTTTCTTCCTATAATTTCACTTTCATGAGGAACGAGGAAGTATTTAAAGAGCAAATTAACATATATTTTCTGATATGAGAATACCCTGCATCAATCAGAAATCAACTTCCGTTTTCGATGATAAAGCATTCATGATAAACAGGTTATATTTTATGTGCACATAAGTGAACTATAAACAAATACATAACTTCACTTTTAGGTAAACATATATAAAACTATCCAATAGGTGTCCATTGGATGGTCAGATCACAGACATAATTATCAATATTCCATTTCTTAGAGGATTTAAGTTATGGAGAAAGACGCGGGAAACAGCGGGTTTATAATATTTATATCCGTTGAATTTCAATCTCGGTCTTTAACTTAAAGTAATATTGATTTTAAATTAATTTACCAAATTAATAGTTCAAGGCAAAAATAGTCATGACTGTATTCGTGGTTGAGCCGCACAGGGATCTACAAACCTATTAAATGTTTTAGACACTAATATCCAACAACACACAGCAGTGATAGCCTAATGGTTGAAACTTGCCCTCTCGATCGGGATGTCCGAGGTTCAAACCCAGGCACGCACCACTGATTTTTCTAAAATTGTGTACGTATTAGAAATTAATTATGACTGCTTTTCGGCGAAGGAAAATATCGTGAGGAAACCTACGCACCTGAGAGATTTTTAAAAAAAAAAGAGTTCTCGGAGGTGTGTGAAGTTCACCAATTCGCACTTGGCCAGCGCGGTGGACTATGGCCTATAATCCTCTCATTCTGAGAGAAGAGCCGTGCCCAGCAGTGGGACAATAATGGATTAACGACTATCCAACATTTGGTCAGAAATTTCTAGAGTAGACGATAAATTTCAAGAGTAAAAAAGTTCAAGAGCACAAAATAAGTCACCAACAGTTTATAATTGTAACTTTACGAGTTCAATTTCTAACGAGATTTAACTTGACAGATCTTTTTGTATAACTTTTTTCACTTCAAACTCTACATCAAGCGGCATATTGTACTGCGTGGCTACGTGTCGCATTCTCTCGTTTATTACTACGAAAAACGATATAGAGCCAGTTTTTATAGTTCAATGAATAAAATATAAAATGGAATACGTATTTCAGTAACATGGTTGAAAAAATTCGCGTTGTCACGCTTATCTTGGCGTATTTTTTAGGATTGAAAAGGCAAACAAGCATGCAGTCCACCTGATACTGGTCACTGGCGAATATGAACTTCTATTTTTAACCGACTTCCCAAAGGAAAGAGGTTATATATTTGTCACGTATATATATATTTTTTTAATATTTGTGATTTCTGTCTCCTTAAACTATTAGTTCTTAGTGTCTTTAGACTTTAATTTTATAACCTAAAAATATAAGAGAACCGTGTAGTGAGCTCATTTGTCTTTTCTGTCTCTGTATAATATTTACTCTTAGTGTGTTTAATCTTTGATTTTATAATTAAATTATTAGAGAACTATGTTCTAAGCCCGTTGATCCAATCTAAATAAATTATTAGGTAACCGTGCTTACTGGTACTAATATAATACTTTGCTACTCGTAACCAGGTCACCAAGGGGTTTTTTCCATAAGATTGAACGAACGAAGATGCGTACGCATCTATTATCGGTTTCAGATAGAACCGCAAAAATATAGAAAAAAAGTCAGTAAATTGAATGTTTAGTGATTTCCATGGGCAATTACCAATTGACCACTAGGCATGCTTGTTTTGTCCCTGTAGTTCCGGGACCAGAATAGGTACGGTATCCTCTGCCTGTCGTAAGAGGCGACTTAAAGGGGTTTCTGGGGTTGCGGGAAGTAAAAGTGGGATCTCGGACCGTCCAGTCAAGTGACCCCGCGAAGAACGATGGCATGTGTGGCTGCATGCCGTCGTAAACATCGAGAGGCACAGTGAGTAGAATCAGTCACCGGGGAAGGGCCCAAAAGAGGCATTGCGCTCCGAAGACTCCGGATGCGGTCGTTTCGAGATCCCGGAGTCCTCTTTATAGCGCTGAGGACGGCCGCCGGGGGGTTTTAGTGAGGTAAAAATCCCACATAAACCGGCATTGCTTCCACGGTGTTGGTTACCTTTTGAAGGTTTCCCCTTCATTTTAAAATAAAATAGATGACCCGTAACATTTACAGTTCATAGACGTACAGCATAAGTTGCATATTTTTGTTCGTCCAATCGTTATCTAAATGAGATCTGCCATTGAATGGGATCGAGTCGCAGCATCATGCCAATCTCGCCGCACATCTGGATGTAAGCGACCGTGTAATTGAGGCACATACATAATATCGTACGTGTGTATGAAGTAAATGTAAATTAAATTGATTTCATGCGAGCAGTACTACGCATACTACATCATAACGGGATATCTATAAGAAAGTCTTTTACCAGGTGGTAGAACCAGTGTAGTTCGGTCAACTTATTTCTAGCGAGAAACAGTTCCTGCGTTTTTGTTGCCGGCATACTTTTGAATGATGCGACTATCTTAGTCCTCGCGAGTAGCAACGCATCTGTGATTGACTTCAGTTGGAACCGATGTTCTGTATGAACTTGATTACAGGTGTCCATGGGCAGCAGTGACCACTTACCATCAGGTTGACTGTATACTCATTTGCTTCTTTTATCGGAACAAAAAAATCCCATAACGTTCTAATATATGTTCATAAATATAACTTAGTATAAGTAAAAAATAATGATATTAGTCATTTCACTTATTGTATTTGAGTTCCGGTTCACATGCGGCCTTCCGGTGTTTTTGTATAATTATGGAGTAGTGGATTAATGCTAAAATTATACTTATTCAACTCTCATGTGTACATTTTATACGTAACGGGTACTCGCGCGGTTTTTGAATTGTTTATGCCGATATTTTGACCTAGTTGCATGGATGCTGGTCACGGCGAAACTGAGGTAGAAGGGAGAATAAGTACTATCAAACTTAAAAATAAAATGAGAATATACATAAGAGTATAGTTCTATATTTTTTTTATCTGATCGAAATAGCAAACGAGCATACAGTCCACCTGATGGTAAGTGCTCACTGCCGCTCAAAGACTCTGTAAGCAACTTTAAATAGATCATGGATTCTGTGTGAAGTGAATCACAGATGCGTTGCTACTCCCGAGGACTGTGATGGTCGCCTCATTTAAAAGTGTGCTTGCAACCACACCCTTCCATGGCAAGAACTGCTTCACGCTGGAAATAGGTGTGGCGGTGGTACTTCCCCGGTCGAACTACACCGATTCTACCAATAATAATATTATTACTTATATATATAAGTTATAAGATATAAAGTGTATTTTGAAAGGTGATAGAAAACTTTGGTGTTGTAATCCGGAGGCACTACCGCTTCACTTATTTCTGTCTAATAACGTAAGTTTAAGCGCTGTTGTATTCTGATTTGAAAGGCGGAGATTACAAATTTTCATATACCGCTCATCTGATAATAAATGGCCTCTACTAACCAACATGACTGCAAGGTCTTTTGCTATTTTTATATTCCAAAAAAAATGGTCTGGGTCATTAGATACCTTATATTTACCAGGAGGCTTGAGTGCAGTGACACCACAGTCGCTATTTCTACCTCATAAGTGATAATAACATTTCTATATTCGATTGAAGAGTGGGTTTATTTCACAAATTTGTCGGGTCCGTCCAAAGCAAAATTGTACATAACTATCCGATTAAACTGTCAAACCTAATTATTGCAACAGCTGATAAAGGAGAAATTTGAGAGTGAGGTTAACTCTGTCAAATGCCTATTATTGTTGAAATTCTCTAAAAGAGACATTTATTGTTTTAAGTCACTACTTTATTAAACTAAACTCGTTCTAAGGGTAGAGATTAGTTTTCGAAACCGACATTTATTCGTCTGTTGTGGAAACCAATCTACCCTTAGAACGAGTTTATGACGTTTCCTCAAAACAATCACCGTTTAATTGCCTGCTCATAGATTGCATTATACATGTAATGGTGTGGCCAAAAACGATAACGGAAACTCCTAATGTAATTTACAATATATGACAAAAAAGTAAAATTTTATCGTTATGAGTAAGGACAATAAATTTGTACTAAGGGCATTAGCTTTAGTCTAGAGTGGCCTTAGTCTGGAGTAGAAAATATCTAAGTGCGTGGAGAAATTGTTTTGAAAAAGATGTAAGTAGATACTTTGCAGTAATTGTGATGTGACGTTTTTCTATATTTGTGACATGATCTTAGTTGTGTTACATATCTATATTTTGACGTTAATTACAGATACATCTTTATTTTCACAGTTGAAAAAAGTATGAAACAAAATTTATTTCATTAATTCTGTTGCCAGTAAGTGTAATTATTCCATCTACACATATTCTTTATGATCTGATTTCATTATGCACTTGCCGCTTTTATCTTAAACCATCAACTTTCGAATTACGCAACGACTTTTCTCATTATAAACTATAGTATTTTTTGCTATTCATGTGAATTATTCATAAAAAATAAGTCGTGATAAGCTTATTACGGTTATAGATCTAAGCACGCAATTATTTCATTTGAAATATCTTTGCATCATGTCATTAAACAATTGCCACATAGAACTATTCAAGGAGAAAACCGACCAATTATAATTAGATTTGTGTTTTATTGAGCATGACAGGCGTTAGGCTTACGGATGATTTCTCTATTTATACAAATATTATGAAGGAAAACTTTGTATTTTTGTATGTTTGTCATGAATTAACTTAAAAGCTACTGAACCGATTTTAAAACTTCTTTCACCATTAGAATGTTACATTACCTCTGAGCAACATAGCCTATTTTAAACTAGAATATATAAGGCGTTTTTAATATATAATAATAATATAAGAGAAAATATCAATATCTACGAAAGCCGCACAATGATTAGTGTACCCTTACGCAAAGCAGTCATCGCAAAATGTTTTAGAACTACTATTGGAATAGCATCAACACCCACTGCTGACTATGACTATTGACCTCAAATGTATAAAGGTTAGATTGATTACATTAAAGTCTACGCGAACGAAGTCGCGTCGGTTATGCTAGTGTCTAATATATTTATCGTACGAGGCATGATTTTAGATAATTTTTATAAGATTGATGGTGATTGGTCACTGCCGCCCATAGACATCTACGTAAGCATATATTCAAAAAGGACAAGGGTTTTCATAAGTCAATCATAGGTGCGTTGCTACTTCCAATGACTAAGATATTGCTTTATATAAATGTGAGCCGGCAACCACACGTTTCTACCGGTACGCAAAAACTGCTTCACGAAATTTAAAAAAGAAATAGTCTAGAATAAGCGAATAAAATAAACCTCGGAATTCTTAACGAAAAATCTACTCCACTCCAATTGGACCTTGATAGGTTTGATAGACATTAAACTGCAATAGTTATTTTAATTTGACGACCGGCGTGGCGGAGCGGTTACCATACCGGTTGACGCGCAATGGGTCCCGGGTTCGATTCGCGGCCAGACAGGTGTATTCGTCTTTTGTGTATCCATGGTACCCACGACACAGGAGAAAATCGTACTGTGGGGCTATGAGTGTGGGGAACGCGCTCAGAGGATTCCGGTTGCGTTCCTTTAGAGATCCCGGAGTCCTCTTTTTAGCGCCGAGGATGGCCACCGGCGTTTTAGTGCGGTAAAAATTTGTCATAACCCTGCGTCGCTCCCACGGCGTCGGGTACCTTTTTAAGGTTTCCCCATCGAAAACAAAAAGGTACTTCCTACCAAAATTCACTCAACGCGCCTTAAAAACTTTTCAGTTCAAAAAAAACAATAGCCCATCGTTTAATGTTCGCAGTACGACATATCGGAAACAAAAATAGCGCGTAGGCAGTGCGCAATTATTTCCGGAATAATTATATAAATTTATACCATAGCGAATTGCTTATCATTCAATTCGAATCGAAGGTACTCGTAAGCCTGCATTTTAAACCAATAAGTGACCTCTACGCCCTGTGAATCAATGAATCGGAAAATGGCGTGACGGTAGATTTAAAACAATATGTGAGAAACATATTGATATAACCAGTCAATCAAATAACGATTTATTTTATGTAACTATTGACTAATAAAAACTTAGTAGGTATAAATAAAGAATGAATACATCCAGGTCCTCTGTATGTATTCATTCTTTATATATACCATAGGACGTCCTCTTTTTTTGAAGTCAGTTAATTATTCACTAATGTCGAGAAAATATTTAGATGTTTAATTGTGTTGCGTTGCATTCAGAAGGAAAAAGTCTATATAAAACAGGTCTCATACCTTCTAAAATAATCGCATTTTTTGTTTTTATCTGATTGAAGTAGCAAACGAGCAAGCAGTCCACCTGATGGTAAGTGATCACTGCCGTCCATGGATATCTGTAAACAACTTCATACAGAACATGGGTTCTATCTGAAGTCAATCACAGATGCGTTGCTACTCCCAAGGACTATGATGGTCGCCTCGTGTGAAAGTGTGCCGGTAACCACACCCTTCCATCGAAACGGAAGAACTGCTTCACGCTAGAAATAGGTGTGGCGGTGGTACTTTCCCGGTCGGACTACACTGGTTCTACTACCTTCAACCGCCTTACATTTATGTAAGGTGGCATCTACCGAAAACAAAGAACTACTTAAATCTGGAAGTCAATGTTTATTCCTCCATGGAACTGTATTGTATGACATTATAAAATAAACTCAGCAAAGTTAAAGAATTTGCGGATTATTAACTTTACACCATATGGTTAAGCACTAACCTCTACGATGGCTCACTTAATTACTTAACTTCAAATCCCCATCTGTTAAAATTTTCGTAACTACCAATTGCGATATGATACGCTCAATAGCTCCTAGCTTGCGGCTTATTTGCAATAGATATATCAAACTGGATTTGGTAATATCTTCATTACACGCACAAATACCACAAGGATAGATATAATTTCACGTGGAATATGAGAACCGAAATCAATGAGGCAATGCCACTGTGGATATCTTAATGGAAATTAATTAAATTAGTAAACTATATCAATGAGCATTGGTCGCCGTGTCGTACGTAAAATATGTATAGTGTATAGGGGATAAGTAGAATCCTATCAAAAACATTTTCACTGTAAAATAGCACCAAGTTCAAAGTCATAAAATTGTTGAAAACAATCAAATATTTTACAAAAAGTTATGAAATACAAGCACAAAAAACCCAAGTTATAATTTTTTGATAATTTAATATTGAAAAAGTTTTGTTGCAACCTTAAAACTTAACAAAAATCGATCGCGATGAGAATAAGTAGAATGTAGGAGAGCGTCCTTGGATTGAAAGGCTGTTCCCTTGGATACTCTGTCATACGTCTGCAACGTTTTTGTCAACGTCATTTAAACCATGTTAAGCATGTCAGAGATTATTAATCAATTTATCAAGGTATACGACCTCATTCATAAAATAAGAATATTACCACGTCAGTTGTCAATGTCAACTAATCGGTCATTAGCGCCTGTGATGGTTTTATTAATAAATATGTACCCTGATTTGGAATTAAACAAATATCGATATGTTGGATGACAATGCCGACCATTCGATAACAATCCATTGGATTCTGTGACATACATATAAATTGTAACATGAATAATATAATATATTAATGTAAGACTTTAGAATGCAAGTCATTAAGGTGCTTATTTTTAAAATTACAAACACATTTTGATTAATTAACTTGTCAATGGTCCAATTACCGAAGTATTTTTTCAAGAACAAATTAATGATGTCATTAATGTAAGATTTCCGCATACTACTAATACTAAACTGGAAATTTAAGTAGTACAATTCAATTTGTATAACTACCATACCATATAACTTCCATTTCGTGTTTTTTTCTTGAATACTTATAAAAGGTTTTTAATAGAAGCACTGAAAATACCAAAAACAGTGTAACACTAAGTATTTAACCGAGTTTTCTTACATATATTAAAATTTTAGTACTTAGTACCTTACCGTAAAAACGAAAAAAAAAAGTTAATTTTTTACTTTCATAATTACAAGTATCCTATCATAAAAACATTTTTTCTTTTTTTCTGTAGTTACTATCACTATACCCGTCTTTATGTGGAGTAAGATGCATTACAACAATACAATCGGATCGTCATACAGATTCACAGCTGTACATAAAATAAATCCTTAATCCTCATGAAACGTATGTATGACAAGACTGTCGGTGTCTAGAATGTAGGAATTAGCGGTCAGGTGGCCGTGTTAACGTTACGTCAGGTGGTTGCAGAAACGCCACTTGCAACAGCTTGGTCATTAACCCTCCAATGTGCCATTTCCTAAATTTTATCATAATTATTATATTAATACGTGAAGCAAAAACTTGTGACGCTTTTTTAAGTAATATGCCGGGGACGCATTAGTATGCAATTTTGCACGGATATAGTGGACGTAGAGAAGGAATGCCGAATGTTAATATTTTTTTTTAATAATGCATAAAACATACTATAAACACATTACACACACTACCATGCATTTGTCACAAACACATAAATAATAAACGAAGTAGAACATTCAATGTCTTATTACTATGAAGACATATAACGTCAGAAATATCAGTGTCTTTGTTTTGACAATACTCGCTACTGCTTTTAATATTTTTATATTTAAAAAAATATATATTAAAAAAATACGGTCGAATTTCGACCGATGCGACGGGCGACTAGTTAATATAAAAATACATAAAAAATTCAGACGCAATAGCTCTTACCGCGTTATGATATTCATCCGAAGATGCATGTTTAATTTTTTTTATAAGTTTAAAGTTGCAAACGAGCATGCAAGTTACCTGATGGTAAATGATCATATCACCCATGAATATTTTTAAGCAGGTGTCCGGAAAACTATGATAGTCACCTCATACGTCCTATGTCTTGACTTTCAGTTCGTTTTGACTAATTATATTTGACGAATGGTTTAAGTCTTAACACATAAATTTATATTCTTACAATTCGTATGTCATATAGTTGTACTGTAAGCCTTTTTAAATCACTCTTCTCTTGTCATTTAACTCTTTAAATTCCGATAATTTCACCTGGGAGATTGTAGAATGTTAACAAAATATCGATAGCGTTATTCAGAATGCACTAGCGCCACCTCTTGATGAGTTGTAGGAAGTCGCGAAATGTCTATTTTCAATAGGTATATCTACTTAGGCATTCTAAGTGGATTAATCGTGAAGTTGAGTCAGTTCTTGTGGAACTGTTCCTAAAATAAAATGCAATATGTAAATACTAGTGTCATATCGATAAAAAGTTATCCGGATCTGTACAATAAAAGCAACCTTGAACATTTATTTCATGCTTGAAACTAACAAGAGCTTGTTTCTTGTAGAAATTGAACCCGGAACCAAAACACTATGGCAGTTGCAGTGTTAATCACAGATGTTTTCACGATATTTTTTTATCTGACTGAAGTAACAAACGAACATGCAGTCCACCTGATGGTAAGTGGCACATCCACCCATGGACATCTCTAATCAACTTCATACAGAACATAGGTTTCATCTGAAGTGAATCACAGATACGTTGCTACCCCCGAGGACTATGATGGTCGCCTTATGTGAATGTGTGCCAGCAACCACGCCCTTCTATCGAAACGCAAGAAATGTTTCACGCTAGAAATAGGTGTGGCGGTGGTACTGCTCCGGTCGAACTACACTGGTTCTACCACCTTGCAGATATATATGTATTACTTCGAAAAAAGCATGTAAGCATAATTACGTCACTTATCATTTATATCTAGACCTTACTTTAGGCAGAACGGAACCGTGTCGTTTTGCTTGGTACAACAGGGTTCATTGTATTTTATTAAAGTTATAGTTATTATAATGATTTATAATAAAAAAATGTAGTAATTGGTGTATTCAAACATTATGATCCAAACATTGTTTTAGAGTAATTTATTACAAATAATTGGAATTATATTTTATACAATCCTGCAAATGAAACTAAACTGTAATTATATTACAAATAAACTGTAATTGTTATTGCAGTTGTTTATGAATATGCAAATTGTGAAAACGTTTATTTGTTCAATAAATCTTTGAATCTTTTGAATTATATTTTGGACAATGCTGCATGCCTTGATAAACGCACTTTTGGTAGTTTTTTTCTACAATTACAATTTTGTTTTAGACGGCGTCATACTTAAATCTACACTTATTTGCTAATTGAAACGAATGTTAAAATCCAACAAGCTATTTTTGCTGTAGATTCTGTGTGAGTGTGTATAGAATGTACGTACATAGATGTGAACGTATGCATATATGTAATATGCATACGGGAATTTACTATCCGTCTGACGTCGGCAAAATCATAGCTTACAGCAATTCATAAGCGATCGGCAAGACTGTTACGTCATTCGTTGCAGAATCTACCTGACACTGGCTTGCGACACTTGTGGTTAATGACCATCTAGTGCTTTCCATATCTCACTTCTGGTCTACAACTTATGTTGTAATATCAGATATATGCCCAGCAGTGAATCGATAATGAATCACATTTCGAAAAAAAAATATCCTTAATAAACAGTCTCCTGAACATAAAGATAAGACGTAACATTAAGTGACGACGATTTTTGAAAACACAAAAGAATATCTTCAAAATCGTAAGGAATAAAAATATTACGAAGAAGCTCCGGAGCTGATACATACATTATTGCATATATTTTTTTTAATTTATGCAATAATGTATGATGAAAAGTTAATGCAGCACTAAAACCTAATAGATCCAACCATTAAAGATGCTAGGAATGATACCCTAGTCTTTAATCAAATGACACCAGTATAATTAAAGATTTATATAACAGCAATGAACTGTATATATCAAGGAATGAAGGAAGCCGTGACTTTTAAAGCAATTAATTACTTAAATACCGTTTACACGTTGAAAATGTCAGATTTTTCTTTCCTGTATCCGAATAACATTTATAACAAAAATTAATGACGATAAAACCATTTTAGGAAAAAAATTGAATGATCGTTTATAAAACTAATAGTCCAAAATCCCTATGTGTATGGTTATTTCCTCTAAGGTCGTTCCTCAAGTCCCCCTTCCTCAAGAGAAAATTCATAGTGAAAAATATCCTTGTTTCTAAGTATTAAGTAGTTAGATTTATATTAGTTAAGTTGCATACTCGATTTGCCTAACAAATGTACACTCCGATGTCAGGGGCTGCTGAAAGAAATTTTGTTTGGAAATAAGCAATCTTTTGTATTGTAATTACACTGTTTTGATCTTTTCTCTTTGTACAATAATATAAATATATGATGAAAATGGTACAAGTTGATTACAGGTTTTTTTTATCTGATCTGATCGTTCTGATCTGATTGATCTGACTGATTTATCTGTCCACCAGTTTGTAGATTTTTCTTTTCTATGCTTTGCTATGGGAATGTTAGGATCTCTTAGCTCTCTCCTTACATACCCTTGGTTATTTGCATCCCATCGAATTGGTCTTGTTGAACCAAAATATAAACGTACAGCATTGCTTTTCGTATTGTTTTATATTTTGTACGTCTTTGACATGAAAAGGCTTCAAAATGTTTGTCATTTTTGTAGGTCACTAAAATTACAATTTTCTACATTGTTTTGATGTATCTTTAAGACGCTGGCAATGTAGGACTACAAAAACTACTCAACAAAAACACCATAAATGTATGGTGTTTTTGAACAAAATATGTATTATATAAAAAAACATTTCTCGTTTATTGTTATTGAACATTCGTAAGCGTATACGTATTTTTTTAAAGACCAAACAGGCACAAAGCGGGAAGTGGTTTCATTTCATACTACTCGTAAATACGTAAAGATTTTATGGGTAACAAAATCTGGAAAAAACATTATCATAAACGAACATAGATATCACTTTACTTATCACACAAAATCATCATGGTAAAAATGTACCTATGTACATATTGGCTTTCATTGGTTTTCATTCACATTGCCTTTTTTAAATTTTTGAGTGGGTCTCATTCTGTAGATAGAAGTGACGAATTACCTAAGATGATAAACATGGCTCATAATATAAATGGCTGGTTATATAAAGTCATTTTTTTCTGATTTAAGTAGCAAACGAGCATGCAGTCCACCTGATGGTAAGTGGTCACTGCCGCCCATGGACATCTGTAATTAACTTCATACGAACTTGAATTCCATCTGAAGTCAATCATAGATACGTTGCTACTCCCGAGGACTATGATGGTCGCACACCCTTCTGTCGCACACCCTTCTATAGAAACGCGAACAAATGCTTCATGCTAGAAATAGGTGTGGCGGTGGTACTTCCCCGGTCGAACTACACTAGTTCTACCACCTTAGATTAAATAATTAGTATATTTAAGCACACAAAATTCTATCCGGCTACCATGTTTCCTGCTACCTGACACTACCAGTGGGGCAGACAGCCCAATCAGCTCAGTTCCGCTCATCAGTAATAGAATTAAGTACTGAAATGTCTAGATTCTCAGAGTGATTGCATTACAGTAATAAACTGTCACAATTGAATAATGTGCTTGTAATGACGAATGCTGAGGAAAGTAGGCCGGCTGTTACAGATTAATATGAAACAAGCAACTTTAATCGAGGTATTTTTGCAAGGAGTTATTACGATATTAAGGTTTTCAAGATTTATATTTTAATATTTATTTAGATATTGTCTTTTTGTCGTTATTTATCTTCCTTATTTGTCACGTTTACACTGCGTCAACGGGGGGTTAATGTGTTTTAGATAATATGTATGTATACATATGTATACACATACCGATAGCGGTATTGAGGTCTATATATCTATAGATCAAGAGGGTAATTTGGCTATAACAACGTATACCTTTTTAAACTAAGGAAATTGATATTATGAGTTATACCTTTTAATGCACTCAAATTTTTATGTACCTAAATATTTATGTACTTACTTACATTAACATTTTACCTGTAAGTATTTCCGTAGTTGATCGGGTTTGCGCCTACGCAGGTTTCTCGAGATGACGCAAAAATTGTTGTTGTTATTGAACTAAATAGTTATTTAAAATACCTGTAAAATTCTCTATCTTGGCGTGGAGCTCATATCCAAATCGGTTCAGCATTTAGTTTCCAAGAGAAGTTTATACATGTCTTGTTTATTTATGTTTAATCATAAATCATAAAAAGGGCTAGGAGCTAGCTAATGCTAGGGATTTTGAAGGTAGACCCAGTTTTGTTCGACCGGGGCAGTACCACGGCCACACCTATTTCTAGCGTAAAACAGTTTTTGCGTTTCGTTGGAAGGGTGTGTTTGCCGGCACACTTATAATTATATCAGGCTACCATCTTAGTCCTCGGGAGTACAACGCATCTGTGATTGACTTCAGATAGAACCCATGCTCTATATGAAGTTGTTTACAGATGTCCATGGGAGGCAGTGACCACTTACCTGCAAGCAACTTCTTACAGAACAAGAGTTTTATTTGAAATCAATCACAGATGCATTGCTACTCCCGAAGACTATATTGCACAC
Source organism: Spicauda simplicius (assembly GCA_949699795.1). Lineage (NCBI taxonomy): Eukaryota > Metazoa > Arthropoda > Insecta > Lepidoptera > Hesperiidae > Spicauda > Spicauda simplicius. The sequence continues at coordinate 14,264,196 of OX453063.1, forward strand.
CTTGCACCTTGAATGCATTTCAAACGTAACCTACATAATTTTAATTAAATAAGAAACACGTTTGAGATAATAATTGAGATATATTTGATAAATTTAAAGAAATTCGAACAGTATCACGAGAATCATTGCACAACAAGATATTTTAAAAATGGCATACGCAATCAAAATTTAAGGTTACAAGATGGTTCCATTAGCCTGATTTACTTGATTAGACTGATTGTTATCCATAACAGCTGCCGACATTGATTAAGGTGTTCAAAATGACGAATCAAATTTATAATGACAATTCACGGAAGTCCTCGTTTCATTAATTTGACCTGAAAGATAAGTATCTTCAGGATCTGAATCACGGTAGCCTCAATTCGTTAACTTATAACGAGATGATTGTTAATGATGATCACTGTAAATTTAATGTAATTATTGACCTTGACGAGCTTTCCGTTTTGCAGGTAATGTAGCTGTCATTAGCCATTTACTTAATTAGAAGTGATTGAGGTTTTAATCTCATGCTTTATTTAACTGGATTCGTTATTATGTATCCGTCGTCGTCGTCAACGCATTACTGTCCCACTGCTGGGCACTGGTCTTCACTCGGAATGAGAGAGCTTAGGCCATAGTCCACCGCGCTGGCCAAGTGCGAATTGGTGGACTTCACACACCTCCGAGAACTTTTTTTTTTAAAGAACTCTCGGGTGTGTAGGTTTCCTCACAATGTTTTCCTTCACCGAAAAGCAGTGATAATTAAAGTATATTAAAGTATTATTATTATTATTATTAAAGTATATTAAAGTATAATTAAAGTATTAGGTATCCAACTTAAGTTAAATATAATCTGAGTAGTCGTTTATTCAACAATCAAGCTTTGTCAGTCTATTACTAGATATAGGACCTAAGCAACAATACTACAACCGGTCCTGAGACATCTAAATTCATGGATTATCCGCCATCAATGCAATGCAATTCCACCTGCAATGGGCAATCGAGTACTTTTGCCAACTTTGAATAATTTTACATCCTATTTTAATGTTATTCGCTAATAATATAATAATAATAAAAACTTTTAGCAATCTGTGATCGACAAAAGGGCTTATATTGTTATGACAGAAAAATCGATTAACTGATGATGATCTGTCTATTCCAGGTAGCTCAGTTTTCGGTAATTCTCACATACGAGTACTTTCGATTGATAATAACTTGTAGTCAGTTACTATTATTGTGTTAAATTGTTCTGATAAATTCACACCGACTTTTGATTAAACATTTCCTTTGTATAAATATTTCCCTATCCTTTTAATAATAGCATTACTGATTTTGCGAATTATCGAAATCAAATCCTGAGAAAAATCATACTTGCAATAACAAGTGTTGCCAGTATTGCAAGTTATTTCATTTAAAATAAATATATTAAAGGGATTTTCCTTGTATACACTTATATTTAACATTGTTAAGAGACATAAATGCCAATGTTACTAGAAGGTGATTATTATTTATCGAACATAAAATACACATATTCCAATGAAATGATTTTTATTAAATAACATAATGTTCCAAGAAGTATATACTATGTAACACAAAAAAGCAAAATAATTTGATGTTTACAAGAGCAAAATGTTTTTAATTTCAAGAAATACTGTAAGGAAACGTATGAACGTACTAAAGGTATATAATGAATTAATACAATTTTACTGGTGACAAAGCTGTGCACTTTGGAAGCTCAGTAAAGTATAGCTTGCTTTTTTATTTTTTTATCTGTAATATATTGTACGATACATATAATTCAATTTATTCATGAATCTCATAACCAGTATGCTCGTGTAGATATAATATGACTATTCTATTTCGACGACCCACGTGGCGGAGCGGTGACCATACCGGTCTGACGCGCAAAGGGTCCCGGGTTCGATTCCCGGCCAGACAGGTATCTAAATGATGAGTTTAGATTCATGTTCTGGGTCTGGGTGTTTGTGTATTCGTCTTGTGTGTGTCCATGGTACCGAAGACACAGGAGAAAATCCTACTGTGGGGCTATGAGTGTAGAAAGCGTGTATTTAAAGCGTGTATTCTATTGCAACTCTTTCTTTATTCTTATTTCAACAAATTTATTGTTGTTTCATGAATAGAACAGCGAAAGGATTACCATACTATTTATCTGAGAGCCTCAACTTATGTCGTAAACTCTTAATAAGACATTATGTATTGATTGATGATAAAAGTATTAAAAAGGGATTATTTTTTTGCAAAATAGTCAACGTCTACAAGGTCTCGGGTAACAGCTACTTTGTCATAAATCTTAATAGATTATTCAAATAAAATCACAACGATATAAATTTAAATAAAATGCAAATTTTCAGTTACGATGTATTACCCTCAAATATATTCTCAACAAGTACAATGTCGAGTCCACCCACTTTGTAGCTAAATAAATTATCCTTAAGACACGTTTAAGGCCAATTCATTAAACTACCTCGATTTACGGCTAATAGATCTAAAGTTCAGATAAGCATTTACATATTTATTCTACTTGGGACAATCATGTCACGTTCCTCGTTACTTTAGATGTTAAAATTTATCATGTTAAGTAGGTAGGTTGATTCTAAATTACCCCTTAATTATATCGCATATAAATAGTTACATGTCCGTCCTGTTGGAACCACATGTCCTCCAGTCCTAATTTGTCTAATTGCAGCAAAAAAAAAACTCGGTTAACATGGCCCTATAGCGTGAACCATCCACTGTTGTCGTTTGACCAGCGACATTCTCGAAGAAAATAGCCCGATGACTCATCCAGCGTGAACAACGCACCATGCAGTCACTTTGAGTGGGTGTAATGTCTCCTCGTTCATCACTTGTGGATTTTCAGTGCCCCAGAAATGATAGTTTTGCTTGTTAAAGTACCCACTGAGATGGTAATGAGCCTTATCGCTCATTATGATTTTGGTCGGAAAATCGTCCACTTCGTCTTCCTTCGTCCACTTCCTCGAGATTGAGGATGGCTTGGGCGTAGCTTACACGCGTTTGGCGGTCGAAAGGGCAACAGCTGATGTACGGACTGGACTTTGTACGAAAACATGCGCAGGACTGATCAAAATTCGCTTTAGGGACGAACGGCAGATGGCTAATTGCGAGGCACGGCGTCTGGTCGATGTTTCCGGCGACAGCTCGACATCCTCGGCAACAGCGGCGTTATTATCGGTAGAACGGGCGCTTTGGGGGCCGCCCACTCTTGTGTGGTCCCATACTCTTTAAGGTTGGAGGCGACACGGCGCAATGTTTGGGCAGTTGGTGGACGACCGGGGAATCGGCGAAGGAATTCGCGCTGCACCAACACCACAACCAAAACGTTACGCAAAAAAATGGAACGACTATTCCGTGTTCTTGGGATCGCTCCATGGCTTATTCACTTGTATTCTACATCTGTCTAGTCCACAAATGTCAAAACAGATTTGAAATTGGCCGCCATTTGCAGAAATAAGAGCACAGAGCATTAGGGTGATTTCTTTTGGCCCTAGAAATATATATTTATGCTAACAAACCATTAACGAATATTGAAATAAAAATGATATATATTACTTAATAAGTATCAAACATCTACTTTAACATAATAAAAAGAAGAAAAGGTAACCTGATAAGCTAAATTGACATAGATGACTTACAACATTGAGAACTAAATTAATGAATATTATATTTAAATCTTACTTTTCTTTTTATACTACTTGCACTATTATCTTAATAATAAGGTACAAAAATGTGTTAAAAATAGATATTATCTCAGTTGCGTTTAAAAGTCTACATAATAAACTTACTAGTCATACCATGACAAGTAAACTCAGATCGAGGTTACCGAAGTGTTGTAATCACAATTTTACGGTTTTACAAAAAAATGCAGGTTATTTATAAAGAATTTAAAACAACTATTTCATATTTCGATAGTGAAAACAAGTTATTAGTAACAATAGGTCGTTAGACTTTTTACCACAATTGTAGATCGGTCTTAGGTCAAGACCGAAATCACTTTCACTGCGCGCGGACCGTCACAACAAACGCTAAAGATGTAAGCGTCTTTACTGCAGTTTTATAATAACACTAGCTTAGTCCCGCGCGTTCGCTTCGGTTATTTCTATCACAGTATTTAGTATGTTTATGACGGTATTGAGTATCCTATGTTATAATTTAGGTCATAAACTATATGTGTGGCCAATTTCAACGAAACCAGATCTGTAGTTTTCGCGTGAAAGCGTAACAAACCCTTTAGGTGCGAGGCTGTGGGCGATGGCCCACTGCGTTCACGCCTAACTACGCACGCAAAATAGAAGCTTTATGTTGCTTCTTTTATTATAAATATACCAAGTAGTACAACCAGTGCAGTTCGACCAGGAAGGTTCCACCGCCACACCAGGAGATGACCATCTCAATCCTCGGTAATATATAGTATCGCATCTGTTGGCTTCAGATAGAACACTTGTTCCATATAAAGTTGCTTACAGTCCATGGGCGGCAGTAATCACTTACCATTCAGTGGACTGAATTCTGCTTTGCTGCTTCAAGCGGAGAAACATATATTTGACAAATATCGAATAAATACAGTGTAAACAACTGTGCAGTGCCCCTCAAAGTGGCCACACAATTAAGATTATTGTTATTGCCTGAGTTCGACCACGATTTGTTACACTTATAATCCTTGAGAACTAAATTAGAACACCTGGTACGTCTTTCTAAATACATTATTTTAACCGCAGCACTACTTAATATAGTTGTTAGTCATGAAACAAAAAATCATTAATTACTAGATACGTGGCATCATTCATGTTGCTTAATTTTGAAATTGTAGGTATATCAATATTGGTATATATCATTGCTTAATAATATTGGTCAATATCAAATAGTACGTCAATGTTACTCAATATCAAATTATTATATTGCTGATATTCAGAGTTCATCCATACAATATATATGGATTATTATATGTCGGCATTTGTTTTACTTGACAATATCTTCAAAAAATATTGTGGGCGAAAATGAGTCTCGTAATAACAAATCTGGCTGTGTGGTGTCGGTCTTGAATAGCACCACTCCCTCTCTTCCCGTGGATGGCGTACGAGGCGACTAAGGGATAAAACATCCAGGAGATGGGCAGCAGCATCTCCTGTGAAATTCTAACATTTACTGCGGTCACCAACACGCTTGCCAGGCGCGGTGACTACTGGCAAAACCCCCGTTATGACAGGTGCAGAAAAGCCACGGCCCCCAGTCCCCGGCGGCCCCGCTATTCCGGGCTACGGTAGCGGCCTAGGTAACGGCGGGGCAGGGGGTGCTAAGAATCTCCGGCAGAGATCCGGCTACCACAACCGACGACTTCTGCACCTGGCAACATACAACACCAGGACACTGAGGACCGACGAGAAGATACAGGAGCTGGAAGAAGAGATAGACAAGTTAAACTGGAGTGTTTTGGGATTGTCTGAAGTCCGAAGACAGGGGGAGGACACGATAATCCTCAAATCTGGAAACTTGCTCTATCACCGGGAGGGCGATCACCTGTCCCAGGGTGGTGTCGGGTTCCTCGTCCACAAATCCCTCGTGAACAACGTTGTAACAGTCGACAGTGTGTCGTCAAGGGTAGCGTACCTTATACTCAGAATATCTAAACGGTATTCGCTGAAGGTCATACAGGTATATGCGCCGACTTCGACACACCCAGACGATGAGGTTGAGGACATGTATGAGGACATAAGTAGAGCCATACATACCTCAAAAACCCATTTTACCGTTGTCATGGGGGATTTTAATGCAAGACTAGGCGTGCGAAATGGTGATGAACGGAGGGTGGGGCCCTTTGGAATTGGACAACGTAACCACCGAGGTCACTTGCTTGCCAACTTCTTGGAGAGGGAAGACTTCTTTATGATGAACTCTTTCTTCAAGAAGAAGGCACAGCGAAAGTGGACTTGGATAAGTCCTGATGGTTCCACTAAGAACGAGATAGACTTCATTTTGGCAGACAAACGGCACATATTTAATGATGTCTCAGTGATCAACAGGGTGAAAACCGGAAGTGATCACCGGATGGTAAGAGGCACATTAAATATCAATGTAAAGCTGGAACGGTCACGCCTGATGAAGTCTACGCTCCGACCAACACCTGTCCAAATCCAGGGCTCCGAAGAGTTCCAGCTACAGCTCCGGAACCGTTTCGCGTGTCTCGATTCTTGCGTTTCTGTGGACGAAATTAACACCAAGGTAGTAACAACTGTCCACGAGGTGGGGTCTAAGTACTTTAAGACCCACTCCAGTGGTGGCTCTCAGGTTCTCTCAGAGCATACTCTCGGTCTTATGAGGGAAAGGCGAGAACTATGTGTGCAGTCTCCAACCTCAATGTCGAGATACAGACTGCTCAATAAACAGATCTCTCAGAGTAGGCGACGCGATTGGCGTGCTCACAACACCCGACGCGTAAAAGACGCTATTGAGCGAAACCGGGGCTCAAGAGTGTTCGCCAGGGATCTGTGCGTTGGGCAGAGCCTGCTGACGAGGTTGAAGACCGAATCGGGCACCGTAGTTTCGTCTCAGCCCGATGTTCTGAGAGAAATTGAGAAATACTACGGACAGTTGTATGCTTCCGCACGAGTTCCCGCCCGTAACAAGGCGGACGACAAACGTGCCAAACTGACCCGACACTATACTGAGGACCTCCCGGACGTCAGCCTGTACGAGATTAGAGAGGCTCTCAAACAGCTGAAAAACCACAAGGCACCGGGCGATGACGGAATCACAACAGAGCTGCTAAAAGCTGGCGGTAAACCCCTCCTAGTGGCGCTCCAAAAGTTTTTCGATTCCGTCATTACTAGCGGGACAACCCCGGAAGCGTGGAGCAGAAGCGTAGTGGTGCTGTTCTTCAAAAAGGGCGATAAAACCCTGCTGAAGAACTACAGGCCCATTGCGCTTCTGAGCCACGTGTATAAGTTGTTTTCAAGAGTCCTCACTAACCGTATTGCACGCAGGCTTGACGACTTCCAGCCTCCCGAACAAGCCGGATTCCGAAAAGGCTACAGCTCCATGGACCACATACACACGCTTCGGCAGATTATACAGAAGACCGAGGAGTATAATCTGCCGTTATGTGTTGCTTATGTGGACTATGAGAAAGCCTTCGATTCTATCGAGCACTGGGCGGTGCTGGAGTCCCTTCAGCGATGCCAGATCGACTATAGGTACATCGAGGTGTTGAAGTGTGTATACACAGCCGCCACCATGTCAGTCCGAGTACACGACCAAAGCACGAACCCCATCCAACTGCAGCGGGGAGTCAGGCAAGGCGATGTCATATCGCCGAAACTGTTCACCGCTGCGTTGGAAGATGTGTTCAAGCTGATGGAGTGGAAAGGTCTTGGCATCAACATCAATGGTGAACACGTCACACACCTTCGATTTGCCGACGATATAGTCATCTTGGCAGGTTCGCTGACGGACCTCAGCACAATGCTAGGCGACCTCAACAGTGCCTCACAACGGGTGGGTCTTAAGATGAACATGGACAAGACGAAAATCATGTCTAATGTCCATGTCACACCCGTACCGGTAGTTGTTGACGGCACTCCTCTCGAAGTTGTCGACGAGTACATTTACCTGGGACAAACGATCTGGATGGGTAAGTCCAACTTTGAGAGGGAGGTCACTCGAAGAATCCAACTCGGCTGGGCTGCGTTCGGGAAATTTCGTAGTATCTTTTCGTCCACAATTCCTCAGTGCCTGAAGTCGAAATTGTTCGAGCAATGTGTGTTGCCAGTGATGACCTATGGCGCCGAAACGTGGTCCTTCACTAAAGGCCTCATTCGAAGGCTCAGAGTCGCTCAGCGTGCTATGGAGAGGGCTATGCTCGGAATTTCGCTACGAGACATGATTCGCAACGATGAAATCCGTAGACGAACGAAGGTTACCGACATAGCTCTCAAAATCAGCAAGCTGAAGTGGCAGTGGGCCGGCCATATCGCTCGAAGGACCGATAACCGATGGGGAAGAAAGGTCCTCGAGTGGCGACCACGTTTAGGCAAAAGGAGTACAGGTCGCCCCCCTACCAGGTGGACCGATGACCTGAAGAAGACAGCGGGAAACCGTTGGATTCAGAGGGCACAGGACCGGTTGGAGTGGCGCCATTTAGGGGAGGCCTATGTCCAGCAGTGGACATCAAAGGGCTGATGGATGGATGGATGGATGAATAACAAATCTTGGGGTTAAGTCGCTTGACATAATTATCACAGACTTCTAACACAGATACAGCAACTAATATATTCAAGTGGTAATTAATTTTATAAAGAAAGAAACGGAGGGACAGTTCCGTGTTCCCGTCATTTTCCGAGTGACGTAAACTTTGATTGTCTATGCCACCCTCGGCTGACTACACGACTCTGCCAAGATGCGACAAAAAAAAATAGCACAGATCAACGCTCCTACCGCTTCTATTCAAAATAACCGGATCCGACATAATTATATATTTTTATAGGGGATTTTCCCCCAAATTTAGGGGAAAAAATTAGGTTGGGGGTTTTTAGGAGAGTTCTGTTTTTAGGGGTACTTCTTTGTATTTGAAAGGGAAATCTCCCACCTGGCTACATGATAATGCCCGGGGAGTTTCAGACCGGAGGTCGATATCTTCCGCCAAGTGCAAGCCTTTACTACGATGAAGAACGAAGCGAGAGCAAAAAAAATCCCGCACTACACCCGGTGACCTTTATTATTATTTTTTTTCATCGTCGCGAAAACCTACGACCTGATTCAGAAATACGGGAGGTCGCCAGGATTTCCAATTTTAGGGGATTTTAGGGGTTTTTTTATTGAGGCTTTAGGGTGATACATTTTTGACAGTTGGTAACCCTGGTGAAGTCTGAAGCTTCAAGCTGACCGGTTGCCAAACAATCTTTCAGTTAAGACGGAAGTATTTATATATTTAACTGCCACTTTGTAAGCGAGAATATAAATAGCCACGGATTTAAACCAGCGACCTAAAATCGTACACCCATTAAAACAACATTATATAGATGCAAACGTTAAACAAATAACGTATTTAAACATTGAATCACTAACCGTAAAAGGGTACTAATGAAACTATTTACTAATTAGTAAGTGATGGTTAACTGGCTGTGGCCGCCAAGTACAATTCCGAGGTATACATGATTTGTCTTCCATTACGCACTATGTTTAATATTTAATAGAAAACATTAGAAATTTTACAATAACATCGGTGTTAGAAATGATTCTGTTTATGAAATAATACCGGAAGTTTCTTTATAACGGTTTACGTCACGTCACGTACGTTATAAAGCAAATGCAAAGATATGTGTGAGATTATAAATATTTCTTAGGTTTTTTTAAAAAAAGCAAAGTAAATAAAACGTATAAAAGTACCCAACTCATCTTAAAACACAGATAGTTACATATCACAAAAGTTTAACTTCGTCTTGTCTGTACCATGTATATATACGATAAAAAAAGTTCGGACCACTACGAATAATAATAAAAAATCTATAGTAATAAGAATTTATATTTAAATGTTTGTCTGTCTTTGAAATTGCATAAAACGAAAACTACTGAATTTATTTTATGGGTAGAAAATATATGTTTACAGCTTTGATCCAATTTGAGTTAAGATTTACAGTAAACATTTCGAGGTAATATTTATTCTTTCTTTGATTAAAATCTATCAAAAAGTATCTCTTTAAATAGAGACTTGAGCAAATCCAATTTTAAAAGCGTGAAGTTTTGACTTGTTACATGAAAGTTATTATAATTAAAATTCAGAACAGTTGAATAAGTTACTCGTACGAGTATTTCAATTCCTTTTAATAGTACATTCCACTAAAGTAAAACGCCGATCAAATTAGAGTTGGAGAGCACTCAAAAGGTTCCGTACGTGATATAACAACAGCATACATGAGTTTTATCCTAAATAAACCGTAACGTTACCTATAGCAGCAATTCAAATCAAATGTACAAAATTAAATTTATTTACTTGAGATCAAGATTGAAGAGATAATAGTAGATAATAATAGAAGATGATAATAATATTAAAGATATAATAATAATAAATTTTAAAACTAAACCCTTATACACGATTAAATATATTCTCATGTCTGTCTTTAGGGATACGTGTATGTCATAAGGTTTCTGCTTTCACACACGGAACTCTAATAAGATATCACTCTTTCGTAGTAAATCTTTGTAAGAAAAAAAATACATTAAGTTGTCATAGTGTCCGGTGATCTTTATTTACGGCGCACCGCATGGCACGAGGCGCGCTCTCAATTCGCGTTGATTTGCAACGGATGTTGCATATACATTAGCTATTGCAAATACGTAATATGTATTTGTAAACTTTGCTTTCAACTTATGTTTTTATCGAAGGTAGCCTATTGTGATTATTTTATTCTTTGAGTTTATAATTTAAAATTTGTTTTAGGTTTGTTTTTTAATTCGGTGGATTTATTAATCAACTGAATAATTCTTTCAAGAATCTAATAACTGCGAACCGGACCGTCTCAAGGTCCCGTATTAAATGAAAAGATTATGTTTTTTATTTATTTCGAGATTCCTAGCGCTAAGACAAACTTAACTAATTATTGCTCTTTAATTTTGAAGTTGTTTTAGAACAAAAACTGAAGAAAGAATCTTGTTTTAGTAATAAATGACTATGTAAGTACAAATATTATTAACATTTTTCATTACGGCTTAAGTGATATTTTTGATCGTTCTTACTAATACTACGATACATAATGTCAACAATATCAAATGTTTATATCAAAATACACGGTATTGCTTTAACACCTTAGTAAATTTCTCGATAATGTACATATGTATATCAGTGTATTTGAAATGAACCGAAAATCTCTGCAGAGACGAAAAATACATATAAAAGCTTTGTGATAACTAAAAACTCTTCTTGTATTATTTATGTTAACAATAATAATCTATTGAAATTGACAACTATCCATGTTACACTTCAGTTAACATCAAGTTAAACTATTATTTGGCTTTGATTTCGGTCTATTTCGACCACTGCGACGGGCAACTGCCACTTTTTATTTTTTTATAAAGTTGGATGTTCGCCTTTTATAAAAACTAGTTGACCCGGCGAACTTCGTTCCGCTAAAAGTCAAAAATCTTAAATTATCAGTGTTCCTCCACTATATTATGCATGTATTATACATTGAAACCTTCCTCTTGAATCATTCTATCTATTTAAAAAAAACTGCATTAAAATCCTTAGCGTAGTTTTAAAGATCCAAACATACATAGCAAAGAGCAGTGATAGCCTAATGGTTAAAACTTGCGTGTTCAATCGGGAAGTCCGAGGTTCAAAGCCAGGCACGCACATCTGATTTATGTGCGTATTAGAAATTCATTATCACTGCTTTTCGGTGAAGGAAAACACCGTGAAAAATCTACACACCCGAGAGGTTTTAAAAAAAAGTTGTCGGAGGTGTGTGAAGTCCACCAATTCGCACTTTGCCAGCTCGGTGGACAATGGCCTAAAACTCTCTCATTCTGAGAGAAGACCCGTGCCCAGCAGTGGGACAATAATGGGTTGACGATATAAGCATACATAAGGACAGACAGCGGGAAGCGACTTTGTTTTATATGTACTCCCATGCAAAAGTACCTAGTAGGATTTGTTTCAGTACAGTCATAAATATAATCAAGTATCTATTAAATTATAAGATTTAGGTCAATGATTATGAATGAAATTAGGCGCATCTAATTTATTTCCCGATCATAGTAATGTTTTGCTCAAGTGTGGCAAGCTGAGTCACGCAACACATACGAGTATCTTTGTTATATAATGAACTAGTATCGCTTCTGCAATTTTGTGGCTTTTAACTTCTTATTTTTAACTTATTTAGTTCTATCGGTTACTGGTACGAACTATTACTATGTAGTTAAATTCAAATGTTGTTAAAGTGAAAGAAATAAGGAAAGTGAAATTGTAACACCAATAAAGAATAGAAAAACAATTAGACGTAGAAGATTACGGGTGCAATCCCTGGTTAACGAAAAAAATCATTCTTTTTTGTGTTAGTGTAACTGTTTACAATTGTTTTAGTATGCAATAACGATACTTAGTAGACGGAGAGTTCTAGTGTAGAATTTTGCCATGCCCGCAACCACACCCTTCTGCAAATGCAAGAAATGCTTCACGCTAGAAATAGGAATAAGCTAGTACGAGTAAAAAATACATTAAGCTTTTAATGCATGTTAGTAAAACGTAACGATGACAGCATAGCCGATGTAATGCGTCAAAATTTATCAATTGTGGGCGGCATTAGTTCAAAAGGATGTACCATTTACGCCTACAGTGACTAAGGAATGGGTGAAACAGGATGTTACGTCCTATTACCTAATAGACACAAATACACATATTTAACTAAAGTGACTTGAGAGTTGAGACGAATACCGATCAATGACTTGCATGGTACTGAGAAACCAATTTAGCTTATTTGTGACTTTCTAGTTTTAGGAGAACGAAGGAGACTTGGGTTTTTCGTGCATTTGCTACTCCAATCTTACTCTGATAACTAAGTCGATTTCAGTGTTAATTGTGCTATGTTAAATAATGTATGTTTTGAGGTTGCTGGCACATTTATATATGAAGCGACCATCTTACTCCTCGTGAGTATAAAACATCAGTGATTGACTTCAGACGCATCGTATTTTTCGTGCAGTTACCGATGTCCATTGGTGGCAGTGACCAATAACCGCCTGCAATAATAAATAAGCGCGTGCCAAATAATAAAACGGTATTCTACAATTTTTGGAAATTTACTAACTTAACACTAGTTACTAACGTAACTTAACACACTCAATAAATAAGCATTGTTCACGGTAGATACTCTGCAATTATTAGCAATCTATTTACTCATAACTTAACACGATCAATAAATACCATTGTTTAGCATAAAAGGATGCAAGTGGCCTTTCCACACTCGATACGATCATAATGCGATATTAGAAAATCAGGAAGCGCTTGAGGAAAGCCCATCGCGCCAATGGCCTCGGAGGAACCTCGGCGCTCGCCTTCACCCCGGGCCATCCTTAACCACGACCTCCAGCACCTGGAGGTAGTAGTACATCCGTCACTTAAGTTTCCGCTCCGTCCGAAATTAAATTTAACACTTGTACTGTATCCATATTATCGATACTAATATATATTATAAATGCGAAAGTGTGTTTGTTCCTGTTTCACGTCGCCACATAGCTATTATAAGATATGGTTTATATGTTGGGATATAGTTAGGAGGACGGAGAGTGACGGCTACTTTTTACCGCGCTCTCTCATTCTCATGAGAATATCGATGTTTTCTTAATTGCGAGATATTTAGTAGTTCCAGACGTTGTTAATAGATGGTGTTAGTAAAATTAATTTGCAAGTTCTGGATCACGGTATCAAATACTAATTGTTATTTCCCTTTGACCGTGCGGGCGAAGCCGCGGGTAAGAGCTAGTTCATTATAAACCCGTACGAAATCGACAGCCCTGGCTTAGCGTAAGGCTTAGCGCATACAAACAATTATTGTTATGGATAAAATAATTTCGAGACAATCAGTTTATTCCACATTAATTCGAATGGTATAAATCCAGCGTTACCTATAGTTTTGCATACAAGTTGTCTGGTTTTGCCTATTCGGTCAATAGGCAAAACTAGACAACTTGTCGTCTATAAATAGTTACGGATTGATTGTTAAGTCGAGGCAATACACACAGAAATGTCGGTTTATAGTTAGTTTTATGTATGTGTCTGAATGTGTGTGTGATTTGTATGTATGTTTGACATATTAATATTAATATATTCCTGTTTTTATTATTTTTGAATGCATGTTACAATAAATATTAATATTATTTTTATTTGGTTTTAATAAAATGTATTTTGTATGAATGTTTTTTTTGTAATTGAGTTGAATTGTTTTGTGTTAATAACATTGAGTTATTTTGTTTGTGTTGTGTTGTCTTGATTTTGATGGTCATGTAATTCTAAAGCGAATCTATATAAATTGCTACCACAGAATCATTAGATGGACTTAATTCTCATTTACCAATTGCTAATCGTACTATCATACTTCATACTAATACTATAAAGGGGAAAGTTTGTGAGTGTGTATGTTTGTTACTTCTTCACGTGTAAACGGTTGGAGCGATTTTCATACAATGTGTTAGGGAGTAAGCTGACACTCTGGACTAACATATAGGTATATACTTTTTTACTGTGGAAAAATATCTTATTCCTACGGGACAATCGATACATCGATTTTTTCAACGCTGACGAAGCTGCAGGGTTCAGATAGTTTAAGAATAAAGTGGTTTTCACATTGGAATATAGAAATGTAAAAATTACTTTCTACTAGATTACTTCCTGGCTTCGCCTGCTTTGGTCGCGTTTACCACATAAATGAGTATCCCCTGAGTTAGTCTAGGTGAAAAACTATGTACCTGCCAAATATTAGCGGAATCCGACCAGTAGTTTTTGCATATGTGACAAACACAAATACATCTCACAAACTTTCGTATTTATAATATTAGGTAATAAGATAGGCCACTGCCACATAAAACTAGCTTTCTACACTCATTGCCTCATACTACGATTTTCTCCTGTGTCGTGGATACCATGGACACACACATGACGAATACACAAACCCCCAGAACATGAATCTAAACTTATCATTCAGATACCTATCTGGCCGGGAATCGAACCCGGAACCCATTGCGCGTCAGACCGGCATAGTAACCGCTCCGCGACGCGGGTCGTCAAGACATAAATACTATGAAACAAAAAAGGCAAAAAGCCTTGTTTTCGAGTGTAACCCACGCCTTACTACCAAATGGAGTGAAAATTAAAATAGAAAGGAAGAAAACAGAAACAATTACATAATCTTAGACACAATCCGATGAAACCACCTTTTGATATTCAGTGCAGAATCTGTCGCAATATTAAATAAGATTTCTTACAAAAACTGCAACAATAGTATTACTAAAAACTTTTCGTGATATTTTATTTTTAGCATTGTTTCTCTGTAGTTTAGTGAACGGGTATTTGAAATTGGTATCCGTATATTTTTAGTGAATTACTAAGCAGTGATAGTGTAATGGTTGAAACTCGGCCTTTTAATCGGAAGTTAGAAGTTCGATGCCCAGTCACCGTCGATTTTGAAAAATAATGTAAATATAAGAAATTAAAAATGAATTATTACTTGTATCTGTAATCAAAGAAAATATAGTGCGAAAATGTATATGCCTATATAAGATTTTTAAAAATCTCTAATGTTTTCGAGGTCCGCGCGAGGTCCTACCAGGTCAGCTAGAAAAAAAGAAAGAAAGAAATCGTTTATTCGTAATGCATACATACTCATTACAGTTTAAAGACACAATAATAATATAGTACCTACCAACAAACATGAAATATGTGAGTGGTAGGTATACATTACAATACGGACCCTTCTCAGCATTATGCTGGTTGATTATTTTCAGCCAGCGCTGGTCTTCCGAAAGATCCGAATGGTGAGGTCGCGTCTGGTTAGTGAACTACGACCTAAAAACCCACCTACTTTCTGAAAGGACCCGTATCCAATAGTGGGATCCTGTTTTCGCTACGAAATAAATGTGAAACTATTGAAGTTGGGTGTCGTTAATATAAAAAATGTCCCCACAATCAACGTTATGGCTCAAGTTTCACAACGTGGTAAACATGAAGTTCATTCGAGGCCTTTATAACATAACAAATACCTCTTATTTTATATCTAAATAAACTGTTTGATAGAAGGCTGAGGTGGTAAATTATGCTAGAATATAATCGAAATATACATTGTGTTTTATTAAGATAACTTGAAACTCATAGTGTACGAAAACTCTAACGTCAATGCAAATGAGCAGCTAATTAGAATACATATAAAATCACAACTAGCCTCAAATCATTTCATAATATTACGTGGTGCCAATTAAAAGTACACGGAATAGGGCACAGACGAACCAAGTTGCGAAAACGCATCATGCAACCTTGCCCTTAAAACACCTTAACGAAACAGAGTGAAACTATGACTAGGAATCAATGTTAAAAGAATTCAATGATGTAAAAACTTAAACTTTTAATCGATAAACGGTTATTGATATTAGTAGAATTTAAAATTTGTAAGTCATCTGATATTTTTAGAGCATAATTTTGTTAATTACTTAGATAGCACTTTCTAGGCAGAATGGCATTTGCAATGGGGTACTGTAAATTTAACTGACGATATAGAGTAAGTAGTAAATTGAATAATCTTGTAGGTTTATCCCTGTAGCCTCGGGGTCAGAATAGGGCTACGGTATCCCCTGCCTGTCGTAAGAGGCGACTAAAAGGGGCTTCCGGGGTTGCAGACGGCTAGAGTGGGAGCTCGAACCGTTCGGTCAGGCAATCCCGGGAAGGACGGCGGTATGTGTGATCGCATACCGTTGTAAAGACTAGACGGAGCGGTGGGCCCAGCCGCCCATCTGGGAGGAGCCCGATGGGGCAGCGCGCTCGGAGGATTCCGGTTGAAGTCGTGTCGAGATCCCGGAGTCCTCCTTTTCAGCGCCGAGGACGGCCACCGGGGGGGGGGGGGGGGGTTAGTGCGGTAAAAATCCCACATAACCCTGCGTCGCTCCCACGGCGTCGGGTACCTTTTGAAGGTTTCCCCCTCAAAAACAAAAAAAAAAGGTTATTTTATTCAATGTTGGTATGCCCTTGTGGTATGCCTCTCGCATCACCGACACAACCATTTCTACCTAGTGTTTGTAGTATTAAGCACTATTGTATTTTGGTTTAAAGTATGTAATCTGAGGAGACATACCTTTTATTTGTTCTCGAGGGGCGAACATTCAGCGCTACAAAGAGGACTCAGGGATCTCCAAAGTAACACAACAGGATTCCTCTGAGCGCACTCCGGATTACTCTAAGCGCACTGCCCCATCGGGCTCCTCCCAGATGGGCGGCTGGGCCCACCGCTCCATCTAGTCTTTACGACGGTATGCGACTACTCATACCGCCGTACTTCCCGGGGTCCCCTGACCGAAAGGTTCGAGCTCCCACTCTAACCGCCCGAAACCCCGGAAGCCCCTTATATTCGCCTCTTACGACAGGCAGAGGATTCCGTAGCCCTATTCTAATCTCGGAGCTACAGGGACGAAACGACATACCTATCCGAGGCGTTCCAATTTAGTCAATAACAGATATGACTCTAATTTATTTGGGTGTTTGTCTAATTACCATCGTATGAACTGCATGCTCGTAACATATTCCTATAATATAAAAAGTATAACAACCTACTTATTCAGAATACCGTATAATTGATACCTACGCGTTTATTCAGTATACCGTATTACCGATACATGCCGACGCGTTCACCGTTATAAATCCATACATTCTTAGTACATTTTGTGTTAAATCCTACGCAAACATCGGCTGTGGACACTGAATTAGTTAACATACATTATCTGGGTACACAAAGGTATACTTTGTAAGATTAGAGCGAACAAACTGCACTTGTTTGACCAACACTCGTTATCGACGAGGCAAAACAAATTTATATATTATTATATAGATAGAATATGTAATTAGATTCCGGTATATTTGATCTAGAGCTTATTATATTACTAGCTGAACCCCGCAGTTTCACATATAAATCGTTGTATCGATTAAAATAAAAAAAATCCCAAAGAAAAAGTAGCCTATATGTTAATCCAGAGTGTCAGCTAACTTCCTACCAATTTTAATGGAAATCGCTCCAGCTGTTTAAACGTGAAGAAGTAACAAACATACATACTCACAAACTTTCGCCTTTATAATATTAGTATGAAGTATGATGATTTATACGTCAAACTAGTTTTCACTTATCAACCCGCTTGTCTTATGTAGCTCGCTATAAAGTATCCTATGTTTATATTCAGGTCATAAGCTATCTCCGTGCCAAATTTCATTAAGATCGAATGACTAGCGTTTGCGTGAACTAATGAGTGTAATATCCATCCATCCTCCCAAAATTTCAAATTTACAATATTAGTAACAATGTACATAGTCTATAGTCTATAAAAATAAATTTGCAATATTTTTCCTACATGTTTACCTTTTGACAGTAAATTATTACACATTTAATTAAAAGTTTCGTACGCGGTTTTACTTGTACGATTCTGGAAATTAATTACCTGCGACGCATTCCTCAGAACTAGTTATTACCAATTAAAAAGATAAATAAATATACGTTTACTCAATGACAAAAATGAAAGAATATTCGCCTACGTAATTAACAGTAATGTGCTAAAAGGAATAAAGGTGGTATTAACGCGTAATAAAGTTAAATCTATTAATAAATACCACCCACTAATAAAATTAGTACAAATTGACGGGCCCCTAGAACAACATCGTATATGCAATAATTACTAATTTGCACTATGAAGCTTAGAAATTTTTAACCGACTTCCCAAAGGAAAGAGGTTATCTATTCGTCACGTATATTTTTTTTTTTTTTTTTTTTTTTTTTTTTTTTTTTATGTATGTTCGGGCGAAATGGCTAGAAATCGTCGACCTACCGACACGATTCATACGACATTGTATGCGACTAGTTTCACAGGCAGTCCCATATTGAGGAAAATGAAAACCTTCCGGCGGTTTTCCCGGAAAATTGGAAAATGTCGGTTTCTTAAAATCTTGAATAACTTGGGTGTTTATAAACCGATTTCCATTTTCTTTCTTTCATTTGATAGGAAATTTCGTCACGCAACTTTTTCTCTTGGACATGAGTATGCTGTGATGCTTAACTCTTTGAGTTATGGGGTGGAAACCACCACCACTCCTCAAGTTTTTTAGATAATTTGAGATAACTCGGCTTCTGCCGAATCGATTCTTATGAAACTTGGAATATGTATTATATATCTATGCTTATATAGGTTGACGAAAGATTTGACCTTTATCTCTTCGATCCTGATGATGCAGGGTTACAGCTATCCTAAACTATAACATTAGCTATTTGGTGCTTACATATATGTCACAAGACTACTAAGCAGAGACATATGATGAAAATTTGACCTTCAACTCCTCAATCCTGATGATGCAGGGGTGCCTCAAGCCTAAACCATTGGGGTTGACCATTTGGTGCTTATGGGTATGTTATAACAATACTAAGCAAAGACATATTATAAAAAAAATGACCTTCAACTCCTCAACCCTGATGATGCAGGGTCCTATAAGCCCAAGCCGTAGGTGATGGCCATTTAGTGCTTACGGATATATAATAAGATAGCAAGGCAAAGATGTACGATGACAAATTTGACCTTCAACTCCTCAACCCTGATGATGCAGGGGTACTGCAGGCTTAAACCATAAACGTTAGACATTTGTTGCTCACGGATTTGTAATAACATTGCTAAGCAAAGGTATACGACGAAAAATTGGACCTTCAACTCCTCAATCCTGATGATGCAGGGGTATTGAATGCCTAAGCCATAAAACTTAGCTATTTCAATCTTACGCATTCAAAATGATATTTAAAAAAATGTAAAGTAAATCATTAGAAAAATGGTTGTATACGGTGGAAAATTGGACCTTCAACTCCTCAATCCTGATGATGCGGGGGTGCTTCAAGCTTAAACTATAGGCGTTAGCTACATGATCGCTACGTATATCTGATAAGATTACTAAGCAAAGATATAAGATGAAAAATTTGACCTTCAACTCCTCAACTCTGATGATGCCCTACTGCGCTACTTCCCCTACTTCAGGCTTAAACTATAGGCGTTGGCCATTTGATGCTTATGGGTATGTAATATATTTACAAAGCGAAGACGTATGATAAAAAAGTTGACCTTCAACTCCTTAACCCTGATGATGCAGGATACTGTAAGCCCAAGCCATAGAAGTTGGGGATCTGTTGCTTACGTGCATGCGATGAGATTACATAGAAAAGATATGACATGATAATTTTGACCTTCAACTCTTCGGCCCTGATGACGCAGGGGTACTTCGGGCTTAAACCATAGGCGTTGGCCATTTGATACTTATGGATATGTAATATATTTACAAAGCAAAGACGTATGATAAGAAAATTGACCTTCAACTCCTCAACCCTGATGATGCAGGGTACTGCAAGTTTAAACCATAAGCATCGGCCATATGGTGCTTACGTATATGTAATGAGATTACTAAGCAAAGATATGACATGATAATTTTGACCTTCAACTCCTCAACCCTGATAATGCTGGGGTCCTTCAAGTTTAAACCGTAGGCATCGGCCATATTGTGCTTACGTATACATAATGTTGTTGTTCACAATACCAACAATGAGTTTCGGAGAGGATATAATTATGATCAAAAATTCCACTTTGAATACAATTACCTGAAAGATGCAAGAGTACTACCAACCTTTTTAAATTGGATGGGTTATTTTTATCAGTATCAGTTTAATTATACTCTTAGTTATAAGGTTTATATTACTTTTTCTACTTTAAATATTGATAATTATAGGTCTATTCTTTAAATAAATGTTTACTCAGAAAAAGTTGTTTTATTCGGTTAGGTTAGGTTCGAACAGATTTTTCCAATTCAGAATCTAAGGGAGGGGGCGCGGTAGCGCCCCCGACCGGTTGTGTCAAAGAAGTCTATTTTTATATGATGACGTCAGCACATAATTTTATTCATCCGAAAATCGGACGAATAATTAATTTTATTCATCCGGTTAGCGGACGACTAGCAACAGCCATAACTGATTTTATCGTGACTGAAAAGCGTGAAAAAAAAAATTTTAAACAAAAAATACAACCGACTTCCATGCCACATAAAAGTAAAAAATAATTTAAATACATGTTGGTTTAGAGCAAACACAGTTCTTAGTACATAGTCCCGAAGTCGGCGCTCATATAAGATACATGTAGTTTCGTCATGATCCAGCAAAATATGGTAAGCGCCGACTTCGGGACTATGTACTAAGAACTGTGTTTGCTCTAAACCAACATGTATTTAAATTATTTTTTACTTTTATGTGGCATGGAAGTCGGTTGTATTTTTTGTTTAAAATTTTTGTACATATAAACATTGATTACTTATGCCAAGAAAGACGATCCATGACAAATGATTGTAATAGCTATTATAATCAACTATTACAACCAACAAAGCTTCGTACTGTAAATTGGTAATTTTTCATATACGATCGCCCATCGAAATATAGATTATGAAAGTCTATATGAGTTTTTGTTCCAGTTTAACGGTTGTACTTATCAGCCCACGTTCATTATTTGACACAAGTAGTCTCAAGATAAATGGAATTATTAATATGAACAAATTAAAAAGCCATTGTCCACCAATTCGCACTTGGCCAGCGCGGAAGACCCCTGCCCAGCAATGGAACAATAATGGGTTGCACCTCATGTTATAGGAAGGGGGAGGGGGACAAGGAATATTCGGGTCTCGAGGGTCTCCGCTTTTCCCGGACAGATTCTCAAGGAGGTTAACACCCCCAGTACCTTAATATCACTTCGCAATATTAATATTAATAAAATATTACAATGTAGAGGCAATATTAAAATATAATTACTAACCCTTTGTTTAGTGGATAGAATCCAAAGAATTGTGCTATGTTTGGACAACAATATGTCAGTTTTGTAATATAGGTTAGCACAAATTAAGGATTGTTTTATATTTCAACCCTAAGCGACCAAAAAGATGGTCATATATGTGCACGCGTACAAGTTGCAGGTAAAAACTACTATAATATAACAATTGAAGCGTAATTTAGCCTATTCTTGTTAGAAGACAATTAAATAAAATTAAAAACTTCATAGTGTTATATTCCAAAGTATATGTAGTAAAAACTGTTTAGAAAAATAAATACCGATAGATTTTTAGCTAATTATAACTCCTGGTGATTAGTCTCACGCGATGTAGTGCGTGCTAATCACTAAGGTTGTAAGGCATTATCTACGAGTAGAAACGATGGTACGAATGATTGAGAATAGGTACACAGACGAGAAAATCTAAGAAGTTATTATTACGTATTAACAAAGTAATGTAAAGGTTGTTGACCCTCGAACGTTGACACTCGTAAAGTATCTTCATATTTTTTATAACGAGTAATAATAAACTAACGAGCATTTTTTTTATGTGACTGAAATAGCAAACCGAGCATGCAGTCCACATGGTAAGTGGTCACTGCCGCCCATGGACATCTGTCCAACTTCATACAGAATATAGATTCCATCTGAAGTCGATTACAGATGCGTTGCTATTCCCGAGGATTATGATGGTCACCCCATGTGAAAGTGTACACAACCACACCCTTCTTTCGAAACGCAAGAAATGCTTCACGCTAGAAATAGGTGTAGCGGTGGTATTTCCCCGGTCGAACTACACTGGTTCTACCACCTTGAAAATGCAGTTCACTTGATAGTAAATAGCCGATGCTGCCCATGGACATCAATAATAGTCTTACCCGATGTTAGTCACAGATGCGATGGTACCCTGAGAACATAGAACCTTTGGGATGAGTATGTCTCCCTAACCAAACCTTTAAGACTAAAACAGTTATATCGTCAGCGAATTATGGTCCCACAGCTGGGCACGGGTCTTCTCTCGGAATGAGAGAGTTTTAGCCCATAGTCCGGCGTGCTGGCCAAGTGCGAATTGTTGTGTGCGAGTTGACAGACTAAAACAGTTATTTTTGACTTATAACTGTTTTCTTTAAGACTAAAACAGTTATTAGTCAAAAATAGATGCGACGATGATGCTTCCGGGTAGAAACACCTATAGTTGTAACACTTTAATATATGTACTAGAAACCCATTATAACATAAGTAGGAATGGAATTGAAATTGGACTAGCTACTACCACTGAATATTGGATGTAATATGTTCAGTAATCTAAATTTAGTCATGTTTCATTGCTTATATGTAAAATCAACCTTGACAAATGCAATGGTCGCTCCAAACCTCTCTTGCTTTTTATAAACAGACTTGTGCTCAGCTGAGGCAAAAAAAATAGATAGCAAGTTATGTCAATGTATAAGCGAAAACTTAAACAACCATTGTTTTAAGTAACTTAATAAACGCTTACTATACGTATTTAAAGTATTTAAGAATTCCATCCATCAGCCCTTTGAGGTCCCTGCTGGACATAGGCCTCCCCTAAATGTCGCCACTCCAACCGGTCCTGTGCCTCCTCAATCCAACGGTTTCACGCTGTCTTCTTCAGGTCATCGTACACACACACAGCACAGGTCGCCACCCGGTAGGGGGGCGACCTGTGCTCCATTTGCCTAAACTATATTTTAGTAAATTTAAGTATTACGTTTCTTTATATCGAGACGTTTCAGACCGCATCGCTAAGTACCTATTACGAAACGCCAGTTCAAGTTTACAAGCGACCCGTGTCAAGGTGGACAGTGGCTCATGAACTTAATAGACAATTAATTAGGTACCTTGTTGTCCGTAACCGAGAAAATTGCACAAAGATTGGCATCCGCAGATTTGATACACGCCGGCTCAGTTTCTATTGTATTGCAACGAATTACTCTGAATCGAAAATAATAGTGTTCTCGAGTAATCTACAGCTTAGTTATGGACTTATATACGAGTATATATGGAAGGGTAGATTGCGGACCTTAGAATAGAGGATAAATGAAAGAATCTTCAAACAGGAGAATTTTTACCAAAAAAATCGAATACTATTTATTTCCTCTCCTGGGCAGGGGATGAAAAAAACCGAAGTCTATTGAGCCGCTTTTTCCGCAGACGGATCACCGCTGCCCATGGACATCCGTAAAAACTTTTATATAGAACAGGCTTTCCCTAAAGTCAATCACAGATGCATACCTACTCTCTCACCAATGTTACAGACTTCAACAAAATGACTGATAGTAATAATAATTACTTTTATGGTTAAACTTCGGAAGCCTAAAGTCTGTTTTTAACCGACTTCCAAAAAGGAGGAGGTTATCAATTCGTCTGTATTTTTTTTTTTTTTTTTTTTTATATTTGTTACCTCATTTCTCCGGACTGGGTGAACCGAATTAGATGATTTTTTTTTTATTTGAAAGGTAGTGCGTGTCATAGGGTCCCATTTTTTTTTAGTATTTTTTTGACTAGGGCATCCATAAGAAAAACGCATAAGTCTTAAATTTGCATTTTCAATGTACGCGATAAATGTATGAATAACTCAATATCCCGCCAACCGATTTTGATGATTCTTTTTTTATTAGAAAGGATGTACTCCAGGGGTAGTCTGATAAGAGTTTGATAAGGTTCTAATCATAGGATCTTCAACTTTTTGGAGCAAAATAATAAAATTAGTGATAGTCGGCCGAACCTTAGCTGGAGAAGTCCAATTGAGTAAAATATAGAATAAAATTACTATGTAGGTATTTACTATGAAAAATTTGACCTTCAACTCTTCAATCCTGATGATGCAGGGGTACTGCTAGCCTGAACTATAAAAGTTGGTCGTTTGATGTTTGCGAATATATAATGAAATTGTTAAGCAAATTCATGGGACAAAAATTTGACCTTCAACTCCTCAACCCTGATGATGCAGGGGTACTTAAAGCCAAAACCATAGGAATAAGCCATTTGGTGCTTACGTATATGTTATAAGATTACTGAGCAAAAACATAAGATGAAAAATTTGACCTTCAACTCCTCAACCCTGATGATGGAGGGGTACTTCAATCCTAAACCATAGAAGTTGGCAATTTGGTGCTTACGGTTATGTAAAGAAAATACTAAGCAAAAATATAAAATCAAAAATTTGACCTTCAACTCCTCAACCCTGATGATGAAGGGGTACTTCAATCCTAAACCATAGGAGTTGGCAATTTGGTGCTTACGGTTATGTAAAAATAATACTAAGCAGAGGCACAAAATTAAAATTTTGACCTTCAACTCCTCGACCCTGATGATGAAGGGGTACTTCAATTCTAAACCATAGGAGTTGGCAATTTGGTGCTTACGGGTATGTAAAAATAATACCAAACAGAGGCACAAAATTAAAATTTTGACCTTCAACTCCTAAACCCTGATGATGCAGGGTACTGCAAGCCTGAGCCATAGAAGTTAGCCACCTGGTACTAACGTATATGTTATAAGATTACTAAGCAACAATATAAGATGAAAAATTTGACCTTCAACTCCTCAACCCTGATGATGGAGGGGTACTTCCAGAGGGGGCGCCCTGTTTGTATGAATTGTAAAAGTGTTTTATGTTTAATTTTTGTGAATATGTAGATGCACAAAGCAAACTTAGAGGCTTTATTTAAATACAAACATAAAAATATAGTCACTAAAAAGTGTAAAATAAAAACTTTTTAACAAAAAATATCTACCGACTTCCATGTCACAAAAAAACTTTTTAACAAAAAATATCTACCGACTTCCATGTCACAAAAAAGTAAAAAATAATTTAAATATATTTTGGTCTAGAACATACTCAGTACTTAGTACATAGTCCTGAAGTCGGTGCTCGACATATTTCGCTGGACGACGGTAACTACGTCCTATATGAGCACCGACTTCAGAACTATGTACTAAGTACTGAGTATGTTCTAGACCAAAATATATTTAAATTATTTTTTACTTTTTTGTGACATGGAAGTCGGTAGATATTTTTTGTTAAAAAGTTTTTTTGTGACATGGAAGTCGGTAGATATTTTTTGTTAAAAAGTTTTTATTCCTTAACAATTGCTCAAATTAATAAAATATGCTTTACAAATGTTGTTTGAGTCACGACAAGCTGCCAGCGAACGGATTTGCGTGATTACTTCGCGTTTCAGGAGGTTTTCCCGGATATCTATTGATAGATACATCTAATTAACAGGGTCATGAACAATTAACATTCAAATTATTAGAAATTTGTTTGATAATGTTATATTTTATGAGGATATAATCCTAAGAATAGAGGTGCATTTATAGCATTATCCTGCGGTCGCAATTAAAACAATATTTCTTATTTTTATGTTTTATTTTGGATCTATAAGATAAATTACTAATTAATTTAAGAGTATCAAAATATATACTATTTAATTGTACTTTTATTTTAGTATAAAAATTAAAAATAATATGTAATAAGAAACAATTTGTTAAATTAAATATAAAAACCTGCATCCAAATTAGTTTTCTTAGGATGAAGATCTCGAATGATGGCAACATTATCTCGTGTAATAGGCAAATTAGTTGGTCGAGGTACGTGCCAACTTACTCATCATCAATAATTCGTTGATTCCATGAAACGTTTGCACAAATGCTTGACTAACGATTAAGCATTAGATCCCAACGATCTCATTCTTTCAACGCCAAATGCCAGAAATATGAAATCTTTAATTAGATCTCAATATTTCTGGCACTTGCGGATTTCAGCATTGCATGCCACGATACATGCTGCTCATATTAGGCAGACATATTAATATGTTAGGTGTCAGTGTATCAACGCAAGTAGCGTCTCATACCAGACATCTTCCATTCTTCCAGGGTATAGGAGTTAGTCCTTTAGTAAAATTACTGTATCTCAAAATATCAAGTGTTAGGACATAGTCTAAGTTTAGTTGGTTAGTCTTCCTAAAAATTTCAAGTCAAGGACGTTGCTATAGGTTTTTTGACAACAGAGTCTAAGTGCCATAAAAACAAACGAAAGATATACATAATCTTCATAAGTAACAATTGAGAAGATCTCGATAGGTTCCAAGCGAAAGCGCGTTTCCGCATTATATTAAGCGTTCCCACTTGTAGTCTTGTGAGAATCAGATCAACTCCGGAAACTTTTTGTTCGATCTATACAATAGTTGGTATGTGGAAGTGTGGTGTAAAATACCCGTTTTCCGTGTAAACGTTTACTAAACTTTAAATCTTTGGAAATGCAATTTTCAATCTTTTAAAATATGATTGTACTCGTACCTATGCAGCTGTTTAAAGATTTGGCAAAATTGAGACGGTTACAGCAGTCATTCAAACTTAGTCTTCAGGAATAGCAACGCATTAGTAGCAAATCTCAGGTACTACTTCAGTCCTTTCCGGGATTGATTACAGTGTCCATGAATTTGCAGTGTCCATGAATTGCATGAACTTATTTCTACAAAAGTTTAGACTTAATCTTAAAATTGGTTAAACTTAATGTAGTTGATAAGATCCCGTTGACTTTAATACGATGAATGTTGGAAAATAGAACATAATAGTAAAATATTATCAATAAATTAAAAAAATGAGGTGTAAAATATATAGGTGGATAAATATAATTTACACCTCATTTTTTAACATATGTTTTTAATAACATCTAGAAATCTAGATGTTTTATTCGCGTACACATTGAACCAAAACATAAATCTAGGCTTCTAATTAAGATGTCTCCTACCCAGGAATGAACCCGGAACCATGTCAAACGGATCGTTCCATCGAACTCATAAGTCAATTTAGCACATGTACATAATGTCGTTGACCGTTTACTTTCACGGGCCGCATGTGGGCTAGACGCGATAGTGCATTCTAGATGCATTCATACTCGGCTGGACAGACGGGACATGCGACAGTGAATGCACTTTCCTACGTTCCGTATAATTAGCCTTCTCGAACGTTTTGGCGTTACGTTTCGTGTTGTATACGAGCAATCACGCTATACTGACTACTCCGTGTACTCCTGTGTTATCTAAATACATTATGTAAGGGGGCTCTTAAAAAAAGGCGCGGAAAGAGCTCTCCTTCAAAGCCGGCGATGGGCGACCTCTCTAATGTTGCAAATGTCCATAGGCGACGGCGACTACTTTCCATCAGGTAGCCCGCCTTATCGTCAGGTTTAAGTATAAAAAAAAGAATTGACCCACGAACTAAAAGTTAACCTATATTTCGCAATCCTCAAATATGGCTTCTATCTGATACAACATTACTTTTTTTTTTGATGCTATACATATAAAGAAACCTGGAATCGATTTCATTGCAAAAATGTATGGTAGTTAATATGTCGGATGTCTTTAGAAGCAATCTGAGTACCTATTAGCGGGCATGAATGAGTAAAAACCGTTTAAGTACATAAATAAATCATTTAGTAATTTCTTGTTTCCTCTAATATTATCGATATTCAATTTTAACATATGCAATCAATATCATCAATTGATGTGCATTACTTATGTTTTTGAAATAACAAAGAATCAAACAATTTTTTGTTTGATGATATATTAAAAGTATTTATGATTAAGTGTATTCTACAAAATTGAAGTCTTGTAAAAATAAAAACGGAACTTTGTGAACTGGTTGTTCGATATTGACACTGAAACGAAATGGAATGTCTTTACTTTGTATAGGCCTACGGGGGCACTTACAAATTGTCAGTTACATTTTCTTACACTACCACCGAATCGGAATACGACCTCAACTGAGAAGTTTCGGCAAGAAACTTAGCGGGTTTGTCTATTTTGTTATTTATATCTATTTATTTTTATTGTTCAAGTATAAGACACTGCATCTTATTCTTGAACTTCTAAAGTTATCACGAATAATACGGAACTTCCAATGAAAGGCCTTGGAAAGGTCGTGTAAGTAGTAAAAAATCGTTTAAATGAAAACGGTAAGCAAGTTATAATATTCCCTATGGGATAATTCAGAACAATATACAATTTGCATCCTGCTAAAGAACATACGAGAACAGCTACGTGAGAGGCTGATAGATTAATTAACGGTACCAATTCACTATAACAGACATATTGATTTTTCAAACAGGCTCGAGAGAGGGTATATTAGGGAGAAGCTGTAAAACTATTGGTCTTTGAATTGAATTTGATGAATAAGTTCAGTTCGTTTTTGTGATGAACCCACGAGACGTGCCTCTGACCTGACAGACACGATAAATTCAACTGCCGCGGCAAGCGACAGCATTTAGTGAAAACATCAAATATCGCCTACAATATGCACCGACATTTTGTGGCCCAAACACATTTTTACTACTAAACACTGAGTCATCCAGCGTCAAGCGAATGGCGCCTGAAGCGAATTTTCGTGAAACTTGGAACAGTTTTAAGCATTGCAGCTGGGCGTGCCGATACCGAGAATATTAGAAGGAATCTCCAGAATGTGCGCGTTGCACAATGCTTTTTGCGTTTTGACGGGCGGCCGAAAATTGCGTAGCCAGGAAGGTCGTATGGGGTGTTAAACAGCCCTCCACGCCACCCCCGAAATGGTCACAATATTAACATTCATGTTAAAACGTATGTGGTTCAGCCAATGAATTTACCACTATGTATTTTTTTAACCCCCCGAAAGCAAATCTGGCTACGCCCGTGCCCACCGCAACACGAATATTTGTGTCAGCCCGACATATAACTATGCCAAAAATGAACCACACACTTTCTGAAAAATCTTGGCAAATACATATTGACACACATTCCACAAACACAGTTACGATAAATAAATGCACGTAATACTTTATTGTGAAGAGTGCACATGATTTACGAGCGTTTGTGCCAAGTTTTTGCCTCGGAAAGCTTATGAGATAAACAATACATCCGCATAGTTACGTCGATCCTATTGCACATAGTCTCGTTCTCTTAAGGCATGATGGTGGCATCACACGCGCCACAGACTGCTTTCCATGCTACTTTTTAAATGAAATGAATGTGATCGTCCAAGAATTTAGCAACAAGGTTAATCGTTTTACTAGAATAAATGAATACAAAAATACTCTCAAATAAAAACGCAATGAGATGAATAAAAATCAAAGTAAAAGCATTGACTATTATTCAAGTTTTGCGGTTACAAACATACGGATGCTTTATTTTTGTACGTAAATTACATACCAGTTACTATCACAATAGTAGTTACTAAATACCTATTTGACACCATTTGTTACATGACTTCGGCTTTATTATTATATCATAAGATTCTCTGTACCAAGTAACTCAATCCAGCTCAAACTACTGCGTTATTGCTTAATTAATTAATGCCAATATTACACGTTAATTTTATGTAGTTGGAGGCTATACCGCGCCTGGCCATGAACTGGGTGCCCCAACACGCTTGGTCGGCAGAAAAGTTTATAATCTACCATATAATTTACGAAAAAAATAGGTGCAAGGTTGGATTGCGACACCATGTTCACTTATAAGGTAACGTTTCATGACTCCCCTATGCACATTTGATGTAGACTCAAAATTGAACGAAAAAAATAAAAAATGTAGAACTTTTAAAATTTTAGTTTTATTTAAAAAATATTAACCTCGATTTCTTTAAATATTGATTTTGTCTTTCAATTAGGTAGATAAATAATAGGATTAATACTGGAAGTTAATAATATAAAATGGAAGTAAGAATTTCGGTTACACAAAAAATAACTGTAATGATACATTATTTCACATCTCTATGTACTTAATTTTGATCGCATATAATCATTTATTTTCTCATTAAAATATGAAATTAACTTAGTGATGTAACCTAATCCTTCGGCGAATAGTTGCGGTGGGAAAAGATTGACACCAGATCTATAGGTTCCTCGGGACACTCAACATTACAGAGCCGGTAGAAAGCAGAATATACAAAATGTTTATTATGAATATCGATAAATTCCTACACTTACTATAATTCGTAATTGTATTAATCACTATCACTACATAGTATAAAACAAAGTCGCTTCGCGCTGTCTGTCCCTATGTATGCTTAGATCTTTAAAACTACGCTACGATTTTGATGCAGTTTTTTTTTAATAGATAGAGTGATTCAAGAGGAAGGTTTATATATATAATATATGCATGATATGGTGGAGGAATACTGATAATTCTAGATTTTTGACTATTAGGTGGAACGAAGTTCGCCGGATCAGTTACTTTAATATAAAACAAATTAAGGATACCTACGTATATTTCGTATCTGTTAAACGTATGATATCCGTATATGCACAGTATTAACGGTACCCATATATCCATATTCGATAATCTAGAGATTACCGACTTTCACACATTAACAGTAACATATAATATTAGGTATATATAAGTGAAAGGTAGCTGCAACGGTCGGTCAAGGAGGTCTACGCAATATTCCACATAGTGAGTATTATATCATACAACCTGCAAACGCCCAGATTTACAGGTAAATTAAAATGTAAGACAAATATGTAATGAAGTATTTAGCAAATTATTGCACGATTCTGGTGTTCAAATAATTCCCACGTAATTATTATATCATTAAATTGAGGCAGTACTTTCCAAATTGAAAGATAACGTTTATTTTTAAGACATAATAACATACAAGGTTAAAGGAACACGGTTCGAAAGAGGTGGTTTCATCGCCACACTTAAACTTCCAAATTACTGTCAATTATATAAATGGCATCTAAAAAACTCTAACACATACAGTCTCGCGTTTTGTAGAACCTTCACATAATTTATGTATGGGAAATTGGTCATCCACGTCAATGCTTCCAATGTTACAGATGAGAACATTTTCAGCAACAATTTCTTGTCAACCCATTATTGTCCCACTGCTGGGCACGGGTTCTCTCAGAAAGAGAGAGTTTAGGCCATAGTCCACCGCGCTGGCCAAGTGCAAATTGGTGGACTTCACACACCGAGAACATTTTTTTAAAAGATCTCTTGAGTGTGTAGGTTTCCTAACGATGTTTTCCTTCACCGAAAAACAGTGATAATTAATTTGTAATACGCACATAATTTTATAAAATCAGTGGTGCGTACCTGGGTTTGAACCTCAGACCTCACGATCGAGAGGGCAAGTTTCAACCATTAGGCTATCACCGCTCTAGGCAACAGCAATTTACCTAATTGGTACAGTGTTCGTTATTATCAAGTGGTTTCAACTAGAGACGGAACTTAACAACCTGAAAATCAGGAAAAACCTTTTAAAAACATTTAACACTATAATGGAGCAAGTATAGATGGCAAATGTGAACGCAACAGTAGAACAACTATCACGCTAGTTTCAAATAGACACGCAAGTTGAGCTATTCACTTTCTGTTATTTACAATAAAATATTGAACTTCAATTTAAAATTGATATACGTGGTCGTATATCGTCAACCCATTATTGTCCCACTGCTGGGCACGGATCGTCTCTCGGAATGAGAGAGTTTTAGGCCATAGTCCCCCGCGCTGGCCAAATGCGATTTGGTGGGCTTCACACATCCCCGAGAACTTTTTTTTAAGAACTCTCGGGTGTGTAGGTTTCCTTACGATGTTTTCCTTCACCGAAAAGCAGTGATAATTAATTTCTAAATACGCACATAAATCAGTGGTACGTGCCTAGGTTTGAACCTCGGACCTCCCGATTGGAAGGGCAAGTTTCAACCATTAGGCTATCACTGCTCTTGCATAAAATTGATGGTTGTACCAAAATACATCTAAGTTTTGCCTTGACCACGATCCATGCAAGTGGGTCGAAGTTTTGGTAAAACCGATTAAAAAACCGTTTATCGTGTGTACACATTATATTTTAAAAATATACCTACAGTATATTAAAATGAAAAGAATGTGCAATTTAAATATTACAATATTTACTTTAAATAAATATAAAAAATAACAATGACACATTTACCTACTCGTGGAGTCAACGTACTTATTAATTTGTAAAACAAGGCAGATTTGCTGGTTTATTTGACTAGATAAATAGTCGGAATCTCTATTCTTTTGACAAATATGTTCCTATTCGTGTATTGGTTCTACTAAGTAAATATTTTACAACAAATTTGTCGTTAATAGGCGTAGGGCGTCCATAAAACATGTCATATTTAGCAGAGAAAGGTCTTTGTCGCAAGTTATAATGAAATTATCAACTCGTCTTAGATTATGTGAATTTTCAACTAAACAAAAATTCTGTTACCTCAAGCAGAAATAAAAATTACAATCATGTTGAAAGCTTGCGTAAAGTACTAGTTGACTTGGCGAACTTCGTTCCGCCTAAAAGTCAAAAATCTAAAATTATCAGTGTCCCTCCGCTATATTATGCATGTATACATATAAACCTTCCTCTTGAATGACTCTATCAAGTAAAAAAACTGCATTAAAATCAGTAGCATACTTATAAAGATATAACCATACATAGGGACAGATAGCGGGAAGCAACTTTGTTTTATACTATGTAGTGATGGCCGGACATAAATACGACATTAGTACTAATTATTGTCGCGTACGTCTTAAACATATTATCGTATAAAAATACTTAAGATGTATGTATTTATTTTAATATGCTTATACTTTGCTATACCTACCTAAAATTAAATATTTTAATAACAGACCACGTCGACAACGTAATAGAGGAAGATGTGTCATATGCTATACGATATGGTCACAATAGTTCCTCAGCAACATTTTGGACAATGAATGGTGAGGAAGATTATTGTGTCGCTGGTGTCTATTATCGTGTCATCTCAACGTAGGGTCCAAGGTTCAACGTTGATGACGCTGACACTTTAATAGATCGTTACCTACTTAACTGTTGGGTGCCGTCAAACTAAAACGGTTCCCTTGAAGTGAAGACGAAATCGTTGTTTCATTTATCTGAATGAAATATAAACGTCTGTTTCTAATTCTAATCTTAATGTGTCACACAGAGGAAATATAAAGGAATCGCTATAGAGTCTTCAACGCCAGAATGAATCGCTAATATATGTTTTCAAGTTCTTTTTGCACTTTTTAAAACCCAGTACACCTCGATAATTCATTTAAATAATACAACACAAAAACGAAAAGATTATTTTTCATACTTTCTCTATCTGTGTTGAGGAGTAAAATTGACAAACGCCTACTAAGGTTGTCAAGCCCCTACCATTTGCACGCAAATGCAATTTATTTTCAAATATGTTCATACTAGTGATGTAACAAATATTCGAATTCGCAAATATTCGCATATTTCTAGATATTCGCATTCGCAAGAATTATGCGAATGTTTTGCGAACATTGCATTGCAGTACTATGCAAAAAAAAAGTCGCCAAATCTATACTAATTTAATTCGAACTGCCGTTTGTCGGCCAAGAAAATGACGCTAAAATTTTTATATCCTCCGGCACCCTACACCAAGAACTGAAAAAAAAATTGCATTCGGATTTGCGAATCTCAAAGAATAAAATTCATTACATCACTAGGAGGTACATACTCGAAACTTTTAACGATAAACGCATAAAAATGAATGAATAACATACTAGTATTACTAGTTATAATTTCAGATATAAATCGTACATTAACATGAATAAAAAATGTCCGTAGCTGCATGAAACGAGACTCGAAAAACAAGAACATAACGCAATTCGTGCTATCGTTATTGCATTGTGCATACGAACAGTTAATTAGGTCGGTCATTAGTATGCGTATCTATTTCAAACACAAACATTTGTTTTCTCTTGTTTATTTAGCTACATAAGTTGATACCCGCTGTGAGGATACACCTAAAGGATAAAGTCTTAGGCACAACACAAGAGAAATACGTAGGCAGGCAAAAATACTATCGTCCCTGTAGTTGTAGTTGTTTCGGGATTAGAATTGGGCTACGGTATCCCCTGCCTGTCGTAAGAGGCGACTAAAAGGGGCTTTTCCGGGGTTTCGGGCGGCTAAAGTGGGAGCTTTAACTGTTCGGTCAGGCGACCCTAGGAAGGACGGCAGTGTGGTCGCATACCGTCGTAAAGACTAGAGCGGTGGACCCAACCACCCATCTGGGAGGAGCCCGATGGGGCAACGCGCTCAAAGGACTCCGCTTGCGTTCTTTTGGAGATCCCGGGGTCCTCTTTGTAGCGCCGAGGACGGCCACCTGCGGTTTTTAGTTCGGAAAAATTCCACATAACCCTGCGTCGCTCCCACGGCGTCACGAATCTTTTGAAGGTTTCCCCTTCGAGAACGAAAAAAAGGAAAATAAAGAAATATCAAAAGGCAACTATTATAGCATATTTTTATTCACGCGGACTATATTTTGCGATCCAAATCAGATGTGTGTTGGATACTGACCACATCGCAAATCCAACACCAGATAACTTATTTGGGATTACTAATGCATTGCCTCGCCTGAGGACTACGTTGGAACTCTTTGGCCAATGTGTCCTTTACCACACCCGTCAAACCAGAATACAGCTTAAATGGAATTTGAATGACCCTTGGGCCACTATTATAAGGGTTCTACCACCTTAGAACATACATTATACCTACAGGAAAGTAACCATGCAAGTAGGCGCATAAGTTGTACAAGGGATATAATGCAAGCGAGGCCCGCCACAAAATCAGCAATGCCATTTTTGTAGTTGCGTTCTCTTAACCACATTCGACAAGGAGCTGCAGCTATAATATTCACGCGTCAATACTGCTAATCACTCGCCAGGGTGCACTTGAAAAATCAAGAGTCTCAAGTCTACCAACTTGCGTTTGACCAGCGCAGTAGACTATGGCCTAAGGCCTTTGAGCAAACTATACAACATTGGACCAGTAATATATTTACTACGAAGGTTGAAAGAATAAACGTAAATCCTAACACTATGTTTGTGACGTTCGACAATGAAGAAAAACCGCGAAGACCTGTTTTGCCTATTACGAAACGGGGGCACATCAGCCGTCATGAAGTAGGGCCTGTATTATGATGCATTATTTATGACCATTTGCCACTACAGCTCTGTTTAACATACACACGCGATTGCTGCACGTATAGTTATGTTACGTTGTGTGCATTTATTTATTAAAACTAACTTGATTGAATCATCGTAGATTTACAGGTAGAACTCTTTGTTTCCGCTGCGGCTGAGCGGAGGCATGAGCGCCACGCCTGATAATTATAATTAATTATCAGGCGTGGTACTCATACCCTGCATGTTGTATGTACATAGTTGCGTGAAAAAAAAGGGTAATATTAATAATATAAATATTTTTTTAAATTTAAGACCTAAATTCTATAGCTTTAAATCGACCGAAAAGTGTTTTATTCGTTAGTTATGTAAAATATATTTGTTCATAATTTTAAATAATCTAAATTTCATATTCTAGAGCATTTTCAAATTCTAAATAAATGTGTCTTGTGTCTGCTACGTAAAAATATAAGAAATATAACCAATTCTGACTTCAAAATTAAATAGAATTGTATACATATATTTCGAGTATGTATTACATTTGTGTAGAACTGATAAGCGCAAACTTGCGAATAAATTTTCGAATACAAAATATGAATAGATATTATTATAACTTATTGACATTTATTAAATCACAAACGGTAGATTATTTTAATTCTTTGTTAGATAATATTTTTTATACATACCTAGTTAGTTCCTTAGAGTACCTAGTGTCAATCAATATGTAACCTTTATTTTTAGCAAGTCACGTATAATCTAAAACAAAGATCTTATGTGAGAACAAGTGTCTACTATTATGCATATTTTAAAAAGCTACGCTGAGTTCGCGACGTATTCATTAATTAGTAATCCTATATCATATACTTATCTAAATATGTGTGAAAAACGTAAAAAGAAAACATCACCCGTTTTTGAACATGGTAGTCTTTTACGGTTTAATGTATTTACGTAACAAATTATATTTTAGGTTTAATGCATTTTTAAACTTTTTAACCAATATTAAAGAGTGACTTAATATCTATCAGGCATATGTCCATTTTGGTAGATCAATTGATGCTATTCACGTACCTACTAAAAAAATTAACGGGAAATTTAAAATAGACTTAAAATTTATCGTACTGTGACTGTTAATAAACATTAATAAATTGAGTTTAACCGGGATATAGTTAAGTTAAAAAAAAAACAGACCAAACGTAATTATCGTATCTTAATTCATAAAAAGAAATAAGTGAAAATTTACGCTTTGGGAGTTTATACCATAAAGCGAACAAACTACGTAATACTCTCACAAAACTTAAATTTTGAGTTGTCTTTTTATTAGTAAAG
The DNA here is from genome assembly GCA_949699795.1 of Spicauda simplicius. Classification (NCBI taxonomy): domain Eukaryota; kingdom Metazoa; phylum Arthropoda; class Insecta; order Lepidoptera; family Hesperiidae; genus Spicauda; species Spicauda simplicius. The sequence goes on from OX453063.1 coordinate 14,301,071, forward strand.
GTGCCTTATGATTCTATAATTTATTAAATCCCACAAGCACAAAGATGATCTGAAAAATAAACATGAGTGTAAATTGAGTTAAATAATATCAGAACCTTTACTAGAACTAGCCAACCTTTTTTTGCTCATCGCCACCATTTAACCACCCCTTAACAAAGGTTATAATGAGCCTATTCTTATGGCTATTCGCTTCGGTCACGTCTACCACGGCGATGAGAGATCGCAAGAAAATTTTGAAAGATTTTGACTTATACATTTTTTCAATCAATGATTATTGATTGAAATTCCTGTTCTAGGTCTGGGTGTTTGTGTATTCGTGTTGTGTGTGTCCATGGTACCCACGACACAGGAGAACATCCTACTGTGAGGCTATGAGTGTAGAAAGCATGTGTGTTAAGCGTGTGTATGTGTTATTGATATATAATTCTACAAAATGTTGTATTACCTAGAAATAATCTAAGCTACGTTTATCCGACAGTCAATCTTAATTTTACACAATATTTTTTGTATGAGACGGAAGTCCTAACCAGATCTGATTTTAAATAAAGGTATACCAATTAATAATTGTTTAATCAGACTAATTAGTAGTACCTACGTTATTTTACGTACTAACTTTTAATTGACCTTGTCAAGTACCTAGTAAGTTTCGATTATTTGAAAGGTAACTTATGTGTAAATGATAAAAAATGTTTAATTAAGTGTTCTTAGGTTTTGTTAAATGTCAAGTTCATATTAATCAGGTCCAGACTAGCTGAGATCAAAAGCTGATTTGTACCGTATTATTCTGCACTTATTTATTATATTTACTAACCATACCGGTCTGACGCGCAATGGGTCCCGGGTTCGATTCCCGGCCAGACAGGTATCTGAATGATAAATTTAGATTCATGTTCTGGGTCTGGGTGTTTGTGTATTCTTCTTGTATGTGTCCATGGTACCCACGACACAGGAAAAAATCCTATGAGTGTAGAAAGCGTATATTTTTTTTATATTTCGTGGTAGTTGCAGCCTGCCTAATGTTATACGTATAGGGGTCAGAAATATGAATATTATAAGGAGTCAACCCTGTAGGGTCGTCAGTAGTATGTACCTTTGCAAGATTTCCTAGTATACCTACTGTTAATAACAGTTGCATAGTTTTTCCATTTTTTACTATTGAACGATAATACACGTCTCAATAAATCTTCAATTAATTAAATAAAAATAAGTTCCCCATTCAATTCAATTTTAGTGTTAACAATATAGAGGCATATAAAGCTTTTAAAAATGTTAATTGATTCGTTATGCGAGTAGCTCTTAATAAGTATAGCGTCAACCCATTATGGTCCCACTGATGGGCATGGGTCTTCTCTCAGAATAAGAGAGTTTTAGGCCGTGGTCCACCGCGCTGGCCAAGTGCGAATTGGTGGACAATGCGAATTGGTGGTCTTAATAAGTATTTTAATAATAATACGGTTCTTTATTTTTTTAATACTCGTTATATTACTTCGCAGACGTATACTTCCATTTAAAAATATGGCAACTCCCTATGTATTCAATATGGAGAACAGTCATGGTTACTACATACTATATTATTACTGCGAGTCTGCATTTTCTGAAAGTATAAAATTGTTTAAGATAAATATTTTTAGACATAATTTAGTTGCAGCTCCATAATAATATGTTAAATGAGACTTGCCATCAGTTTAATAAAAATGTCGTCAGTCAAATGCAAGCTCGGTATAAAAAAAAAGAAAACAAATCTAATATCAATTGAATGGAATTATTCAAATTAACAATAAAGGGATAACAATAGGTCTTTTCCTCAAGGCTTTTGTTGTTTGAAAAGTTGGTTACGGTACTAAGCCTTAAGGAGTCATAAGGATATCAACTGGCCACTTACATCAAGTGAACTTCATGCTTGTTTGCTACTTCAGTCAGATAAAAAAAACTGGTCTTTTCCTTAAGGCTTTAAGTATCCTGTAAATTAAAACATGACAGTCGCTTCAAATAGCGATGCATATATTTTTTACTTACACAACATCGATGAAATCTGACTAGATTTAATTGCAATCACGAATAAGGTCAAAAAATATTGGAAAGTAAGAAGCCGATAATTTAAATTCAAAGCAATTCATCAAGAAGCGTCCATATGAGACCTGACAAGGTTATAATTAATTTTGAAAGTCATCCAAATAAAATCAAACTACATTCGTTTTTGGGTTTGGGAGGTCTGAGTTGGGTATTGATTCGCATATTTTTCGCATGCACCTTTAATTCTTAATACAGAGTATGCATGGTTTAGCCCATACGCTCTGCAGTTCTGAAATTTTTGTGCCAAAATCATAAATATATTCGAAATAAAAAAATAGCTAATCTTACGAACTATTTTAACTTGTTATTTTAATTTTGTTATTATTATAAATATTATAATACTAGCTGAACCCCGCAGCTTCGCCCGCGTTAAAAGAAATCGATGTATCGATTTTCCCATGGGAGTATGATATTTTCCCACAGTAAAAACTACCCTATATGTTAATCCAGAGTGTCAGCTAACTCCCTACCAAATTTCATGAAAATCGCTCCAGCCGTTTACACGTGAAGTAGTAACAAACATACACACTCATAAACTTTTGCCTTTATAATATTAGAATGATTATCGAGGTAAGCTCGCGTAAATTTAAGGATCAGTAAAATACTTGTAAATATTACATTATTTACAAGTATTTTACTTAAGCCTTTATAATATTAGTTAGTATGAAATAGTATGAAGTATGATTATAATATTTTAAATTGTTATTTCAATTTTGTTATAATAATAATAAAATTAAAATAATAATTTAAAATAGCTCTATCTTCTTAGCTATATTTGAAGTGAAACTAAGGAACATACAAAAATGGAAAATCAGGTTTTAACATTTTGGTAAATAAACTATAAACGAAATAGTGGATCATATATTCTATCATTTTCGAAACCAAATTAAAATCGAAAAAAGGATAAAGATACCTAACTGCCACTGTATAGCTTTTTTTATTTTATTTTAAGTCCTACCGATAAGGCTGACTGTCCACCTGATGGAAAGCAGTCACCGTCGCCTATTGACATTTGCAACACCAGAGGAGTCGCCAATGCATCGCCGGCTTAAAGCTGTATTAGAAAGAGAATTTCTTTTTTTATATTATCTTTAAGTGTTTGCTTTTGTTCCAGATGGGTTGCAAGCTCACGTTCGTGGACGATATCCTGAACAAGTCCTTCTACAAGCTGGGTTTGATCGTGGGCAAGCAGCCAGGATACTTCATCATCATACCGATCCTGCTTACACTGCTTATGGTCACAGGGTATCAGAGAGTGCACTATGAGATGGACCCGGAGTACCTGTTCTCACCCGTCAGTGGTCAGGGTAAACTGGAGAGGCGGATAGTGGAAGAACACTTCAAAGTTAACTATTCACATAGGTTCAATGTTGGCAGAATAACGAGGGCAGGTACGTTAATGTCAAGAATTTTAAAATAAATGTGGGTAGTAATTATATATTTTTAATGATTGATGATTTGCCGTTTTGATTAATCGTAATCCGTTAAATATAAATCAATTTTATCATATATTAGATTTCGCTTCGGTATTTTTTAATATATAATTATTAGAGATGCGCCGAATAGTGGTTTCACCGAATAACCGAATATTATATTCGGTTTATCTTTTACCGAACCGGATATTCGGCCGAATTATTTGATTTACCATTTCTAATTAAGAAACAACTGTGTAAGTGTGTTCATCAAAAAAATAAAATGTTGATTTGAGAGTTTAGAAAACATGCAAATTTGATTGAGGTTTCAAAAACGTTGATTTGAAGTTTAATTTCCTAATATTATTAGCTTTATTCAACACACTCTTCACAGGATTTCTTTGACTTATAACATAGATCGTACGTAAAAAGTTTTGCCTATTTGTTCTATAGCGTGACGAAAAATAGAAAATAAAAAATACTCGAATCAAATATATTCGGCACCAAAATCGAATAATTCTGACGAATACGAATAGTGAAAAAGATGCCGATTACACCGCATACCGAATAACAACCGAATATTCGGCGCATCTCTAATTATTATATATAGGTTATATGTTAATTGTTAATAAATTAGTGAAGATTAAATAATCAAAGTAATACACCCATTTTGATCATTTGAAATCAATTCATTATGTTGTTAACATTTCAAATTAGTACTAATATAATAGACTGTAGGAAACAAGTTCTCGAATACTCGGATATTATTAGGTAGTATCATCAAGATTAATGTTAATTAATTTTTTCCGGTAATAATGTAGCAATTAGGCTACTGTTCGATTTCAATATATAAATAATCAAATATCCGTAATTATTACACTGACCTTAAAATAATTTGGATCAAAACGAGATGAAAATAACAGTTTGTATAGCAGATTGGCCACATACCAAATCGCGTCTAAAAAGAATAGAATACCTATATCAGTCGTCAAACCGTTACAATGACCTCTGTATTCAATTATACTCATGTATCTTTGTTTATATTGTCTGAAAACAACGGTTAAAAAATAAAAAATAAATTACAATGTCCCACTACTAACCACGGGGCTCCTCTCAGATTAAAAGGCCTTCGGTCATAGTCCATCTCACTGGTCAAATAACGATTGGAAGACTTCATTAATCCATAAGAATTTTTGTAAAAAGACCCTAACATGTACACATTTCCTCACGATGTTTTCCATCGTCGTTCAAATTAACTATAATTAGTTTCTTAATCGCAAGTAACTTTGAAAAATTAGACGTCCTTGTTGGAGACTTAGACCTCGACGTGACCGGGGTTGCAGGCGGCTAGAGTGTGAGCTCGAACCGTTCGATCATACCGTCGTAAAGACTAAAAGGAGCGGTGGGCCCAGCCGCCCATCTGGGAGGAGCCCGATGTGACAACGCGCTCAGAGGATTCCGGTTGCGGTCGTTTCGAGTTCCCGGGGTCCTCTTTATACCGCCGAGGACGGCCACCGCGGGGGGTTTAGTACGGCAAAAATCCCACATAACCCTGCGTCGCTCCCACGGCGTCGGGTATCTTTTGAAGGTTTCCCCTCCGAGAACAAAAAAAAAAGAGTTCGACGTGAAGGACTGAAGTCCATTTCATTAAACTATCATTTCCCAACTGTACACAGTAATATAATGTATGTAACAATCCATTATGTTTTAACATAAACAAATTAATTTATATAGCATCTTATTCCGCAGGTAGATTCGGCAGAGTAATCATCGTAGCCAAAGACAATACCACAAACATCCTACGTACGGAAGTGTGGAAGGAGCTACGGCAGCTGGACGAGTTAGTTCAGAACATCACTGTGAATTTGCCGAACGGAGAAACATTTACGTACAGAGAAGAATGCGCGCGGTGGGAGGGTCAGTGCTTCGTCAATGATATACTGAACCTCGACAAGATTATAGGCGAGGTAAGATGCAAGGTTTTGAATAATTTAGGTTGCTGATATATCCTTGAATAATTTAATTCCGTGTGTACTAATAATATAAGTATAGGTAAACAGATACATAAACACCAAGGTGGAAGAACCAGTGTACTTCTAGCATGAAGCATTTCTTGCGTTTCGATAGAAGGGTGTGGTTGCCGACACACTTTCACATGAAGCGACCGTCATAGTCCTCGGGAGCAGCAACGCATCTGTGTTTGACTTCAGATAGAACCCATGTTCTGTATGTAGTTGATTACAGATGTCCATGGGCGGCAGTGACCACTTACCATCAGGTGGACTGCATGCTAGTTTGCTACTTCAGTCAAACAAAAAAATAAAAAAGACACCTCCATCTTCAGTGAAATTTCTTGGCGACTGATGCATTTCACAACCGTTTATGGTCCCGTGTATGGACCATCACAAAAATATAATTTAAAAATTCCAAAATAGGTACACCCGTTAATAACGATATCCCAGTTGTGAATTTCGATCGCATAAAAGTAAAGAGTAAGCTCCCAATAAGACTTTAATGCTAGTAGCATTCAGCCCTACCTACTTTAAAACAGATATACATTTTTTTTGTTCTCGAGGGGGAAACCTTCAAAAGGTACCCGACGCCGTAGGAGCGACAGATATACATAATATGTACGAAATTTGCTTAAATCTTCATGTCTGCTACACTATCTCACGCTGCTTCAATTTCCTGTATAATTTTACGCTTAAACACTCGAACGAAGAGTTCAATATAATACAACGTACTAATTACATTGTAGTATTAAATTAAAGCTGTATTACAACTCAACATTTCTTTTGTTTCTTTTTTCTATTTAACTTGAACTTTTTCCTGCGATGTGACAATGATACCTTTCAAGTTAAATACCATTGTTACTTGCCTGTAAGTTTTGAAAGCCACAAAAAGCCGATGTTAACCGCATGAGTCAAGAACAGTCATAATTCAAAGAACAAATGATCCATCAAAAACAATAGACAGTTGTTACTCATAATTGTTTTACTGGTAGTTATCGGTCATAATGTTACATTTTATTATGGTATGCTCTGATATTATGTATGGAAAGGGCTTAAAATATCTATTGCGCGTCGCGACGCTAATTCAGCCAGATTAATGGATGTTAAAGATAGTGTTGCTTCAATTGATCTCATATATTCGCTGGAAAAAATGCAGTTCATTTATGACGTTTACAAATACATTTTATTTCAATTTTCACTAGGATCAGTGAACTTTTTTAATTGGGGCACGACAGTGTTTTAACCAAGTCGAGCAAAAAATACACTTTTACCTACAATCGATACATCAATCAAGATCTTGATACATCTATCCAGGTACTATAATGTTTCAGACAAATAATGGCCACACGTTTCTATAATCATGCAGAAGCTATACATTTCTAGGTACCTACTATATTTGCTTACTTCTTTTCCGCTTACTTTGCTGCTTATTCAAATGACCGTAACCATGCCATTTTGTATGACGAATTCCTCGATACAACCGTAATCCAATGCCTATTAAATCGATCGTTTCAATCGTAATAAAATCAATAAGTAATAAATTATTACGTAAGCTTTGGATAGTTAACAATAGGAAACGCAAACACGTGGTTTTTATTTCGGGGTCACGCAAAACCGGGGTCAATATTAAAATATATGGCCATGTCGTAGAGCTCGTAAATTATGGTATATCCTTCTAGTATGTTAGAGGATGTCAATCGTTAAAACGCCATCAAACAAAAAACCTAGAATTTTATAATTTAATAGTCAAATTTGAACTTGATTGGTAGGCAGTTGAGATATTATTCGGGTAGGCTTACGCAAGATAGCCTTCGTAAATAAACAAGATAAAAATTGTTCTTTTTTTGATATATACTAATTTAGGATAGTGGATAGGTATAATGTGCCTATTTTCAATATTTACCTATAAGATAAAACTCAGTAAAGCTGTAAGAAACCAGATAAACAGTTAGGAAGTAGGAGAATTATTATTAATAGCTTCACGTATTTCTGTTTTCTATAACTGCCTACAGTCAGACGATCAAACTTAGATGTAATAACACATCATCAAAATTTATACGTCTTAGTTCAGATACCTATTATGTTCTATTGACGGATAGTTGTAGATGACTATGGAGCCAAATCGACGGGCCCCTAAAACAAAATCGTTTATGAAAAATTACCAATTTACAGTATGAAGCTGAGAAGTTTTATGGACGTACAAACACTGATTACTTACGCCAAGAAAGACGATCTATAGAAAATCGTTGAAATAGCTTTTTAGGAACCTATTAAATAAGTTTCTAAATAACGATTACAATCAACTATTACAGTCAAAAAACAAAGCTTCAACAAAGAATACAATCAACAAAGCTTCATATTGAAAATTGGTAATTTTTCATATACGATTTTCTAGGGTCCTGTCGAAATATTAGGTACTAGATGCATTGCAGTTATATGACTTTAATATGACAACACAAGTGGTGGTCAGAATATCGATTATGTCTAAGGACGAAAACAAAAACCGTGCTGCTGGCTTGGCTTACGGCGCCGTGCTGTGATTTCTTACGGAATTTTCGACGCCGTGGACCTCGTGGATGTACTTGTAACAAATGATGTTATGGAAACTTATGACATGAAAAGTAGATTTCGACGGTAGGTACGTCTTGGAAGTCCACTGTACCGTAGAGGATGAGGACGCCATCGAATTCCGCTAAAAATTAAGGCATATTGCAGTTAGCCGTGCCGTGCAATTCTGCGGTAACGTGAGGTTTAACGCCCATGCTTAGGCAAACCAGATATAAATCCCTGCACTGCACACAACTGCACAAGGCACCCAAGTACGGGGGCTATGAATTAGTGTAGAATCTGGCGAAAAAAATTAAAACAAATCATCTTTCATTACAGGTAGAACGCGGCGAACTGAATCTAACATTTCCCATAATGTTCAACCCTGTTACGTGGGAGGCTCACGCTTTTCCCGTATACTTTGGCGGTGCGAGGGTGGTGGACGACATCATAGTCTCGGTGCCCGCCGTGCAGCTCGTGTGGTTCGTGAGAACTGACAATAAACTGCAAGAACAACGGTAAGCGTACGGTTCTTACGTTTAAGTAAGATTTCTTGGACTATTTTTTTTTTATCTGAATGAAAGAGCAAACGAGCACGCAGTCCCCGTGATGGTAGGTGGTCACTGCCGCCCATGGAGATCATAGATGCGTTGCTAGTCCCGAGACCTCTATGATGGTCGCCTCATATAAAAGTGTGCCGGCAACCACACCCTTCTATCGAAACTAGACCACGGAAATAGTAATGTGTTAATCTAGGACCTAGATTATGACCATGGACAAAGCTTATCACCTAGATTCTAGGCCATAAGCTTTATGTGCGCCAAATTTCAGCGAAATCCGGCCGGTTGTTTTTGCGTGAAAGAGTAACATACACACGTACACATTTATAAGAACAAGAATTAGATAATAAGATAGGATATGTTTTACCTGCTACAGACGAAAAAAAAGAACTTTAGATTGCTATTGACCTTATGTGAATAATAATAAATCTGTGAACGTTTTGCAATATGTGGGTTAGAATGTGTCATGTAATGAGATCAAAAAAAAAAAATTGTGTAAGTAATAAATGTTTAGCTCTTTTTTTTTTGTTAGTTATTATCCTATAGGTATCATTCAAAATTCTAAAGGGACTCTTTTACAACTTTAAGTCTGTTCATTTAAGATAGAGCCGCACGTTCCCACTGTAACTTTAAGTGGTATCTTCTTCCAATAAAAAAGAAGCTATACAAAAAATGTGTCGGCCTTTAAAAGCATTCTTTCCTTAGAATGTTACTAATTCATGTTAAACAGATTAAAGGGACACGAAGATTTAATGACCCGAGAAAAAATCATGAGTCGTAACGGCCTCGTAGAGTAACATGCGGAAGAAATCTTAATTGGGTCATTTAGTTCTGGAAGGAAACAAATTTAAAAGCACCAATAGTTCCTTTGTTATATATTGCGGTCATTCGAGACAGTTATTTTTACGACTTGTTTCATTTTCAATAGCACTTTGTGTAAACAAGCAACTATGACTTAGATAATAGGCATCGATCTTGACACGGTTAAAGAAATCGCGCCGAATACTAAGCGCTGCGTAATATTCGACTTGAATACGAATAGAAAGGTTCAAGTAGATGGCAAGTATTGGCCATGATTTCATAACTAATTGATAAGTTATTTTGCTTTAACTTTAAAGAGGTATCTATGTAAAGTTTGCTTAACTAACTAATGTTAGACATGTGAGCAGCGCCTTACTTATCATGTTATGCATACAAATTAACAATTGAAGGTTCTTTTAATACAAAGATGGCCTAAGAAACCTAAGTGTAACTCATTGAAAGTAAATAGAAAAACATTAGTAAGTATTTTAGTTGGTATACTCCGTATTGTTCCTTTTATTACGAACGTTTCTTTCATAGTTTTACCTATTGTTTTATTATTTTGGTCATTTACTTGTATACCTAATTTCTACGCATTGACATTCTAGGAAATCCTAACTTAAGAGGATAAATATCGCACTTCCAGGTATATTATATGTTATACATGTTATTATTATGATAACTATATGCGCCCACGCCTATCTACGCCACTGAATATTAAAGGCGAAAGTGTCTAAGAATGCCCTTTGACACAAACTCTCATTAAATTTGCGAATTAGATTTGCGTACAATTTGACACACAAATAGTCTGAATTAAGATATAAAAAAAAAATCTGTGGTAAACTTGACACAAGTACGCAGAGCCGAGTGAAAAGCTAGTATTAAACATGGAATTACTATATAGTAGTCATAGAAGTGGATAAAATAGGTATTTCCACTTTGTAATTATTGCAAAATAACAGTACGATCTCCACTGCGATCTGACACGCAGTAGTTATTAGGTTCGATTCCCGGTCAGACAAATATCTAAATGAACTTACATTTATGATTTGTAAGAACTTCATTTAGACGAGATTACATGTTTCTTAACATAACTTGTTAATATGAATGTTTTCAGAGGTGCAGCTTGGGAAGATGCGTTTTTAGATGCAGTCGGTGTAGCAGAGGACACTGGACGTTTCAAGCACATATCGATCGCTCGTTTCGCATCGCGGACCCTCGACCACGAGCTCGAAAAGAACACCAGGACTGTTATCCCCTTCTTCAGTTCCACTTTCATCCTGATGGGAATCTTTTCTATAGTCACATGCATGATGGGCGACTGGGTCAGATCCAAGCCCTGGCTGGGTCTACTTGGCAATATCTCCGCTGTCATGGCCACCACAGCGGCATTCGGTTGCGCGATATATTTGGGCATTTCCTTCATCGGAATCAACTTAGCTGCGCCATTTTTGATGATCGGTAAGTTACTAAGCCATTTTTTTTAAATCAAATTGAAGTTACGCCTCCGAATAAACTAATTTTGTTTACTTTGTACAAAAGTAGGTATAATGCAGACTACGATTGCCAAAGATTTATCCACGCTCGAAAAACGTTGTCTGCACTAAAATTATTTGTTGTGTAAAATCTTGTGTTGTCCATGATATTGCGATACATGTAACATCTATCTATTGATCTGCGTCGATATCTACTCATTAATCAATAGGTAAGTAGTGTAAGTAATAATGAGATTACTTCGTACCTGTTTTGTAAAGTAAAACGATTTGTAATAATAAATGGTAGGTATACTTAAGAAATTGTCCCATAATCAGCTGCATGCCTCGAATTTGGTCTTACTACTGTTTAAACAGTTTAATAGGGTTCCATACTCAAAGGGTAAAAACGGGAACCTATTACTAAGACTTCGCTGTCCGTCTGTCTGTCACCAGGCCGTATCTCATAGCTAGACTTAAACTTAAACTTAAAACGCTTTCTACACCAATAGCCCCACAGTAGGATTTTCTCCTGTGTCGTGGGTGCCATGGACACACACAAAGACGAATACACAAACACCCAAACCCAGACCAAGAATCTAAACTCATCATTCAGATACCTGTCTGGCCGGGAATCGAACCCGAGACCCACTGCGCGTCAGCCCGGTATGGTAACCGCTCGGCCACGCGGGTCGTCAGCAGACGCAGTAACGCAGACAGTTGGATTTCTCACCCATGATGTATTTCTGTTGGTATATCAGCAAATATTAAAAACAGAATAAAATGTTTAACGGCTCCCACACAATCAATGTGATTTTGCCGATTTCTACAGATAACGGAATCCTCCGTACGCAAGCCTGTCTCGCACTTGGCCGGTTTTTAAGAATCTCACTTTCATTCGCAGGTATCGGAATCGACGACACTTTCGTAATGCTGGCGGCGTGGCGGCGCACGTCGCCCAAGCTCCCCGTACCGGAACGAATGGCAATCATGTTGTCAGAAGCGGCCGTCTCCATCACAATCACGTCCGTTACCGACATGCTTTCGTTCTTCATTGGCATTTTCTCGCCCTTTCCGTCTGTGCAAATATTTTGCATGTATTCTGGTGAGTAAATGGTTTGATTTCCCGTCTAATGAATCAGGTCACGTATTTCTGTCAGTGCTACAAAATATATAACTTTAAGAATTTTGACCTTCCTAGTCGCTTCTTGATTGTAGTATGACTCAATGAATGTTTTGTACTAGATAACATGAAGGATTCTTTTTCTAAAGATTGAAGTAGCAAACGAGCTTGCAGTCAAAATTGTGGTAAGTGGTCATCTGTACGGAACTTCATATAAAATCAGAGTTCTGTCTGAGGTCTAAAGAATAACAGGTGCGTTGCAACTTTCAAGGACATAGATGTTCGCCTAATCGCCGTATGTAAAAATGAGCCAACAGCCACAGATTTCCATTAAAGTGTAAGATCCGCTTCACACAAAAAATTGGTGGCGGTGGTACCGCCCCGGTCGACCACCTTTCTAATGATATCTAGCGTCTCTATTATAAAAAATATAGATATATCAAACAGGTAGGTATAGAACGTTTGAGTATATTTTAGTCGATTACAGATGTCCATGAGCAGCAGTGACCACTTACCATCAGGTGGACTAAAAAAAAAGGTGGACTGCGTTTGCGACTTCAGTCACATAAAAAAAAACTTAGTTGCACAAAAGCAGCAACAACAAAGACATCTAAAACCCAAGACTAATATTTAGATATACAGAATTACACCCACTTAACCTAAACTAAGAATTAAAATTAAAGACAAGTAGCGACAATAAAATTGTAGCCATTACATTATCCATAGTTTAAATCCGTAGTGTTTTTCTAGTTAGTAACATGTTAATGATAATGAAACGCGATCTTTGCATACAAAAATACGCTATTAAATCAAGGACTGTTGTTTAGCTGAATCTTAATGAAAATCTAAAAGATAAAGAATCAATACGCTTGCTACATGTTAATTGAATTGGGTGTAAATTATTGATCGATTGAATTTTGCTTTGCATCATTCATTAGAAATAACAAGTACCTACGACGATAGTAGTATTTAAATATTATAACATGTAAGAAGTATTGAAACAAAAAAATACTAAACATCATACTTATTATAGTAATATTTGGTTTACAAGATTGAAATAGCAAAACTAAACACACACTGACCACACCTATTTCTAGCGTGAAGCATTTCTTGCTTTCGATAGTAGGGTGTGGTTGCCGGTACACTTTCTCATGAGGCGACCATCATAGTCCTCGAGAGTAGTAACGCATCTGTGATTGACTTCAGATGGAACCCATGTTCTGTATAAAGTTCATTACAGATGTCCATGGGCGGCAGTGGCCACTTACCATCACGTGGACTGCATGTTCGTTTGCTACTTCAGTCAGATAAAAAAAATTGAAACAAACAAACATCCTAAACATCATACATTTTATAGCAATAGTTGGTTTACAAGAGTAAAGTAGCAAATGAGTATGTAGTCCACCTGATGGTAGGTGATAACTGCCGTTCATTTTTAAGCATTTTTTTGTAGAAGGCTTCTTTCTGAAGTCAATCACAGATGTGTTGCTTTTCCCGAGAACTAAGATGAGCGCCTCATATAAAAGTGAGCCGAAGATTAATTTTCTTTACGATAATTAATGCTTATGTTCAGTTTTACATAAATTTTCGTGGTAATACCTATCTGCTTAAAACAAAAAGCGATCCTGTATTTCACTTTTGAGAATATAATAACGGAAATACACAAATTATGTTCCGACTTAAGTCCTCAGGAATACCAATCTTAAGTAGGTAAGACTAATCTTAGGTAGGATTGATTACAAACATCATGATATTATTACCTTGATACGTTTATACATATTAGATCCAAATGACGGTAAGTGGCCACTGCCGCCCTTGGACTCCAGTGATCAACCCCAGATAAGAATAGAAGCCTGACTTCGATAATAGATAGGTACATTGCTACTCCGAAGACTAAGTTGGAACGGTTATGTATGTCTCCTTAGCTACGTCTAAACTACAACATTACACGACTCATACCTACTATTATATGAAACGTAACATTAAAAGTATTAACATTACATAATATCATATTAAACCCCTAGGTAGCTCGCAATTTATTTAAGACTATTTTCTTCAAATAATTGTTTAAAGCACTTTATATTTTTTTATTTTTCCAGGTTTGGCAGTTTGTTTCACATTTGTTTGGCATCTTACATTTTTCGCGGGATGTGTAGCGGTCTCCGGGTACAGGGAGAAAAACAATCGACATACCATAACCTGGCTTAAAGTATTACCAGAGTCCAGAGCGCGAAAAGGTATATCTATAGGTCCCTTATTACAAGGAAATCTTATAATATAAATAAATTAATTAATAATATTAATTCAGTATTCGCACTCGCACTTTTAGCTAGTTTAGACGTTGCGAGATACCTAGTGCTGAGTTGCAGCAATGCAACTCAGCACTAGGTACCTCGTACTTTCAGTGCATAGAAATATCTTGCAAGTTACTAGCCAGCGGCGTAGCGCGGACCAATGTAGAAGTGGGCGAACTACTATCAGCGAGGCCCCTTTTCTGTGGTTCCCAAGATCTATGCAGTGAATCTATCTTAACTAACGTGCTTTGACGCAACATATCCACTCATGGTAGTTAAAAAGCTTAAAAAAGGTCTTATTTTTTAAATAAAAAAAATAGAAAGAATAGTAGACATGGTATTTTCATATAGATAAAACCAAATTGCATGATTCCATTGGATGGTGCCCATGAAAATGCCTCAACCTCCTTATCCAAAGAGGATTCGCGAGGCCCCTTTAAGTGCGAGGCCGTGGGCGATTTCCCACTGCGCCCACGTCTAGCTACGACACTATTACTAGCACTTGCGAGTTAGTAGTGCGCATTGTTACTTTGACGTTTTTTTTTTCACTTCCTTACTCGCCTAACAGCAACTTGCTCATGTAAACAGATCTTATATTAACCACATCGTTCGTACGCGTACGGAAGTAATCACGAGGGAGTTGCGATACATGTTCAAAGCAGGTTGAATTCGCATGAGACTGAGTGGTGGAAGAACATAGGCGAACTGAACGACTGACAAGCAAATCCGTCGTAATGTTCATGTGACCTATCTAAATACATTGTTTTTTACTATTATTTTACTCGATTTTATAAACAGTTATTTGTTACAGAAGAAAAATCATGGTTGTACCGAATTTTCTGCAGTGGAGGCATAGATCACGCGGACCCAGATAATCCCATAGACAACAAGGAACACTGCATCATGGCTTTCTTCAGAACTACAATGGCTGATCTGCTCAACAATCCCTTAGTCAAAACCCTGGTCATAGTGGTATTTATATGCTATTTAGCGGGAGCGGGTTATGGCGTGACCAATCTCAAAGAAGGACTGGAAAGACGAAAACTGTCGAAGATAGATTCATATTCAGTAGAATTCTTTGATCGCGAAGATTTGTATTACAGGGAATTTCCTTATAGGATACAGGTAACTTAACAATGCATTACAAATAATGTATCTATTCTGACATAAAAAAAACTCGCTTAGTTAATAACCGAATCGTCTCAGTAGAGGTCGTGTTCCAGAGTAAAAAAAGTACCTACTCCCTTAGGCCTATACAAAATAAACTTTTCATTTTATGACGTTAGCTAATGAGATATTATTTTTCAGGTAGTAATAAGCGGCAATTATAATTACTCAGACCCAAAAATACAAGATGAAGTGGAGTCTCTCACGCAAAAGCTGGAAAACACATCGTATATATCCAATTCTCTGTACACCGAGTCGTGGTTGCGAACATTTATTAACTACGTGTCGAGAAATAATGACTACCTTAACGTTACTATCGACAGTGAAGAAGATTTCATTCACAACTTGAAAGAGGTATGTTTAACAAGATTTTTCCGTAATTAGCAGAGAAAACACGTCAAAATGTTATGATAAGTAATGTCCTATAATAATAGATACACGATTTCATTGTATAAGCTGTATTGTAATTTGTAAAAGGTACTCACCATTAGTGGTCTTGAATTTCTTTATTGCTGATATTTCGATTGAGTTGCATGAATCGTAGTCACGAAGAAACTGCGATGGCGGAGAGAAACCTTTGAGAAGCACGAGTGTTACATTAAACTATGTACACTCCGTTCAGTTCGTTTTCCCCGTTTAGTCTCCATATAACTACACTTCAAAACACACACAACACTTCCCGTATCCTTAAGCACGAAACTTTGCATCACTTGTGATTTAGGTACACATTTCGGTGAAGACATAGTTTAATTAGTTTGAAATTCTTAAAAATGCATTTTTATTTGTACCGGGTACTCACGATCGACCGTTTTTAATTTCTTCATTACCGATATTTCGACCCAGTTGCATGGATCGTGGTCGCGGCGAAACTGCGATGGCGCATAGAAAGTGTTGACAAACACAATTGACAGTTTATGTATCTACCCTACGTCTAGTTATTTTTTCTTTGTCATATCACGACACGACACACAATACTTACTGCATCCTTCCACGTGAAATTGGCAATGCTTGAAATTTATGCATATAAATAATTTCGCTATATTATTACTATAAAAATAATGATAATTTTCAGTTATGGCTGTTCCCGGCTAACCCGTTCTCACTTGATGTTAAATTTAACGAGGCAGGTGACCAAATTATCGCGTCAAGATTTTTGATTCAAGCAATAAATATAAGCGGCACAAATCACGAGAAGGAAATGGTCAAAGCTCTAAGAGACGTAGTCGCGACGACATCGCTCAACGCTTCGGTTTTCCATCCATATTTCGTATTTTTCGATCAGGTAAATTTAAGTTAAAAATTTTAGTTTTTAGTCATAGTCATGTAGTACTTATTTATTTCAACATATGTATCTAAATATTTTTTTCTTGTTCCAGTTCGAGCTTGTAAGGCCGACCTCTCTCCAGAATCTTTGCTACGGAGCATTAATGATGATGATAACATCGTTCATATTCATCCCCAACATCTTGTGTTCACTGTGGGTCGCCTTCAGCATCGTCTCCATAGAAATCGGCGTAGTCGGATACATGGCACTTTGGGATATAAATCTTGACTCCATTTCTATGATAAACCTTATTATGTGTATCGGTTTCTCCGTCGATTTCACCGCTCACATCTGCTACGCATACATGGCGTCAAAGGCGAAATCACCGAACGACAGAGTTAGCGAATGCCTTTATTCTCTGGGTCTGCCCATAGTTCAGGGATCATTTAGTACCATACTAGGAGTGGTTGCATTGCTACTTGCTGACAGCTACATATTTTCAGTGTTTTTCAAAATGGTATTCATGGTAATATTTTTCGGAGCAATGCATGGTTTGTTTTTGTTGCCTGTTCTGCTATCGCTTTTCGGTCCAGGTTCGTGTTCAAAAAGGGACAACGATATTAAAATGTCGAATGTGGACAAAATTTTCCCCCATCCATATTGCATACCTCATCCCCAGTTGATGCTAAATGATCAAATATTTAACGGAAAGAACATAAGTCCTAACGGTGTCTATAAGATTTACGGTGACGATAAAGATTTGGGGATAGGCACGTCTGGCGAAGACACTAGCGAAAGCAGTTCAAACCAATCGCAGCGTCGGCAGATCGGAGACGATGAGAACACGAGAAAAAAATACGAGGACGGATGGAAAAGATCAAACTACAGCCAGAGCACTAGCCAATTTCAGCCATCTGGCGAATTAGATTTATACGGCCACGACATCGACAGGAATTGGCAAAGGCAACGCTACGAAAACAATCGCCGCGTCTTTGATAACAAGAAAGCTGCTCATAGAGACGATGATTTCGTTATGGCACGTAAGACAAGCGATGCGGGGCCTCGTCGCGAAGGAGCCTACAGAGTAACGAGGACCCATTCGCACCACAACTTACACAAACCCCGAGCACCACGACGCAGTAACTCGCATCATAATCTCGAACATTTAGATTATGTCGCCGAAATGCGCTTTCCCTGACAGTAACTGAACATCTTAAACTACAATAGTAGATTACATTAATCAAGTGCTCAATCTGTGGACCAAAGTATTATTATATTCCTTGTGGAAAACGTAGTCAAAACTTATCAAAGGAAATGTATTTTTTGTATTTTGGATCCACAACGGGTGATGAGTTTTTAAAATAATTCCAGTTAAAGGACTCACCTAACTTTGGTAATGATGTATATAAACCTATGTGTTACATCAATATCAGTCTTTTAGCAGTAAATAGTTATGATATGATAGTGATTTTCTCCAATGATAGCAGGTTATTTAAAAATGGTTACTTATATAATAAGAAAATGTTGATTAGTTAACGGGCCTAATATTTTTCCAATATACTGAGTGTAAATAGTAAAATTTTAGATTGCAAATGTGTTCGTGGATAATAAATATTATAATTGAGTGTTTTCACTAACATCTGAAATTATAAATGGCTACATTACATTTTCTGTTTGTATACCATATTGCATTTTAAAATAAGTAGATTAATTTAATTGATAAGGAGTTTTCAACAATTGTGTGCAATAAATTGTTTGATATCTTGTAATAAATAAAAAAGGAGAGGTTGCAGTTAAATTTGCCAAGACACTTTATTACTTGATTTTAAGTAGAAATATCCAAAACTGAACTAAATACTTGACTCTCATATATAATTATGACAGTATTTCTCTTTACCTCTCGCTCTTTTCCTGTGTGTAGGTGGACATTTAAAAAAACTATTATTTACGGTATTTGTTTAAAAAAATTGGCTGAAACAATGTACGATCAAGTACAATGTTTAATATCGTTTGATAATGAAACAAAGCATGTACTTTGAATTTAATATTTCATATGTGTACTAGAACAGAAAAATATGTAATTTATTGTCTACAATCTTACGAGTTCCTAAAGTATAAAATAAAAATATCTACAATATTAATTCATTCAGAATTATTTTTAATCACATAAATCTAAAGTACGCGGTACTAAATTAATGGAAAATGTATTTTATTGTAACCTAAAATAGTGTGATAGGTAATTATAAAGTAGGGTGATGTGTTAGCTAGAATGGTGTACATAATGTTATATATAAGTCTCCATTGAATCATAAAGCTTTAACATAACCTGTATCTTTTAGATCGCTGTAAATATTATGTGATATATTTCCGATGCCATGTACCTCTTCTATTACGAGATAATCTCCTCTTTGTATCGTTTGGATACACTATTTTGTGAAAGTAATATTTTATATAATGGACGTTTTATTTTTACTGTCGGGGTAATCGTAACACCACTGCAACGTGGTGAATTTCTTGAAAATGTTTATGACCGCTCTGATTTTAGTTTAGTATACCTTTGAAATACATAACCCATTATGTATTTGACGACCCACGTGACGAGCAATGGGTTCCGGATTCGTTTCCCGGCCAGACACGTATCTGAATGATGAGTTGAGATTCATGTTCTGGGTCTGGGTGTTTGTGTATTTGTCCATGGTACCCACGACTCAGGAGAAAATCCTAGTGTGGGGCTATGAGTATAGAAAGCGTGTTAATAAAACAAAAAAACGATTGAAATAGAAAAAAAAATACAATACTATTTCAGTCGTACTGGTGATGTCCTGTCCGAAGTTCATACGTTAATGACAAAAATGTTTATTACAGATATAAACGAAAACATTGGAGCGGCCATAAAGATTCACATTACCTATAGCGACCCAGAAAAATCTTTTCAGGGCTATGTAGGAATTTACGAAATTGTCTTGCATTTGTTGTATTACAGCTCCTGGTTATGTATGAATGATTACAAAGGTATGAATGCGGCCAACAGGTCGCTGCTCATGACTGAATAATGTAAATATGATTTGTTTTATATTAAATAAAATAATTTTGATAAAACTTCGTCTTTTATTATCCTAGGTAAGACACAATTTGTCACACTGCAGTAAATTCTATTTTACTATAAATCACGTACATAAAACTTAACGTACATTTACATCTACTTATAAAACATAATCAGACTTAAGTCATAATTTTTATAAATACATTTTTATTGCTATAGAATGCAATATAGTAAAATCTAAACATGTTGATCATGCAACTTTTTTAAGAGGTCACTACAAAAAAGAATCAAATCCTTAGAAGCAAACTGTTGACTTAAATAATCTCGAACGCAAGAGAGCCTCAATTTGTTGTCTAGAGAATCCATTTCATGGTGTTCTAGTATTCTTTCAATAAGTGCCGAATCTGGTTTCTTAAGGGACAGTTTTCGTACCATGATTTCCATCAGATCCCGTGGAGGCAAGTCTTCTGCGATACTTTGCTTTGACGGAATATCCAATTGTTTAGTAAGACGTTCACAAAAGTCTGGTTTCTGAAAAATAGATAGTAAATTAAATACAATATTGTTGTGTCAGCATTGTTCTTTTTTGACTAGTTCCTATGACATAAAACGATAATAAAATAAAACAACACGCTCGCTTTATCGGTTTACTTCATTAGAATTAGTTCATTTTTTTATAATAATGAAGTAGTAAACGAACATGCACGTCCACCTGATGGTAAATGGTCACTGCCGCCCATGGACACCTGTGAGCCACTTCAAATAGAACATGGGTTCTATCTGAAGTCAATCATAGTCACGTTGCTACTCCCGAGGACTAGGACCATCCTAGTCCTCGGGAGTAGCCTCATATAAAAGTGTACCGGCAATCACATCCTTCCATCGAAACGCAAGGAATACTTCACGCTAGAAATAGTTGTGGTGGTGGTACCTCCCTGGTCGAACTACAATGTTCTACCAGCTTTAATATTCTCCCATATTAATTATTATTAACGCGACAATATGTGAGGATGTTTGTATGTTTGTGTGACGTATGCTTCTTATTCTTAACGCAAATATTATACATATTTTGTGACCTGGATTAACACAGGATATAATTATTATCTAGAGGCCCACGAAAGCGGATCTTCAAGCAAAAGTGTAGTTACTAACATAAGCAACTCTAACTACAGCGTGAAGCTGCAGCTTACACATAGTAACAATTTTGTTTAAACACACTTGTATATAAATCACTACAAAGTATAAAACAAAGTCTCTATGTATGCTTAGATCTTTAAAACTACACGACGATAATACACAATAGAGTGGTCCAAGGGATGGTGGGAAGGTTTATATGTATAATACATGCATAATATATACACTTATAATTTTAGATTTTTGACTCTTAGGCGGACCGTAGTCCGCCGGGTCAGCTCGTGTATTATAAAAGTAATATTATTTACTCTACTTACTTCCATCAACGATGTCACAATGTCCTCAGTCGTTTTATTTCCTGATTCATCAGTTTGAACAGTGCTATGTGCTGTTGACACTTTGTCTGTTTGCGTGGACCCTAATGTAGTTGGCAATGACTCTGTTTGTACCTCTATGCTACCAGTTGTAACACATTCTGTTTGCATCTCAATATCCACTGATTTCAACTCACGCATGGACGATTCATTCAACGCTGTTTCTAATGTTGGCGTTATTTCATTTGCACCGTCTTTAAGCTTCTTAGCATATTCTGTCAAAACCTTCCTAGTAATCTGCACTTTTGGTGCTTTTATACAAAGCCTGTTCACCTCGAGTTCTGTCATTTTGGCTAGATCACCTACAGTTTCTATTTTACCGGCGAATTCTTTGACAAGTAGTGGCTTCATTGCCGGAGATGACAAGTCACCAGCTATATTGTCTATAGGGTCGTTACAATTAATAAGATCCACGCAAATAGGATCAACATCATTAAGTTCGCTATTTTTGACTACCTCCACAAGAGGAGTCGGTTCCATAGAACTCATTTCCGTGTCTTCATTTGTACTGGGTGTCGCTTCGCCTTCGCTAAAACTCTCAACAGCTTTTGTTAAAGCTGTGTCCAATTTAAAAACAGTATCGAGTCGTTTCTGTGACTTCAAATTTACACAAAGTTGAGCGCGAAGTTGTCTCTCTTGTCGTTTGGCCACCGAATTCTGTGGAGAACGGACACCAAGAGGTTCTATATATTTTTTAACGCATATAGTTGTGGAGACTGGTGGATCGTGGAAGCTTACTCTCTTTCTCTGTAAAAAAATATATCATTATTATAGCATTTATTATAAGGATAATCCAATAGAGTATATTATGAAATTGCAAAAAGTTGGGTTCAATCGAGGAGATCGCATTTATTGAAATGAGTGTGGATGCCGACTAACGTACACATCTTAGTCTTTATGAGTGGCAACACATGCTGGATTGCCTTTAGATAGAACCTATTCTATATGGATGTGGTCACAGATAT
Source organism: Spicauda simplicius (assembly GCA_949699795.1). Lineage (NCBI taxonomy): Eukaryota > Metazoa > Arthropoda > Insecta > Lepidoptera > Hesperiidae > Spicauda > Spicauda simplicius. Next base: position 14,323,312 of record OX453063.1, read on the forward strand.
TGGTGACAGTGACTATTGACCACCAGACGGATTGCAAATTTGTTACATCAATCTTATACAAAAAAAATGCTTTTGTACTTACCTTACTTGCCGGCGAAACGGTATTATCATCGACAATATCAGCAAGTTTCCTTTTCAATATCGGAACACTAGGGCTGCTATCCGCAGATGGCAAGTTCCTCTTTAGCTTAAGGAAATTTTCGCTTTCTTCATTTTCCTCAGATGTCGAACTGCTTTCGTTTGTGGAATTATACAAAATCCTGAGATTACGTTTCGCCGACGTATTTAACGGGCTACATTTCTTTGTTTCTTCACTTTCTACTGGTTTTTCTGTATTTAAGATCGTTTGTAATCTGTCAGTAACAGGAACACATAGACCTAGCATTTGAGCAGCACGGCCACCAGATCTAACTTGTGGCTTATTTCTCTTTAGAGAAAGCGACTTAGGGCTCGCATTCGTAACATGTGCTTGTTCCCGAGGTGGCGACTGGTCCCTTTTATCAGGCGATACTTTATCTTCAGTAAAAATTTCAGGAGAATCACATTTTTCACACGGCTCACCATTACCCTGCACTGGAGATGATAGCTTGATAACTACATAGTCACTGCTTGTTTCCGGAGTTGGTGATTTGTCCCCTCTAACTGGGCTTAAGGTTTTGATTGGCGATATTTCTATTGTATTATTGAGGAAGTCTTGTTTTCTTTGTTCGTCTTCCTTAAAAGATAGTGTAGATGAACTTTCACCTACTTGTTCCGATATTAAACTCTCTGTTAAAGATTTTGTGCTCTCATCTTGTGTTGGTATTTGTGAATCAATATTGGTACTACTACTGTCTGCCACTTGTACTTGATTTGTTTCTGAATTTAAGCTTGGAGTATCTTTAGTGGTTGTATTAATTTCCTTACTCTTATTTGTAACTACATTTGGATCTACAAGCTGAGTGTCGGCTTCGGCTATATCCTGTGTATCCATCTCAACAAACGTGTCATCTTTGTTCTTCGTAATTGGTGGATCTTCACTATCGTCAATTTCTATAATCTCATCAGTTGTTATATTTCCCATTGGTTCTGTGTCCATATTCTCTGTTAAGTCTATTTGCGCATGGTCTGCTGCAGTTCTATTAAGCGGGAATCCACTGCAATCCTTAATTTCACTATCTGAAACCACTAAATCAATCGCTATTTCATTGTCAGGAGTTCGTATACTTTTTGCAACTTTTTTAGTTTTATCACCAAGAACTTTCAGTTCTATGTTTTCTAATGTTATGACTGGGACTCTTTTTACTATTTTAGGAGATTTTGTTGACATAATGCTCACAGTAGAGTCCTGGGAACTTTCAATGATGTCTTGAGAGCCACTCAGGTCTTGAGAGTTATTTGAATCTTGTGAATTAGGAAATGTGTCCATACTTTTATCAGTCTTCTTGTTAACTGGTTCATTAGTATCTTTTGATTGCTTATCAAGTTTAGGCGTATTCTTTTGATCAGTCTTGGATTTATTCAGCTTTTGTATCAAACTCCTTCGTTTTGAAACAGTTGGAGTCTCCAAAGAGTTTTTACGGGTAAGCCGTTTTGGTGTTTGTTCTTTTAATAATGGATGTCCTTCTACCATATCAATCGTCAACTGTTTTTCAATTCGAGATTTCCTACTGCCTGTTTTCTTATTTGACGAAATTTGCTTTGAGTTGTCCTCTTTTACTTCAGCGTCTTCATTACTATTTAACTGGCTATCAGGTTTATCTTTAATATTATCTATTACCACAATTGCTTGCTTCATATCTATATCTATGGGATTACATTCTTTTTTTTCCTTATCATTATCTGATAGTACCATATCCGAAATTTTGTCTATATTCAATGTACTTCCGATTTGTAAGTCTTTGACACAGGTCGTCGTACCTTCAGTCACCGGTATGTTCTCTTGTGGGGGTGGTTTATTCTGACTTTCTTCATTTTTAGGTACACTAACTGATGTACTTTCCGCTAGGTTGTCATGTTCAGGATTTTTTAAATCATTTATTTGATCCGGATCACTATCTGAATTTTGAGAACTGTTATTACCTAAAGAATGACGTCTTTTCTTCAGAGAAAAAACTTGTAAGTCATCAAATTTCTTTGGTTTTCTTTTCAAACGTGTAGGTCTCTCTACATTACTTTCAGTAGGCGCTGAATTAATTATAGCATTAGTAGTTTTAATTTTCTGTTCCACGGGCGTTTTCATGACATCATTTACTACCCCCTTTTCCTCCTTATCGTCGTTTTGTATGCCAGATTTCTCAATCAAATTTCTTACATTACGGAATACACGATCTTTTAAAGCTAACCTGGGTGTTTTCAGTTCTTTATTGATTGGAGACTGGGTCTTATTGATATTTTCATTTTTCATTTCAGGGCTTGAATTATCTTTATTATGTCCAGTGAGTATATCCTTTAATATTTTTGGCACGAAATCTGTATTAGGCATATTTTTAAGTATTGATGAAACTACATTGTTGGTAGTTACGTCATTAGACTTACTACTAGATGTAGTGTCCTGTGAATCAGTTTTCCATACATTTAATTTAAATTCATCTTGTGACTGTGACAAATCCTGGTAAAGAGCCGGTATATCCTCCCTTTTTCTTCGAAACTTTTCCTTTTGGTTATCTGTCAATTTTTTTGGATTGAATTTCCAATTAGATTTAACCACAACAAACTCTTCTCCGTTCTCAACAACAGTATTAACAATACTTGTCTCCTTTTTCTTTACCTTTTTATCAATTACTTTACCTGGGGTAGTAAATTTACCTTCAGTTGACTTTTTTGCATTCTCAACGGAATCTATAGCATTTTTAATATCCTTTGCAGTTGAATCATCCATGTTCTTTAAAATTGTTCGCAAAGTAGCAACTACAGTATCTTTTAATATCTGGTTTTGTGCTAAATATGGTGTGCAGTCTATTAACTCAGTTAATGTAATATCTTTAAGAGGTGAATATGCATCGACTTTAAATAAGTTTTCAATAGATTCCAGTAAATCACGTATCTTAACTAAAACTTCTGCTTGCTGCAATATGAACAAAATAATGTTAATGTATAGGTTTCCTTACGAAGAAATAAAATATAAAGGATTATATTTAATAATAAATTTGAGTCTTGTATACTTACAACCTGTTTATTGCCTTTGAATTCAAAAAGTAACAATTGGAACACTTTCTTGAGTGTTGATAAAATGTGCTTGGCAAGATTTATGTTTATGCAATCGGACAGATTCTTTAAAATACAAGTAATGACTTCCACAGAGGTCTGAAATTCCATATTGATGTTATTCAAACCCAAACCATGAATTTTGCTGATGGTATATTGAAGTAAGTCCAATTCTTTTTCACATTTCATTTCTGTAAACACGCATTCAATTAAATACACTTAATAATGTTTAGCTCTGCATATTACACAACTATATTTTTAATACACACCATTATCTGAAATTTTATGCTTCAATAACATGGCCGACGCGTTTAAAAGAAATCTGAAATTTGTCACATTGATATTTTTGTAGTTCATGAGTTTATTCAATATTTCTTCTTCAATGGGTGATATGCTACATTTTGTTCGCGCAAAACTATTCATGTCGTGCCACAGAGAAGTAGAATATTCAACCTAAAAAAAAAGTACAAATGAAATTATCAAAAACTATAACACCTTACATCGTCAACTACTAACAAGGCTTAATATTTTAACAAAATATGTTTTCTATTCCGATCCCTTTTCATCAAAAATCTAATGAGGACATAAACTTTTCATCGAAAACTTGATAGGACTTAAATATCAAGGGACTGCACATGTAGCAAGTTTACTGTTCATAAGGAAATATCCAGGAAAAAGTTTGCAACCTTTAAATTTTTTCGTCATACGAAAACATTGGGATGGGGCTTAAATTGGATAATCATTACATAGCATAAAACATTCCTGCTGTCTGTCCCTATGTATGCTTAGATCTTTAAAACTACGCTATGGATTTTAATGCAGATTTTTTTTAAATAGAGTGATTCAAGAGGAAGGTTTTTATATATAATACATGAATGATATAGTAGAGAAAAACTGATCATTTTAGATTTTTGACTTTTAGGCGGAACGAAGTTCACCGGGTCAACTAGTAAATCTATAACAAAATCCTACACTCAATACATACATTCGAGAATAGATCCATGTGTTGTAGCGGCCATAATATCATTTTGTGCAATATTTGTGCACTGATGTCATTCTTCTTTTCACATATTTTTGCAGTTAAAGCTGTCCATAAAATTAATGAAGTAAATCTTTTTGGTAATTCTGTTAAGAAATCCTCAATTGTATCCAAACAATGTTCGATTATAAAATTTGCAAATGGTTTCAGTTTTTCCACTGTATCACTCATACTTTCCCTGTAAATGATCTTAATTTATTAGTATCTCACAAAATGGTCCAAAATCATGTTTGTATTATATATTAACTATTTGCAACGTTTTATCTACAATGGCGCAAGTAATTGGTGCACGCATAAGACATTTTTGTCTACAATGGCGCAAGTAATTGGTGCACGCATAAGACATTGCTTATTTGAAACGTAAAGTTAAAGAAAAATCAATCAAAAATATTAACTTTATCATCTTTGTAATCAGACATGTAGTAGTAATAACAAGTTATGAGTGTATTTTGTGTTATGTTCAGAAATTCGGAGAGTGCTGAGCAATAGGAGTATATAGGAGTACGTAAACAACTTGTAATATATTACTACACACCCTAGAATGATTGATTACAAATACTTGTCTGCACTCAGTTTGATAGCGAGAACCAAAAAATAAAATATATCTGTGATCATGCTCGGTTTTACATATTTGTCATAGCTCGGCAAGTTATTCGACGAATTATTCGCCAGTACCAAAATCATGCATTAATACATACATACCTATTATACGAATTGTCAAGTGAAGGATTTAGAATTATTGTCACAAGTTTGTGTAAACTGCTGTTCTCATCACCAGTCTTCAAAAGTCTATTTATTTCAACAACTCCATCAAAAAGTGGCAAAATCAAATCAACCAATACAATATCACATAGGTTCTCATCATTGCAATCCTGGAAAATATATAACAAAATTGATATATACCTTTGAATAAATACAATACATAACAATAATTTGCTTTAAACTCTTTGTACCTGTATTAATTCTTCCAACATACATAATAATTCATTAAAAGAAACAATTTTAACATCATCAGGCAATTCACATACAATTTTAACAAATGATACCCAGGCACATTTAAGATATTGCTTTAGTTTATAATTTTTTGCAGTGTGTTTTATCGCTAAAGTCATAAAAAACTTCCAATCTTTCCATTTTTCGATCAAGTTTTTCGTGGTCACAAGTTTATCATCCAGCCTAGGTAAACTCACAGAGCAGTCACATTTCTGATGGCCAAGGATATTTACAAATGCTTCCATGCAGTGTTCTTTAGTGCTCTCAGATATCAAGCCAGGTACAAACGCTGGCTTGTTCCCAACATTCTGCCTACCAAAACAAAATTCTAAGAAAGGACTCAGTATTATTTCTGAAAACTTCGTCAACTTTCTGTGAAAACAATATATCAAATGCCACCACGTTTTCAACTTGGCTATGGCAATTTCTTCTACTTTTGCGTTATTCGCACACAGGGGTATCAAAAGGAGTTTCAGTCTTTTGTTGATGTAAACCTCATTTGTTTCTGAAGAAAAATTGTCAATCAAAACTTTCCAGCAGTAAAAAGCACGACATCGATTTGTGACATCCATTTTGAATGCTGTTTCAACTACAGACAGCATTGAATTAATGGGACTTCCCAAACTATTAGTGCTCTTTGTTATTTGATTCTTCAAGATTTTTATAAACACAGTCCATAATCTGTGCCAGACATCACTTCCTTTTTCCAAGAGACTCGTCATCATTGCTGGATACCTGGAAAAAAAATATTTGTCTTACATTTTACATTATTTAATTTATCTTACAAATACATTTTTGGAGCAACACTAACAATGATTGTTACTCTGTATAAATCTTTGTATAATTTAATTATAAACCTGTCTTAACAAAAACATTGGTTTCATTTCAATTAATAGTTACAATGACTGCAATTTTGTCTCTAATACCAATTTTTTTTATCTGACTGAAATAGCAAACGAACGTGCAGTCCACATGATGGTAAGTGGTCACTGCCTCCCACAGACATCTGTAATCAACTTCACATAGAACATGAGTTCAATCTGAATTCAATCACAGATGCATTGCTACTCCGGAGGACTATGAAGGTCGCCGTATGTGAAAGTGTGCTGGCAACCATACCCTTCCAACGAAATGCTAGAAATGCTTCATGCTAGAAATAGGTGTGGCAGTGGTACTTAACCGGTCAAACTACACTGGTTCTACCGCCTAATAAGTTAATAAATGATGTTAATAACACTTAGGTATGAATACTATATATGAGTTAGAGATGGCATCACACCAAATGGGTCATAAAACTATGATTTCATGCTTAATCTTATCTGTATAGTTACGGCGTAAATTTCTAGCTTTTTATGATAAATAATATAATTATGAAATTTTCTAGTAATGTTATTAAACAAATATTATGTTATTTTTAGACTTAATTAAACCTATACTCACTTTTGTGGTGTACAGAGGCATTGCAACACAATGTCCCAATTGGGATTGTCGAAGTAATCAAAGCTTAAAAGTTCATTTGCCACTAGCTCCAATGTTTCAATAGAAGTTTCCAGTTTGATGTTTGGGGTGCTTGTGAAAACCATTACATTAGGTATCAATTTCAGGAACCAAGTATCAATGCCTTCCTTTACAAACGTTGTCTTCTTGTCCGGAGGCAATACTTTCAGGTATTTGTGTAATATGTTGACAGTCTGAAAAGTATAATAAACTGTGTTAGTTACTAGCATATCAATACAAGATAGCAAATCTTTTGTATTTTTTTTTTCCCTTTTTACACCTGCCATCAGTCATGTCGACTATAATCAGGTGGGTTGTCAGAATATTGTTTTTGAAGACATAGAGCCACTGCTCCATCTCCCCTTATTAAGACAGTATGTTAGCTCTCTTGAGTCTTTTAAATGGATTTGGCTGCAGGAGTATACTTGATAATGGGTTTGGGTGAATTATCAATCGATCCTTGTAGTTGGCAGTGTACAGTTTTGCTTCATCCAAGACTTCAGGGATCTCAAGGTAAGTCAAGTAAGTTACTAGCATATCAATACAAGATAGCAAATCCTTTGTATTTAAAAAAAAATATGAATGTAATTGTACATATGAAATCAATAAGTTCATTTCATCAATAAAGTTAGTTTACAACTCAATATTTACAAAAATAATATACTAGTAGACCGTCTAGTATAACTTGCAATTTTTTTTTAATATTTTTTTTATTGCATTTGTCTAGATACAACAATATTGCCAAATTAATCACCTCACACGAAAAGTTTTACGAATGTGTAATTTAAATCAACTTTTATTCTACAATTTAAGCTGTATTCTAATACATACCTGTATTCTAATTTCAATAGGTATCCTTTGATGGAAGTACAAATTTAATAGCTCCAATACTTCATTATGCTCCAATTGAACATATACTTCATCAGGATAAGATAAAAGGGCTTTAAAGTAAAGGATCTTTATATCTGAAGACTTAGAGCCATATAATGTTATCTTGATCATGTGAAGTATTTTAAGCATTGAAGGTAATAGATCTGGTTTTGAGGGGAAACTTTCTGCCTGGAAATAAAAAAATACATACTCTAAGAAATGCTTCACAATAAAAATGGGTGTGAGGTGGTACGTCCCTGGTCGAACTACACTGATTCTGCCACCTTCAAATATATTTTAGACAAATTACAACAATAGCTTTCAATCTGCTTAACAAGTTGTTTTATACCCTTAACATAAACCAACATACAAGGCTCAAGTGTTTTAATATAATCAAATTAAATTTCAGCCAAAATCAGAATTTAATTTCTTAGTTTATAAACTTTGGTTTTGGCCACTCCAAGATTCTGATATTAATTGAACAATCAGCCAGCAATCAGCAATTAGGCACATCGAAAAGTGCCCTTAGTAAGAGTTTATTGCATTTCCTAAACACAATGACTTCAGGTTTTCACCTATCATTGCAACGTAGATTGCAAGGTATGGGCAAAAAGTAAATGTGCAATGTACATAGCAACATATAGGCTAATGTGTAAAAATTTATTGTTCTGAGGAATAGTAATAAACTGTTGTTTGGCATTTTTTGAGTTATGTGGTGTTAGAACTTAAGCAACAGTATGTTAAAATAGTTTATACGGGAATCAAAACGTACCTTAACCATTTTTAAAACTGCAGATACTATATTCAAAGTATCAACTGCACTCTTCATAATATCCTTTGGATCCTGAATGCATGCATTTAAGAGTTTCTCAATCAGTTGTGGCTTGACATTGCTATCAGAGTCCAATGCTTTGACAATTGCTTCACAGTCAGTAGTGCTCAGGTTACCCTGTTTGTCTTTTAACAGTCCCTCAAGGACTCCCACAGGTTGTTCTGCCATTTCAGGCATTACTGAAATACAGAAACAACTATTGTTACTTGATATGGATGTGACGTAGAAGATAAGCGATAGTTTTGTGTATTATGTATTAGTTACTAGCTCTTACCTGCGGCATTGCCCGCTAGGTCAATGGGAATTAACATGAGCATTTGATAACATGATTCAGAACTTGCAAATAAATTTTACTAATGCCATCTATTATGTCTGGAACTACTAAACACGTTTCAACTAACATTGTTCTCATGGGAATGAGAGAGTGTGGCCTACCTCACTCTCCACCCTCCTAACTATCCAGCATATAAACCATGTCATATAATAGCTATGTGGCGACGTGAAAGAGGAACAAACAAACACACTTTCACATTTATAATATTAGTATGGATTAATGTAGCAGAGACAAATAAGTAATATGAACTCTGCAAAATTGTTTTCCCTTTTATTTGGAACTTCTGATTAGTCAGATAAAACTATAATCTAGTAGTAAGAGGTTGGAGTTTCGGGAGGTCTTTACCTCTACCCTACTTAGTAAAGCATATGAGCACTTTTGACTCTTTTTTTTGGTAGAAATATGCATATTAGAAATAAGTAAATAACAGAAATTAATAGCAAATACAATCATATTGTCAAATTGTTCTTGTTGTCTGAAATCCTCAATTAACAGCCCCACTTTTCAAACAACAAAACAACACTAAACAACCAATTTGTGATGAAATTGGATCCAAACCATTTTGTATGGACACTTGTGCCCAAAGATGGATTCTTACATGGGTAAATGATGATATTAGGGATTATTTTATGCCATAAAGCTACATTGTTTGATAATAATTCAAAGTTTCAAGAATGTTCAAGTTATTAATACCACAGTACTAAAATTCAAAACTAAGAAAATAAATTGGGTTTCATCACTGTTGCACTACATAGTTCATTATGAACATATGCTATTGATATAGTTGAGTCTAGAACAAAAGTCGAATTGTCTATATATTAAAATAACGCTAAAGAGAGGGACTATAGTCATAAAATAATGTAGCGTCGTTCCTTCGACTATATGATAAAATTATCAGTGTAAATATGTACAATAACTAAAGCGGCACCCCAAATTAAATAAATGTGGAACTCACTAAAGAGACACCGAAGCGCCGTCAAATCCACTTAAATACACTACATTTACAAAACTTGATTTACTCACCCTTAGCCACTAGTGAAATAGACGAAGATAAACCAAAAACTACCTTAATTTACACTGAATTACTCATTTATAGGCAATACAATTGTCCCAATAACATTAAAAAGAACAACACGACTCAATACTTTTGACGTTTCAGCGCTTTTCTGGCGCGAAGTTAGACAGACGTCAACTTTACTTTAACTCGGCAGACAACTGAATTATTACCATAATTTTAAAAAAATCATGTTAAAAAAAATATAAGATCAATTGATGAATAGTTTGGAATCTATTTAAAAATATAGATAAATGTTAATTTTATATAACTTTTGTGTAACTTTAAAAATATAACTATTCATGTTATATTTTTAAAGTTACACAAAAGCATAATAAGCAACTAACATTATTATAAAATATTGTTTCTCATCCTAACTCCAAACTTAGCTTATATTAGGTTTTATTATGTGAAAGAAAACGCTGTCAAATATGATAAACCTTACTTTGCTACATCTACACATTCGCACGAATAGTGTGGTGACACACGAACATAAATACTCAATGCAAACGCTCATTTGCCATTCGCCTAGTGATTCGAAAGCTGCTTGCATCAGAAATGATTTTTGGCACGACTTACAGGGGTCAAATGACGAGTAGGTACCTATATCACCTATTTAATTTGGGAGGTTTCACTAGATGTTTACTTATAAATTAACGTCATTGCAGTAATAAATTAAAAAAAAATTATAATAATAATATTATAAAAATTGTAATTACAGTTGGATAAGACGTTTATTGACAAAAGAAGAGATAAAAATCGCAGCTGGATAAAATCTGGCGATACGGATCAAACCATGGATGTTTAATAAACATGGATCAAGTGTGAAGTGAAATGCATAAACTTGTCCTTCTTTACGTATGACGTAAATATTGCGTAGAAAAGAGACAAATAATGCTGTCCTATTTCGATAACTTGTAGGTTGTCACAAGGTAATTTTTGACAGTGATGTCACTTATTCGACATTTTCGCGTCGATATTAAAATTGTATTTAGTTTTATCAGTCGTTTAACTCGTAGTATTCTTATAAAGTTTTTTGTTTTTAGGTAGAGCACTTACCTTTTATTTCATAAAATCGTTCCACTACATAGAAAGTTATTTTAATTTAAAATCATGCGCAGTGGAGGTTGGTTGTCCATCGAAGTGGTAATGTACTTCTAGGCCGGCTTAACATGTAATTTAATGGAATGTTATTTTACAAACCATCAACAAAATACAGAAATAAAATAAGTCGATAGGAATAGCAAAATTTAAAAAAAAAATGCAAGATCGATATTACGTATTTTAGATTATGGAGATAAATATGGCAGATATTTCGGTGAGGTCAATAGTAGTGAAAGTCTTGTGCAAGTCTATAATTTAAATGCATAGATGCAAATAATTTGTTCGTGTTATAAGTACTTAGTTGGTATGCCTTAATAAATTAATTATAAAATTACTATCGATACTAAATCTCTCGGGAGATTTTTATTCGCCTCCATTTCGCCTACACAAAATGTCTAACGATGAAGAAACTCAGCTTGACCGGCATCCTGCATTCAAGCTCCGACATAAATATTAGTGACTTTCCATGTACTCGTAGTACGGACGACAAAATGATATTATTTGCAGACGATTCTATTCTATTTTGGAGTCCAGTTCGATCTATTATTGCACCGAAACCATTTAACTTTAATTTGCTTATCATTGGGAAATCTGCAAGAGTAATTGTAAAATTATTATTCGACCACTAGTATTGGCCAGGACATGACATATGAGAAGTTTGTAAGAGGGTTACCCCTTTTTGTAATGAGCCATTATAATATCCCACTTCGAATGAGGCGAAGCGTAGTTCAGTAGTAGGTACGTTAGAACATAATATAAATTTAATTTGGTTTTTAATTGTATGTTAAGATAATCAAAACAGTCACCTAGATATGCGTCTCGATTTCACTCGCAACGGCGACGCATTGCCCTTCTATCGACAACACTATCGATCACCACTTTTACATCACTAGTAACACCAGTAACTAAACGTAAAACTACAAAATTATGTTGCCAGCCGACATAAATAATTTTGCGGTTTGGATGGAACTTTTGAATTTGTTAGCATTATTAAGGACAAAATGTATCCAAAGCGACACATTTGTTTAGTAAAAACAGACAGACATATTTTGTTTCACTCACACCTTGAGAAATTCTAATTGACATAATTGAACAAGCTATAGAGTGCTCGATTTCTACTTTTTCTCATCTTCTATGTAATAATGTTAACCCAAGGATCAAACGATACAACAAATCGATATTCGTCACCAAAGACTAAAATAACATACAGTCGTCACAGTCGTCACATAGCGTCTGGTTCCTATATGTTATTTTACTCTTTGGTCTGGTCTTTACGACGATATTAAATGACTACATGCCGCCGTCCTTCCCAAAGGCGCTTCTAATTTCATCTATTGATGGGTGTTGTTTGTATTAAATTACAACATCAGATCATTTTAAAAAATAACAGTGATCTCATTTAAAGGCATCTAGGAGGAAGAATAACGTCCCTGTAGTTCTGGGTTTACCTAGAATTGTGCTACGATATCTCTTATCTGTCGTTTTTTTCATCTGATTGTAGTAGCAAATGAGCATGCAACCCACCTGATCGTGTGTCACTGCCGCCGATGGACTCTTCTAGGTTCTAGCATAAGGCATAACATAGCATGGGTTGTATCTGAAGTCAATTATCAAATTCGCCTCAAATAAATGTGTGCGCGCAACCACATTCTTCAATCGAAACGCAAGAAATGCTTCACACTAGAAATAAGTGTGGCGGTGGTATCTCCCCGGTTGAACTGAATTGATTTTACTACATAGCGATATCCAGGTGGTAGAAACAGTGTAGTTTGGCCGGGGAAGTACCACCACTATACCTTTTTCAACTGTGTAGCAGTTCTTGTATATAATATAGTTAATAGTTGAGGTCGTGTTCCGATCCGGTGGTAGTGTAAAAAAAATGTGTAACCCACATTTGTAAGTGCCCCCGTAGGACTATACAAAACATTTCACTTCTTCCGTTTGGAAGAGTGTGGGTGCCGGCTCATATTTACATGAGGCGACTACCATAGCCCTCGTCGGAAGTAGCAAGGCTTCTATGATTCACTTTGGACAGACTCTTGTTTGTATGAAGTTGCTTACAGTTTTCCATTGGCAGTAGTGACCACTTACGATAGGGTGGGCTGCATGCGTATTAAGTTTCGAAAGGTTATTGAGATTAAGTTGGTATTGATCCTCAACTGGCTGAATTAATTTTCTTCGGCAAATACATAAACTAATAATGTATTGTGTCCAACAAAAAAATATTTTATATGTACTTAATTATATTTATTTTATTTTATGCATTCATTGAAACTTTCTAAACAGTTCAATTTCTAACAAATTAAAAACCTACTGTTAATTTATAGATATTTTTTAGGATCATAAGTACCTACCTACTTATGTAGTTTGTACTAAAACAAGATATCGTAGGCGCTGGCATTATGGCCCATGAATTACTAGGATTACTAAGTACTATTGGAGCGCATAAAAATCCTTTCCAAGATTGCGTGCTAGCCCCACTTCGCAAACATTTCTCTAAATGTGGATTGCATCTTCACTTCACTGCTAACCGTCAGTTCTAACGAGCGGTATAACAAAACAGGTGCTGCGCCGTGCGCCCGCGCATGCGTAACTTTTAAATTCCCGCCGATCGCATCGTTCGTCTGTCGAATATTCTCTGTACCGTGATGAGAATAAAAATGAGCGTCTCCATGTGAAGCACATAAATTACACAAGACCATGTGTGGATAGTACGTGCAAACTCGTGGCAATGGTAATGTGCCCAAACTCGGGAGTTATTGCTTCAGTGTGGATAAAGTCATCGTTGACCGTTGAATTGTGATCAGTGAGTGACAATGCCAGGGCACGCGGGTAGTCCGTACTGGGCTGCAGTGGATTTCGATAGTGAAGGCGAAGAAGACCAAACTCCACCATCCAATCATAGAGTATACCTCGACCCCTGGGACAATGAAGCTGTCGGGATGATACAGGGAGATACTCCAGACTCCAGCCAAGAGGACAATATGAATTCCTTCGCCGGCGAGCCTGTCAGTGCAAGTTTTTATTATGTTCCTACTAAAAACTATGACTCTGGAGAGGAAATTTCGCCGCCTCATAAAAGAAGTATAACGCACGAAGTTATCTCACCTGAATACGCAACGTATAACAGAAAATTATCTAGGACCAGCAGACCAGACTATTCCGACATGGCATTGTACGGACATGCACCAATTCGTAAGTTTTATAATCCAATACCTTATTATATATAACCAAAATTTATAATGAAGAATGTTTATTTATTTTATATTTATTTTATCATTCTAACAGACTTTCAAATTACTGTTCAAAAATCGATTCTTTTAATTTATCATTAATTGAAATTCAAATGTGAATTTAATGCATATTCCTATAATGTTACTATCCTAATGGATTATTGTTATTAGAAACGTATTCTACGTAATTACAAATTATTAATCAATTTTCCAATGTGTCAAAAATATTTGATAACTAATTCATTTCAATTGATTTAATGTTGTTGTTGTCAATTTCTGTATAGAGTTTTACTACAACGTGCATTTGTTTCAAAGTTAGCATATTGCAGCATTTTAATGAACTTCATAATAATTTTAATGTCTACCACACATGAATATCGCAAGACAGTATTGGCAACAACAACAATTTTATTAAAAGCATACAATTTTTAGATTTTTACCCTTGTAACGCAGAGGTTCGTTTTAACTCTGAAAATATCAATTTTGGGAGTAAAAATAAATTTTGTTAGTAATTATTTTGGATTTCCATGAAATCCATTGAACTTTTTGAGATAAGGGTTTTATATTTCTACTTCGTGCAATTTCGATGTTTTGTGATTGGAAAGCGCAAACATTTTTAAATCACGGTCTGACATCTTTTCATAATAAAAAGTGGCAAATGATCATGAAGGTAGCTGATGGTAGCTGACTACTGCCGCCCATGAATCTGTAAAAAGCCCTAGAGAAAGAAGATTAGCCCTATTTGAGGTTTACAACACCCTTTAAACCAGAACAGGGCTGTTAACACAACAGTGAATCTGGTATTAAACTACTGAGGGTCCATTTTTTTCCCGCGTCGCTTCCACCCGACGCCGTAGGAGCGACTCGGGTTATGTGGGATTCTTACCGCACTAAAACCCCCTGGTGCCCGTCCTCCGCGCTACGTGGGGGACTCCGGGATCTCCAACGGAACACAATCGGAGTTCTTCGAGCGCGATGCCTATACCAGGCTCTTCCCTGGTGAGCGAATAGGCTTATCGCACCTTCTGTTATTTACGATGGCATGCGACCACACATGCCACCGTCCCTCGGAGTCGCTTGGCAGGACGCCTCGAGCTCACACTCTAGCCACCCGCAACCCCGAAATTCCCTTTTAGTCGCCTCGTACGTTAGGCAGGTAATACCGTAGCCCTATTCTGATCCCGGGACTACAGCGACAAACTACTGAGGGTCCTACTACCTCAAAAGCTGTATACATTCATGATAACTTTTTGGCCGTATGTTTTTCTATCAGATACAATGATTACCGTATCAAGCTGCCGTGTAAATGGTTCTAGAACCGTTACTTGGGTAAATATTTACCCTTTTTTCACATAACAACTGTTTTACGTATTTCAGTGGGTACACATTTACCATTTACCTACGTAGTTTATGTGTGTGTGTCTCTCTGTGTGTGTGTGTGTAGAATAGCTCAGGTGTGTGTTGGTATGTTTATAACTGTTTCTACTTCACTATTACTTTATTTGATGACTAGCTGTACCCGCGGCTTTGCCCGCGTGCAAATCAACGTGTCACAAAGTTTTTCTGGCGCAAATCTCGACACCGTGGGAATTCTATGATAAAAAGTAGTAACATTAATATCGGTTTGGCCACTCAAGGATTACCTGGTCAAACACAGAGTGAAAAATCGAACGAAGTAAGATTATAGGTAAACCTAATTTTAATATTAATTCGTGTTCAGGAGTTCCGGAAGGCATTAAGGAATTCAAAAATTCTATTGGATAATGTACTGCTTCCTCCATCTCAATGACTGTGTCTACCGAATAGTAGATCTGTGACGCTGCTTTAAATTTAAAAAAAAATCATTTATTTTATCGACACGTTCATTGGTGGGTGGGTATATGTTAGCCGTCTTTTGGAACCAATTTATAGTGTTATTGGTTGTATTAACAATGTCGGGATATAATTTTTCAACCAACTCCTCCACATTTAAACGAAGACGTATCGATATAAAGATTGATTTTAACTTTTCCGGATAACAAAGCACTATTATCTACTTGAAGTAAATCATTAGAAAATTGGAATATCACTGAACAGCGACATATATTCTAAGTTCATATTTTGTTTCATGTGGCCAATTATAAGATCTTTTAAGAGGTGCATCGGGCTATTTGGGTGCGTAAATCCCGCATTGTTCTTTGTAAATCAGAAGACATATTCAAAACACTTTTACAATTCATACGAACACCCGCTCGCAGGGCGCTGCCGCTCGCTGCTCGCTTATTTTTTATGTTTTCTTTTATGTTCCAACCTAACCTAACCCATCCTGTTTAAAAAGCTACAGCTAAATCCAACTCATAAAAATAACATGACAATACTCCTGCATTTTCAGGATTTAGGTATTCAAAATGACACTTTTCATCATAATGTTTTCTCAACGGGTTGTAATGTATTGTAATCAATAAGTACCAAACTCATACGGCTTAGGTAGGTTGTATACTTAGATTATCAGGGTTGATGAATTGAAGTTTAATTTATTAATCACATTTCAGTTTAATGGGCTGTCATTAAACTTATAATATATACTAAAAACAACCGTAAGCATTATGTGACTACCTTTTATAATTTAGGCTTGCACTATCCCGCATCATCAGGGAGGAGTTGAAGGTAAAAAAAAATATCCCGTGTCTTTGCTTAGTATTCTTATTACTTATACGTAAGCACTTGCGAGCCAACTTCTATAGCTTGGGCTTGCAGTACCCTGCATCATCAGTGCTGAAGAGCTTAAAATCGAAATTGTCATCATGTGTCTTTGCTTAGTAATTATATTACATACCCGAAAGCATTAAATGGCCAACTCCTATGGCTTTGGCTTGCAGTACCCTGCATCATCAGGCTTGAGGAGTTGAAGATCGAAATTTTCATCTTGTGTCTTTGTTTAGTAATTATATTACATACCCGAAAGCACTAAATAGCTAACTTCTATGGCTTAGGCTTGAAGCACCCCTGCATCATCAGGGTTGAGGAGCTGATGGTCAAAATTTTCATCTTGTGTCTTTGCTTAGTAATTATATTACATACCCGAAAGCACTAAATGGCCAACTCCTATTGCTTAGGCCTGCAGTACCCTGCATCATCAGGCTTAAGGAGTTGAAGATCGAAATTTTCATCGTGTGTCTTTGCTTAGTAATTATATTACATACCCGAAAGCACTAAATAGCTAACTTCTATGGCTTAGGCTTGAAGTACCTCTGCATCATCAGGGTTGAGGAGTTAAAGGTCAAAATTTTCATCATCTGTCTTTGCTTAGTAATTATATTAAATACCTGAAAGCACCAAATGCCCATCTCGTATAGTTTAGGCCAGCAGTATCCTGCATCATCAGGGGTGAGGAGTTGAAGGTCGAAATTTTCATTTTGTGTCTTTGCTTAGTAATCATATTACATACCTGAAAGCACCAAATGGCCATCTCCTATGGCTTAGACTTGAAGTAACCCTGCATCATCAGGGTTGAGGAGTTGAAGGTCAATATTTTTACCTTGTATATTTGCTTGGTATTTTTATTACATAGCCGTAAGTACCAAATAGCCAACTCTTACGGTTTAGTCTTGAAATACCCTTACATCATCAGGTTTGAGGAGTTGAAGATCAAATTTTTGTCCCATGAATTTGTTTAACAATCTTATTATATATCCATAAAAACAAATTGACTTACTTCTACGGTTCAGGCTAGCAGTACCCCTGCATCATCAGGATTAAAGAGTTGAAGGTCAATTTTTTTTAGGAAATATCTGCTTAGTAATCTCATTCTACATTCAACCCAATTGGACTCCTACAGCTTAGGTTTGGCCGAGTATCGCTAATTTCGTTAATTTGCTTCAAAGAAAATGATCCTATGGTCAGAACCGTATCAAACTCATCAGAGTACCCTTGAAGTACATTCTTTCAAATGAAAGAAAAATCATCAAAATCGGTTGGCGGGAAATTGAGTTATTCATCTATTTATCGCGCACATCGTTAATGCAAATATCAGACTTATGCGCTTTTCTTATGGATGCCACTGTCAAAAGTGAACTAAAAATAAATGGGACCCGATGACACGCACTACCTTTCAAATGAAAAAAAAATCATCCAAATCCGTTCACCCAGTGCGGAGAAATCGAGTAACAAATATAAAATTAAAAAAAAAAAAAATACAGACGAATTGATAACCTCCTCCTTTATGGAAGTCGGTTTCAAACGATGTTTTAAAATAAAAATCAAAGCGAAATACTAAATTTTATTGAGGTGGCCTCAAAATTGACTGACTTTCATACAAACTTACATCTCCTATTTGGGTTAAATTGGGGGGGGGGGGATCAGAAAATTAATTCTTAACTGACGTTTACGTCATAAAAGGAACCCCTAGTAAAAATCATATTCGTATCTTTAGCAGTTTAGGCTCTACGATGTTTATTCAATAGATGAGTGAGAGAGCATCCTTTCGTTTTTATATAAGTATATATAAATATAGAGATATAGATTTGTATAGTATCAAATAACATAGGTACACACATAACCAATAAAAAATACATAACAAAGGAATACATTTTACAGACCATAACATGTTTAGTTTCAACCAATTCAACTATGCAGTTACTTATCTTATAAACACTTATCGAACACAGAATAAATACTGCGTAGTTATAAATTGACATAACTTTTTTATTCGTAAACCGATTTACATAAAATGAACACTAAATGTTAAGTGAAGTTTCCCACAACACATTGGTGAAAATTATATTCAAATTGGATAAGCCGTTTCTGAGATTAGCGTTTTCAAACACACAGACAAACAGACAAACAGACAAACAGACAAACAGATAAACAGACAAACAGACAAACAGAAAAGATTTCTAAAAAACATTTATTTGGGTTCTATATCGTATTAATGACCTCTAGAAATGGTTTTCACCTAAATTTAATCCATGTACAGACAGCGACCTCTTACAGATTTATTATAGTATAGATTTTGCAATCAAACAACACGTAAGTATTTATAACTAAGTGCCTAATTGTGCCTATAAACTAAGTACTCTTTTTTAACCGACTTCCAAAAAGGAGGAGGTTATCAATTAGTCTGTATTATTATTATTTTATAATTGTTATATATTTTCAGAAATTTAAAGAAATATTTTTCAAAATTTACTATTCAGTGTCATTATTTTCAGAAGAACGTCGAAGATCAATGTACGTAGAAGACCCAATATATGCGCCACGACCTATGCCGTATGAACCTATCTACGCGCCTGTGCCTATACCGCAGCCTGGGTACCTACCACCACCGCCCAGGTCTAGAATGTCACTACCTCATCACCCAGAGTACATGATGGCTAACCTCGGCTACGGGAAACCTAGACGGCACTCCAGGTAATACAATACACATCTTTAAAAACTAACACCAATTTCTGCCTAATAACAACAGTGTTATGCGCTGCTGTGTAGGCACAGTAGAAATATGGGGAATAGTATGGAAACTGCCTACAAACATTCGAAAATACACTTACACTTACAAACACACGCATCGACAAAGCTGCTAAGGGGATTTCGCAGTGCTGCAGTAGCAAGTGTCGTGTTAAGACGAGTGGTCACGTGGCTATTTGTTTCCGCGATCTTTTTAAAAATGCGATGGCTCGTGTACGCTCTCGCAAAAATTTGTAAAAATAATATAGACACA
Source organism: Spicauda simplicius (assembly GCA_949699795.1). Taxonomy (NCBI): domain Eukaryota; kingdom Metazoa; phylum Arthropoda; class Insecta; order Lepidoptera; family Hesperiidae; genus Spicauda; species Spicauda simplicius. The sequence goes on from OX453063.1 coordinate 14,343,149, forward strand.
ACCCTATTGCTTCAATAGAGTGTAGGTAATTATCAACTAGGCTTTGTTCATAGGCGACTAAAAGGGGCTTCCGGGGTTGCAGACGGCTAGAGTACGACGACGACGGAGCTCAAACCGTTCGGTCAGGCAATCCCGGGAAGGACGGCGGTATGTGTGGTCGCATACCGTCGTAAGGACTAGACGGAGCGGTGGGCCCAGCCGCCCATCTGGGAGGAGCCCGATGGGGCAACGCGCTCGGAGGATTCCGGTTGAAGTCGTTTCGAGATCCCGGAGTCCTCGTTTTCAGCGCCGAGGACGGCCACCGGGGGGGTTTTAGTGCGGTAAAAATCCCACATAACCCTGCGTCGCTCCCACGGCGTCGGGTACCTTTTGAAGGTTTCCCCCTCGAAAACAAAAAAAAAAAAAAGGCTTTGTTCATGCATACAGGAGATACCGTAGCCCTTTTCTAATCCCGGAACGGTCCTTGTAGGACGGACCTTCGGTACCTATATAGCATTATTTCAATTTGGGAAGGGTTACTTCCCAAGTGAGTGATCCACCATTGTATATATAAGCAATAAAATATATATAGGTACATTACACAACACTCAACCCTAGTTAAGAACTAATGATACTTTAGCAGGCTTTGTTGCGTTACTAAATCCCAAGGACATGGTGACCACTTATACAGCATTAAGTCGTTAGATAATATTACTTCTGTCCATTTATAAAAAGCAGGCGTGGTTACTACACAGGTCCAAAAATATTTTAATACAAACATAATAATAAAGATATCCCATAGAGGTCAAAGCTCTGCCATTTTTTTGTGAAGGAAATAGCAGCTAGAAGATTAACTATCTACTTAGGTAATAAAGTCATACGTCCACCAATTCCCACTTGGCCAGCGCGGTGGACTATGGCCTAAACTTTCTCATTCTGAGAGAAGACCCGTGCCCAGCAGTGGGACACTAATGGGTTGATGGGAAAGTTATACGTACCTAATTAGAATAAATAAAGGAACAATAAATTAAATAGTAATATTAAATTCAATAAAGAACAATACGCGTCTTATCTGATTACGTAGGTACTTCATCCATGTAATAATGAACGTTACACTTCAATTATGTATTTAGAGTAGGCTCGCTACCATAGTATACGTAATCAATTCTTATTAGTGGGCCACGCAATATTACGCTTGATGCTATAAAATTTCAAGATGGTACAATGAGGTTGGTTTCACCAGGATGGTTCGACCGGGGAAGAACCACCGCCACACCGTGGTTGCCGGCACACTTTCACATGAGGTGACCATCTTAGTTCTCGGTAGCAACGCATCTGTGATTGACTTCAGATGGAACTCATGTTCTGTATGAAGTTGATTACAGATGTCCATGGGTTGCAGTGGCCCCTTACCATCAGGTGGACTGCATGTTCCGTTGCTACTTCAGTCAGAAAAAAAAACAGGGAGGTACCACCGCCACAATTATTTCTACCGTAAAACAGTCCTTGCCTGTCATTGTCGACTCAGTTTTATTTGAGGCGATCATTGTAGTGCTCGAGAGTAGCAACGCAACTACCTAACTATCTTCAAATAGAACTAAACGAAACGAAAGAAAGTTGACTTTAAGATGTTCATGTGCAGCAATGATCGCTTGTCATCAGGTGGACTGTATGCTTGTTCCTGGTTTCAATTAAATAAAGAAAACCTCTATGTTGAGCAAACTTCGGCAAGTTTCGCTACAATTTTCAGCGAAAATACCTCGCCACATAAGAATGTATCAAATATTTGTTTTTCAAACGGTAAACTTTGAAACTTGCTATGCATAACGTAAACTATTATTAGGGCACTACTATGAAAAACGCTTGACGCGTACGTTTTGTGGCTCTTGAGTTACGGAATTACGGAAACTTCGTCGCTATGATTGCATGTTTCACTATGAATATAAAATGTGAATTAATTCAAGAGAATTAATTGATATTATTCAGTTTCGTAAACACCTCCTTTATTATCTAATCGAAAGTTGCGAATAAAACGGAATAGCCGCTGCATATTAACGCAAATATAAACAAAACCTTATTGAATTTATTAAAATCAGAAAATTACTTTTTGATGTAGGTATGTAGTTTCTAAATTATTTACCATTGATAATTTGACATTATCTTAATCAGGAAAAACATAATTCATTCGTAACTCAACGCAAGTCATTATCGCTAGTATGTAAAATCATTTTTTTTGATCTTATTTCGGAAATTCTCGTCAACACTATTATTGTCCCACTGCTGGGCACGGGTCTTCTCTCAGAATGAGAGGCCATAGTTCACCGCGCTGGCCAAGTGCGAATTGGTGGACTTCACACACCTCCGAGAACTTTTTTTTTATAGTTCTCTCGGGTGTGCAGGTTTCCTCACGATGTTTTCCTTCACCGAAAAGCAGTGATAATTAATTTCTAATACGCACATGAATCAGTGGTGCGTGCCTGGGTTTGAACCTCGGACCTCCCGATCGAGAGGGCAAGTTTCAACCATTAGGCTACCACTGCTCGAATTTCGGAAATTAGTTCCTGCAAAATTATCAAAATGTGCTTATTTGTTTCATAACATTTTGTTCATTTAATATTTAGTTCCAACTATACTACAAATTTATCCGTAGTATCTACCATATGCCGTAAATCAAACATTACACTGAGTAGGCACTTTTACGCAATGTAATGTAATGATGAAATAACAGAGATTCGGCCAGTTAAAATTTCTAGAACAATAATAACATTCGACTTAATGTACCTGCCATTTAATACCTACCTACAGCTTAACGACGTTTTCAATTACAGTCCGAGGTAGTTAACATAAGTGCAGACAGATAAATCGGCGGCTTTACGCGTAGTGAACAAGCACCTAAGTGGCTGGGTACTTACAACAACCGCGACAAAACACGCAAACATTTTCACGCTAATGGGACGAATAATAATAGACATCACGCATGGAAACAAAGCATGCTCTGCGATTTCTACGTCGCAAGGTACGGCCATTTTATTCGTTGTCCCGTAGATGAAGTATTTAATGGAATCGTATTTTGGACAAAGTTATAACTTGATGAAAACGTCATATTCAGATGGTAGAGGATTACATGTTTATAGATCACAAGTCATTAAATAAATAACCGAAATATTCAACTTAATTTGACATATTTATCTCAGGAACACTGATGAATTAAGATTGTAGAAAGATAAACATGATCAATGCAACACAATTTTTTTTCGGTTTTACCTAGAGGTTTCTACTAATACCTAGTTAGGTAAGTACACCTTTGAACAACTAATATAATATTATTATAAGGGTTCATACATAAAATTGTATACAGTATATTTCTATTAACATACGAGTGTTCGCAAAGAATGAATACGCTTGAAATTTCGTAAAACGTTTTTCAATAGGAATCTATTTTGTTACACTGCTATAATGCCCTTTTATTATTTCGTTACATTCCTGCCCTTTGCCATTTCAGCGTCCTTCTACCAATACAGAGTGAGAGGGCTAAAAATATCGCCTTTAACCCGACCACACATATAGGGCATCATTTGTTGTTATTCACAAAAAAATTATTAACATCTTGTGTTACCTTCGTTTATTAGGTTTCTAACGACCACACGAGATTATCGACAACCTAATGATTTATATGATGGCTGTCATCAATTTCCCCTTCTGCTATTCTTGGTAACATCGACGTAAGACGTAATAAGTGTATAGCGACGTGTTTCACTCTTACTTGTGCCAACTTGGGCCTAGCAACGTGAAGCAAGTTCCCATTCCCATGACAAAACCGCGTGACGTTAGTTCCACGGAAAGAGTAATGGGGAAAAAAGTTAAGCATCGCTCAGGTGCAGGGCGTAGCTTTGTATTATAATAACGATGCTCCCATCGTGTGAACATGAGATAGTTTTTGCTTCACAAATGAAAGTTGCATTTGTGAGAATCTAGCTTGTTTCTTGTTTATGTGGAGAAACTTGTTGCTAACATTGACCTCGACAATGACCACGACAGATCTTTCATTTCAATATTCACCATCGATATTTCGAATCTTCAGTATAAGATGAGACTTCATTGGCAACATTTGCTTTCAATATATGAAGATGGCAAACTTTAGGGAAAAAATCATGACTCTCACAATTTCTCTGGTTGTATAAATAATTTATATGTGTAGGTAGGTACAGTTTTCATCGTAAATGTCATCGTGGAATATGGCAGTAGGTACTACCATTGTATCTATTTTTGCCTTAAACCGCAGTGTGTTATGCTGCTATACTTTAATTTGAACTGTGTGGTAAGTCACACATAATTAGATACTTGTATAACACGTTTTAACTTAGCCCTCAAGTGTAACAAGGATTTAGCCTTACGTTTGAATTAGGACTTATCCATCCTACTTATATTTCAGGCGATTATCTTAGTTCTCGACAATAGTAACGCATCTTTAATTGACTTTAGAAGGCAACAATATAATAAAGTTGCTTACAGATGTCCATCGACAGCGACCACTTGCCATCATGAGTACAGGTGGTTAGCATAATTCTTTGAAATTTCAATAGTTGAAAAATGCTATGAAGATGTGGACTACCATAAGAACTAGTTTACATCCGACAGATTGCATGCTCGTTTACTACATCTTTCACAAAAAATAGTACTTTAGCTAACACAATTAGTATGAATTTATACAAATATCTACGAAATTTACATGTGAATTGCTTGAACGATTTTGTTTAATATTCAAAAGTAAAACGCAAAGTTGGGATGTTAATTTGCTAATTATTTTTTGTGTTTCCTGCTTAATTACGTTAATGCATTGCACAATATTATTAACAACTTAAGTATCTTCGCAATTAATAAATTTGGGTCTGAATTGTAATTAACATTGTTAAATAATTAGTGCAATGAGCTAATCGATCGCAAAATCATTAGATGCACAAATAGAACTTGCCAAGGTTTGGTTTCTTCTAAAATTGATTAATAATAGATCCTTATTAGATACTTATCATACACGGCATAGTGTGCTGTGTACCTATTCGTGGTAAAGTATCCTAAAATTTGTATGTACCTACATCCGGTGATTGAATATGCCGATTGCGATTATTCATTAACCACTTATATCATCATCATCAACCCATTATTGTCCCACTGCTGGGCACGAGTCTTCTCTCGGAATGAGAGAGTTATAGGCCACAGTCCACCGCGCTGGCCAAGTGCGAATTGGTGGACATTAACCACTTACGCGTGTATAATAACAATATGAAGCTTTCAAAAGGAAGCTCTTGCCACCCAAGTTGACCATATTGATTTATTTTCTTAATAACATGGTATTATTTTATATTTTTTTACCATCTTACATGTTTTCTGCTCAGTCGGGTTGACATTGGTTGACTGATAGAGAATGCGTGTAGCATTAAGTCCGTCTTTAGTTCAATATTTTTGAGTATAATAAAGTTTAAATACATTAATTGATAGTCCTAATTGGGTGTTTATATGTATAAACACCCAATTAGGACTATCAATTGGATCACCCAATTAGGACTGCATATGTATGCAGGATGTTAAAAATCGATAGCGTTATTCAGAATAGTAGTAAAGGCTCCATCTCTTGATAAATTGAGCAAAGTCACCAGAGCCAAAACCTAAAATCAAATAAAAAAGACGCTTTCTACACTCATAGCCCCATAGGATTTTCTCCTGTATCGTGGGTGCCATGAACACACATAAAGTCGAATACACAAATACCCAGACCCGGAACAAGAATCTAAACTCATCATTCAGATACCTGTCTGGCCGAAAATCGAACTAGAGACCTACTGCGTGTCAGACGAGTAAGGTAACCGCACCGCCATGCAGGTTGTCGATATCAATACTATCATATTTATATTCTTTCAAAAAAATTACAGTAAAGGTACTGCTCTACCTAGAATATGAGAATGTTGTTTCATTACATAAGCGGTTTAGGCTTACCATTTTGAAAGTACAAGAATCAACAAAAAAAGTAAACATAGATATAATGAATGTGTATGAACAATAGCTTTGTCAAAACAGTTAATTTCTTAACGGATTACGAGAACGTTCCAGTAAGGCGTTTGTCTCACCATAACTGAGTAAAATAAGCTCTAAGAATTATAACGGGTGAGATGGTACCAAATGACTTAGATAATGGTTGTGGCTTATTAAGGATCGTTGTTATTTATATTGGTTCCTTTTTTATTTACCATCCCCTTCAGATTTTCTACAAATCTGTTGCAAGCCCCCCTTTTGTGTCATAATTTTGTACGGATAATAATTATAATCGTACGCAAATTTCTGGGCACATTAAGTATATTACGCAAACAATTACTTCAACTACTGCGTAGACATATAGGTACTTGATTATCTTAAAAAATAAAGTAGGTAGACATATAATATATCATCAATATCATCGATACATTGATTTGTCTTGCGCTTGTCATTTCAATTCGCTTGTGGTGGTACAAGCGAATAAAGTGAATTTAGAAAGTTAGTCATATTAGCTATGTTCTCCATAGTCGTCATAACGCTCGCGAAATGGTGCGAAGTCGCAATCGCAACGCGTAGGAAACTAGCCATTATCTAATCCACTTGCCATCGTATTGACATGGATGAGAGATTATAACCGTTTAATTTCCTATTAGCTTTAATTCAGCGTTTCCGCCTGTATCGGTAGCCACACTTCTTTTATTTGATCTGAGATGGACTTCGGCTTGTTTTTATAGTTCCGGGGTTTTTTTTTTATCTGACTGAAGTTACAAACGAACATGCAGTCCACCTGATGATAAGTGGCCACTGCCGCCCATTGACATCAGTAATCAACTTCATACAGAACATGGGTTCCATCTGAAGTCAAGAAGAGGGCTGTGGTATTATCTCCTGTGTCTCATAAGAGGAGACTAAAGGTAGGTTTCCAGGAAAGCGTCCGGCAAGAGTAGGAACTAAATCTGTCCAGTCAAGCGATGAAAGAACGGTATGTGTTGTCGCGTATCGTCATAAAGACCAGACGGTGCGGTTGGAACAACTGATCACCTAGGTGGAGCCCGATGGCGCAACGTGCTCAGAAGGGTTTAGGGCTCTAAAAATCACACATTACCCGACGTCGCTTCCGCGGGCGCGGATACCTTTTGAAAGTTTAATCCTCAAAAACAAAAAAGTTTTGATTAACTGAAACGTTATCTATCATTATGGTGATTATGGCCACCCAGGTGATCTATTATTCAATGGATTTTCGTTTTGTTAGACGATCCTACTAGGATGCAAGTCGATTGGATTGAAAAACCAAGTTTTTCGAAACATACAAACCATGCGTTCAACCATTTCCGTAATAAGGCTAACAACATAGTGATAAGGAAAAGAATTTTTCATATTACGATAAATATATTTTTATAACAAGGCATAATTTTGGATTCTTTTGTCACAAGGTTAACAGAAGCATACGAACCCTTCGCGTACGAGTGTCTATCACCGGAATACGAGGATTGGGCTCGTCCGATGCCGAAGACGGCTCCGAACAACTTCCATCTATCCAGGTACGGCCACTTGCAGATCGACTACTCCTGTAGCTGGAATTCCCTGGACAGACTCATCCGTCATCAATAATTTTGGGAAACTACGCTAATGTCTCTAGAGGATCCAGTATTTGCCCGGGGACGATGTAATAACAATGAAGCAAGAATTTCAACTAATTTATTGGCGAAAAAACCCATCAAGGTCAAATTTTTCCAAATTTTAGCCGCCCCCTGAAAGTCTTGGATCTAAATGATACATACTAGGGCTAGGAAGGAGTAGGATCACTCATAAAAAGTCCGTAACAGGTATAAGAAGTAGATCAGATGTAAAGCGCAACGAAGGTCGCCGGGTCAACTAGTTTACAATATTTTTTTATATCAACATCAGGAGTAGGTCACATAAATGTGACATGTGATAAGAGCGAGGCAGTAATTAATTTATACCCATAAGTTTTAATCTATACTTTATAAATAAAATTGAAGTGTCTGTTTGTAATATCAAAATAACAGCTTTTTATCAATTGCATATGAAAGTATACATGATACTGATAACAAAACAACAATCAGTAAAATTTTTGTCTGTCTGTCTGTCTGTCTGTCTGTCTGTTTGTTTGGGGTAATCTCCGAAACCGCTGGACCGATTTTATCGGAATTTTCACTATTAGATAGCTAATTTTACAGCGCGTAACTTAGGCTACTTTTATTTTAGAAAAATAATTAGGGTACTTCGGAAAAACATAAAAACCTTCAAAAAATACCTCCGCTTTATGTAGATTAAATGACAACTTAGGTTCAGTCGATATGGTTTACATGAAACTTGGAGTGAACCTTGAGTATCTAGAATAACATAATATGATAAAAAATTGACCTTCAACTCCTCAACCCTCATGATGCAGGGGTACTGCCCGCCTAAGCCGCAAGAGCTACTTATTTTCTGCTTTCAAATTTGGCATAACGTTTTTGAGCAAAAACAAATGGTGAAAAATTTGACCTTCAACTCCTCAACCTTCATGATGCAGGGGCACTGCTTGCCTAAACCGCAAGAGCTCCTCATTTTCTGCTTTCCAATTTGTTATAACGTTTTTGAGCTAAAACAAATGGTGAAAAATTTGACTCTCAACCCCTCAACCTTCATGATGTAGGGGTATTGCCTGCCTTGACCGTAAAAGTTAGATTTTTTTTACTTACAAATATTTAAGGAGGTTTGTAAGCAGAAACAAATGATGTAAAAATTGACCTTTACCTCCCTATGATTCGAGGATACATCGTTAACCCGTTAGTGTCTCACTGCCGTGCACGGGTCTTCTCTCGGAATTAGAAAATTTTAAGCCATAGTCCACCGAGCTGGCCAATTGCGAATTGGTGGACTTCACATACCTCCCAGACCTTTTTTTTAACGAATTCTCGGGAGTGTGGGTTTTCTCACAATGTTTTCCTTCACCGAAAAGCAGTGATAATTAATTTCTACTGCGCACATAAAACAGTGGTGCGTGCCTGGGTTTGAACCTCGGACCTCCCGATTAAGAGGGCAAGTTTCAAGTTTCACTGCTCTTGATACGAGGATACCTACTGCATATTCTACAGAAGTTGGCCATTAGGTGCTTCCATCCATACAAATAAATGTAATTTAAATGTCTTTTGAATATGAGAATTCTACTTTTTACTAAATTAATATGGAAATGGATATTCTGTTTTTTAATTCACAATCTACCTTTTTGTAATAAATCTACTTCGTATAAACAAATTTATACCTACAAAAAACAAAGGAAATATAATTAATTCGACTTATTTTCGTAGTAGTTACTTACCTCGGCTAATACCGAGGTGGGTAACTACTTATACATGAAGTAAACAATATTCACGATTATAACTATAGATACCTACCTACACAGGCAGACATATCCAACCATGCAACCGCGACCGAGCATTCTCAACTTTCAAGCGTGTTTAGAAAGATTTACTTTGTGTATTGTTTCAATAAGGGATAACAGATGTCGCTGGATGTATCCTGAGTTACGCCAAGGGCTAACTCCTTATGTTTGTAGGTATATAAAAGTGAGTGAATTATTTTGAGTTCAAATTCGATAACGTTGGATTCAATTGGTACGATTTGTTTAAAATAGGGACTTTGTAACGTATCACTATTAATTATATGCCGGTAATATTATATTTTTTTCTTAACGTAATGATATACTCAACTGACTTCGAAAAGGAGGAGGATCAATTCGGTTGGTATGTTTCTTTTATGTATGTACATCGATTTTTCGGCCAAATGAGGAAGAATTTTCTTTCATTCAATGGAGTTTACTTGCAATTTGATACTATTATCATCATTCATAACTTCAGAACTATGTGAGATTGCGATGGGGCATCATATAAGATATTTTGGCATATGTACCTGTCTATGTAGAATTGTAGAAACGAAGATAACTTAAGTCATCGACTTGCATGGATTATTAATAAGAGCTGTTAATAATTGTAACAATATGCTGTACAATGTGTACAAGTACCTACTGGTATTAATAAATATTTAAGGGGGGGGACTTTTATGTGACAAATGTTATCTATTTACTCAATATTAATAAGAAACAACAGGTAGAGCTTGAAATATTCAAGGAATTTTCAATCAAAGAAATGGGACTTTTTGCCGTTTTGCTTATAAATAATGGTACGGAACCCTTCGTGCGCGAGTCCGCTTCGAAGTTGCTAAGTTGCTATCAGTCCTACCGAAAAAATGTTGTTTAGTTAAAAATTTTGCAGGCATAAAATTGGATACGTAGGTATATGTCATATGTCCCTGTAGTTCCGGGATTAGAATAGGGCTGCGGCAACCCCTGCCTGTCGTAAGACACGACTAAAAGGGGCTTTCGGGGTTGCAGACGGCTAGAGTGGGAGCTCGAACCGTTCGGTCTGGCAATCCCGGGAAGGACAGCGGTATGTGTGGTCGCATACCGTCGTAAAGACTAGACGGAGCGATGGGCCCAGCCGCCCATCTGGGAGGAGCCCCATAGGACAACGGCAACTCGGAGAATTCCGGTTGAAGTTTCGAGATCCCGGAGTACTCCTTTTAGCGCCGAGGACGGCCACCGGGGGGGTTTTAGTGCGGTAAAAATCCCACATGATCCTGCGTCGCTCCCGCGGCGTCGGGTACCTTTTGAAGGTTTCCCCCTCGAGAACAAAAAAAAGGTATATGTCATGTATTTTTAAAACGCGGGCGAAGCTGCGGGTTTCAGCTAGTGTTTTCATATTACTGTAAATGATCTTATAGATAAGTACGATGTTTTGAAAATTGAGTAAAATTACCTTTGCTTTACATTTTCATAATATACCTACCATGCTAATGTGTTATGTACATTTATTAGTACATTTTATTGTAGATACAGAGTCCCTACAAGGTTTTGTGTATCAATAGCTTATTCATTAATTGTAATAATTTCTTTGAAGTAATTTATTATTTTATATTTGAAAAGAACAGGTGCTTTTGTATGCTCAAGTGTTATTTTGTATGCATATGTAGTCTGTACGTGATAATATAAGTAGTAAAACATCATATGGGTGAAATTATTTAACACGGATAATTTTCAAATGTAAAGATATTACCTACTACTGTGTTATACTTAGATAATACATTGGTATACTTCGGATGTTTGTCGTAGGTAAGCGAATGGAATCGAAGATTGGGATATGTACCTATGTGCAATTAAATAAGTTTGTCTTTTCTGCTGGAAAATCTAAATATACATTATACCTACGTTTTACGCTCGGCAATTTTTAGTAAATATACTTTGGCATAAAACTGGTAAATAAAAAAGGTAAAAGTAACTCTTGCTACCCCAGTTATCCCACTATTTGGGTAAAATATATATTCAAACTTTTGGGGTTTCTCTAAATAAATGTAGGTATCATTAGCACCAGCCACCTTCCTAGTTACGCCAATGTGTAGAAATACTTAATTTAAGCTCAATTACACTCACGAGAATATGTAAATTGATACTCATTATATGTTACTAACATTTAAGAAAAGATTATGTATGTTTATTGTTATCAAGATATACGAAATTATCTGCTACATAAATGTATAAAATGTTTCATGATATTAATTTTCATAAAAAGTTTTGTAACTTTAATATTACAAATTATGTAAATAAAAATAATTTTAAATTAGTTGAATAATTATGCTAAGTATTAATGTATGTATATTGCTTTATGATTATCGAATTTAAGCCTATGTTAATGTTTTGAAACTTCATAGGTTGAAAGGCTTCAGGCCAAAGATAATAAAACTTTTGTTATTCTTTACATTTTTATTTAAATACCTTCTTTCTTAGTTATTTTTCTTAATATAGTCTAATAGGTGATTGTCTACTATTTGAATGCAGAAAGAATAAACTTAACATATACTCACTCCCTGCGGGAAGTCACTAATGCTAGAGCCAGAAGTCACCGTACTAATTGTATTGGGAACCAGCATTTTTTTAAATAATAACTATTGCTGACATTTTTATTCACTTCTCAATTAAGTAAGATTTTTAGCAGAGAATAATATAAAAAAAATATATTTTATGAAATGTTTATTTTATAAATAAAACAAAGCATTTCATAAATTTCTATCCTATATGAAAATTAAAGATACAGAAGATTTTCAGGATGTGTGTTTGCTGTGCGTGATTTACTTCGAATTCGTTGAAACCTGGATAGCACATGGGATAAATATTTGAACATAGATATCTACTTAATGCATATTTTTGCTCTCAAATTTGTACTATGGTAGTATTAGCATAATACAATGAGAACTCTGGTATTAGTCAGAAATTGTCTCAGTAGCAGTCTCGTCAACCCATTATTGTCCCACTGCTGGGCACGGGTCTTCTCTCAGAAAGAGAGAGTTTAGGCCATAGTCCACCGCGCTGGCCAAGTGCGAATTGGTGGACTTCACACACCTCCGAGAACCATTTTTAACCGACTTCCCAAAGGAAAGAGGTTATCTATTCGTCACGTATATTTTTTTTTTTTTTTTTTTTTTTTTTTTTTTTTTTTTTTTTTTTAAAAAACTCTCGGGTGTGTAGGTTTCCTCACGATGTTTTCGTTCACCGAAAAGCAGTGATAATTAATTTCTAATACGCACATGAATCAGTGGTGGCACCACTGATGCACCACTGTGGTGCGTGCCTGGGTTTGAACCTCGGACCTCCCGATCGAGAGGGTAAGTTACAACCATTAGGCTATCACTCAGTAATCAATAGTAACTTAGTAGTAAGTAGTAGTAGTCTGTTACAAAGTAGTTATATATCGTTACGATCGTAAACCACACGGTTATACATACTTGTAGATACCTATTACATCGTCTCTATAACTGTCTTCATTAAGTGAAAGAGCCGTAATCTTTGCAGATAAAGTTAATGCCTATCCATAGCTACATTCATTTTCATGTAAAATCACTTATAAATATTGCCTATAAACTTTTCCATCTACCTAACACTGTGGTTAACTTTCCTTATGATTATATTGAGAGCTAACAGCGTAGTTATAAAATAAATGATTTAACCTCTACTTTCACTGTATTCTAAACTTACTTTTTAGTCTGTATTAGCTTTCTGCTTTTAGGACATAATTAAGTCATGTGTCTGTAATGTTAAAGGGCTAGGCAGTTAGATAATCAAAAAATCTAATTATTGTTAAATTAATAACGAACTAACATTGTTTGTTAGACGTTACTTATCTAAATTTTAAGCTAATCAGAGCACAAGAAAATCAAAAATTAAATTTTACTTGTTGCTCATTACATGCAATTAATTTATAAATACACTTACAACGTTACTTGTTTTTTCAAGTTGCTCACAAATTATAAAACAATAAAAAAGTTATTTTACTTGTTTATTAAATACAATTAATTTAAAAACTACTTACAACTTCACTTGTCTACAATTCAAATTAATTACAGCATAATTCAAAACAAGATTTTTGCTACTTCAAAAAAGAAGAACTGGGTGGCTATCATAACTTATATGAAGCAAGATGACGATTATCTATTGTGGTATCTATAATGTGATGCACAGATGGTTCGTAAAATATGCGTAGCGATTATAGATAAACTAAACTCAAAACCTTCATGCTCTAGAAACACAAAATAACGGTCATGATGTAATACGAATTTATTCAGAACATTCATTTTAATTTTTAATAGTGTACTCCTATTCTTTAGAGTGATTCTCGATGACTGCGGTTTTTTGATAGGCAATTAGTGTGCTGTTCAGCAGAATCGTGAGGGACCATTGCATTGAACATGGCGACATCTATAATCAACCCCAAATGATGTAAAAAATCCTACTTGAGGTTGGCATGTTTGCTACCCCATATGCCCATATGACTATTTTGGAGACTGCTGGGCACGGGACTTCTCTCAGAATCAGAGAGTTTAGGCTGTAGCCTACTGCGCTAGACAAGTGCGACAATGTGCATAAGCATAGGCATAAGATAGAGGTACTAGCCGTAGCTCTATCTTATGCCTATGCTTATGCCTATACAGGCATAATAAATGAAAAATAAAATATATCCGTCTATTTCATCTAATAGCCTTTCAGCTTGCTACAGACATCTATATGAAGATGGGTATGTATACAATGATGGAGTAACGGCACCATGAATAAGGAGAACCGTCTCGGTCCTGCCAGGTCCCTGGTACAAGGGGCCTCCAAGTGTTTACAGGCTATTCAAATCCCAACTAGGCTTAAAACACGATCACTATTTATATAAGGGGTAGTTTGGAGGAGGAAGTCTCGTAAATACACTACCTATTATTTTATGTTTCAATAAACTCGACAATATTCGAAAACCATGTCAACGCTCATGATAATCATCTTCGACTAATTTGTAGTGCTGTATTGTCTTTATACTGTACCTACCGCACTTAATAGATGACTATGCAGTTTTTTCTATTTTCTGTTTTACTTATGAACAGCTTTATTCGAAACATTGATCGCAGATTAGATACAAAACATACCTTTCATTGCAATGTTATGCTAAAGAATTTCATGACGAAATAGGTACCCACGTGAATTAGCTAGCAGTTTACGTAATGATTGTGATCTATGATAGTTAAACATGCGCGGTAACTGACTTAAACCGAAAATACAGCATTCTTATAAGTTATTAATTAACGGACTGGAATGTTGTATTCTTACATAGTCTGCAATATTCATAATTGCCTGTCTTCGTTACTTAAATCAATCAAATTGGAGTAACATGCTAATATTTCAATATATGGCCTTTTTTGTTCTCGAGGGGGAAACCATCAAAAGGTAACTGACGCCGTGTGAGCGACGCAGGGTCTACAGGCGCTACAAAGAGGACTCCGGAATCTCCAAAGGAACGCAACCGGAATCCTCTGAGCGCGTTGCCCCATCGGAGTTCTCCCAGATGGCGGCTGGGCCCACCGCTCCGTCTAGACTTTACGACGACCACACATACGGCCGTCCTTCCCGGAATCGCCTGGCTAGACGGTTCAAGCTCCCATTCTAGCCGCCGGCAATCCCTGAAGCCCCTTTTAGTCGCTTCTTACGACGGGCAGAGGATACCGCAGCCCTATTTTGATCCCGGAAATACAAGGACGTCAATATATGGTCTAAGACTTAAGATTGTTAAACTCTTAATTAATCAACAATGCGGTGATAAAGATACAGTTGTTGTCATGAAGCGTTTCAACTTGTTCCTCAGAGGTAGCAACGCAGCTGTGACCAACTTCAGGTCAAAGGCAAGTATTATTTTATCTTACTAGGAATTTATTACAGAAGTCCATGAGCGGCAGTTTCCACTTACTATTGCTAAAGGTGAATTGCATTCTCGTTTTTATTTACTGCTTTTATATTTAAAAAAAACATGCGTGCGTACAAAGTACACATGTCAGAAGTGAAACTTCTTTGGCGAACTAATTTATAAATCTTGTTTATATTTATACAAATCTTAAACTTTAAATTTCCAAGATTAAGAGGAAGGGAAAAAGGCGTGATACGACGTTCGCTCTGTCTCACTTTTTCTCTCAATCTTTCTCACTCGCTTGCTCCCTACTCTCACTCCACGGCTAGTTGCTCATGCTACGTTCGCCCTGTCTTACTCTCTCTCAATCGGTCTCGATCACTCTCTCTCTCTTTTCCGACACTTCCGTTGCATACCGGCGTGACGTTTCATCTGTAAAAATTTTACCCTCATGCGCCTAAAGAAGTTTCACTTCAAAAATACATTTAGAGGATTTATCAACGAAGTTTTGATTGGTATCACGAGGCCTGCGGATTTTGGAATGAAATATTGAAAGTACTTAATTTACCACGTCAATATTAAATTGAACACTGATCACTGCTTTTATTTTCTATTGCTACAAATACAGAAAAGTATTGTTTGTCACCCATCAATGCAAACTTCAATATTGATTGTTGCCTCACAACACATTGACTGCCACACAACAAGAATGCACTTCGGCTCGGCAGTGAAAGTGATGCAAATGAAAACATAGCTAAAGAAATCTCGGAACGTGCAGTTTATTTTAAATGGTAACATTAATCGCTCAATTAAGCAAACATAAAATAAAACAAACGAAGATTACATGTTTAGAAAGTCTTTCTCATTATAGAGTTTCCTTTTTTTAGTTATGTTGAAGTGTCCTTTTTTATCGGTTTTTAGCGTGTTAGCGTTTTTGCTTCCCTGATACATCACTTGTAATGTATTTGTTCCTTGTTTTTGGGTTTTTGATTGTGCGTTGGATGGAGTCGCCAGGATTTTTTGGGATGGGTTTATAAGGTTGTAGTCAACTGGGCCTGAGTTTGAATAAGGGTCTCTGTCCACGGAGTACGGACGCTCCACCCTGTTTTCGTATTGGGAAGGATAGTTGCTTTGAGCTAAATATTCTTTGAACTGATTTTGCTTTAACTTCTCTTCTAGCTCCTCTAGTTTCTAAAATATAAACAGGTACCATTATATTATTCTATTTGAATTATAATCTTGTGGTTTTATCTAACTACTTCTCTAAAAAGAAGGGATCCGAGTTTCGAATCCAGGCATATCTCGGAATTTTATGCCACGTCCGCACGGTTGCCAAACCCCAACAAGCTATCACAAATTCAAAGTTGCAGATAGAGTTGCTTGTATAAGTTTGCAAGCGCTTAGAGCCGATCCGATCGAGTGTCGGTTTTTTGTCACAAATCAAAGGGAGTTTGTCCGCAAGCGTATCGTAAACACTCAGCCTAGTTTGTGCACTGAGGCAGTAAACATATGCTCGTCTTTTGTAAAAAAATGAGTAAAAATGTTACATAAATATGAGTCATGTATGTTTTGTTTCCTTTCATTTATTATTTTGGTTTTTAATAAAAATTTATTAAAGCGGTACTCGATAGCAATATTAATAAATAACTTAAGTGTTATAGGCGATACTCTCTCTATCTCATCAAGCCCCTCGCGCTTACCTCTTCAGAACATATTAATTGATTAGTAAGCGTGTGGATAGCGATGTTTGATTCCCAAAATGATGCCAAACGCTTGTAGACGTTTGGAGTTTGCGGCAAGTGGCAAGCGTGCGAACGCGGCATCATCTGTTGTTCGTGCTTATCACTTGATTTAACGGTGAAGACCAATATCTTAAATAAACTACAGTTTTACGGTACTTTATAAACAAGTCCTTAAATTAAAAGGTGTTTTAATTTCGAGAAGAACTTGATAACCACGTCATGGATTAACCTTATGAAATTCAATCAGCAACTAAATTGGTGTTTTACATGTCCACATGATTCATTTACGGTTGCACATGTACATAAATAGAGAGTAGGTACATAATTATTCTTCAAATACAGAATGTATGTTTGTGTTTTCGTAACACTAGACTGCTTCCAAATTATTTTGCACGGTTGCAAAACGGAATTAGTGTTTATTTTTTATTTTTGTTGCACTGTTGTAACTGTTGTAAAAACAGTTAACGGGTTAATCTTTGAAACAATTGACACGATTGCCAGACATTTACGCAAAGAGATTACTGTGCAAAAAATAACATAGTATATAAGTAATTAATTTACACATGGGTGTGTGAGAGTTAAAAGGGTCTAGAACCCCACTCGCCCTTAGCATATGCGAGAAAAGAAAACTTCGTAAAACAGGAGGACCATTTTGTTTGTTGACGTCAAATTTCGCTTGATATTTATTCTATTACCCTCCACCCTTTGGGTCCCTAATAGTCAATGCCGGATTAAGCCAGCTCGGGGCCTGTAGCAAATTCTGACAGGAGGCCCATAGTTTGCCTTAATCAATCACTTTCTATATCTTCATTCAGTTTAAGATTTTTAGCAGAGCAAAGGTAGTAAAATATAAATAGCAAGTAGGTGTTGGGCTGAGGGCCCCTTTAGTCACGGGGCCCGTAGCATTTGCTACTCTTGCTATGTGGCTAATCCGGCACTGCATAGGATACATTTAAATAAAAACATGTAGCGATGCCTAGCCTCAAAATTAAATGTAGACACAATAGGTTTTTTTCATTCTGGGGTTGATTATAAATGTCCATGGGTGTTTGAAATGAACTCCACCGGATCTGTGAGCAACTTCATATGGCAAAGCAGTTGTCGCAAAATTTTTTGGGACTACTATCAAAAGAGCATCAATAACCACTGCTGACTATGACTATTGACCAAATCCCCATTACGGATGGAGGAAGGGACATGCCCAGGAGTGTCTGCGCGAACGAACTTGCGTCGATTCTACTATTTTTAAATAATCTGAATATTAGATACTGCTCGGCCACTGATCTCATTCGATGTTTCAGCTATAGACTTTATTTTAACCATTTTTACACACGATATGCACCATTTCCTATCATAGCTGTTCAATATAAATCATGATTAATGACCACTCACATAATAACTGCATTTACACCGGGTGAAGACGTAAAAAAGTTTATGTAGTGTAATGTTAAACGTTTCACGAAGTAATTGGCTTGCTTAAAGTAAGCTATTAAAGCAAAAAATATATTGTTAGGCGTCTAGCTTTAATTGATATTTATTTATGTATTTGTTATTTATTTATGTAACAGACTAAAAAAACCAGTTAGTAGATAATTAATTTCCAAATTCAGTTATATTAACATTTTTAAAAGTGCATAGGTTCTTTTAGAGCTTATAATTTAGAGCTTATAATAAACGTGACCTTTGATATGACGTGCAATGGCTGGGTTAGACTTGGAATTTCATAGCCTTACTGTGCTAATGGGAGGAGGTCCGGATTAAATAAACTTAACCAAAAGAATATCCCCTTTTTAAAGACTTTTTCTTTCGTGTACACTTAATGATAGTTAATATTAATTTTCTCGATAAAATATAAGTAGGTATATCTACTTATCTAGGTATATCTGCGAATCTTAATTTTGACATCACATTAATTATTATTTTCGTATTATTGTTATTATTAAGTGATTGTAATTGTGTGCCCATTTGCGGCGGGAATATGGAGAAACTGTACAAATTTTAGATGAGAACTTAATGTACCTGTATTCCACAATAAACAAATTTGATTTGATTTGATTTATCTGTATAGAAATATGGCACACATCTACACTGATGGCTAAGTGAATTACACCCTTTGTGCATTGTATTTAGTTAGTACATATAGAATATAGTTGGCTAACTATTAATATAGTTGGTTAATTATTATTACAGTTGGCTATAGAAAAACGTAAATTAAGCCAATGTACTAATAAAAAAAAATTCAATGCTATTTAACAGACCGTACGTTTTTTAATGTTATTTAGTTAGTACTAAGTTTTTTATTTTTATTTAGATAATCAAACTCAAGTGAAAGTGTTAGCTAATAGATAACAACTCACCCGTCGATAAGCATCGATGTTGGCGTCTGTATGGGAGGTCTGTCTCGCGAGTTGCTCTTGTAGTTGAGCAACCTGGGCCACGCTGCGTTGGACCTTCTCCTCGTATTCCAGCACTACCATATTCATCTGCCGAATATCATAGACAAGTACCGAAAAATGAAAAGAAAAGATATATGTTGAGATTTTGTCGTTTGTCGTGTCTATAACCGAACACGCTTATTAGCTGAATCCAGGATTATCGTTTAGAGAAGAGTTGCCACCAAACGAAAGGTGACTTGATCGTAAAAAGATAAGGTCTTCCAAAGCGGAAAAAAGAGTATACATAGTTTCGGTTATTTCGGAGACTATATATTTTTTTTATCTGACTGAACCACTGATGGTAAGAGTTTACTGCCGCCTATGGACACCTGTAATCAACTTCATACAGAACATGGGCTCCATCTGAAGTCAATCACAGATGCGTTGCTACTCCCGAGGACTATGATGGTCGCCTCATGTGAAAGTGTGCCGGCAACCACACCCTTCTATCGAAACGCAAGAACTGCTTCATGCTACAAATAGATGCGGCGGGCGAACTACACTGGATCTACCACCTTGTATATTCTATAACGGTTCCAAATCTATGAAAGAAAGGCCTTGAAGGTAATATATGTGCTTCACGCTAAATACTTGTTCAATAAGACAAAATAGTAATAGCACCTATGTAAAAGATGTAATTACCTCAATACCTATTACCTCCAGACTAAAACTTTACAGAAATTTTATTGTAAGCTGTATCCTAAAGCTTATGAGTCAAATAAAAACCGTGGAAAAAAACTAATCTACTTACAAATGCTGGCTATTAGAAATGTTAATCCATTCCGAAGAAAACACAAACTGCAGGTACTTCCAAATAAAAACCTTTGCGTGTAAACGTCGATACACGCAAAGGTTTTTATTCAGGGAGGTACCACAAATATTCGCAAATATTTGGTAAGTATACAGGGTGTAATCGTTAAGTGTGCACAGACGGATATTCCGTAACTATTACAGATATCAAAAACTTTAATATCAAAAGTAATTTACCTAATGAGTAAAATGATAATAATAACTTTTTAAAAATATAACGAGATATATCCAAAAACTGTACAATAAACGCTCCCATACATTTAGTATGCGATAGTTGAGTAGTAGAACTAATACATTATACAGTAATAAATTGTGTTTTTCCCAATTTGCGTAATAAATCATGATTGTTGTATTATTGATTGAAAAATGGCATATTCCAATACAAAAAAGAGGGATATGTTAACAATGTACTACTTCTACTACTCTACTTTCTACTATCTCATACTAAATGTATGGGAGCGTTTATTGTACAGTTATTGGATATTTCTCGTTACATTTTAAAAAAGTTATTATTGTCATTTTACTCATTAGGTAAATGTATGGAAGTGTTTAATGTAAAGTTTTTAGATATATTGTCAATTTACTCATTAGGTAAAGTAGGTACTTTTGATATCAGTTTAAAGTTTTTTGATATCTGTAATAGTTACGGAGTAATCGCCTGTGCACATTTATCGTTTACACCCTGTATAAGCCTAGCATACAAAACTAGACAATATTACTACTTTTGCTTCATGCGATTTTACCGGAAACAAATGTTATGACCACACCAGTTCTACGTAATGTTGTTTCAATTCATCTCAGCCTGTTATGCAGGAAGAGAACTCGATATGGGGAAATGTCGTTAAAACAGTAAACAGACGAAGTATCGAAGTACCTACCATCTAAGGTTTCACTTTTCAATAATTTCAAAATTAGAATTAGGTACAAGATTAGACTTAATGATTTTCAGATGGGTATATTTTTGGTTCACTTGTTTAAATCCCTTAGGATTGTTTCGATATTAAATTTTTTGATAATCCCTCTTTTTTATTAATTTATAACTTTAATAAATGGCATTTTTTGTAACTGGTAGATACAATGATGGCCTTACACTTCCATCGATTTTCTAACTAGAAAATATTTTGCAAAACTAGTCCAGTGTAGTTTAGTGGACACATTATCCAGCTGATAATACACAAGTATCCAGCGCATGATTATAGGTTGTAAAAGTTAGGTATAGGAGTGAATTTTTATAGCCACTCCATCTGAGGCAACAACCTTAGCGGTCTGAAGTAGCAACCCATCTGTAACTGTCTTCAGATAGGACATGTTGGTTGCTTACCCTTTTTTATCTGACTGAAGTAGCAAACAAGCATGCAGTCCACCAGATGGTAAGTGGTCACTGCGGCCCGTCGACATCTATAATAAACTACATACAGAACATGGGTTCCATCTGAAGTCAATCACAGATGCGTTGCTACTCCCGACGACTATGACGATCGCCTCATGTGAAAGTGTGCCGGCAACCACACCCTTCTATCGAAACGCAATAAATGCTTCACGCTAGAAATAGGCGTGGCGGTGGTACTTTCCCGGTCGAACTACACTTTTTTTTTTTTTTAAGTGGGTAATCCTTATGGATACCCAGCCACCCGGGGCGGCAGCTGGGTTATGCCGGACTCTTACCGGCTAAACCCCCACTGTGTTTTCTCCTCGCACCGTACGGCGGGAACACGGGTAAGCTTTCGCAGTCATCCGCGAACCCGCCGGTGCTCAGCCGCTCCCGCAGCCCCTCCCCGCGTGGAGTATAAAGCTCCCCTCCAACAGCAAGGCGCGCCAGAAAACACAAAGGCGCGCCTTACCTCCTAGGCCCCATCCGCAGGGTGACGGTCCAACCCCGAGACCGCCACCCAGGGGCCGTGGGCATGGCAAACCGACACCCGCAAGGCATCCCTACAGGCATCGACCAACCACACCCAGCGGCGGATCCGTTCTTTGGTTCCGCCGCAAACCACCAAATGGCCGCAGAGGATAGGGAGGACGGCAAGGACACACCGCATCTCCTCTTCCTCTGCGGCCCCACCGCCAACGCATCTGACGGTGCGCCCCCGTTCGGTCGCGGGAGATAGGGTGCACGGCAACGACACACCGAGACACCTCTCCTCTCGCGACCCCTCCTGGCTGCAGAGGCCAGAAAACACCGACCTCCACAGCCCCCTCGGATGCGTCCGGAGCGGGCCCTCAGCTAAGCCCGCTCGGAGCGTCCCCTCCCTGGGATCTCTCTTGGCTTCACCGCGGCGCCCCCAGCCACGGTTACTAAGCCCCCTCACCACGACAATGTGGAGATCCCTGCGAGGGGGGGTCGAACTACACTGGTTCTACCACCTAGAAGACCTACCTACAGATATTCTTGAGAAGCAGTGACCACTTACTATCAGCATGCTTGTTTCAATAATAAAAAAAAACATAAAATAATACCATTGACTTACCATTCGGGGATAAAATTTTATAGCACTTCTTGGTACCTATTATATGATCCACTCTTCCACTAGAACTAACAGTATTGTCTTACCTTACGTAAGTACGTCTTTCTAATCCACATCGCGACGGATCGGTATACTTCATTCTTACCGACAGTTAAATTTAATGTGTTTACTTTTACCAGAAGTAATTTACCTTTTCTCTGTGCTCTGCTTCCATTTCTTTCAGTTTGTTGCGCAACTCTTCAATAACATAAGTAAACTGTGCTATTTGTGCTTCCGCGTCGTTTTTGACCTGCTGGGCTAAATATTAATTTTAGGGATGAATATTTTAATGTGTTTGAATTTTAATTTTAAAGAACCTTAAGCGTTAAAGATGTACTTAAATCTATTAAGAGCATTATCAAATTTCAATTTATTATTTTAATTTATTATTTATTTAATCAAAAAACACTGTTCATATACCTATAACATGTGGATGTGAATGGTTGACGGGTACTATAACCTGCTTAAAAATATGTTTACTTCACAACCAAACATAGAAAACGTAGTAAATTTGGACTTTAGGTTCTTATTATGGCGGAACTGATGCATTTTAACACGTTCGCTGCATTACCAGATATGAGGCTCTCTTAGAAGGTGCAAAAAAAAAACTCTTCTTCAAAGTCGACGATGCATTGGCGACTCTTCTGGTGTTGCGAATGTCCACAGGCGACGGTGACTACTTTCCATCAGGAAGGCAATATCTATCTCCTGTTGCGGTACGAGATACAATTGATGTCTAATTTTTCACTTTTATTTATTCTTATGTCATAACTGCGTACGTGCGAACTTAGCAAAATATAGAACAATAGAATATGTTTGACCCACAAAAATTGTAGGTTTATGTCATTGTTTTTTTAAAAGATACTAATTGTTTTCAAAACTGTATTTTAGGAGACTGATAAGGTCTTCAACGCACCCAGAGATCAATTACTTTTGAGATCTTTTAGGTCACTAAAGCATCAGATGGAAGTTCTTTGAAAATGATGCAGCAGGCAACGTGTTAATATGTAGGTACTCACAATTTGCGCTTTCCGAATTTGTCGTGATATGGGACCTAAAAAAACAAACTAGACAAAGAGTCAATTCACCATCAGTGCCTGTCAAATGTTTCTCATCAGTTTCGGCGTGACCACGTTCAACGTAACTGGCTCAAAATATCGGCAAAAAGAAATCAAAAGCCGCATATCATGAGTACCTACCCGTTACATATTGAAAAAAAAAATACCTACTTTCAAATTCCATACAAACATCCTAATATTAAAATCATCATTCATGAATAATTTAGGAAGTTTTTAAACGAATGGTATTGAATATTTATAATGTAAATATCACATTCACACATGTTATCATACAAAAGTGTTATGTTCATCACTTCTTGCGTTTGCTATTAATGACTCCGTTATCTTTACCTTTTTTCTCGCACTCCGTTGTTAATTCTTCTATATCTTGCTTGTGGGCGTTACGCAATTCTTCGACGGTTTCATTATGTTTTTGCAGCAGGCCTTCTTTCTCCTAACATAGACAATAATTACAACGCAAATAAAAAATATCTGATGCTTTAAATCGGTTTAATTAGGTGCCTACTTTTAATTAACAAAATGAAAGTATTGCTCGTATGTGCAAGTATGTTTAATATTGCTTTTTTATGGTAACACGATTCTGAATTATACTTTCACCCTGAAAAAAAATGCACGAGACAAAGCGTAAAAATATGTTTTTCAAAAGGAGTGTGGAATGAATAGTGCCTATTGTTAGCTCTTTGTTGTCAATACACGCCCTCGTCAATTATTCACCGTCGCGTGGCGTGTTTTTTTTAATACCTAAGGAAACTATTAGAATTAAGGCTATAGCCCATTATATAGGTAAACCAAATGTATAAAACCATACTGTACCTACTCACCTTTTTTTAAGAACACCGAGTGTTGAGGACAAGGAACTCAAGGAAGTCATGTTTCCTTCACCGTTAATGCATGTAATAAATAACAATTTTAGGAATTCGAATCTGAGACCTCCAGATTAATGGGAGGAAATCAAACCACTGTAATAGGTTATGTGATTGTACAGATATTTTGATGTCAATACCGCAATATAAAATCATAAAAATACGTGAGCTCATTTTAACTTATATTTATCTAGGTCTTCTACGTAAAACGTATTTGTCTAAATCCTAGTCACCTATTGATGAACTATGCTTAATACTAAATAGTTAAACGTACGTAATCGTTAGGGAAGTCATAAAAATATTTCGTATAGGTCGTTACTAATACTTCAAAGCGTATGTGCGTGTGTGCCTTTAGGTCACGTCCCTTTAAATTTAGTAACGGTAATATTTTAAACAAAATTTTGATTTTTATTATTATTATCGATTGAGTTAATAAGTATTATAAAACTGAGAAGATATTATAATGCAGCTTGGTAGTGCTGTACGGTGTCAGTATCTCATAGCACCACTCCCTTTCTTTCCGTGAATGTTGTAGAAAGCGAATACGGTGTAGTCACAGTCAGTTGCGTATGGTCTAGGGGCGGTCCGCCCCGGGCGGCACGTTTTAGGGGCGGCAAAATATTTAGTGTTGACAACCTTTCTTCATTTTTTTGGTCGTCAATTTGTAGAGAGATAACTAAAAAGAGTAAGTAGGGGTAAGTAGCAACTTTTTTTTTCGCCCACAAAAAAAAAATTAACTTGATGGGCGGTAAATTCTACTTCCACTGCCCCGGGCGGCATGAAGCCACGCTACGCCACTGGGTGTAGTATTCCTGTGTTGCAGTGCAGGACCTGCGGTCAGGAGAATACTGCCGCCATCTCCTGGACATCAAACCTGCGGTCTCCAATATGCAGTCAGGACTATTAGGAGCCATATGGTCAGTGGAGCCCAAAGAGTTGGTGAATGCAAGTTAGTAAGTGTACCTATACATATGAAAGGGTACGACAAGGGTATGAAAGGGTAGGGCAAACGAGCCCAATAAATTAGTACTCATGCCGATCGATAGTACATACAGCATCATTATACGGCATTATAGTTTACTTAAAGTTGGCTAACATAAGTGGTGAGTTCCTGACATTTAGCCAACCTATTGTTATACCACTCCTTAGTTCATTAAGTTCACTTAGGTATAACGGGCGAAATGTACAGTTGTACGAACTATCGTAGTTAATTCGACTTAAACTACTGACTTAAATTATGAAGTGTTTCGAAATATCTTTAATATTCTTTAATAGTCAGAGCCGAATTCGATTCATTATTCGTAGTTACCGTGGATACACAAAGCACGGGCATATCCCGGCGTTAGTTTTGGGGGAGTTCCAAAATATAATAGGTGTGGCGGTGGTCGGTCCTCCCTGGTCGAATAGTACTGACTCTACCATCAGGTATGGCGTTGGTGACCATAAAGAAGACTATATAGTCGTTTGCTAGAACCTATCATACATATCTAGTTTTTATATCATATTAGTATCTATATATAGTTATAAACTACATGGAGCGACCATCGTCCTCGAGAGTAACAACGTATCTGTGATTGATTTCAGATAGGACCCATGATCGATGTAATGTTCCTTACAGGTGTCCACGGGCGGCAATGACCACTTACCATCAGGTGGATTACATGTTTGCTACTTCAATGTGATAAAATAATTGCAAAATTATTCTTATACGAACGAACACACAAATATCCAGACTAAAATAAAAACCTAATTTCATCATTCAGGTACCTGTTTGGGCGGGGATCGAACCCGAAACTCACTGCGTGTCAGACTGGTATGGTAACCGCTCCGCCACTAGATAAAAGTGGGTGAAGCGGACATACTTCCACAGTCAAACAACAAAAGGTTTAACTACTTTTCAATGTAATAAATTTAGTAATAAAATCAATAGGTACATACTTTTTCTAATGCTGTCAAAGCGATATCTTTTGCAGATATTTCATCTTTTAGTTTCTTCACGTCCCTTTTTAGATAAACTAATTGGGATACAGTCTCTTGCAGATTGCTGATCATTTCACGAGAAGTCAACAAGTGGTACCGATGTGACTTTTCTAACTCTCGAGCCTCTTTCAATTCGATTTCTAATTTAACATTAATATCACGTATCTTTTTCGACTCTTCTCTTTCATTTGCATAGTCCTGTTTTAAAGTAGATAACTTTTAAGCATAACATAATTAGCACAGATTAGAAATTAATCGGCAGCATTACTGCATACAAGAATATTAATCTTACGATTTTGCATTTCGAAAAACATTTCAGCATATTCTGAAAACGGTCATTTGGTGGTGATTCGTGTGTTGTTTCATTCATTTTTGTTTCCATTTTTTGATTTGCTACATGCATTGTCCATGTTAACATTAGGATAGAAATGATCAAAGGCCGTATTTTTAAAATTAGCGCCAATTTTCTCTAATATTTTTTCACGGCCTTGGAATTAGCGCCAACAAACTGTCAGAGACATTTATTGTTTTTTTTCCAATAAAAAGTTATGTCAATTCTTGCAACCCTTATTTTTCCTGCTTTTAAAAATAAAACCTTATATCCTCCAAATTTTAATGTCCAAAAATCGATATCTTGATCATTTGTGCTTACTTAAGAATTTAATCGTTCGCTTTTCATTTTATTTTTATTGCCTGGTTGAGATATATTGGCAGTTTTAAGTAGGATATATTTTAATGTATAAATATATGATTTAACAATAATTTCTTTGAATATTTCTTTATAATGTAGCAATGAGATGCCATGATGTAGTAAGGTGAGGTGAGCCCATAGGGAGTGGAAAGAAGATGAGATGATTGATATTTTGGCAGAGCTATCTATCATTATCTTTATTGGACAAGAGTAATTACAAATAAATTGTTGATCAAAGGTATTTTCCAGTGTTTTATTTCATAGTGGTGGTTTACTTATCGCCAAAAATATTAAATTTACTGAATAAAACACCAAATTATTATTAGTGATTTATTTTTTTATGTTAATTTACAGTTTAGTATAATTAGTTTAACATATTGTCTGTAATTAATATAATTACACAATATTATTCAACCTGCAACTGTATTTTTGATTGTTGCAGTGTAGCTTTCAATGTGAATGGTTTACTTAAGCTTTCAACATTAAAGGTTTCTGCCGCAAACTCTTCGCTTTCTGGTTTTTCATGGAGACTGAAGCTTATATCCTTTACATCAGTTCCAGTGTCAATATTACAGGAATTTTGTGTGTACGCTGGTGTACCTTCCTTAAACAACTGGACCGTTTGGTCTAAATATTTAAGATAAATGTCTCGGTCTAGGAATTCAATTTCTGCATTCTTATCAGTTAGACCAAACTCAGGCAAGTCTAACATCATCCCAGCTTCTCTTGCACAGCCGACTGCTATCACTTCATCTGGACTGAGTCCAGACATCACTTCAGCTTCTGGTAACAAGCTTGCAATGGCAGACTGCAATTTAGGTATCTTCATACTGCCACCACATACAACAATCTTGCTGATTGTTCCTTCAAAACTGTCTATTACTTTTTGGGCCGGTTCAATATAAGAGGTTATTTTTGATGAGATTATATTCTCAAACCTTGCCCTGGAGACATTTTGGCTCCAGTCCACACCATCCACTAAAGATTCGATGAAAACATGAGCAGAATTAAGTGTGGATAAAACATGTTTACAGTTGTCAGCATGTGTTAATAATTTGGCCATCGCTTTCTTGCTCTCTTGTGGATCCAATTTCCACTTCTGTTTAAATTCTTGTGCTATATAATCAGCTAGGTCTTTAGTTAGACACTTTCCTCCCAAGTCTGACCGGAACACATTTTTCTCTATTGAAATAAAACCACCTGATGCTTTAACTATTGAAGCATCACAAGTAGAACCTCCAAGTCTGTAAACCAAGACATTGATGTCTTCAGTGCTTTCTTCAAGGTTATAAGCCAAGAGAGCAGCGGCTGGCTCACTGATTACTTGGAGAACATCAAAACCTGCAAGTTCTGCACACTTCATTAACCTTTCTCTGCTCGTTTTAGACCAATGTAAAGGAGCGGCCAGTACTAACTTCAAGTCATCTTCATTTGTCACAGAATGACTGGCAATAGTGAACAATTTAGCGTACATTTTTGTGGTGATGTTATCAGGATTAGAATATAATTTAGTCTCACTTGTTTCGAACTCATATACCAGTTTCTCCTCATTTTGAATCCGACAAGACGACGATGCTTCCACGTAAGCTAAGTCCTCTTCATCCCAATCGCAGTTCATCAGTCGCTTGTTGTGTTTTATAATGGATTTAGAAAACGGTTGTCCTGATTTCGCAGGGAGCCCGATCTCCCATTCTGCTCCATTGAGAGCCACGATCGCCGGTGTCACTCGATCTCCGGCGTCGTTGGCCAACACTGCAGGTGCTCCGTTGGTGTACGCAGCCAAACATCCTGAACTATTGCCTAAATGTATACCATACGCCGTGGCCATTTTAGGTTATATTGATAATATAAAAGTGTATATAAATTCGTTTTCATATGAGTGAACGTCGTTTTAATTATGTATTACACACAGGGTCCTGTAATAACTTTACACTATTATCAAAAAAAAAATACGGAAACTGCAAAATTAATTTAAAAGAAACTACGGCCTCTTTGTTTCAAATTAAAGTAGAATTTTAAATGCCTGACATCACTCCTCCTGTCAGTCGTGTTCGATTGTCAGATTAGGGACAGATATTTTATTTCTACTACTATTCTCTCTTTATACTTTTTGCTACTTGTAATTTGTACTTTTTTACTAAACAAAAATGTATGACTGTAATTATTGTAAATTATGTCAAAAATAGGTACAATCCCAAAATGTGTTGACCACATTATATTTATTTGGATGTAGGCTAGGCATTATCTTCACATGGATGTTATTTATTTTGATTTGACAGAAATGTCATCACTCATCAGTCATTTACTTTGACATATTTCAAATAAACATTTAAAAATGAAAAGTAAGGAAAACAATATAAAATGAAAATTTGTAGTATACGTGTATTATTATTAATTAGTTATAGCTTTTTAAGCACGTCTTCAGCTTTAAAACACAATGATATACGTAATCATTTAGGAACCCGTACACCATACAGGTATAAATTTAATAAAGATGAGTCCAAGATAAAATTTCCAAGTAAGTATAATAACTTTATTCTATTGACTGTTACTTAAATCTTTTTGAAATTACAATGTATGTTATATATATTTGTTTTAATAGAACCTTTGTTATTGTCAACAAGTAGACTTAAGTAGAATCGTTACCGTAGCCCAATATAGTATATCACATGCGTCGTTTCTCCTGCGGATTAGGATGATTGTCGCATATAATTGTAAACTAGCAATCCCACCCTTTCCTTCTCGAAAGGCAAATATTGTATTATATGTGTTAGAGGCAGTTACTAATATTAAAACAATGTGATGTTAGGAATGACTGAATATCATTTCTTTATTGTTTTCCAGATTGTCGCGATAGCAAAATATGGATGTTAGTTCGACATGGAACAAGGTTACCCAGTGCTAAAGATATTGTAGGCATGAACAGCACTCTTAAAGATTTAAAATATGAGGTTCTATTGCAGCATAAGAGGGGACAAGGTGAGTTTTATTTATAAGCTGTAGCTAGTCTGGTCGTTAAGTACTTCACTAAATGACTAGACATGCTACTGGATAGTAAGTGATCACTGCCACTCATGGACTTGTTACATATAGAACTTGCTACAACTTGCTGCTTTCCACAAGCTTGCTTTCACAAGAAATGTTTCATACTAGACATAGGGTTGACATAGTACTTCCCTGGTTGAATAGGAATTGCATTGTTAGGCTTCCTTACCTTGATTATGCACTTTTATATCATTTAATAAAATTTGAGATAATAATAATAATAATTAAGTAATATTCTATGATAAATTTTAAAGTCCCAGATTTAAGTTGCAGTCGTAATTTCAGCATTTATTTAGGTATTTGTTTTTGGAAGAAAGCATATTTTTTCACAATGGGAGCTAAAAATCCCATAAAACAATTAGGTGCTAGAGTGGTTTTGAAAGGTAATTGGTGTTTTTCTAAAATATATTTCAAATCAAAACTACTATACTACTGCTTAGTAAGATTTTATTCCTGCTCTTTTTGATTATCTAAAATAGCTTTTTTTAAAAAAATTGGGGTTACTAGAAAATAATCAGTTTGTTAAATTTGGCTGGTAGTCAAAACAAATTTGAGAGCAGCTGATCTAAACTATTTAATACTATATTATGTTTCCTGCAGGTCAGTTGACACATGACCAACTTAGAAGGCTGGAAGATTGGACTAGTGACATAGATGTGGAAAAGGAGAAGTTTCTTACTTTAGAAGGGCAGGATGAGATGGTTCTCTTGGCTGAGAGGATGCAAAAGAGGTTTCCCAATGCTATCAAACATCAGTACAACAATAAAACATTTCAGGTAAAAAGATGTTTTTTATCTATCATATTGCGCTTTTAACCAATCACATGCTGCTATTTATCGAATTTACTATTGTTTTGCTTTTATACTCGTTTCAAATAGGGTAAAATTAAACCTGAATTCAATGACATGCTCTATCCTTAATGACTTAAATAAAAATTGCTATAAACATTTTGCCATCTGCATCAATATTATGTTGTTAAAATTATTTCCTGTAGAATAATCCCTTTTATATGCACTAAATAAAACCTTTTACGACACACATTTATTACTACATACCGAAATTGAAACTATTCCATAGTAAAACCAAACTATTTAAAGATAAAATTAATTCAAGATTAAATTAGACGACAACTGTGCCTTTACTTTTCATCTAATGAAAAAAATAGTGTGACACTGGGACTTGTAAGTCCTTAAATTGCATTTAATAATCATTGTAACCTTATCTACATTTTATAATAATTCTTCTTTTATAAGTTTGAAGTAGAAAATAAGCCTGAAGTCCACCCAATGGCAAAGATTTAGAAAGAATTCATATAAAAGTGATTGTTTTCAGTTCCGCTACACTGCTACACAGAGAGCCCAACAAAGCGCAAGGTACTTCACACTTGGCCTGTTTGACAAGAAAGATGCCCAGAATGTTATATTTACACCAGCGGCTAAAGTTGACACTACTTTGAGAGTATGTATTGTGTTATTTAAAAAACATATTGGCTTCCTTTCAAATTTTATTTGAAGGATACTTTGTCTTGTTTTTAATTTACTTGAGACAATGTGGTATCCAGTTCTGATTTAATTTTGAATCAAGTGAACAAATAGATGGTATTTATGTAAAAATGGCCCTATTCTCTTAATAACTATTAACTATAGATAAATATGTTAATAATCAATCTTTATAGCATTAAATAAAACTATACTGATACCAGATTGATCTGCAATAATGACTAGACTTTAGAATTAGAAAAAAATCTATATTTTTCAATTATCTCTCTTAGAACAGCATATGAACAATGTTCAGATGACACTGAATTTTCCAGTTTTACAAGCATTGTGATAAATGGCAAAAGCAAGTTAAAAAAAATCCTGATATGTACAAGGAGCAAAGGTTGTACGGTAACTCACGTGAAATGAACGACTCACTCAAGTCTGTGTCAATGAGACTCGGTCTTAATAGAATACTGAGTTTGGGTTTGTAATTTGTACATATAACTGGACTATCACGGAACCGTAGTAGCTTGCTTGAATGTTTGCTGTTGATCACATAAACCTTGTTCAAATGCAACCAATTTCACTATCATTTACTTACACTATTTATTATCTATCACCCTTCACTGTCTGTATTGCTTTTAAAATACAAAATTTTTGTAGAGGATGTCTTTGTGTGCTTACCAAAAAAATAATGTAAATGTTATATAATTACATTTCAGATACAGTGACTTTGATGTACAAAATATGTGGCTATGAAACTTCTTGGCATAAGCATTCTATATCACCCTGGTGTTTTGCGTTTGACCAGAAGAGTGCTCAGGTTGGTACTTGTCTGTTAAATACATGAGATAGACAGGAACTGTTAAAGCTTTTTTTATGGAACGAATATATCTTATTTATATGCAGTCCACTTCAAATTCAATGCTACTGATGGATATTGGTAACCAACTCAATATAAAACAGATGTTCCTCCTGAAGTTGATCACAGACGCTTCATCAGCCCTTAAGTCAAATCAATACATTTCAATACATTTATTTGTAGAATAACATAATTATTCTAACCCACTGGGTATGCAATGTTGTCACATACATATATGAAATGGGCTATTTGACAGGTTTTTAAAATCCATTTTATATTATCTAGCAGAGGTTAAGGAACCCAGTAAAAGTTGTTTTTTTAAATTTTGGTACATATTTGCTGAAAAATATCAAATTAAAAATTCAATATTTAAATAGCGCGCAAAAACGCTACTTTGACATATGGCGGGTTGGTGACGTCACTTGCCTGTATTGTCATCTGTGGCTCATGTCATCCACATACATTTGTTGTAAACAAAAAACGAAAGTTTACAAGCAAGTGATGTCATCATAAACCCGCCAAATCAGGAGCATTTTGTGTCACATGACAAACGTTTAAAAAATGCATTTATAATTAAGGATTTTTAAATAAATTTAATTATTATTTTCAACTTATGTTAATAAATAACCATTCTTAAACTCATAATATATACTGATAACAGTAATTGACACTTAATTTTTCGCATTGTCAAATAGCCTATTACATCTTATACATCATATCAACTAAATAATTATTAATTTAACTATATATTATTATATTTAACTTCTATTAATTAATTTACATTATCTTATATTATATTAACATACACATTATTTTTAATAACCTCGATTTGGGTAACATTGAACATTTTTTACAATATTTGTGATATTATAATCTGTTTTATAATTATTGTACCTTGTTTTTATTAAATGAATAGTGTCCTTTTTAGCTGGTTTATTAATCTAACATAATAAATTTACGGAGAAAACAATTAAACTATCCACAATTACCCCTAAAACTCAAATTCAAAGTTATCCTTAGTTTTGGGTAACTTTGAATATAATTTTTTGAGGATATAAAATCCGTCATTAATCGAATATTTTAAGGTCTGAGTAAAATTTATTAACATATTTTTGTTAATTAAAACCAAATCTATAAAAAATACATTTATTTTGATATATAAATACAATAGACAACTTGGTCTTGCCATATGAATCAAGGTCGATCAATTTGGTGGTAAAATAAGATACTACTTTTTTTTTGATTATTTATTCCATCCATCCATAGGATGGACGGAACATCGGGTACCTTTGGAAGGTTTCCCCCTCGAAAACAAAAAAAAAAAAAAGGATGGACGGAACATGGACATAACATAGGCCTCCCCTAAATGGCGCCACTCCAACCGGTCCTGTGTCCTCTGAATCCAACGGTTTCCCGCTGTCTTCTTCAGGTCACCGGTCCATCTGGTAGGGGGGCGACCGGTACTCCTTTTGCCTAAACATGGTCGCCACTCGAGGACCTTTCTTCCCCATCGGTTATCGGTCCTACGAGCGATGTGGCGGCCCATTACCACTTCAGCCTGCTAATTTTGAGAGCTATGTCGGTAAGCTTCGTTCGTCTACGGATTTCATCGTTGCGAATCATGTCTCGTAGCGAAATTCCGAGCATAACCCTCTCCATAGCACGCTGAGCGACGCTGAGCCTCCGAAAAAAAATATTTTTTTATGATACAGGTAACTTTGAACCGTTCAAAGTTACCCATATAACATCCAATTTCGACGTCGTCAAAAGTTTAACAGTTTTACGCAATATTCAACATGGGATACGGATAGTACAGTTTTAAAATGATAATATACAATATACATTTTAAAGATAAACACCAAAACACACCTGTTTACGGTAAGTTTTATATTATAATTGCTATTTCAAAATGAAGCATCAAACACTTGCAACAACTTCACTACGGAAAAGGCGGTATTTTTTAAAATTATGACATTAACAGGTACCTTTTTTTACTTTCATTGCTATTACAACATTTTGGCAAACCATTTTACGCAGGTACTATATTGAAACAACAAGAAGTTTCCATGTAATAAATTAATATATTTTTTTCACAACTTTGTTCAAAGTTACACCGCTGTTCAATGTTACCCAAATTGATTGTACTATTACTATAATTATATTATTTTTAATTATGTCATGTCAAGGACTGAATTGTCATTTAGGAATTCATTTAAATTAGTATTTTAAGTAGCATTTATCGACGAGATAGCTATGCAGTGTCCTCTTCAAAATTTTAATATTCTCGATTTTGCGTATTGATTTAGGTATTTTATTGAATATGGAAGCTTTGCAGAAAATACTTTGAAGACATGTGTTTTTTATGGCACAGCTTTTAATTTGTCGTTAACTCAGACGAGAGCGAGCGACCGAGCAGGATTTAAAAAGCTCTGGGTTGTCAGTTTTACAAATGTAGCACATTCAAAAATATCTAAGTTGTAGGCCTCATAATTAAACTGATATCAACACTCTTCATGCTAGAAATAAGTGTGATGGTGGTACTTTTCTGACCAAAATGACCAAAGGTTGAACTTTACCACGATTAACATAATATATAATGATTGCTTAATTATTAGGAATTATTCATTATTAGGAATTAGTCATGCTATTACATTTATTGTAATGCAACTAGAATCATAAGATACATTTGCATTGTGGCACAGAAAATATATATTGTACATATTTATTGTAGAACATTGTATTTACGGAAATAAATTAACAACCTTTTAAATTCATATTTCAGACTTTGGAGTATTATCATGACCTGAAACATTACTGGATGGACGGTTATGGCCATGATCTAACATATCGTCAAGCCTGCATGTTACTTAAGAATATATTTGAAAGTTTTAGGTTTGTGTTTTTTTCAATTATGAATACATGTAGAGTAGATTTAAATTTATGATCATACTTCATACTAATATTATAAAGGCCAAAGTTTGTGAGTGTGTTTGTTTGTTACTTCTTCACGTCTAAACGGCTGGAGTGATTTTCATAAAATTTGTTAGGGAGTTAGCTGACACTTTGGATTTTCATATAGGCTACTTTTTACTGTAGGAAAATATCTTATTCCCACGGGACAATCGATACATGGTTTTTTAATCGCGGGCGAAGCCGCGGGCTTCAGCTTGTATTGAATATTTGCTTAGGGCTAGACGTGCTTAGCAACAACTAAATGATGATTCACTATGCTATGCACATTAATAGGGTCTCGATCATTTAAGCATCATCACTTGATCATTTAAAAAGTTTTTTTAGGATAGCTATTGATTGCAATTCTGCGAAGTGAGATTACGCAATCTGCTGCGTTGTTGACAATTCTATAATAATGTATTAATAATGAAACTTTAATCTTAACTTGAAAAATATATTAATACTTTTGAATTATGTGATTTTTCACGCGAAGTAACGACATGTTTTGATAACCTTAAAAGTCTATAATGCACCAAGTCTTTCTTCATTACAGCGGAGGCGGACCAAACGCAACGTTCCTGTTCGCACATTCCGGCACTCTGCTAAAGTTTTTGACTCTTTTACAATTGTATAAGCCGCAGTCGCATTTAACTGGAGACGCTATGGACCACGACAGGCACTGGAAGGCGTCTCATATTGACTGCTTTGCTTCGAATTTAGCATTCGTCCTTTACAAGTATGTATTATAGTTTATTTATTTATTATGAATGAATAGTAAATATATGGGGCCTGAAAATAATTATTGCGGAATTTTAATGTATCTACATTAAAATATAGTAGGGAGTTTGCTATGACCCTTTTTTAAGCCGCTGAGACATCTCTTACCAATATCACTACATTGTAAAAAACAAAGTCGCTTCCCGCAGTATATCCCTTTTTTTGCTTAGATATTTTAAACTATTCTACGGATTTTAATGCAGTGTTTTTAATAGAGTGATTCAAGAGGAAGGTTTTTATGTATAATACATGTATAATAAAGTAGAGAACCACTGATAATTTTAGATTTTTGACCTACCACCTAGTAGTTAGAATAAATAAGAATAGGACCATAATCAACACGTTTTATTTCTTTTCAATTTATGTTTATTTGTTTGTGGATGTTCTATCGCCGTAAAATGCAAACGCATAGAACGAGTATAGAAAAATATGCCGTTTATATTGTCCTATACCATAAATTTTAGTATTAACGAGTATTGAATAAAATACTATTGAAAATATTGTTTGTAGATTTTGTCGCGGTTTGTCTGCATTAGATTGTTTCAAATAGAATATCGGTAACACCGAGTATACTTTTGTTTGATTAATATAAGTTATTAATTCGGACTAATTTTGATAACGAATTTCGGGGAAATTTCCTAATTAATACTCTCAGAATCATTCCATTTAAATTTGTTATTTTCATTGCAGGTGTAAAGATGGCGATAAAATAGTAGCGTTGCACCAAGAGCGAGTGATCAAACTACCTATGTTTGAGAAAGAAGTATGCCCAGTGAACGATTTCATGGAGTATTTCCACGAATCAGTGAATAAATGTAATTACATGGATATGTGTAGCTTAAAAGATTGATAAATGATGATCCCTGTTATATTAATGTACTTTATTTTTATATCTAATAGTGACCGAAGTCGTAAATTCGAATGTTTATCACAATCGACTATGCCGAATTACATAACAGTAAATGAATTAATATGAAAAAAAAAACTATATTAAACTAAAAATGAAGTTATGTTGTGTATAATATCATAGAGTGTGTGTGCACTCTATGAAATTATACTTTATATTTTTTTTTCAAATTTGCAGAATGTTCCCCTTCTCCAAAGGTTTTTACCTTAGATATTTTAACGTTTAATAAGACGTCAAAATAAGATTTTTTCTAATTTTTTTTATGTGCAGGGGATTTGTGCAGCCAGTGAAATATGTTTTATATAAATAATAAGTTTAGCCCCACTATTTCATCTCTTGTTTTGGAGTGATCGATTTCAAACACACAGACAAACATTACTTAATCTCAGTCAATTTTTCAATATTTTTTTTGCAAATGCGACGTACAGACGCGTAACGTTCATATTGATTTTAATGTATTGATTAATAATACCTTCGATGCAATGTTTTTTTATAGTTGCTGTTAGAATCTTGATAATAATCAAGAAGAATAATAGTACTCAATAGAGAAATGCATTTTGTTTTGTTTGGTATACAGTGTTTCGGAATTTCGACTTCGGTCATTTTACGTTTAATAGATAATGAGTTAACATAGTTAATAGTAATTTATAATGTTGCCAGTTTATAATAAAGCTTTCTTAAATAGATCCATATACATTTGTTACAAATTAAATTCTAAGCGAGTTACAAGAATATTTTTACCATACAATGTTATATCATAAAATGCGTAAAAATAGTATAAATAATTAATAAAAGATATCGTGCAAATAATAAATGTCATTGTTAAATGCTTATTAAAGAATTGTCAATTAAAGTGTTAAGTGAATAATTATTTTTTGTACTGCAGGTACTTAGCTTTTGCTAATAAATTATTTTATAATTAATGGTATTTTTTATTTAAAAATTCTTTTACCTAAAGGGGTAGGTTTTAACTTTCGGCTAATAGACGACGACCCGCGTGGCGGAGCAGTTACCATACCGGTCTGACGCGCAGTGGGTCCTGGGTTCGATTCCCAGCCAGACAGGTGTCTGAATGATGAGTTTAGATTCATGTTCTGGGTCTGGGTGTTCGTGTATTGTCTTGTGTGTATCCATGGTACCCACGACACTGGAGAAAATCCTAGTGTGGGGCTATGAATGTAGAAAGCGTACTTTAGTATTTTTTAATATTTTAATAGTACCTATGAGGTCGTCTTAGAAGGTAGTGATATATATAAATTCTGCCTTCGCAATATGAAATTTCAGCAGAAAGGTCCATTATTTTGTCACCGCGGTTTTGAAGGTCGCTAATTGTACTGTTTTCTTTTTAAATTTGAGATTACATGAAGATTATATTTTAAATTGATTTCTTTTAGCATTTTAATTCGTCCTCTCAGATACCACTACATGGTTTTGTGAAAATATTATACCTGCATGATTTGCAGACGTACCAATATTATTGCATGTTAATAATTATAAATATATAAAAGGTCGTTTGTTAAGGGTTCATTCGCCTAACATTGGCGACAAGTATAGACTACAGTTATTATAGTGGGTTTGTGTGTGTAAGGTAATGTACAATTATAGCAAGAACGGCGAGGCCGGCTAGTTTAGTCTGCATTCGTCGCAACTGCCACTAGACATAAACAACACCTTTGGCTTGTATACACCAGCGTCATCGTATGTCTAACCTTTACGCCTATTTTGGTCAACTCCATGTGGACCAATCATGTCTTTCATAAAACAATTTTTTTTTCAAAACGTTGCCACCAGTTCACTGACTGTTCAACGTGGCTCATAACAATTTTAATAAAACAATGAATTAAAATTGAAAATGTTTATTTTATGTACTTATTTTTTTGTTTTATATTTTCAATTGTCAAACTCTCTCAAAAGCGCACGTAAAATTTGGCGCCACTCCTCACCGCACCGCTACGTCACCGTCCATAGATAATAAAACATGAGCTCTTCAACACAATGTTACAATTTGATTATGATAAGAAAGGGTGGTCCGGGCTCAGAGGTTTAGAACGACAATACCGGACATCAAACTATTGTACAAAATACCTAATTTCCGCGCAATCAGACATCCAGAGAGGATGCATACGTGAAACCCTACCATGATTTTTTCTTGTCCTGTAGATCTGACCTCCGCTTAGTTTCAATCATGCGTCACTGAGGACAAGATTAGTGTTTTTTCGATTACTTATTTTTGATAATAATTATTGTGAAGAGCAAAAAAAAACAATGACTTTTATTTTAGCTGACTCTTCTTAACAAAGCTATAATAATATACATATACATCTACTAGTAAGAAATGTGATGTACCTATACTTTGTGATGTTTTTTTAGCTAAATAAGTATATTGTAAATCCGTAATTGGCTTCAAGACCTTAATTAAAAGTTTAGAGCGTAATTTTATTGTAACAAGCTGTGGATTTTGTGAATAAATAAAATAAAAAAAAAATATGATTCAGGCAATGAGAAAGGCCCCTTGATACATCTGGAAATCATAACACCCAGTATCACAGTACTCTGCACTTAG
Source organism: Spicauda simplicius (assembly GCA_949699795.1). Classification (NCBI taxonomy): domain Eukaryota; kingdom Metazoa; phylum Arthropoda; class Insecta; order Lepidoptera; family Hesperiidae; genus Spicauda; species Spicauda simplicius. The sequence goes on from OX453063.1 coordinate 14,383,118, forward strand.
ACAACAAAGTAATGCTGTAAATCGCGAAGCTGGAGCTCATGAAAAATTTAATATACAGGCGCCAGTTACAAAGGATACACGAAGTAGGTGACATTGTACGACCTGTCTGTTAAAGGACTTAACTCATAAAGGACGAGTAGCGGTAACCTCCATGCGGAAATTTAATTCCAAAAAAAAAAATTCCGAGAAGGGAAATCATAATAACTATAATGACAGAATTAACGTATTGGCAAACGATCTGGGCGAGGTGATAGGTAGGTACTATCTGGTAATACGGCAGGTAAGTTACCTTATACCTTCTAGTAGGTACCTTATACCTACCTTCTAAAATTTAAATCTTCCCGAAAAATCTAATAACATAAATCGTGTGTGTAAGAAAATGAGTATAATTGAAACATAACGATTGCATATTATAGGTTATACAAGATTGAATGTAAAATTCTACGCTTGAATTATTTTTGAATAATTATGAACACAAGCCATAATTCTACGGTGTTTCATACATTTTTATGGGTGGGTTTAGAATGCTGGTTAAAAATATCTGTGGAAAAAAAACTATCCGATTGTGGAAAAATCCTTGGAATACCTATTTTTTTATAATAACGATGTAGCAAACGAGCATGCAGCCCACCTGGTGGTAAGTGGTCACTGCCGCCCATGGACATTTTTAAGCAACTTCATATATAACATAGGTTTCATCTAAAGTCTATCACAGATGCGTTGCTACTCCCGAGGACTAGGACGGCCGCCTCATATAAAGTGCGCCGGCAACCACACCATTCCATTGAAACGCAAGGAATGCTTCACGTTAGAAATACATGCGGCGGTGATACCTCTTCGGTCGAGCTATACTCGTTACCTTTAAAATGCAGTTAGAGTACCAGATTTTTATGTGTGGTGATCACTTACCACTACATGCCCATTTTTTACTTTAATCATAGTAATTTCAGGAGGAGGAGGAGATTTTTAATTCTGTCTTTTCTTTACTCGCTTATTGTCAGACTCTTCTATAAATATGGCGCATAACGACTAGCCTTCCCCATATTAAATTACGGCGTCGTAGGGTAGGACTACTTTGTATTCCTTACGATCAAACGTTTAGGTGTGCCCACGAAACCCACACAAGTACGAAATTTTTTGAAACAAACAGAATTAATATTCAAAACCACTGTTTATTTTCTAAGCATTGTATTTTATTAACAATAGGTATTTACTATTTGCTAAAGATTTCTGTTGCCTAGGTTAAATTTTTAATAAATTAGGTACCTATTTCTTGTCGTCAACATGATACCTAATATTGATAGTGCATCAATTTATTTGAATAGATAACTTATAGGTCGTTTTTAACTAACAATTGAAAAGTAAGCAAAATTGTACATTCCTATACAAATTCTAGAGTCGGAATATATACAACACAAATATTTGCTTAAAGTGTAGGTATACTTATGTTCGTCCGTATGGACGAATTGACGGTACCGCTTATTTGCAGGAGTAACATACTTAAATAAAATTATGAACAGAGCAAATTTTATTGAAAATGGAAACATCAAACAAAGAATTTATGAGTGGTACCTGCACATGTTTCAAGATAATGGGGTCAGGAACGATTAACAGTCATGCGTAACTAAATTGGTTCTCGCAGCAATCCACGGTTAACATTTTATGATTCATTAAATAAAGACTGAAGCAGTAGGCACCTCTACCTTAAATAATTTCAAACGCTTACTAGCGGGATGAGCGAGAGATACTTTCTTGATTGCATTCATTAAGATTCTAATTATTTACGTGGGTGTAGATTGTTTTCTTACAAAGCGTTTTCGGCATAATGTTTATGTTTTATTGTTGTTTTGGGTAATAGCTAGGTACTCGTAATTGTAACAATTTTATTAAAAAACAGCATGGGTAACATAAATGCATGCATTTTATAATAACGTAAACGTAAAGTTCTGGTGGCAAGTCTAATAACGAATTTTATGATCGCACAGCATCAAAGTTTATGTATTTTAATTGAAAACACGCACTGAAAAAATCGATGTGATTTAAATATTTGTTAAGAAGTTGTAATTTATTATAGGAAACACGTACTCGAATAAGAGTAATTTATTTTTAATTGATATGCCATCTGTAATGACTACGTGGTCACAATACCCACACACAGTGGGGTCCGGGTTCGATCTCCTTACAAATAGTCATAATGATGATTAATTTAGGTTTTTAGGGTTTTATGTATTCGTTTCCTTAACATCTATTTTTAGATATAGTAAACATTATTTAAGCTTTTCTTTTTCATTGTTTAACTTATCTAGGTACGAGTATAATTTATTAATACAGCGGCTCCATTATAAGTAACCTACAGGACATAGTACCTATAATATCTTTCAATAAAGCCTCTAGGAATAAATTGACGACCAAGTGTAACGTTACTGTATCTAATAATTTAAGCCTACTGTCGGTATTTAAATAATTATTAAATAATAAAAAAATGCCACACAAATATTTATTGTCGTGAACATCCAAGAAATCGAATGTAAATATGGTAGACGAATATAAATTTGCAAAGTGCAAACATTTTGCAACGCCATCTTGTGAACTTTTCATGAACTTTTAGGGGATGAAGGTGGCTTCATCCCGGGAGTTCTGTAGCAGAGCGATCTTACTTGTATTTTATGTGAGGTTTATATTATAAAATTTGTCAGTTTAGTACAAGAAATATGTATATTGCATTATTTAATCTTTTGAACAACACGCTTTTCAAATTTGGAAAAAAATAAAACTTAAAACCTATCTAACTTATTTTTTTTACTTTAGGAAGATGTCATTTATAGAATTAAAAATAATTGGCCGGTATTTTAGTTTAGTATATACGGAATTGCAAAAAAAAAAACAAAAACGGTGCTGTCAAGTGAACTTTTGTGTCTTCGGTGGCTGTGTTCCCTGGCGGGATTCGAACCCGCAATCTCCGATACCAATAATCGGGCCTTTCCTATTTGGCTACAGGGACACAGTTTGAAATTGCGAAAAGAGGCTTAGATTGTGTGTAATTGACCTTTTGAAATGCATGTAAATTATATTTAAAGCTTCCTCCTGAAGTAGGTATTCTGAAGCGCTATGACACGAACTCTTTGAGGGTGGTAGGACCAGTGTAGTTCGACCGGGGAAGTACCACTGCCACACCTATTTCTAACGTGAAGCAGTTCTTGCGTTTCGATGGAAGGGTGTGGTTGCCGGCACACTTTCACATGAGGCGAACATCATAGTCTTCTGGAGAAGCAACGCATCTGTGATTGACTTCAGCTGGAACCCGTGTTCTGTATGAAGTTGATTACAGATGTCCATGGGCGGCAGTGGCCACTTACCATCAGGTGGACTGCATGCTCGTTTGCTACTTCAGTCAGATAAAAAAAAATCTTCAAAAATGTTCGAGAAGAGTTCTCATTCAAAGCCGGCAATGTATTGGTAACTCTTTTGGTGTTGCAAATGTTAATAGGCGACGGTGAAGACTTTCCATTAGTCTGCATGTCTGCCTAATTTTTAGTTTTAAGTACTTATTAAAAATCAAACATAAACCTAATCAGCGATTTTTAAGAAACTTAATGATTTTACATTAGTGTTAATTTTACATAAATATAATACGTTAATATTAATGATATATTTGAAAACCGAGATTTAATTTGACAATGCACTAGTAGATGAAAATAAGTCTAGGAGTTTGTGTATTCGTCTTTGGCACCCACGATACAGAAGAAAATTCAAGTGTGGGGCAATGAGTTTGATGACCTGCGTGGCGGAGCGGGTACCATACCGGTCTAACGCGCAATGGGTCCTGGGTTCAATTCCCCGCCAGACAGGTATCTGAATGATGACTTTAGATTTATGTTCCGGGTCTGGGTGTGTGTGTATTCGTCTTGTGAGTATCCATGATACCCACGGGAGTACAGGGACACAGGAGAAAATCCTAGCGTGGGGCTGTGAGTGTAGCGAACGTGTTTCTTTTTATAAATGACTGTCGAAAGCGTTACCTATATATTATTTTTACTATGAAGATATCATATATTTGAAGGTGGTAGAACCAGTGTAGTTGGAAGGGTGTGGTAACTGGCACACTTTATGATATGAGACAACCATCATAGCCCTCGGGAGTAGCAATGCATCTATGACTGACTTCAGATATAACCTGCTCGTATGTTCTATATGAAGTTGGTTACAGATGTCCATGGGCGGCAGTGACCACTTGCCATCAGGCGGACTGCATGCTCGTTTGCTGCTACAATCAGATAAAAAAATATATCAGGCCGAGAACTTCTATCATCATGTGACAATGAGATCACGTGAATGTCGTAGTTTTATGCTCCAATTCTTTACCCGATAATTGAACGTTTTAGAAGTCACGCGGTTGTTGTTTAAAACATTAATTGAGTCTATTTCAAACTAGTTCGTGCGATCTACTAATGGCAAAAGCTGCACAAACAAACAAGCAAGCTCATTATTAACATCACAATGTTTGTGCACTGCATTATGCGCAAAGTTGTTTATGATTACGAAAGACAAATTGCGAACTCATTACAAAATTCATAGCTGCAAATGTTTTTTTGTGCATAACTGTTCTCAGCTGTTATTTCTGAAATAGAAGAGGTGGAAAATGGAGAGTGCTTTTTTTAAACGATTTTTCGTTTACCGAAAAATTTTTTGAATTAAATACAAAGAACAAAATAATATATTATTTTTAGGCAGTGGAGTAAGTATATTGTTTTAACAACACAAAAATATTAACTTTGTGAAACCTTTTTTATTTCCATGACAAAACAATTGTTTTTCAGTAGTCCAGTGTTTTGTTTCAATAAATTAACATTCTAACTGGCAAATATTTTTTTATTACCAAGTAAAAGCGTCAAGCGGCGATCCGCGTGACGCAGCGGTTACCATACCGGTCTGACACGCAGTGGGCCCCGGGTTCGATTCCCGGCCAGACAGGTATCTGAATGATGAGTTTAGATTCTTGTTCTGCGTCTTCTTTGTGTATTCTTCTTTGTGTGTGTCCATGGCACCCACGACACAGGATAAAATTCTACTGTGGGGCTATGAGTGTAGAAATCGTTTTTAAGTTTTTAAGCCTATTCGTCGTCTAAATACCTATATATTTAGATACCTACCTATGTAGGTACCCGGTTACGGTTGCGTGGAATTACGGTCTTGCATCGTTGGTTAATCGGTTTAAACACTGTATCTAACAGCCAGAGCAACTTCAAAGGGCTAATTATAACTATACGACAAACTACAATGCCGCTCTTTATTTTGTCTCGGTGTAAAGATACGCCTGCGATCGCCAATTCGCTGCCAAGAAGCTCGTATCAGAATGATACGAAATGGTTTTTGTAATTTGTTGCTTCAAATTTTACAGTATATATTGTAATGAGTGGACTCATGTTTTTAGTAAGGGATATGTTGCAAGAAATTGGTAAACCGTTTGTAGTGTTACTGCGGAAGCACTTGCGATAAGCTTTAGAGAGCTGAGCTGCAGATAAGTACCTATAGCTCAGCTTCCTAGAGCTTAACTTGCTCTTGTTATTGATCCTTTGGGGTAGCCACGGCACGCACCTGTGGCTTATCTGTTAGAACATTAAACAGCGGTTGATTACAAATGTCCATGGGCGGCAATTTACACTAACAATTAGGGGGCTACGGGCTCTTTTACTATTGCTCTTCTGTAACGTTGTTCTCTCGCGCTTGTTGATATTCATACGCGCACTTAATTTTAAATGTGTCTATTGTGATTGAGATCCTTTCACTGCAGCGTTATTATGATCAAAATAAGTGAATGACACAATGCTTTGCTGAAAATAATGCCACATTTTAATAACGCCATTAGCAATATTAATATATTCTGTACCTTGACATTTCACGCCCGTGCCGCGCCTTAGCTCTTTTCTTAGAAGTATTTTTAACTGTCTTTTTCACGTCTCGCCCCGCCTCGCTCACCACTCCTTAGCAACTTTTGTAAAGACCACAAAAGAATTTAAAATACTGTATTTTGTGAGACATTTTGTGATAACCTTTCCTTTAAAGTGGTTATTGCTATGCACATTCGTAATTAAGATAGAACGCCTTGTGGCTAAATGTTTTTGCTTTACAACTATGAAACAAAGCATTTTAGATGTTAACCCTAGTATGAGTTAGTAAATTACTTCTATATGAAAACAGCATATCCTGGGTACCCGTACTAACGATGTGCGATTTTGAATTCCTTTTTGTCGATATAATGACCGTGCTACATGGATCGTGATCACATCGAAACTGTTGCGCTGTGACTTTTTTGTTTTCGAGGGTGAAACCTTTAAAAGCTACTCGACGCTGTGGGAGCAATGTAAAGTTGTTTGTGAATCTTACCACACTAAAACTCGCTGGTGGCCGTCTTCGACGCTGCAAAGAGGACTCTGGGACCTCAAAAGGAACGCAACCGGAGACCTGTGAGCGAGTTCGCCATGAGCTGTGACTATTTGTTACATATTAAAATGTATCAATCCGCGAACAGAATTAGTAAATTATTTGTAACGTACCTAATAAGTGGTAATATTTGTAATTTGATTATTAACGTTCTAATTTATACTAACTAAAGTTAAGTAACAGTAGTACGTCGTATGCAAGTAGGTACGTCGCTATATCCTTTGTTAACATGCCTGAAGGTTTTATAAGTGAAGCTTTCGGCAAGGGTTGATCACTTTTTTTTTTATCTGATTGATGTAGCTAACGAGCATGCAGTCCACCTGATGGTAAGTGGTCACTACCGCCCATGGACACCTGTAAGCAACTTCAAATAGAACATGGGTTCTATCTTAAGTCAATTACAGACGCATTACCCGAGGACTAGGATGGTCGCCACATATAAAAGTGTGTCGGCAGCACCACCCTTCCATCGAAACGCAAAAAAATGCTTCACATTAGAAATAGGTGTGGTGGTGGTACGTCCCCGGTCGAACTACCCTGTAATCCTTTCACTAGTACGTGAACGAGTAGCGTGATGGCGTAGCGTATCGCTTTAGGTTTCCTTCGAACGTTGTGAGGAACTTGTGACCACCGGTGGGACATAATGTTGCAATCGAGCCCAGCAGTGGTTTTTTAAATAATGAATGGGTCTCACGTATACTGTAAACATTACAATATCTCGAATAACAATGATTTTCATGAGAGAAACAAACAAAACAATTTAAGCCGATTGCAGGAAGACCTCGACGGTAAACCGACAGCATGTTCGCTCGCGTACAATAAAACTACAATAGCATATGCAATGTTATGAAAACTTAGGTATTTAGTTACTACGAATATAATGAAAAGAATTTTGAAAGGTAGGGCAGTTATAACTCAGCAAACAAGGAAATATATTTCAGGAAGAAAGCAAATCTTGAGTTTCAATGAAAAAGTATGACTGATTTATATAAGGTGACCATCTTTTTCCTCCGGAGTGGTGACGTATCTATGATTGGTCTTAGAACCTCTGTTTAATATGAAGTTGGTTGTTGAACGCTGCTTTGTTGAGGTTTGAATATGGTGGCAATTAAGAATCTTCTAAAAATGTAGATAATACCCAAAAACTAAAGAAATAAAGTTTTTATGAAACATTCTATCAATAAATAATTTACCTACTGAGATTCATTAGAAAGCGTAAAATCAAAATTTAATTTACGAGTAACTTATTCTAACGCGTTAATTTCTTATAACTAGTCACCCGTCGCAACGGTCGAAATTCGACCGTAATTTAATTTAAAAAACTAAATTTCATATTGTCCAAAGTAGCACCAATATTTCTCTATTTTAAATAAATTGTAATAATTTTCAAGTTATTTTGAACAGATTAAAGATAAAAAAAGTTTATTAACTAAGCTGCATTTAAAAACAATAGCGGGTATTTTGACAAAGACATCTGACATTTTTGACGCTATGTATTTTCATAGTAAGACATTGAAAGTTCTATTTCGTTTATTATGTACGTGTACGTGTGTTTATTATGTATGTGTTTGTGTCAAATGCAATCTGATAGTAATGTGTACTAGTAATAGTGAGTGTAATGTGTTTTTAGTTGATTTTATGTATGTTTCATACGTTATTAAAAAAATGCATTGCGCAATCTTTCTCTACATCAACTATGAACGTGCGTAAATTCATCCTCCTCCGCCTGCGGCAAGTATCTTGAAAACGAATCACAAATTTTTGCTTCAACTATTAAGCAGCTTTGTTGTGATTTAAATAGGGTGGCAATATTAAGAAGAACAATTCTTCAACAAAAACTAAAGAAATATTTTTTTATGAAATATTGTATCAGTAAATAATCTACCTACCGAGATTGTTAATCAAAATCGTAAAATCAAAAAGGTAATTTACTATTAGGTACGTTATTCTAAAGCGTTAATTGCTTATAATTACAATCGTAGAAGTCTACTCGCCTAATTCATCAAATGTGTGAACTTTTATATTTATATTTATTTTTTTATTCGAGCACATAACTCGAATTTACTGAAAAAAACAACGAATGTAACAAAACAACGTCTTTTGGTAACCAAACCGTCGGTAGGTACAAGTAATTTTAGACTTTCGTCTTTGAAATTGAATCATTTTACCTCTTTTCCTTTTTGATACAAGCTTTTTGGTATTCGTACACCGTGTTATTTTGGTATCCTCATGTTAAAAGGCATATCTACATGCTTAAAATTCGTTTCTATTTACATACACAGGTTTACTAATGTGGTAAAACGAATATGGCTTGTCCGAGGAGGGACCTCTGTCACAGCTATTTCTAGCATGAAGCGGTATTTGCGTTTCGATGGAATGGTGTTGTTGCTATTATTTTCTATCTTGTGATAGCCTAATGGTTGAAAGTTCCTCTCAATCGGGAGGTCCGAGATTCAAACCCAGGCACGCATCATGATTTATGTGTATTAGAAATTAATTATCTCTGCTTTTTGGTGAAGGAAAACTCGGTGAGGAAACATACACACCCGAGAGTTCTTTAAAAAAAAGTCCTTGGAGGTGTGTGAAGTCCACCAATTCGCGCTTGGCCAGCGCGGTGGACTATAGTCTCTTAGCTCTCTCATTCTTAGAGAAGACCCGTGCCCAGCTGTGAGACAATAATAAATTGATGTGAGGCCTTTGAATTGCCAATTAATGGATTCGCGTCTTTTTAAAGTAAAAATTTGTTTAGCCTCCAGATCGTAAATAAGGATTCATAGGCTATCACGTTATAAGAAATTGAAATTCCGGTTCTATAGAATTTAAAGAAAAACACTGATATAATATATGTGTGTATGTATGATATCGGTGATTTTTTGTGTATAGCGCTACGACGTTCTTTGTTTATCATTTGTGTTAATTTCCAGAAAACTCTACATTATTGTAGCCATTAGGTTTTTAGAATCTATGTGCATATAGTATAATATTTCTATGAAAATAGTACAATACAGAAAACTGTTTAAAATGTGACTGATTCAACAAAGCGCTGTAATTGGAGGAGAGGAAGAGTTGTTTAAATTCAGATCTTTCTAAACTAAATAAGTCTTTAAGAAGCTTTGCTTAAAAATTAAATTCATCAATATTAAATTCTCGTTTTTTATGAATTTTAGGTGTTTCCATACTTGTGTCAGGTATATGATTTTGTCTAGAAGCTAAACAAAGATTACTTCTATTCAAAGTCAGTTAGCTTCAGTATCTTATACGATTTCTACACTCATAGCCCTACACTAGGATTTTCTCATGGACACACACAAGACGAGTACATAAACACTCAGACCTAGAACATGAATCTAAACTCATCATTCAGATACCTGTCTGACCGGGAATCGAACCCGGGATCCTTTGCGCGTCAGAACGGTATCGTAACCGCTCCGCCACGCAGGTTGTCAGTCAGCTCGTCTTGAGGCGACATCCCAATATTTTTCTCATAAAAGGGATATCCTTTCTAGAAATACGTAAAGACTTCCTGTCGTCTAGAAGTTAGTTGGCAAAGAGTCTAAAGTTATGGTGTCACGAAGTTGGCACCGGTGCTCGGGCATGATGCCACAGTTCAATGGCATACATTGTGCGTGCCCTAGCCTACTTCGGAGATTTAGTATCTAATGCAAATTTTATTAATAGTTCATATTGTGATCAAGGTATGCATCTACGCACGATCTAAATAGCTAGACACGTCTTGGTTAAGAACTTTATTTTTGTCGTTTGATATTGACTGCAGTATAGGCTAGTCTAGACTATGCTAGCTATTTAGTTAGTTGGCAGCCTGTGGCTTTCAAGCGCCTGTATCGGGAATTCACATTTGTAACATTATCGTTAAAAACGGTAGTATTGGTCAAAGTTTATGAGACTCTTCACAGTTTAACTGAATCTAGAGGGACAAACCGTTTATTAAATTATCAGAAATAATATTAGTCAAGTTAAACGTAGCACACTTTTGAAATCCAAAACCTTGTGAAGTTATACTTAATATATAATCACTAATTAGTCCTATGGCGCTAGTTCCGAGTATATTGTAGGTCCACTGTGTATTTAAATTAAGTTTCTTCGCTTTCACGGCATACCTTATAACTTTAAACACCCCGGAGGGGCCAGAACAGTACCAAACATTTCCCATTCATAAAAAGCTACTTATAAGCACTTAAGTTTGATTTATAGCACTTAAAACTTCTAAGAGTTACTTCACAAAGATATAATTAAGCAGTGAACTTAGCTAGTCGGTACATAATAAAAGACAATAGGAGATTAATGGAAAAGTTTTCAGAAACCTTCGTTGCTTAACGGCGCGTTTCGCTCTCAAGTCATTGACTTTAATGATGGTCGGAGAATTTCATTACTGAATAGGACGAAATGCTAATAGCGATGCGCGGATTAATTGTTTTGTGTACACGAAACTTTATGTTCCCATTTCAGATGTTTTATCACGTTCTATTAGGTGATAGAACTCTTTGCACTTCGACTTCGGAAGCACCACTGCCACATCTTTTGCTATTTTACTAAAAAAATACAACATAACCCGCTGAGTTTCTGGCCGGATCTTCTCAGTTGAGATCGTGTTCCGATCCGGTGGTAGTGTGTGACTGACAATTTGTAAGTGCCCCCGTAGGCCTATACAAAATAAAATACATTTCATTTCATTTCTTATAATGACAGTGTCATGTGTTGCTTTGTTCAGGTATGAAAAGTTAGGTAAGGAACACAAACTTATCCAAGACATTCTAAGTTAGTCAGGGCAGCACACACACGTGTGTGTAAATTTTAACAAAAACTGTGGTAAATATCATACTCGTGTTTCATGTGTCATAGACGGCCATGTATCCAAACAAATTTATAATACTACGCATACATTCAGGGTAGATAAAGCCTTTGTTTTAGTGTACTCGTGTCGATGTAAAATGAATAGTTTTATCTCCGAGTATTTGCATGAAATAAAAATGAAATACCACTTCAGAGCTAATCGTCCACGTTAAAACCATTTATACAGAAATTCGTATACCTACGGCATCAATGCTCATCATACAAGTGTTTATTTTATAAGATTAACCTGGTCGCGGGGTGCTGAAGAATCCTAAAAAGTCTTTGGGTTTTCCCTGTAGTTCCCGGCTACGGTATCCTCTGCCTGTCGTAAGACGCGACTAAAAGGGGTTTCTGGGGTTGCGGGCGGTCCGAGATCCCACTCGTAAGAGTGAAAACCACTCGTAAAGTGTCGTCCAGCCAAGTGACCCCAGGAAAGGCCAGAAGAAAACAGGGGGAAACTGTTTTCTTCTGGTCATCTTTGATTCAGAGGGCACAGGACAGATTGGATTGGCGCCATTTAAGGGAGGCCTATGTCCAGCAGTGGACCTGAAAAGGCTGATATTCATCACATGGATGGATAGATAAAGTTATATTCTATAACAAGAGTCATAAGTTTATTTCTTCTAGAGGATATGTCTTATAGTAAATCATTAGTGCAGCGACGAAGAAGAACTTGCAAATCCTGCGTTGCAGGCAGTTGTAGAGGAGTCTAATGTTGAGCCCGATGGCATTGTTGAACATTTTCGTCTAACAGAGGATTTAGATACGACACATTTCGTCGTATTTTTTTTAAATAATTGGGTCGAAATCTCATATACGAACATTTTAAGAAACGTCTACAAAGGCTACACTGAGAAGGGATTAGAAATCATGTATTTGTGCTATTTAAAAATAAACTATATCAGCCGGTCGCTCTACATCTGTATATTGAACACAGTGTCGTGTTAGTTTCTGTCCAAGAAATAAGGACCGGAAGACCAACACCTGGTGCGAAACATCAATTTGTTTAGAACACTAAATAAAAGTATGCCAAATGTGCCGTATTTAATATTTAATTAAATATTACTATTTGACCAGCCGAACTTCGTTCCGCCTAAAAGTCAGAAAGCTAAAATTATCAGTGTTTCTCTACTATATTATACATATAAAACCTTCCTCTTGATTCACTATATCTAGTTTTAAAGATCTAAGCATATATAGAGATATATAATGAAAAGCGACTTTGTTTTACACTATGCAGTGATAACAGTGATAAGGCTGATTTGTGATCTCAAAATAATAATGAACAGAATAAAAATATGTCTTTCAAAGTTTGGTTTTATTTTATTGTAATTATTCTCATTTTTATTTTGGGATACCCTATCACCCCAGTTCAAAGGTTAAAATGGCAAACGAGCGTGCAATCCACCTGATGGTAAGAGGAACTGTCTTCCACCGAAACGCAAGAATTCACGTTAGAAGTAGGTGTGGTAGTGTTACCTCCCCGATCGAAACCCCTTTTTACTACAACAACGTGGCAAGTACAAATTGACCTTTTAACTTTCATAATTATCTTTTTCTTAAATTTGCCGGTAAATCATTAGGTAATATTTATAAGGATCGTATTAGGTCTGTTCCATTTTAAGGAATATTTTGTGTAACTCAACAATTAGGCTCACAAAATTGTAGTTTTCAAGATAACACCTTTTTAACCGACTTCCCAAAGGAAAGAGGTTATCTATTCGTCAGGTTTTTTTTTATGTATGTTCGGGCATACATTCACGTTTCATACGACATTGTATGCGGCTAGTTTCACAGGCAGTCCCATATTGAGGAAAATGAAAACCTTCCGGCAGTTTTCCCGGCATGGAACCAACCGGCATGGAATTCGGTTGTATTTTTTGTTTAATTTTTTTTTGTATTATACCTTCTACCACCATGAAAATAGACTTGACGCGTTATAAATAGGTTAACAATGAAGTGTTTTATAGCCTTAAATAATCAAAATACAGACCACGAAAGAGTTTAGCACATTCTGAACCCGTCTCTAATGTGATAACTGAAGTTTGATAACGAAATAATATTTTACGTGGATCTGACAGTTTAATCAAAATTAATCTTGATTTACAGATCTATTACCATATTTTAATTGGGGTTGTCTAGACTTCAAAGATGTCTCACACGCCGCTATCTAAGTTTAATAATGAAGATCTAATTTTGTAAGTTTTAAGATTACTCACTAGATACTAATCTTAAAACTTACAAAATCAGATCTTCATTAGATCGTCATAGATCAGTCCTTTATTATCATCATCATTGAATTTCGCATAATATAGATGGATGGTATCACTTGTACCTACTTTTTTTTATTTGACTGAAGTAGCAAACGAGCATGCGGTCTACCTGATGGTAAGTGATGACTGCCGTTAATGGAAATCGGTAATCAACTTCATACAGAACATGGGTTCTATCTACAATGGGCGGCAGTGAGCACTTACCATCAGATGAACTGCATGCTCATTTGCTACTTCAATATTATAAAAAAAGAAGTCGCACTCGAATGGTGTTTAGTTTAGGATAGAAATCATAACTCTGCCTTGGCTACATGTTTCACAGCATCACACCTCTGTGGCATAAAGAAGTGACATTGTTTAATTATTAAACACGCGACTGCCCTGAAACATTTGGTTGCTTTCAGTTTCAGTTGTTTTTATGAAGTTAGGTTTGTGTTGGTAATAATAATAATAATTCAATTAATTTAACCGTTTTTTTTGGATTTTGCGTCACAATATACAAGTGTTATAACATATTTATTTTGCAGTGATCTATTTACCACTTTTCATTTAACTACCATATCGTTATGATGATAAATAAAATCAACTCTTCTCCCCCTTTTCCCTGTTTGCAGGCGCCATATTTTAAAATTAGCCTATTTCACTGCAAACTGGGATAATTCCAATGATGATATGCGTTAAACTATAAGGGCTTTAGTGCGCAAAGAAATGACATACATAGTTATTTTATAGTTAGACCTGACGATAAGGCTGACGGGCCACCTGATGGAAAGCAGTCACCGTCGCCTATAGATATTTGCAACACCAGAGGGGTCGCCAATGGATCGCCGGCTTTGGAGAAGAGCTCTTTTTATACCTTTCTTGAAGAATTATATGTCATAGCGCCCCGGGAATACCTCAGGAGGAATCTCATTCCACATCTTGCACGTCCGCGGCAGGAACGAGCGCGCAAACCGAATCGTGGAGGACCGCCCCGGATCCAGTTGATGCGGATGGAACTTCATCCGTCGGCGAATGGTGCGATAAAGGAAGGGTGATGTGGGCACCAGATCAAACATTTCCTCGGAACACTTTCCATTACAAGCACACACACACACACATATGTTCATAAAACACTACTCTCTTTCGGTCTAAGTCCTTCCGACCAAGAGCCCCAATCATAATATAACAAATCGTAGTTTATTATATAATAAATAAATGTAACTGACTACATTTGGCTGGCGTATTAGCTAATGTTAACTATGTTTTGTCAGTTATAATAAAAATGTCTACTTTTTAATTCTTAATCCTCAAAATTCTTCTAATTCCTCAAACAAAGCTACACTAGAGCAACAAAAGTCAATAAAGTTTTCTCTTTATTTTATGTAAGAAATGTATTAATTTAATAATGAGCTTTGTTCCAACTTTTTCATCTTTATTGTCCAACATCTGTCGTTTTATGATTAATTTAGTTCAATGGTTCTATTGACCTTTTATTCTTTCGTAAATTTATTATTATAAGATATCGCAACGTTTTAGTAGTACTTAAACATTTAAATCTTTTGTCTTTTGGCACTTATATTATTAGTAAGCGTCGCAGCAAATCTATGAAATGAATGCGTAATTTGAATCGTTTTAATTATTATTTAAAGTTAATTGTAGTATGTAAAGGTAAATAATTTATTTATATGA
Organism: Spicauda simplicius; assembly: GCA_949699795.1. Classification (NCBI taxonomy): domain Eukaryota; kingdom Metazoa; phylum Arthropoda; class Insecta; order Lepidoptera; family Hesperiidae; genus Spicauda; species Spicauda simplicius. Next base: position 14,398,354 of record OX453063.1, read on the forward strand.
TAACAAAACATAACATGTTCATAAAATTTTAAATCTTTCTTTTAACTGTTCTGTCTGGCATATATTTCTGAAACCGTTTGAAATAACCGCACATACAAAGTAACAGTCGCAAATACAGCGAACTGACGAGGAGGACTGACAAGGTTTACTAAAGAAATAATAAGGGTTCCTTTGTAAAAATTAAGAACCTTGCTCTTGAACCACGTGCCAATCTGTTGACGGGAAATCGTAAAATCCACACCAAAATAAAATCCATCCTCGATGTGGGAACCGCTAAGCATCACTCAGCAACCGAGCGGCGGATATGTTCGCGATTTTCAATTGTGGTTCTCAATGTCGTAAATTCAACCATTAGCAAAAATTGTTTATAGACGGTGTGTCGGTTACTTGGAGTAGTAATTGCATAGAGTGTATTCTAGGTGACACACCTTTTTTGGTAGCCGTCCTCAGCGCTACGTGGAGAACTCCGGGATCTCCAACGGAACATATCTGGAGTCCTCCGAGTCAATGCCCCTGTCGGGCCCTTTTTTTGCTGCCCGCAACCCCGGAAGCCCCTTTTAGTCGCCTCTTACGATAGGCAGAGGATACCGTAACCCTATTCTGGTCCTGGAACTACAGGGACACACCTAGGATACACTCTGTGCAGTATATAAGGGATGTGGGACTAACGGGTACCTCCTCCCCCTTAATAACTCAGCATATGTTACTGTTTTAAACTAAGTATCTTAGTTGTGAAATGACACATTACTAGCATTCCAACAAAAATACTATTTAGTATAAAGCAACGAAATTAGCTCAGTTACTCCACTTTAACTTGCATGCAGTCTACTTGATGGTAAGTGGTCACCGCCACTGAAAGACATTTATAAGGACCAGAGATTCTTTCGGAATTTTATGCACTGCTACTTATGATTAAGATGATCGTCTCATATGAGCCGGCAATCACAGCATTCCACCAAAACGCAAGAACTAATTAGCGCTAGAAATATGCACGGCGGTGGTACCGCCTTCGTTGGACCATATAGGTACTTGTTCTATTTTACCTTCCAATAAAATCACCGCAAGTTTTATATCGCGTACAGCGATTATGTTCTAACGTGTGCCTGCTGTTCACATCCGCGTATGCTCGCTCTATACTTTATAACTCTTAAGTCGGTTAACAACACGGAGCCGTTAAAAATGTGATCTGGTAAGTCTCAGGTGTCGATATTTACGCTCCTAATGATTAACTGCAGCTTTGTTTCGGGGCCGTTCGGTGATCGACTGGTTTATGTAAGGATACACCGTCATTAACAAACAATTTACAAAAGTGAACGTTTTAGACATTAGGAATAATATAACTTTTAAATAGTATCGGGTTAATAGTTTAAAAAAGATTCACAATTTTTTAGATGATTGCAACCTAACGAATAGTATTAAATGTTTCCGGAAATTATAAGAAAATCGCGTAATTTTAAGCATATATATAAATCGATCAAGATTTCTCAGTGGAGATATCACCGTCATACCAATTTAGCATTAAGGATTTTTAGCGTTTTGGTGGAAACATAAGGAAGGCACTTACGGCAATGGACATCGGCTTCAGGTAGAATAATTCTTATCAAGTAAACTGGATGGTTGTTTGCTAAAATGCATTAAAATAAACAAAATAAATAAATCAAGCTTGAGTGTTGTCAGTGCATATTAATTTGCTACATCAGTCTTAAATCAAATGCAAGATCTGCACGACCGTAAGCTATCACATAAATTCCTTGGGTAGGTTATAACCGTACAAAATCAAGACAATACGCTATGGCAATAAATACAATGTTGACATCAACACCTCTAAAATAATACTTGAAAATGTATTGTAACACTATTTTTTTATTAAAAAAATCTTATTTAATTATACTTTTATTTATTACAAAAATACTTACATTTTTTTTTTATTTATTAACATCTGGTAAATATGATGTAATCTTTGCAGTGGGATGCCAAGACCGTTAAAACTTAATAGTCGTAGTAAACAATGCAATGCATATGGTAGAGTCGTTGTGACCCGGTCAATTCTGAACGACATCTTTGTTTATGCTCTTCCTCGCGCTTTATTATTATTCCGCTATTATCTTGGCTGTAAACCGTATACCAAGAATAAACCTTAATATGTAACGTTATCCGAAAAGACAAAAGAACTTCCCCACTCCCGTTGTTTAATTATGGTAACTGTGCGGTACGAAACGGTATGAAATGAAATGTCTTTATTTTTTACATAGGCCTACGGGGGCACTTACAAATTGTCAGTTAGACATTTTTTTACACTACCACCGGATCGGAACACGACCCCAACTGAGAAGATCCGGTAAGAAACTCAGTGTGTTTGTCTTTCTTCTTTGTATACCTTTTTTTTTGCCATCTTGTTTTACATGGGTCATAAAAGTTAGCTCCAGTATCTTGCCTTGCCTGGCTTAACAAGAAGCATGTTTGGCAAGATACGCTACACTTTAACATTTTATTAATTACGTATTACATATGCCTGATCCAAACTAATCTGCAATGTAACTTAGCTCACTTGCGTAGCTCCCTACGCAAGTGAGCTAAGGATCACGATCGGAGTAGCTACAGCATTTTTATACAACATTTTACTCACATATTTAAGCTTCAAGTTAAGAATAGAGCTACGGAGGTAGCTCTATCCTTAACTTGAATTTCTCTATACAAAGGAATACACTATTAAATCCATTTCTACCAGAGGCTAGTTAAGTAATAAAAATCAAGAAATATTGTAAGTTGATCACTCATAACATATTTTTGTTATCTGATCGAAGTAGCAAACGAGCGTGCAGTCCACCCAATGATATGTGGTCGCTGCCGCCCATGGACTGTAAGCAACTTCAAATAGAACACGGGTTCTATATGAAGTTAATCACAGGTGCGTTGCTAATCCCGAGGACTATGATGGTCGCTTCATATAAAAGTGTGCCGGCAACCACACCTTTCCATCAAAGTGCAAGTACTGCTTTACGCTAGAAATAGGTGCGGCGTTGGTACTTCTCCGGTCGAACTATACTGGTTCTACCACCTGTCAAAACATCCTGACATCTACATCTCAAACGTCTTTGATGTAAAGGTACATTAATGCTGCTTTATTGTGGTTTGCAAAAGCGGTACGGCACCAAATTTAATCCTTAAATAAATAGTTTCACAATCTTCTTCTGGATGACGAAGAATAAAGCGTACTAAGGGATTAAAATCAAGAGGAAGGCAGGTGTGTCATTTGCCTTTCTATATGCAGCGTGGTGTCATACATCTCTGTCTAAGAGATTCTTACATTGATGAAGGAAGTCGTATATGACCTAAATTAACAACCTGAACAATGTTGCTGAAATGTTATGGATATTTTAAGAGCGATACAAACTTAACGCGGATCAATAGATACAATGTAACGTATTGTAGTATAGTGCTGAGTATCACAGTTTAAAAAAATCCAAAACACAACTAAGGTGTACATTAGAAGGCAAGTTGTAAGATACTCAACTGTAAATACTATCTATTCCTATAGTTATAAGCTGTAATTCTCTAACATCTTCATCACATTCCAACTCTATACCTGTTGTTTCATTTCTTCGTAATCAACCAAATCTGTTTTGTTGCGTTAAAGCGCACGGGTGGCGCAGCTTTACGCGTTTTTAACGGCCAGAGTAAATAACGCGTAAGATAATTATGCATTAGTTAATTTTGCAGTGTACTCGGCGCCGAGAGCGCGCACGCACTTTTGTCCAACGCGGCAACGTATCTAAGCGTGCCTTTCTTATCTATCTTTTCATTTCATTGCTATATCTTTATTATCTTTTACGATTGAGTTTATGAGTGGCAGGTGTGTTAATGTGAACGTTTAAAGTGATATGTGTTACAAAAAGTAAAATTTTATTTGTTGATTTTTTAATGGTTTGGTTTTTATTAATTGAATTTCATTTCGGCAGCACAATGAATTTGAAACTGAACAACGAGGTAAGAAGCTCGGTAAACTTGCTTCATAAAGTTCCAGTCTCATCTATTAAGGTAAATTAAATTTATAATATTTTTGTAGTAATATTAACATAATAAAAAACGATATAAACTTTAAATGTTAAACGTTCCTTTAATATCTTTGAGTGTTGTTTAGTCTGCGGTTGAGAAGAATTTATGACTGAATCCACAAGAGAATTTAAATAGACTATTTTACTATTCTGAGCACGAGGATCTCAGGATTGTATTATTTCAGCGAGTCATTAAGTGCCAAAAATATTATACACCTGGGCCACATGTCGAGAATTCAAACTCTATTTAATTCTTTAGCAAATGAGTGTTACACTTTTTACACATAAAAATAAGGCCCTTCCTGTTGGCTGTTACTTGTAAATAATAACTACACATATTACGAACATATTCGTATATGTTCGTACTAAGATAAAAACATATTAGTTCCTTAAAACATAGTAGAATTTAATTACTGTAAATTTATATATAGCTATATTTTTATTGTACACTTTTAGAATACTTTGTTTTTTATATTGATTAATCAATCTTCATATTTTCTAACGAAATCGTAAATAATTAATTTAAGATATATGAAATAATAAATTTTATATAATATTTCATTAGTTTCAGCACTCTACACGCACACAAAGCGAAGTAGGTATTAATTTAAAGGTATTTCTATAAAACATTAAATGACAAATACACTAACAATTTAAAATAATTAAAGTATATAGTTTTAGATACATCTCTTCTTTCCTCTCAATATTTTAAATATTTCAAACATAATTGTAACCTGTTTTAATGACTAAAATAATAACACAATCTTACATTCCATTTCACATTAATTTGCCGTTTCAAAAAAAGCGAAAAATTTCATACAGATACAAGATATTTGGATTCCTTTCCGCAACGCTCATCAAATATTGTCTCCGAGTTATCAAATTCTTGACAAACAACTCACGTTTTCATAAATTACTGTTCAGATTTCTTTTATACAGAATTTCTATATAATTTGTATTTACCATATCAATATAAGGGATTATTTTCCTAATGATCACAAATAATTTGGCCTGTAAATTATGCTTATGTTTGCAATGAGATTTTCAAAACTTTTTTTCCGTACTTTTAGTCATGATTTCCTTTTTTTTATATGTCAAAGAAATCTCGACAGGTGCCCAGGGAAATCTATAAACCTCAAATACTCTAATATTCCTTCATCCACAACATAATTTTACGTTACTACAAAGTCAACCTCTATATATTAAAAATTATTAATTATATATTAAATTGTTTCCGTAAAGCGTAACAACAGTTTTCGGGTTGTCTAATTAACCTATTAATTAATACCGTAGTAGTTGGAAATGTAGAAACTAAATATTTTTCATTCTTATGTATGGCGATGTCCATGTAAGCCAGTATGGCTTATGCGAGTAAGATATGCGATATAGTATTTGGGTGTTAACCCACGAAAAGTTAAAATATTAATATTTATAAAATAAAAAAAAAATTTTTAAACAAAAAATACAACCGACTTCCATGCCACATAAAAGTAAAAAATAATTTAAATACATGTTGGTTTAGAGCAAACACAGTACTTAGTACATAGTCCCGAAGTCGGCGCTCATATAAGATACATGTAGTTTCGTCATGATCCAGCAAAATATGGTGAGCGCCTTGTGGTTGAAACCTGCCCTCTCGATGGGGAGGTCCGAGGTACAAACCCAGGCAGGCACCGCTGATTTATGTGCGTATTAAAAACTAATTATCACTGCTTTTTGGTGAAGAAAAACATCGTGGAGAAACCTACACATCCAAGAGGTCTTTAAAAAAAAAGTCCTTGGTGGACTTCAAACACTTCGTTTGAAGTCACACTTGGCCAGCGCGTTTAGACTATAGCTTAAAAAAAATTTTTAAACAAAAAATACAACCGACTTCCATGCCACATAAAAGTAAAAAATAATTTAAATACATGTTGGTTTAGAGCAAACACAGTACTTAGTACGTAGTCCTGAAGTCGGCGCTCACCATATTTTGCTGGATCATGACGAAACTACATGTATCTTATATGAGCGCCGACTTCGGGACTATGTACTAAGTACTGTGTTTGCTCTAAACCAACATGTATTTAAATTATTTTTTACTTTTATGTGGCATGGAAGTCGGTTGTATTTTTTGTTTAAAAATTTTTTTTTAAGCTATAGTCTAAACGCGCTGGCCAAGTGTGACTTCAAACGAAGTGTTTGAAGTCCACCAAGGACTTTTTTTTTAAAGACCTCTTGGATGTGTAGGTTTCTCCACGATGTTTTTCTTCACCAAAAAGCAGTGATAATTAGTTTTTAATACGCACATAAATCAGCGGTGCCTGCCTGGGTTTGTACCTCGGACCTCCCCATCGAGAGGGCAGGTTTCAACCACAAGGCGCTCACCATATTTTGCTGGATCATGACGAAACTACATGTATCTTATATGAGCGCCGACTTCGGGACTATGTACTAAGTACTGTGTTTGCTCTAAACCAACATGTATTTAAATTATTTTTTACTTTTATGTGGCATGGAAGTCGGTTGTATTTTTTGTTTAAAAATTTTTTTTTCACGCTTTTCAGTCACGATAAACGAATCACGATATGTGCTGACGTCATCATCTAAAAATAGACTTCTTTGACACAACCGGTCGGGGGCGCTACCGCGCCCCCTCCCTTAGATTCTGAATTGGAAAAATCTGTTCGAACCTAACCTAACCGAATAAAACAACTTTTTCTGAGTAAACATTTATTTAAAGAATAGACCCATAAGAATCAAATGGCCAATACCTATGGTTTAAGCTTGAAGTACCCCTGCATCATCAGAGTTGAGGAGTTGAAGGTCAAATTTTTCATTTTTTATCTTTGCATAGTAATCTTATCAGATATACCTAAACACCATGTGGCCAACGCCTATAGTTTAAACTTGAAGCACCCCATCATCATCAGAGTTGAGGAGTTGAAGGTCCAATTTTCCACTGTATACAACCATTAGTCTAATGTTCTACCTTTAATCAGTTTAACCTCATTTTAAATGCGTAAGCATGAAATAGCTAAGTTTTATGGCTTAGGCATTCAATACCCCTGCATCATCAGGATCGAGGAGTTGAAGGTCCAATTTTTCGTCGTATACCTTTGCTTAGCAATGTTATTAAAAATCCGTGAGCAACAAATGTCTAACGTTTATGGTTTAGGCCTGCAGTACCCCTGCATCATCAGGGTTGAAGAGTTGAAGGTCAAATTTGTTGTCGTACATCTATGCTTTGCTATCTTATTATTTACCCGTAAGCACCAAATAACCATCACCTACGACTTGGGCTTATAGCACCCTGCATCATCAGGCTTGAGGAGTTGAAGGTCAATTTTTTATCATACGTCTTCGCTTTGTAAATATATTACATACCCATAAGCATCAAATGGCCAACGCCTATAGTAAGCCTGAAGTACCCCTGCATCATCAGAGTTGAGGAGTTGAAGGTCAAATTTTTCATCTTTTATCTTTGCTTAGTAATCTTATCAGATATACGTAGCGATCATGTAGCTAACGCCTATAGTTTAAGCTTGAAGCACCCCAACATCATCAGGATTGAGGAGTTGAAGGTCCAATTTTCCACTGTATACAACCATTTTTCTAATGTTCTACCTTACATTTTTTAAATATCATTTTGAATGCGTAAGGATGAAATAGCTAAGTTTTATGGCTTAGGCATTCAATACCCCTGCATCATCAGGATTGAGGAGTTGAAGGTCCAATTTTTCGTTGTATACCTTTGCTTAGCAATGTTATTACAAATCCGTGAGCAACAAATGTCTAACGTTTATGGTTTAAGCCTGCAGTACCCCTGCATCATCAGGGTTGAGGAGTTGAAGGTCAAATTTGTCATCGTACATCTTTGCCTTACTATCTTATTATATATCCGTAAGCAACAAATGGCCATCACCTACGGCTTGGGTTTACAGCACCCTGCATCATCAGGGTTGAGGAGTTGAAGGTCAATTTTTTTATAATATGTCTTTGCTTAGTATTGTTATTACATACCCATAAGCACCAAATGGTCAACCCCTATGGTTTAGGCTTGAGGCACCCCTGCATCATCAGGATTGAGGAGTTGAAGGTCTAATTTTTCATCACATGTCTCTGCTTAGTAGTCTTATTACATATATGTAAGCACCAAATAGCTAATGTTATAGTTTAGGATAGCTGTAACCCTGCATCATCAGGATTGAAGAGTTGAAGGTCAAATTTTTCGTCAACCTATATAAGCATAGATGTATAATACATATTCCAAGTTTCATAAGAATCGATTCGGCAGAAGCCGAGTTATCTCGAATTATCTAAAAAACTTGAGGAGTGGTGGTGGTTTCCCCCCCATAACTCAAAGAGTTAAGCATCACAGCATACCCATGTCCAAGAGAAAAAGTTGCGTGACAAAATTTCCTATCAAATGAAAGAAAGAAAATGGAAATCGGTTTAGAAACACCCAAGTTATTCAAGATTTTAAGAAACCGACATTTTCCAATTTTCCGGGAAAACCGCCGGAAGGTTTTCATTTTCCTCAATATGGGACTGCCTGTGAAACTAGCCGCATACAATGTCGTATGAATCGTGTCGGTAGGTCGACGATTTCTAGCCATTTCGCCCGAACATACATAAAAAAAAAAAAAAAAAAAAAAAAAAAAAAAAAAAAAAAAAAAAAAAAAAAAAATATATACGTGACGAATAGATAACCTCTTTCCTTTGGGAAGTCGGTTAAAAATAACTATTACACTAAAATATGTGGTTTGCATGAACTACTCTCATTAATTAGCACTCATGCTCCCAAGGTGGTAAAACATATATGGTTCGCCCAGAGAGTTACCACCGTTACACCTATTTTGTTTTTTTGAACCGCCCCGAAAACGAAATTCTGGCTACGACCGTGAACTAGCCTTTGGAGAGGCTCTAAGGAACTTAACCTTAAGGGACGCATTTTTTTATACAATCGAAGTAGCAAAACATGGAATCTGAATGAGTAATTTAAGCTTCGTATTTCATGTATTATATGAGTATCATACCTTTTATTACTTTTGATTGTATATAACAGTTATTTGTAATCATCAATAGTACCTATTTTATTTTCCCTGTGTATTTATCATAACTTTACGAATTAGGTTTACTTAATATTTCTAAGCGTTTGCTAACTTAACTGGCCTTTAAACATAAATATGGACTTAATTTGAATCTAAACAATAGACTTAAATCTGATTCTAAACTAAACGTTTTAATTTAACATTGCTTAGTCTTCAACGCTTACTTACTTTCAAAATAGCGCTCTATTAAATTTTGTTTGTAGATCGAGGGCGTTTTATAAAGGAGTAATGAAATTTCTTTTTCTAGGAAGAACGCCGACGGACCGGACGTTATATTGCAATATTAGTGGGAATTTCCTTACTTCTACTGGCGGTATACCACGCGTGGGTGCGTAGGATTCCTGTCGTGGCAAGCCTCGTCGTACCCGCCCTCATAATGTTTGTCTACGTGGGTTGGGTACTTTACACAGCCTCCAGGGATAAACTCAAGGTAAATCCTCTTCATTGGTTTTCAAATTACATTTTATTTCAATAGACGGACCACCAAGATACCCCCAATTTCTAATTAGCTTAAACCTCGTCGGACTTGATCCTTTTATTTCCTAGCTCTTAAATATTCTTTACGGAGTTTTAGAGAAAATTAGATCGGTAGTGTGACCTTTTAAATTCAAACTTTATAAAAGCGAGATAAATCAAATTAGGCAGTCTTCAAAATAATTCATTTTGAAAGGTTTTAAGAGTATTTTCGTCGTGTGTAATAGAAATTTACTTAAGTAGATCGTAGCTCGGAATATCTTATTTTTGAACGAGACCTACGAAATCAGGTAAATGGAATAATTTATTGAATGAGCAACGGAATCTATATATTAATTCGTGAAGCAAAAAATTGTGATTAGTTTTTAAGATACTTGCCGCAAGCGGAGGACTATGAAATTTTGCACTGTTATAGTGGACGTATAGAAGGAGTGCAGGATGTTAATATTTTTTCAAGTAATGCAAATAACATACATAAAATCAACTAAAAACACATTACACACTCTGCCGTCCATTTGTCATAAACACATAAATGATAAACGAAATAGAACATTCAATGTGTATTAATCTTATTCTAAGATTCAATGTCTTACTATGAAAACACATAACTTTAAAAATCAGACGTCACAACGTCAAATGTCTTTGACTAAACACCCGCTATTGCTTTTAAATGCAGCTTAGTTATTAAACCTCTTTTTACCTTTAACGGTTGCGTTCAAAATAACTTGAAACTTATTACAATTTATTTAAATTAGAGAAATATTGGCGCTACTTTGGACAATATGAAGATTAGTTTTTTATTTGAAATTACGGTCTAATTTCGACTGTTGCTACGGGTGACTAGTATATTTGGATGTCCTAAAACTTTATACAGCCAACCTTTTTGTCTGTAACATTCCATTGGGTAACAACGTGAACATGAGCCTGGTAGTTAAAGGTCGAATCCGACACCCTTTAGTTCGAAGGTTAAGGATGAACGTGTTAGCGGACGCAATTAACTCTAGACGTGTAGTCATTTTATATTGGTCTATATTAGTCTTTGATGTCCTTTTCTGCCACACGAAGCGCGAAATAAAATCGTCAACCCATTATTGTCCCACAGTTGGGCAAGGGTCTTCTCTCGGAATGAAAAAGTTTCAGGCCATAGTCCACCGCGCCGGCCAAGTGCGAATTGGTGGACTTTAGGTACACACCTCCGAGAACTTTTTTTTAAAGAACTCTCGAATGTGTAGGTTTCCTCACGATGTTTTCCTTCACCGAAAAGCAGTGATAATTAATTTCTAATACGCACATAAATTAGTGGTGCGTGCCTGGGTTTGAACTTCGGACCTCCAGATTGAGAGGGCAAGTTTCTACAAGGCTATCACTGCTCCATAAAAATGCTGCGAAATAAAATAAAGGCTTCTAAATATACTACGAGATGCCAACTCGTATATGTGCTATGAAATATGTCTGACAGCTACAGGTGAAATATGCGGGGAGGTGAGAAAACTAGATTTGTGAAACCTAATACAAGTGTCATCGGAAATATTTGTTCACATTTCGGATTTGATCACTTGAATATTTTCTGACTAGTGTTGTTTCTACGGACATATGATTACGCGTATGAGTGTTGCTGAGTAACTGAGTGACATAATTTAAGTTGATATCTTTTGAATACATATCAACAGTATACATGCTGCTTGTGGTTCTTTAGCAGCAGTATGACGATCCGCGTAGCGCTGCGGTTACCATACCGGACTGACGTGCAGTGGGTCCCGGGTTCGATCCCCGGCCAGACAGGTATCCAAATGTTGAATTTAGATAATTGTTCTGGGTCTGGATGTTTGTGTATTCGTCTCTGTGCGTGTCCATGGCACCCACGACACTGGAGAAAATCCTACTGTGGGGCTACGAGTTTAGAAAGCGTTTTTTTAAGCAGTTAACGTCACTATCATTCATAAATTTTCATACTGTATATCACATACGTGCCTCTGGTGAATTGGTAAAGTCTGATTTTGGTCATATTGACCAATCTACCAAAATTGTTAGAAAAACGGATATCTTTGGATAGATTTCCATGGGATTTGGTGATTGTTGATAAGAAATAGGACCTATACCCGGTCTTTAAGGTCGGTCTTTCGGTATTTAAGCGGCATAAAATTATATTTCATATTTAAAAATTTCTAATATAGTCTGCGTTGATAGAATCATAAAACCTCTTTAGTAGCCTTGTCAGCAATAGAGGACTCTGGAATTTCTAAAATCCTACTATACGTATAATACCTACTAGACGACCCGCGTGGCGCAGCGGTTAGCGAATCGGTCCGACACGCAGTGGGTCCCGGGTTCGATTCCCGGCCAGACAGGTATCTGAATGATGAGTTTAGAATCTTGTTCTGGGTCTGGGTGTTTGTGTATTCGTCTTTGTGTGTGTCCATGGCACCCACGACACAGGAGAAAATCCTACTGTGGGGCTATGAGTGTAGAAAGCGTTTTTTATAATGGAGAAGCTCTTGAATCCCGTATTGTCTATTTGTAGAAAAAATTTTCATGATGTATTGAATTGCTGGGTAATTCTCAGGGATTTTTGAGCAATTTCTCCCACGTTTTCATCTACAGTGAATGATAAGAATGTCTAAGTTTATCTCTCAAATAACCATGCCATAAATAACCGTACAACACAATTTTAATTTACTGATACAATTTTATCCAAATATCGCCTAGAACTGAAAAATTGTACATGCTACACAAATCGTGTTTATTTTAGTTTGACGACCCGCGTGGCAGAGCGGTTACCGGTCTGATGCACAAAGGGTCCCTGGTTCGATTCCCGGCCAGACAGGTATCTGAACGATGAGTTTAGATTCCTGTTCTGGGTCTGGGTATTTGTGTATTCGTCTTGTGTGTACATGGTACCCACGATACAGGAGAAAATCCTAGTGTGGGGCTATGAGTGTAGAAAGCGTGTTTAGTTTTATTTACTAAGAAGTAAAAAACAAGTAAGCGTCGTTAATTTACAGCAGTAATTTGTACATTTAACCTGCAACTTTACAATAACAAATGAGTGACACCTGATATGATGCAGCCACCATGTGGTGAAGGTACATAATATATAGTTGGTTTACAATTGTGATTCTAATTTACTGGTCCTAATCTCCACGGATCAAAGTGTGAAAATTAATATTTCCGAATTCTATACATGAGAGAGATATGAAGACACACCGTAAACTAATAAATTTAGATATCGTTTACTATATGGAATATATGGGTGCTTTGATACAGCGCTTGGATCACTCAAGTGTTTAATACGTGGAGTGTTATACTACAGTATTAGTATCATACAGTAGTCTAACTCTGCCGTGTCCTTGAATTTTATACCTACAGACGCGCTGGACGAGAGTTCGCGTTAGGGCTACCCGCCTAAAGTAGTTTTAATACATCTGTATACTTGACTTTTTTTTCTTACATATTATGTTTTTTATTCAGTAGATTAAGGTAAAAAACAACGCGTTCTTTTAATATTTAAGAGACTTAATAATAAATCGTACACAAATAATAGAAAGATCCACTGATTAAAATACGTCACATCGCCCGCTCATCACTACGGCACATTCGCTAGCTGTTGGGTACCGAGTGCATCCCGAAATCGTGGCGCGTAGGTACAACTTGCGTTTCGTGCGTTTGTAAGAAGTTAGATTACTGTAGATACTAGTACTGTGGTTATACGTGCGAGTGTTATGGCTAAAGCTTATATGAAGCTTTTTAATACGTAGCGGGTACTCAAGACTTATCTTGAGTACCCGCTACGTATTGCGCCCGCTACGTATAACATGAGTTCAAGCTTTCTACGCTCATAGCCCCATACTAGGATTTTGTCCTATGTCGTGGGTACCATAGATACACACAAGATGAATACACAAGCACCCAGACCCAGAACAGGAATCTAAACTCATTATTCAGATACCTGTTTGGCCGGGAATCGAACCCGGGACCCATTGCGCGTCAGTCCGGTATGGTAACCGCTCCGCCACGCGGGACCTCAGACCGCAGAATACGTAGCGGGTACTCAAGATAGGCGGTTTTAAACTCGTGTTTTTTAATCCTTGCCTATGACTTACATGTTACATGGATCTCGGTCACGGCGAAATTGATCACGTTGAACGTGAATGAATATGAATTTTTTTTAATATAAGTGTAAATAGCTTCTACATCTATAGACATAATTATAGTGAAAGTCCCGTGCGTCTGTACATCGCTATATTTACAAAAAAAAAAATTATATACATAGACAAACCGAAAAGAAAGAAAAAGAAATTTATATTATTACATACTCTCACTCTCGCAAAAAATATATGCGATGTATAATAAACACGTGGATTTTTCATTTCTATTATATAGATAGGTACATGGATATTGTCCCAATATTAAAAGGTTTATCTACATTGATAAATTCTATACTCCTTTAATGTCTTTATTTTTTGTATAGGCCTACGGAGGCACTTACAAATTGTCTGTTACATTTTTTTTACACTACCACCGGATCGTTACACGACCTCTACTGAGAAGATCCAACCAACTGAGAATATACTAATAATACAAATTATTCACCATTCCACTCAAATAATCTCACACCAGTCAGCCATATTCCATTGACATTACTATCAGAACTCACATTAGATAAAAGCCGATTTCACCGGATTCAAATGGGTAACTTTGAATTGATAATTACAGTTCTGCCCAAACAGCGTTATTCGAATCAATTTCCGGTTGATTAAAACAACGCAGTTTCCTGTTCTAAAGTATTTATTAGAGCATTAAATTATCGCCATAACGGGATGTTAGTGCCGATTCACACGGGCAATAACCATATCATATCACAGCAACAAAAGGGATAAGATGATGTAGATACGAAGTCGTTTCTTGTTTCTTTTTTTTGTTCTCGAGGGAGAACCTTCAAAAGCTACCCGACGCCGTGGGAGCGACGCAGGGTTATGTGGGTTTTTTAATGCACTAAAACTCCCCTATGGCCGTCCTCAGCGCTACAAAGGGGACTCCGGTTCCTCTCCAAAGGAACGCAACCGGAATACTCTGAGCGCATTGACCCATCGGGCTCCTCCCAGATGGGCGGCGGGGTCCACCGCTCCGTCGAGTCTTTACGAGGGTATGCGACCACACATACCGCCGTCCTTCCCGGGGTCGCCTGACCGAACGGTTCGAGCTCCCACTCTAGCCACGCAACCCCGGAAGCCCCTTTTAGTCGTCTCTTATGACAGGCGGGGGGTGCCGTAGCTCTATTCTGTTCCCGGGAACTACAAGGACACGAAGTCGCAACTACAATTGAACGATTATGACTTTAAAAAAATGAGAAATGAGAAATGTTTTAAAAAGCCCGACTGCTAATAATTATAGCCAAAAATTATTGAATTATTCAGCCAATGTCACATTCACAGCTGAGAAGATTCCAACTATACGTCGTCGTCAACGCATTATTGTTCCGCTGCAGGGCACGGGTCTTCTCTCGGAATGAGAGAGTTATAGGCCATAGTCCACCGCGCTGGCCAAAAGCTAATTGGTGGAACGATACGTAATATGGTATAATTCGCCAAGACGGCTGCGATACGTGCCGAAGATATTGAAAATACATAGGTGAATACGTTAAAAAAATATTACCTTTCAGGATAATGTTTTCTGACGCATTCGGGTAAAGTTTTTGGTTAGGTCTGTCCTGTATTGTGACTGACCGGTCATGTGGGGTTTGCTACTTGTATTTGCGTTTTTGTTATTATGTGGTCAGAGCCTTCTTCATTGTTGATTTGAACAGAAAAAACGATGAATTTTAAATTTTTCATACTTATGTTCACCCGCTTATGTTTTTTTTTATCTCACTGAAGCAGCAGTCCACCTGATAGTAAGTGGTCACTGCCGCCCATGGACATCTGCAATCAACTGCATACAGAACAGTCAATCACAGATGCGTTGCTACTCCCGAGGACTATGATGGGCGCCTCAAGTAAAAGTGTGCCGGCAACCACACCCTTCTATCGAAACGCAATAAATGCTATACGCTAGAAATAGGTGTGGCGGTGGTACTTCCCCGGTCGAACTAAACAGGTTCTACCACGTTTTTGTACCTACTGTTTGTGTGGTAGTGCGATGTGGTAAGTGTGACTAGTCATTTAAAGTTCGCTTTGACAGTGATCTCATTATGCGCATAATTAATTAACTCGCAAATCAAAGTAAAGGGTATACTGAATTTGTATAGGATTTTAGGTAATTTTGCTATTGAAGGCTATCAAAGTAAATTAGGTGAAATAAGTTTTACATTTAAATAAGCCAGTAATTACGAAGCTTAAGTAACGCCCAAAGGAATTATTTAATATTTGAAGTAATAGTTGAGTCTTAATTTAACAAGTAAAATTACTTAAATAAATATAACATGTAATTAAATTTAAGGTAATAGATAGACTCTGGTAATAGAGATAATACAAATTGTGTATTACTATGGCTGTAATAAAGCTATAAATATAAAAAGTTTAAAATAATATTTTATTTTTCTATGGACAATGCATAGCAAAGCTAACCCAAAATATCGGCAAAAGTCATACAAACACTTATAATACAATAGTTACGGTTATTATAAAATCTTAAACATGATGAGCCTTAATTTACACAAATCCGACTGCTTAAACTTAAACGAGAAAAATAAGTTCAATATTCAATAAATATGACCACACATAATTATATTAAATTGAAATTGAAATTTGATGACCAGCGTCGTTCCCACGACGTCGGGTACCTTTTGAAGGTTTCCATTTCGGAAAAAAAAGCCCTCCCTCTGACGCACTCGAGTAAAAAAATGGAAAGTTGAGTGATACAGTACGTACTCCTTGTTACTTGGTGAATTATTTACTTTTACCGCCGGTAGTGGTGGTGACCATCACTTTACATTAACATTAATCTTATGAATAAGTTACTTCACGTTTCATCTGCGGAAAAAATCCTAGTGAGGTGAATTTTTTATAGACGTTGTTTGAAAGATGTGAAAAATCGACATTGATATCGTGTCGGCTGAAAAAGTTAAAAGGGTCAAAAGAGCACATAAATCACTTTTTTTCAAATATTTTGCGAACTTTTGCTCGGAGGTTATTGGAAATCATAAATTGTATAAATTATATAAATTATATAAATTGTTTGTTCTGAAATTATCTACAAAAAAATACCTCTGATTTTTTTCTGTTAAATTAACTGATTTTAGAATAGAACGCTGAGAAAGTGACAGGAATGCGCTCACATATGGAATTCTTAAAATGCACATATACGGTTAAAGTGTCTTAATAATTTCTAGCTTATGCTTGTTTTGTGTAAAATGTACTTGATGGTTCTTTTTATTAAGCTTTCAGACTTTTCAGCGGACAGATAAACATTCTCCGATAACTATCTATCGTGCAAAGTTTTGACAATATAATAAAATAAGATAAAATCAAATATCTATACTAATTTAATAAAAAGGAAAATGTTGTATTTTTGTCATGAATAAACTTAAAAACTAATGAACCGATTTTAAAAAATCTTTCATTGCTACATTATTCCTGAAAAACATAGGCTTTTTTATTACTAGAATATATAAGGCGTCTTTGCTAAAACTTGAGTAATGTGATTCAAAGTATCAAAAATTTTGCTAATTTTTTTTTTCATTGCATACACTGCGATACCTATTGATAATAGAACAAAAAAATGTTCTGCCTTGGACACCGCCTCCGCACAATGATCAGTGTACCCTTACGCAAAACAGTCGGCGCAAATTTTTTGAGACTACTATCGGAATAGCATCAATACCCACTGCTGACTATGACTATTGACCAAATCCCCATTACGGATGGGGGAAGGACATGTCCAGGAGTGGTGCTCAAATGTATAATGGTTGGATAGATTACATTATAGTCTGCGCAAACGAAGTCGCGTCGATTCTGTTAGTATTTCATAATTAAATATGTCTTATCATTTTATTGTAGGTACATCGTTTAATTTAATTCGTAACTATTTTGTACGCACGACAGGATTTTATCTACATAAACCTTGATTAATTACCTTTGAATATTTTACTAAACCTAGATTCAGGTAATAAACTGACAAAGTGATAGACTAAAATTTAATTCGTCGAGTCGCGGCATCGCTACTTTAAATTCAGTTTTCCTATTACAGCATCAAATCAGCAGAGCTAAATGTAGTTTGCGACACCCGAGTACCTAATGAAACTCGGTAAATGATTTTTTAAATAAGTTTTTATTTTAACTGTTTTTTAATTTTATACCCTTATAGCATAATTTGAATAGAGCAAAAGCAAAGAGAGCAGTGATAGCCTAATGGTTGAAACTTGCCCTCTCGATCGGGAGGTCCGAGGTTCAAACCCAGGCAGGCACCAATGATTTATGTGCGTATTAGAAATTAATTATCACTGCTTTTCGGTGAAGAAAAACATCGTGAGGAGGTGTGTAGGTTACCGAGAGTTCTTAAAAAAAAAAAGTTCTCGGAGGTGTGTGAAGTCCACCAATTCGCACTTGGCCAGCGCGGTGGACTATGGCCTAAACTCTCTCTCATTCTGGGAGAAGACCCGTGCCCAGCAGTGGGCCAATAATGGGTTGATGTGGATAGCATAATTTATAATTTTGATTACGTATACTTCTTCATTGTCACCTTTAATAGAATTTAAGACTAGTAAGTCGAAATTAACAGAGCTACATTACTAAATAGTATAAAACAAAGTCGCTTCGCACTGTCTGTTCCTATGCTTAGATCTTTAAAACTAAGCTACGGATTTTAATGTTTTTTTTTCAATAGATAGAGTGATTGAAGAAGAAGGTTCTTATGCATAATACATGCATAATATTGTGGAGGAGCACTGATAATTTTAGATTTTTCACTTAGATATGCGGAACGAAGCCGTGTCAACTAGTTATTATTATAAAGCGTAGAGTTTGTTTTTTGTGTGTATCACCAGGAGGTATAACCAGTGAAGTTTGACCGAGGAGGTAGGTTTGATCGAAGTACCACCGCCACATCTATTTCTACCGTGAAGCACTTCTTGCGTTTCGGTGGAAGGGTTGTCGGCTGACTTTTATATGAAGCGCCCATCTTAGTCCTCAGGAGTAGCAATGCGTCTGTGATTGATTTCAGATTTAGCCCTTGGTCTATCTGAAGTTGCTTACCGATGTCCATTGGCGGTGACCAGGTACCATCAGGTGGACTGCATGCTCATTTGCTTTTTAAATTTTATAAGAAAAACTAAACGGGGTAAAGTCTGTAAGTAGTAGCCGAATTTGGATAAATCTTTTTGAATAGGCCGTATAAAGAGAAAAGCTATAATTATTATTTACTAGCTGAACTCCGCAGCTTCGACAGCGTTAAAAAATCGATTATCGATTGTCGATTGTCGATGTATCGATTGTCCCGTGGGTATAAGACATTTTCCCACAGTAAAAAGTAGCCTTTGTGTTAATTCAGAGTGTCAGCTAACTCCCAACCAAATTTTATGAAAATTGCTCCAGCCATTTACACGTAAAGAAGTAACAAACATACACACTCGCAAACATTCGCCTCTATAATATTAATATGATATGAAGTATGATAATCGGATATTGTTATCGTATCCTCAATTTTATGGACTAAGCTACCTCGAACGGAGTGAATCTAATAATAAATTTACGGTTGTACCTTGTATCCTAGACATAAATCCTTTGGTGCCTAGCCCTAAAAACCCGCCCTTAATAACTCCAATAAAATTCCATTACCACAAAACCAATTACTTATAAGAAGCAATATTATAAAATAAAGCTTCTATATGAAAATCGGATCATCGAAAATTTATAACGAAAAAGAAGTTAATTGAAAAATCTTTATCCGATATCAAAGTGATATTCGGCATAGTTATGTTAACAGTGCCCAGAAACCCTGCTTCAGACAGTTAATTAAGCCGGAATCGACATCAAAGTAGGGCGGTTAGGGACGTTCCTTGTAAACATTAGTGATGTAACGAATGGTATTACAACATTCGCGAAAGCGTATGCGAATTTTTTATATTTTTATTGTTTTCATATTTTTTTTTGGTGTAGGGGGCGGAGGGGAGTAGTGATCGGCGGAGGATGTATGTAGATTCCGACTTATTTTGTTAAACAAACTGCAGTTAAACTTATTTTTTTATAGACTTGGCGATATTTTTTGCAAAGCTCTGGAATTTATGATATTGAACTAATATTATTGCGGAATTTATACATTTTGTTATGTTCTTACTCACGATATGATTTTTTTCTGCCAATATTTCGACCCAATTGCATGGATCGTGGTCACGGGGGTGAGTACGGGGACGAGGAGAAACCGTTGACAAGCACTAGTGGTAAATTAACCTATCTACCCTGCGTCTAGTTCGTTTTTCCTTTTTAGGTTCCATATCACGACACACAACAGCTCTGGAATTCAATACTCGAAAAACATTCTCACAGTTCTTGCGAATGCAAATACAAATGCGAATATTCGTCACATCCCTAGTAAACATTGGATGAATCATGGCCGTCTGCTGCCCGTACGTAAACACTCGCGAGAATCGACTGGGCCGATTGACGCTTCACTGTTTACAGGAGCTGCGGATTAAAATGTGGGTGCCAAAGTCAAGAACATGCCGGAATGTAAATCGTTACAAGTACTTTATATTCTGCATCGGAAACATAGATAGTGCCCATCAATTACTTCTCAAGGTTGAACGTTTTTTTTTTCCTTTTTATCTGACTGAAGTAGCAAACGAGCAAGTAGCAAAAGCCCTAATGCATATCATCATCATTGGAATCATTCCAGTTTGCAGAGTGATATATAAGTTGCGAGCATGCAGTCCTTCTGATGGTAAGTGGTCACTGCCGCCCATGGACATTTGCAAGCAATTTCATAAAAAACATAGGTTTTGTCTGAAGTCAATTGCTACTCCCGAGGACTATGATGGTCGCCTTAATCGAAACGCAAGAAATGCTTAACACTAGAAATAGATATGGCGATGGTACTTCCCCGGTGGAACTACACTGGTTCTACCACTTCAAAGTACATCCCCGGCCGGAGATTACGTCAAAAGACTAACATAAAAGTGTTATATAATGTTTGTAATGGTGTTAATTTACTTTGACACCCATATTGTTATGATAAAAATCATTCCTCTCCCCCTTTTTCTTTGATCGCCGGCGCCATATTGAAAAATAATATAGCCTATATTACTATCTAAGCCTACAAATATAGTCAATTCTAATGATATGTTAGTTGCAATCCGTCAAGCCGTTTGGTCTGTGGCGCGTGCCTAAGAAATATACTTAATATACTTACATACGCTTTCTACACTCATAGCCCCACACTAGGATTTTCTCCTGTATCGTGGGTTCCATGGACACACACAAGACGAATACACAAACACCCAGACCCAGAACATGAATCTAAACTCATCATTCAGATACCTGTCTGGCCAGGAATCGAACCCAGGACCAATTGCGCGTCAGACCGGTATGGCCACCGCTTCGCCACGCAGGTCATCTAATCCAAATATACATACATACTCTCGAGAAACAATTATCTCCTTCTAACGCAGTCGAGTAAAATATACAATCGGATTAGCGCGAATACAATTCGAATAAATTGAACTATCCATGAGCGTTTCTCAAACATTTGTTCGAAGTACGAGTACTATTGTAGAGCTAATAAAATTAATCCATACTGAAGTAGTGTTCTGTTTTTAAAGCATCGTCTGTTTTATAGGTTTTGTTCGGTCTGATTAACGAATAAATTCGAATCGAAACTAACTGAAGATCCTCTCTTTATTTTATTGTTTTAGTATCTTGGTAAAGACTAAATTTTATTTTGCTTTTCTTCGAGTTATTATCTTAGTTTGGCTTTTTTTTTTAAATGGAAGTTATAGGAAGGACAAACTCCTATTGACGACAAGTATATAGATGATGCCGACTACGAATTTCTGTATTTATTTTCAAATAATATTGCAGTTCTAGGCCTAAGGAGTACCTCTAAGGAAGAAGGAAGACCTACAAGAAGCATTCCAACTTTGGTTGGAATGCTTCTTGTAATCTTCTTGTAATCTTGTAATCGAACAATATTTCATATTTTTTTTAGTAAGTCGGGATTTAGTAACTTTTTTAGTGACAAAAACGGGATTCCAAAGACAAAAGCGGGACAGTAGCCCTCGCGGTACAAAGGGCCTCGCACCTCACAGACACACCAGAAAATTCTCTTTAGTGTAGGGGTGTTGGAGGACTGGCGACCTTTTTTCGACTGAGACTGTCCCGCGCGGGACATCTGATTTGATTAAAAAATCGGGACGGTCTTGCCAAAAACAGACGCCTGGCAACCCTTTTGCCATCTCACTTTTATACGACGCGATCTTATAGTCACCGGGGGTTCGTGACCACTTATCATCAGGTGGACTTGTTTGCTACTTCTATATTCTTAGAAAATGCACATTTAAAATCAAAACATAGCAGCATTTATTACAGTATCTTCAAGAAAGGTGCAAAAAGAGCTCTCCTTGGAAGCCGGCGATGCATTGGCGACTCCTCTGGTTTTGCAAATGTCTATAGGCGACGGTAACCACTTTCCATCAGGTGGCCCGTCCACCTTACCGTTAGGTATAAATATAAAGTTCTTTGAGTGCATACCGTTGTGCCAGCACCTAATGCTTGCAATGACCTCAATAGTGAATACACAGTTTATGCAGAGAGTATTTATTTTTTGGGATTATCTAGATTAGCCACGATATTAATTGCGGACAATTCGTTACCAATCAACCGAATGCTAAGAAACGTTCGCTTTACAATTTGATCTAATCAGTAGCGTCCAAATCTTAACGTTGAGGTAAACCATTGCTCGCCGACAGTTCGTTTTTTTACTTCTACCGTCTGAAGTTTACTGGCGTGATTGATAAATAACATGGGTTTATTTTAAACTGAGTTTAGTTCAATGAGTAGGCGTGTATTTTATTTTGGCCGCCTTGAGTCATTCTACGAGCTTATTTTGCATAATGTTCGTTGCAATGCTTATCTACATCAAACAGTATTGAAAGCCTGCTGCTTTTTTCAGGCCTCTTCTAGCTGTATAGGTTCATGATCAACTGTTGGACGTAAAACGCGTTTTAAGCTATTGCTAATTGATATTTGATAACGTATCAGAACAAACCTATTGCTTATAAATGAAAGGATTGAAAATATATTCTTAGTACGAATTCTGAGGTAAAATTTACTCTTCATCTAATAGTGTGTTATTTAAAATAACGTGTTTGAAACAACGCAGTGCTCTTCAAAAAAGGGTATGAAAAGAACTGTTACGTGAAAAACGGCGAGGCACTCGCAACTCCTTTAGTTGTTTTGAAAATGTCTGCTGATTATGACTACTTTTCACCAGATAGCCCGTCTGCTTTTATGTTAAATTAAGGTTTAAACATAACGTTATATAAACCTATCATTAATATTATGACCGCGAAAGTCTGTGAAGATGTACGCGTATATTTTCTTCTTGAACTACGGGTCACATTTCACGAAAATTTGGCACAAAAATAGTTTATGACCTTAATTAACACATCGGATACTTAATACCATTGTAGATGTCATAGAAGCGGGTGAACCCGCAGTGATAACCTTTTTTTTGTTATCGAGTTGGAAACCTTCAAAAGGTATCCGACGCCGTGGGAACAACGCTGGGTTATGTGAGATTTTTACCTCACTAAAACCCCCCCGGACTCCGGGATCTCCAATGGAACACAACCGAAGACCTCCGAGCGCGATGCGAGCGATTTGGGCTCTTCCCAGTGAGCATTGTACACACTGCGCCTCCTGGTGTATAAGACAGCATGTGGCCACACATGCCATCGTCCTACACGGGGTCGCTTGGCTGGACGGTTCGAGCTTCCACTTTTACCACCCGCAACCCATGAAGCCCCCTTTAGTCGCCTCTTACGACAGGCAGGGGATACCATAGCTCTATTCTGATCCCTTAACTACAGGGATAAACCTAGTGTAACATAAAAAGAAACTCCTACGAACAAAATACAAATTTACATTTATCCTCTCCTTAACCTTTAAGCTAAGTTAATATTAGTGGCTTAGCACCAAATATTCACGTGTAGAAACAACGTGGCAAGGTATTCTTAAACTCTTACATGTGTCGCGACGTGACTCGTAAACGTAAATGTATTCGCGGGAAACTTTGTTGTTCAATTGTTCTTAATGTTCATACCACAACTTTCATACAACACTTGAATGTAAAGCAGTGTGATTTCGCAAAGAACTTTATCGCACTCTTGGGATGGGAAAGAGTTTTTCCGCAAATTTATTGTTGTGAGAACAACATTTAACAATTCTTTTGTATTATAGATTACTGTTTTATACAATAATCAACATCTAAATCAGAAAGGCACGTAATGTTTTTAACATATTGCTCACTGACACATGACGGTGATTTTTAAGGCAGTACTTAGTCTAATTCGCTACTGTGAGGCAGTATTATGTTAATATCTAGCGTGGATTACAGATCTGCATAAGCGACAATAGCTTTCCATCAGTTGGACTGCATATTTATTTGCTACTTCCAAAAAAAAATCAGATACATACTACAATTTTGTGAATTGTGGATACCAATAATTTCAAGGACGACTAAAAATATCTAAATCTTGATTAGGTATCTAAGCGTAAGCCGATATCTGTCACGTAGGATAAAATCTGGAACTTTTAGTGTGTCAGATCTATTTGGTAAACAAAATTATATACGGAGTGATAACAATAACACTTTCCATGCTCATAAACTTAAACCAAGATTCCTTGTGACGTACTATGAATATAATCGAAGGTAAGTATAAAAAAAATCAGACTACATCATAAATATCCATCCACCAAGGGCTGATGCCCTTGGAGGCCTTCTACTGTCTTTCCTAATGGAGGATAATGCCAATAGTTAGTAAAATGGCATGCGTGTTTATGATCACAGTTGATGCTGATCATATACGGAAAGGCTCTGTTGCCTGTTTAAATTTTGTCCCTTAATCGCCTCCTACTACACCCACAGAAAGAGAAGAATTGGTGCTGGTTAAAACCTACACCACACGTCACACAAATCCAAAGACACACAAATCAATCAATTAACTATTCACAAATCAATGACACAAACCGAAATTGAAATTCATTATCTATGATCCTAAGGGGAAAAGAACCCTGATCCGAGTTGTTACCAATGAGCCAGATGCTTCTTCAATTTGCCCGCTTATTCTCATTTAAACATCAAAAGAAATACCTGCTCACTTAAAATTGTTTTTGTAACCTTGCGAAACATCTGACTTAAAATTTCATAAACAATAAGGTACTGCTTACGCTCAAATAAACTTCTTTGAAGTTGTTTACATTACAGATCTCTATTATCATACATTATCTGCTCTGTACACACAAAACAAAATATGAAACTTATTTTGATAACGGGGAAGAAATATTTTTGTAAAATTATATACGTTGGGAGCGGTTTGATATTGAGAATAACTTTTTTATTGGAGACTTTGTGCGACCTCCCTTTATTTACTCTTTGGTCGAAGGTCGAATGGGGTTTGCCAAAATGCCTGGTTTGCGTGTTAAGACCCCAGTTAGTGTGACAGGGGAAGACGCTGATATGACGACCCGCGTGGCGGAGCGGTTACCATACCGGTTTGACGCGCAATGAGGCCCGGGTTCGATTCCCGGCCAGACAGGTATATGAATAATGAGTTTAGATTCATGTTCTGGGTCTGGGTGTTTGTGCATTCGTCTTGGGTGTGTCCATGGGACCCACGACACAGGAGAAAATTCTACTGTGGGGCTATGAGTGTAGAGAGCGAAAGCGTATCTTCTGTATTCTGTCCCTTAGTCGCCTCCTACTACATCCGCGGAAAGGGAGGAAGTGGTGTTATTATCTTCAAAAGATACCATAGTGCTCTAGGAGATACACTAGGTAATGTGAGATTTTGCCCCCAAACCTAACGCTACGTAGAGAACTTTGGGAACTCCAACTGACCGCAGCAGGAATTTATGACCTACGTAATTGCTAATCACTTTAATTATTTAGAATTCGCTGTCCTTTTAATAATTTCAGTAAGACATGTAAAACAACCCAAATACTTCGTTTTCTAAAGTATCTATCACTGCCGATTGTCGACGAAACAAGTCAACTAATATACTCTCTACGTGAACGAAAAAAGAAAGCTCATTTAAAACATTATATTACATTTTTTTACTATTAGTGCTCACTTCAGTATCAGGCCTTCATAGCCATCACGTTGGACACTGGTTTCCTTCAAATATGTTAATTGTTATTTCAAGGTGGTAGAACCAGTGTAGTTCGACCGGGGAAGTACCACCGCCACACCTATTTCTAGCGTGAAGCATTTCTTGCGTTTCGATAGAAGGGTGTGGTTGCCGGCACACTTTCACATGAGGCGACCATCATAGTCCTCGGGAGTAGCAACGCATCTGTGATTGATTTCAGATGGAACTGTAGCGGCAGTGCAAGTACCGCACAATATTTATATTCTTACTACCCCCGGCTACGGTAACAATGACTTGCATCAAGTACCAACATTACATTTATTATGCAACTACCCCGGCTATGGTTACAATGATATTTTGATTTCTTCCGAAGAGGAAACCATATAAAGACGTTCTGAATAATTTGTTTTCGAAACAAGAAACAACTTCATCGTCGGCAAAATATCTTCAGCATCTTCATCACGCAGCATCATCGCCGGAACTCGCCGCCGCTTTCCTGGAGCACTCGCCGCCGCTGAGAGATGTCCACACGTCGCCGCCGCCGATCCGAGGATGCGCGCGCTAGCAACCCGCGCTATATTTATAGCAGCACAAGCGAGACGGCCTAGATTTCTATTTCTTTCTAACATTTCTTGTAACTACCTTATCTATTATTTACATTTTTATTTATTCATTATTTATAATATTATTTACTTAGTTACATAAGAATTATTGGTAAAAATTCCTGTTATTTTATTGGTTTGTATAATTAATTAAGTCTTTATTGGTCAATCAAAACTGTAGCCGGGAATATAAATATAGGGTGCCTTCCTCAATAAAGCATTCCATTCAAGCCTCAACCTTCTGAAGAACCAGTAGTTTCATTTAACCGCCACTACAATACCTGGAGTCAGTAGGACACCACTACACCCTACAGTGGTGATCCTACAGTGGTGACCCCGAGCTCGAACACCGAGGGACCCCATTCTGGAACACCGAGGAAGCTCTGCAACAATCCAGCGAGGAAGCTCTGAAGAATTTTGAAGATCAATCCCTGCAAGTAATCAGTGTAACCTATTGCCGACACTATGGAGGAAGCCTTAAAGAAAAAAGAAGCGTTGCCGACAGCGTTACCTAAAGAACACGAAGTCGCCGGTATTTCTCTGTCGTTGAGAATCCCGCCGTTTTGGAGAGATAAACCTAGACTATGGTTTGTCAGTTTTGAAGCAGCCACGGACGGTTTGAAGAAAAGCCAAGCACAACTAGCTCAGATGGTCATCGCGCAACTTGAGAAGCAAGATATCGAACAGATCGCCGACTTGTTGTACAATCCACCGAATACCGATCAATACAACGTGTTGAAGAATCGTCTTATTTCTGCCTTTGAAGAATCAGATAGTCGCCAGCTTCAGAAACTGCTGTCAGAAATAGAACTAGGAGACCAGAAACCATCACAACTACTACGCAGAATGCGTACATTGGCAAGAGATAAAGTCCCAGATTCGACTCTTCGATTGATGTGGACAAGCCACTTACCCCCGCACGTCCGTTCAGTCCTGGTAGTGAGCGAAACATTTAGCACGCAGACGAAACTCGATGAGCTCGCACTTCTAGCAGACCAGATGATGGAGAACAGCAACTGCTCACAAGTATCGATGGTTCAAGGCACTTCACCCAAGACCAACGATACCCAGTTTCTTGTCGAAGAAATTAGGCGGTTATCGTTAGAAGTTGCCGCGCTGAAAGCATCGCAGGAAACCACGTTGAATCAGTACAACACGCAAAATCACCATCACAGAAGACCACCCTATCGTCGCAGCCGTTCTACAAGTCGAAGTCGTTCAAGCTCAAGAAATTCTCTTTACTGCTACTACCATCGTCGTTTCGGCCATGAAGCAAGGAAATGCACATCTCCATGCTCATTCAAAACTGAAAACATGAAGACGAAGTCGGAAAACTAACTTCCACGCTCGATGCGACGGGATCTGGCGTCACGGAAAAATCCTACCGTCTATTTGTGACCGACAAGCGAAGCAACCTCAATTTTTTGATCGACACTGGAGCGAATATCTCAGTTATTCCGCCGCAACAGAAGATGAAGCCACTGGAATTCAAACTCTATGCCGCAAACAATACAGAAATTCCAACATACGGAGAGAAGACAATGGAACTCGATTTAAATCTACGTCGACCATTCAAATGGAAGTTTATCATCGCGAAAGTCAGTAAACCTATAATCGGTGCTGATTTTCTAACGCATCACCAACTAGTTGTCGACATTAAGAATCGCAAGATCATCGATGGGAAGACCAATCTTTCGTGTAACTCGTTCGTGCAAGCAACAAACCTTCCTACTATAAGAAGTATAGACGTCGAACAGCCATATCATAAGCTACTAGCTGAATTTCCCGGAATAACAAGATTAACTTCAATGAAGCTCACACCGAAGCACAACGTGGAACACTTCATTGAAACAACCGGCCCACCACTTCATTGTCGCGCACGTCCAATCGCACCACACCGCTACGAGCAAGTCCGAAGGGAATTCGAGAACATGATAGAACAAGGATTATGCCGCCCAAGCAAAAGCCCTTGGTCATCACCACTTCACGTCGTACCTAAGAAGAATGGCGAACTACGAGTTTGTGGAGACTACAGAAGACTCAACTCTGTTACAACTCCTGACCGCTACCCAATACCGCGAGTCAAGGACTTCACTCATCATCTGTCGGACAAGAAGATATTCTCCACAATCGATCTCAACAGAGCCTACCAACAAATTAAAGTACGCGATGAAGACATAGACAAGACTGCAATAATCACACCTATGGGATTATTTGAATTTCCACGAATGACACCTGGATTGAAGAACGCCGGTCAAACCTTCCAAAGATTCATACACGAAGTACTTCAAGGACTCGATTTCGTATTCGCATTCATCGACGATCTTCTAGTTGCAAGCCCAGATGAAGAAACTCATAAGAAGCATCTACGTATTATTCTACATCGTCTAGAAGAAAATGGAATCACTATCAACCCATCAAAATGCATATTTGGACAACAAGAAGTTCAATTTCTTGGTTTCACCGTTAGTAAGGAAGGAATCAAACCGCCTGCAGAAAAAGTCCGAGCAATTGTCGATTACGCCAAACCACAAACAATTGAAGAACTCAGAAGATTTCTTGGAATGTTAAATTTCTATAGAGAACACATTCCGAATGCATCCGAAATGCAAGCTCCGCTTCACGCCTACCTTCATAATACAAAGAAAAGAGATAGAACTATAATCGAATGGAACGATGACGCCACGAAGGCATTCGAAGCTTGTAAAGTCGCGATTCAAAATGCAGCTTTACTTGCTCACCCATCACATGAAGCAACACTTGCTATCTTCAGCGACGCGTCTGATAACTCAGCGGGAGCCGTACTTCAACAACACATTAATGGAAAATGGCAACCACTTGGCTATTTTTCGAAGAAATTCTCCGATGCACAACGCAACTACAGTACATTCGACCGAGAGCTACTCGCTATCTACATGGCTATTAAGCACTTCAGAAAATCTTTCGAGGGAAGAAACCTGATAGTTTTCACAGACCACAAGCCATTGACTTATGTACTTCAGAAGAAACCTTCAACATCGGAAACACCACGTCGTGCAAGACAACTAATTTTTATCAGTGAATTCACCACTGATATTCGTCACGTCAGTGGGAAAGACAACTTAGTCGCCGACGCACTCAGTCGCACACGGATCGACAGTGTATCATGTCCAACGACAATCGACTATTGCAAGATAGCAGAAGCGCAAGACAGAGATAGAGATATGATCAAGCAACTATCGAACCAAAATAACTTATCTATCAAGCAAGTTATTTTACCGATGTCACATCTACCTATCTATTGTGAAGCTTCAACATCTACTATGCGTCCATACCTACCTGAAGAATGTCGTCGTGAAGCATTCAACGTTCTTCACAACATTAGTCACCCAGGCGTCAGAACAACAAAGAAGCTCATTACAGAAAGATTCTTTTGGCCTTCAATGCAAGTTGATGTTGGAAACTGGACGAAGCAATGTCTACAATGTCAAACATGCAAAGTACAAAGACATACATCAAGCAGCCCATCTTCATTTCCACCATCGGATCGATTCGAACATCTACACATCGATATCGTCGGACCACTACCTACTTCACCTCAAGGATATCGATACCTCGTTACGATGATCGATAGAACAACGAGATGGCCTGAAGCAATACCTACAGATGACACTTCAGCAGAATCTGTTTCGAGAATTGTCTACGAAAATTGGATTACTCGATTCGGTTCACCAAAGATAATTACAACCGATCAAGGAAGAAACTTCGAAAGCAATCTCTTCAAAAAATTACTTCAAACAATGGGTATTGAGAAGACTAGGACAACGCCGTTTCATCCATCTTGCAATGGAATCTTAGAGAGGATGCACAGATCGCTCAAAAATTCTATCAAAACTCGTCTATCTGAACATACAACGTGGATCGATGAGTTACCTACAGTATTAATGGGTCTACGAGCAGCACCTCGCACAGATACTGGTATCAGCGCCGCACAACTCACATACGGATGCAACTTACGTCTACCATGCGATTTCTTCACTTCAACATCAATAAACAACCAAGAGATGGACACCGATTACGTCAATCGACTTCAAGAATCGATTCGCAATGTATCGCATCAAATAACTTCGCACAGAAATAAGAAGCCGATATTCATCCATCAAGACCTACGTAACTGCAAAGAAGTTTTTATTCGCAACAACGCTGTAAGGAAACCATTCCAACCTACATACGACGGACCGTATAAAGTCCTAGAGCGAGATAGCAAGACTTTCAAGTTGGAATTACCCGGCCACAGATCATCCGTTATCTCAATCGACCGACTCAAGCCTGCTTATACTATCAATGAGGATACTACGGAAGACCTACAGGTACCATCACGTCACCCACCAGAGAGGAAGCAAGACAGCCCATCAACACCTACATCAAGTCAAAGAAAATCTATCTTGAAGACTACAAGATATGGGCGAGCCGTCAAGCCTCCGGTACGCTTTCGCTAGGGGGAGAGTACTGTAGCGGCAGTGCAAGTACCGCACAATATTTATATTCTTACTACCCCCGGCTACGGTAACAATGACTTGCATCAAGTACCAACATTACATTTATTATGCAACTACCCCGGCTATGGTTACAATGATATTTTGATTTCTTCCGAAGAGGAAACCATATAAAGACGTTCTGAATAATTTGTTTTCGAAACAAGAAACAACTTCATCGTCGGCAAAATATCTTCAGCATCTTCATCACGCAGCATCATCGCCGGAACTCGCCGCCGCTTTCCTGGAGCACTCGCCGCCGCTGAGAGATGTCCACACGTCGCCGCCGCCGATCCGAGGATGCGCGCGCTAGCAACCCGCGCTATATTTATAGCAGCACAAGCGAGACGGCCTAGATTTCTATTTCTTTCTAACATTTCTTGTAACTACCTTATCTATTATTTACATTTTTATTTATTCATTATTTATAATATTATTTACTTAGTTACATAAGAATTATTGGTAAAAATTCCTGTTATTTTATTGGTTTGTATAATTAATTAAGTCTTTATTGGTCAATCAAAACTGTAGCCGGGAATATAAATATAGGGTGCCTTCCTCAATAAAGCATTCCATTCAAGCCTCAACCTTCTGAAGAACCAGTAGTTTCATTTAACCGCCACTACAATACCTGGAGTCAGTAGGACACCACTACACCCTACAGTGGTGATCCTACAGAACCCATGTTCTGTATGAAGTTGATTACAGATGTTCATGGGCGGCAGTGACCACTTACCATCAGGTGGACTGCATGCTCGTTTGCCACTTCAGTCAATTAAAAAATAATAATAATAATAATATGTGGATTAAACTCATATTTTAAGATTTATTTCTATTTGCGTTAGAGCTAGTTATAAGTATTATTTAGTTCATTTTTTTCTATGTAACAGTAATGTTAATTATTCTTAAAATTTCATACATTTTAGGCTCTTATTTGAATTTTATTCATGCGTCCATCAGCCTTTAGAGGATGCTGCTGAAAACAGGCCTCCTCTAGAGAGCACATTTTCCCACTCTCGCTATATATTTTTTCATCTGTATCTTGTCTTATTTTAATTACTATTACTTTTCAAGATATTCCAACAATAAGCTTTATTAGCGAGATTGAACATATTACGTACACTATTAATTATTATTAATAATAAATAATTATATAAATATTAAAGAATGGCTCCTTAGTAATGCATAATAAACAGCAAAAATATATCACAAGAATTCGCGAAGTGAATGAAAATGTAACATTCCGTACATTGCAATTTCGAATATTTTTCCCAATGATTACAGTTGTTTGAGCACAAAAATTAAATTTTACGCTTGCCTTCCTCTTTTGCATGGCAATTCGCAATAAGGAATGTTTTTACATATAATTTGTAGAAAAAGAAGAACATTTTTATGGAAGGACGAGTATAGTGGAGATCACGAAAATTGATAAATTGTGATCTTAAATACACGAAATCTTTTATACTACAGTAGTCTTCGCAAGCTTTGCAAACGGTTCACTGGTTAGTACATACTTTATGAATTTTACCGTTTACGATTATATACGATTCGGAAAGACATTAAATTTGTTAAAAATATTCAAAGTTAGTTAAAAACAACATGTTCAAAGCAAATAATTATATATAGTTGGTCTAAGGTTACATCAGCGTTACACCTATCTTAGAAATATTCTTTCTTTTTTGGTATGATGCCATTTCATTATCCATCCATCCATTAGGTCCTGTGCCTCCTGAATCCAACGGTTTCCCGCCGACTTCTTCAGGTCATCGGTTCACCTGGCGAGGGGCGACCTGTGCTCCTTTTTCCTAAATGTGGTCATGACTACATAAATGTCAAATCTTACTTATTCGCAGTCCTACTAACTACTTTTTACGTTTTTTTAGCGTATGTGTGCGTCTATGATCAGTTCTTCGGAATGCGTTACAGCCCAAACGGTTTGACGGATTATAACATATCATTCTAATCGTTTCAGATTGCAAAGTGACATAGGCTATATACATATTATAAATTTTAAATGTTGTGCCTGCGATTAGTGAAAAAGGGGAAGGGGGACATTTTTTCTATTCTATCTAATGAAAGCTCCTACTAACTTTCGTTATAAAAATATATACAATATGCGTTATATTATATGTAACTATTTTGGCACAAACTCCTAAAAATATTAAATTAAATAAATTACTAAAAACATACTATCCGACGCAAATTTTAGTTTTAGTAGTGTTTTAAATATAATGGAACGGAACCCATCGTCTGCGAGTCTGATTCGTACTTGGCAGATTATTAATATAAGTTACACCTAAGATTTAATACTCTCTAAAGTTGAGACCAACTGACGGATGGCGTAAACTTAGTACGTAGTTGGGTTCTTTTTTGTATGAAATTTACGACTGCCATCGTAAAGTCCTGTTGATTAATGAACATAATTTTCAGAAATCTACATTTGAGTAGGGCGCTATAAACCTAGTTGTACAACTTTCTAACTTAGCGAAAACTCAACCTTGTTTTTCTTCATAAACTTCAAATATTTCGGAATTGTAAATTGAGGAAATTCAAGCTAATTTTAGAGTTAGAGTAATCAAATTACTGCGGATTCTCACACCATTTAATATTTCTAGCTCAATTAATATCTTCGATAGATCTATTGTAGGACGTAATGAATGCGGCAGTGGGTGAATACAACATCTGAATCTTGAATTGAATTTCGCACCTATTTTGTTATTGGATATATATTTTTCTACAATTTCAATTGCGATGAATTACGAGTACGATTTTATTCAAGCGAAAGTTTTAGGGAAGTAACGTATGAGTGGCAGCCCAAGACTTTTATTGTCATCGCATGTTGTCAGCAACAGTTGGTGGTATTTGTCGACTTATAAATCGGCTTACTGTGAAGCTTTTAGGCAGACCTAATGTGAAAGGGACCTAACCATTACAACAATTAAACAGCCTTGTTCAAGTGTCAGTAGCTAAAAAAGCGAGCGTACCTGTAGTTCCGGGATCAAATAGGGCTACGGTATCATTATTGATACTATTTTGGTTGGTACAACCCATAATTGTCCCACTGGTGGGCACGGGTCTTCTCTCAAAATGAGAGATTTATAGCCATAGTCCACCACACTGGCCAAGTGCGAATTGGTGCACTTCCCACACCTCCGATTTTTTTTTAAAGAACTCTCGGATGTGTAGGTTTCCTCACGATGATTTACTTTACCGAAAAGCAGTGATAACTAATTTTTAATACACACATAAATCAGTGATGCATGCCTGGGTTTGATCCTCGGACCACCCGATTGAGAGGGCAAGTTTCAACCATTAGGCTATCACAGCTTTGTAATGATACTACACTTTGTGTTAATAAACACAGCTTGTTCCCGCGGCTTCGCCCACTTCATCCGCGATAATCACAGTGATGAGCATCTTATGTGTTATTTCAGGCCATAAACTGTGTGTAAAATTCCTGTGATATTTGAGCAGTAGTTTTTGCGTGAAAGTAACATACAAACAACATATTCGTACACCCTCACAAACTATCACGTTTGTAATATGTATTGTATTTATATAATAAAGTTATTCTATTATCATGATAATATCACTTTTATATGAGGCGACCATCATAGTCCTCGGGAGTAGCAACGCACCTGTGATTGACTTCAGATGGAACCCATGTTCTGTATGAAGTTGATTACAGATGTCCATGGGCGGCAGTGACCACTTACCATCAGGTGGACTGCATGCTCGTTTGCTACTTCAGTCAGATAAAAAAAATATGAATCTCAAATTTTAAAAAAGCGTTAAACTAAATAAATTATTATAAAACAAAAATCAATCGTTTTTAGAAGTCAGTTTAATTAATAACTTCGCAATGTTACTTGTATACAAAGTATTTAATGCCGGAGGTTTAAAGGTATCTTGTGATAGTTGATTCACATGCGTTAATAGCCGTTAATAATTGGATTTGTTTACGATGGTTTTGTGGTTGTATGGGGAAATCTGCCTTATTTAAATCGACTTTAATGCGTGTTTGTTCTCTTTGATTTACATACTACACTGGTTTCAAATGGTCATATTGTACGTTTGATGTGGTAGCTTTTTTATCTGACTGAAGTAGCAAACGAGCATGCAGTCCACCTGATGGTAAGAGAGATGGTAAGCCCATGGACATCTGTAATCAGCTTCGTAGCTATTCCCGAGGACTATGATGGTCGCCTCATATAAAAGTGTGCCGGCAATCACACCCTTCCATGTAATATCACTGGTAGTTTTAATGGCTAACAAGCATATGTAATTAATAACATTTGTCATTCCGCTTTACATTTTTATGATACGTTGCAAATTCAACAAAGAGTCAACAGTGGTAACACCAAGTTTCATATAGTATATTTCAAAGACCGGTGTTCAAAGATACCTTTTGATAGTTCACGGGAACTA
The DNA here is from genome assembly GCA_949699795.1 of Spicauda simplicius. Classification (NCBI taxonomy): domain Eukaryota; kingdom Metazoa; phylum Arthropoda; class Insecta; order Lepidoptera; family Hesperiidae; genus Spicauda; species Spicauda simplicius. The sequence continues at coordinate 14,433,818 of OX453063.1, forward strand.
ATTGCCGTCAATAATTCGATTTGTTTCCCAATGTTTACGATGCTTTTGTGGTTTCGAATGTGGATAAACACCTTATAGGAGAACATGTACATCTATTTATGTTCGACTTTATGGCTGTCTGTTCACTATTTATCCCGCAATAATCGTTAAAGAGTAGTAATTTCAGACTGACTAGGTATTATGTTTTATTCTAGAAATAACGAAATATATTACATAGTAAAGCGCAGATGCACTCTTTGTTTAAAACAAACGATGTTTATGATGTGCATAACAAATTGTAATTGTATACATTTATCGAGGAATTAATGTGAATAAATTCTTAACCTTAAAGTCAGTTTTAGAAGTTGTAAGAAACTGCAACTTAAACATTAATGAACAATTAATTAATTCTTATTCCCGTAGTTCGCTCGCTTTGGTCTCGTCTACCACTAAGTCGTAAACTATTTGTGGGCCAAATTTCAGTAAAATTCGATCATAGAATTTTTGTGAAAGCACAAACTTTCGCATTCATAATTTTAATAAGATAAGATTTGAACGCGTCGTGTTTAAAAAAATCTATATCAAAATCTAAAGGATTCCTCTATTGAAAATCTATAAGTTCTTATGCAGTTTTATCAATGAACAAATACGTATTACGATGTTTTATCATTCCAGATGCTGGATGCGGAAGCGGCGTTGAATGCAGCCGCCGACAACGCCGAGAACGACGGCCGTACATCAGAGCTATCTAACAAAAACATTGAAATATCAGTCATATCAAGCAAAGAAAGTTCCAAGCTTAATTCGCCCGAGGGATCAACACACAATGAGTGGCCGGGAATATCCTCTATGACAAAGGGAGACAATGTAGCCACGGAACAAAAGCCCGTCGTTTTCATCAAGCCAATAATTTTAATCAACGACAAACTACCCGAGGACTTAGATCAAAAATGGTCGCATATAGTCGAAAATATAACAAACAATGATAAGTTCAAAGGTTTCCAAACGCGACGGAAACACAAACGGAGATTCGTCAGACGGAGACATAATGTATTTAAAAGGTCGTACTCCATCGCTTGACATCAACGTTATCGTCACCTCTCGCATCTAGTCACCTGTGTATAAAAGGCATTATATTTTATCTTATTTATTTTTTCCTAAGATATAATAAAATAAAACCATCTTATAAAGGTATGTTGCGTTTTATTTATTTATTTTTTTTATCCTCGGCGCTAACAGGAGGATTCCGGGATCTCTAAACGAACGCAACCGGAATCCTCTGAATACGTTGGCCCATCGGGCTCCTTCTAAATGGGCGGCTGGGCCCACCGCTCTGTCTAGTCTTTATGACGGTATGCGACCACACACACCACTGTCCGAACGGACCGAACGGTTCGGGGTTGCGTGCGGCTAGAGCTCCTACTCTAGCATCCCACACCCCAGAAAGCCCCTTTTCATCACCTCTTACGACACGCGGGGGATGCCTTTTTTTTTTTGTTTTCGAGGGGGAAACCTTCAAAAGGTACCCGACGCCGTGGGAGCGACGAAGGGTTATGTGGGATTTTTACCGCACCGCACTAAAACCCCCCCGGTGGCCATCCTCGGCGCTAAAAAGAGGACTCAGGGATCTCCAACAAACACCACCGGAATCCTCTAAGCGTGTTGCCCCGTCGGGCTCCTCCCAGATGGGCGGCTGGGCCCACCGCTCCGTCTAGTCTATACGACGATATGCGACCACACATACCGCCGTCCTTCCCGGGATCGCCTGGCTGGACGGTTCAAGCTCCCACTCTAGCCGCCCGCAACCCCGGAAGCCCCTTTTAGTCGCCTCTTATGACAGGCAGAGGATACCGTAGCCCTATTCTGATCCCGGAACTACAGGGACGCGCCGCCATTGCCGGCGGCCGCGGCCGTTTCTTCTCCGAGCGGGTTCAGCGCGCTCCCTGGCCCTTTCGGCGTCTTCCTTTGCCGACATGACGTCCTCGCAAAAGGTGATCATGCCGTTCCAGGCCTCTCGCCGCTGAACCATCGCCGGAACGACGGCCGCCGGAGAAAGGTCCGCTCCAACCTTTTGGACGAGGATCCGCCGCTGAGACTCCCAAGCTGGGCAGTACTCGAGCGTGTGCTGTGCGGAATCCTCGTCGTGCCCGCAATGGTGACAGAGGGCCGTCTCCTGTCTCCCTATCCTGTTCAGATACTGACCGAAACAGCCATGTCCGGTGAGTATCTGAGTCAGGCGGTAGGTCACTCGACCGTTGCTTCGCATCCATGCGCGAAAGTTCGGCAAGATAGCGTCGACCACCCGTTGGCGTATGCTGTGTGGCTCTTCGAGTCGCTCACGCCAGCATCTCACAGCGCGCCATTTGGCTCTCCTCCGAAAAGCTTCGATCGTCTCTGCGTCGAAGGGTTCAGTCCCCTGACGGAGGACGCGGATCTTAAAGAAGACCCGTGCATCCATATCCGCCAGGATGTCCAGAGGCGGAAGCCGCCCCAGGACAAACGCCGCCTCGTACGAAATGGTACGATAACCGCGGGCGACCCGAATTGCGATCATACGTTGCGCGGAGTTTAACTTCCGCGCGCGGCGCCGGCTGCCAGATAGCTTGTCCGACCACACCGGCGCCCCGTAGAGCGCAATCGAGCGCACCACCCCCGCATAGAGGCGGCGGACTTCTTCCCTTGGTCCCCCTAGATTCGGCAACAGACGGTGCATTGCACCCGCCACCTTTAGAATCCGGGGGACGAGACGGTCGAAGTGCTCTTCGAAGCACCAGCGGGCGTCCAGTGTTAGGCCGAGGTACTTCATGTACCTGCCTATCCGGACGTCCGCTCCACAAACGCGCACTGAGGTCTCAGCTGGCTCGACTCTCGGCCTTCGGCCGTAGAACCACATCGCCTCGGTCTTCTGGGACGCTATCTCGAGGCCCAACCTGCGGATCTCCGCCACGACGCGTGCCACTCCGAGTTCTGCTAGCCGAACCGTCCTCTCGGAGCACTCCCCTTCCGTAAGGACGAGGGTGTCGTCGGCATAGCAGACGATGCTCACTCCCTCCGGGAGCACCGACGCGGGGGATGCCTATCCCTATTTTAAACGCAAAAGCAGATTTGTAAAGAGTAGTAAAAGAGAGACACTTAATGAGAATGAAGTACCAAATGAGCATGCAGTCCACCTGGTAAGTCACTGCCACCCATGGCCATCTGTGAGCAATTTCAGAACTTCAATGAACGTCCGATTTGTTTGTCTTTTTATGACAAACACACTACGAACCTACTACAGTACTGTAAAATAAATATAGGAATCTGTGAGATTGTTTTCTTTTCACACACTATTTCCATTGTTACCCGCTTACATTTGAGAGCTATCAGTGCGTCCCACGCGGACAGCGTGTGCTTGTCGGAATTCACTAATTACAGGTCCGAGTGGGTGTTCTGTTGTTCTGTGCCGAGATATTTGTATGTTCCTCATAAAGCACATTGTATTCGTAATGTCTTCTTGACGTACTCATAATGTGCTAAACTTTTATTCCCACGTACGATTTGTACATAAACGTTTGTACATATTTGTTTTAACGTGGAAGAAGCCAAGGAACATATAGTACTACTGACGGTACCTGGCCACTACCATCTAAGGACGTCTGTAATCAACTTCAGATAAACATGTTATCTTAAGTGTAATAAAAATGGATTAATAGTTTTTAATAGATCTAATGTTAAATACCAAATACATGTTAAATGATGAACATAAACACAAAAAAATGGATTATCACTACATAGTAATAAAACAAAGTCGCTACGCGCTGTGTGTCCCTATGTATGCTTAGATCTTTAAAACTACACAACGGATTTTAACGCTGTGTTTTTAATAGATAGAGTGATTCAAGAGAAAGGTTTTTATGTATAATACATGTATAATATAGTAGAAAAATACTGATAATTTTAAAATTTTGACTTTTAGGCGGAACGAAGTTCGCCGGGTCAACTAGTTCTAAATATTTATTGATCAGGATAAAAACTTCTACTGTACTTCTACTCCTAGTAAATTCTTTTAATAATATCTTGGACTTTTAATATAATATAATTTAATATATTCGCCGACCAACAAATAAGGCTCGAGTACCGCTAGTAATTACGTTACAGCGTAAGTACATTATGATGTCATGTAGAGATAGCCTCTATCATAATTAGTGAACTCTATTACCGCTAATTCCTGCACTCATGTGAGACACTCTACGTGTACAACGTAACTTTGTGGCATGAAATATGAATAGCAATTAAGTTTGTGAATAGCCTATGTAGAGTTTGTACAACGTAAAGTGAATTTGTTATATGTTGTTGAAACATAGACACTACGAGCGTCGCCGGTCGTTCAACTTTAGGTAGGTGAAGTCGATTTTGGGCAACCCCAACTGGGAAAAGCATAGAAAAAACCTTTTTTTTTATTTCTAGCTATTTTAAAAACACATTTAATTTATCCCCGTAATTTCAATTTTAACATATATTCAAGGTGGTAGAACCAGTGTAGTCACATCTAGAACCATAGAAGTCACCATAGAAGTCACCATAGAAGTCACCATAGTCACCATAGAAGGGTCTGGTTGCCGGCACACTTCAACATGAGGACCATCAGTCTTCGGGAGCAGCAACCCATGTTCTGTAGTAGTTGATTACATATATCCATGGGCGGCAGTGACCGTTTACCATCAGGTAGACTACATGCTCGTTTGCTACTTCAGTCAGATAAAAAAAATATCATCATCGTAGTACTTTTGCGATAAATTACTTAGAAAATAAGTCGAAGACGATGAAAAAAATATTAAACTCTTATCAATTCTCCAATTAAGTATGTAACAATTCTTTAAGATCTTTACTGTATCATTAATAATGAAAGCAGGGAATGCGGTGTGAGCTGTCGATTACAACGTTTTGCGTTTAACGAGGCGGAGCTTTGTTCTGCTGGTTTCAGGTTAAGCCGGATTTGTCCTACTTTTCAAACGCTTTTTGGGATTTATGTTAGAGTGTGTGCATGGAGTATCTAAAAACGGGCTATACTGTATAATGGTGAGCGGAAGCGGTAAATAACCTAAAAATGATGATACATTCTTTTTTTGTATAAAACATGAACTGAAAAATACCTGATGGTGGGCACTGCTGTCCGTGGACATCTGTAATCAAATCACGATCACATAACATCACCCTTATGATTTTAACTTAAGACTATAAAGAAAAAAGTTTATTATTATTATTGTGACTACATATGCATTGATATCGTATAGTCAATACGCGTATATTGCCACAAATCAAACTTGTAAGTCACTATTGACTGTCGCGCCAGTGGATAGCGGAATAAAAAAATCGTTAAGATTGAAATATCAAGCAGCATATAGTCCATTTGAGACATGTTGTCTCTGTAGGCAGTTGACATTCTGTCTAAGCAGTTCATACATAAGAGCAGTGAAGGGTTGAAACTTGCATTCTCGATCGGGAGGTCCGAGGTTCAAACCTAGGCACGCCTCACTGATTTGTCTAAATTATGTGCATATAAATTACTACTTTTTGGTGAAGAAAAACATCGTGAGGAAACCGACACACCTGAGAGTTCTTTAAAATAAAAGTTCTCGGAGGTGTGTGAAATCCACCAATTCGCACTTGGCCAGCGCGGTGGACTACGGCCTAAAACTCTCTCATTCTCATAGAAGACCCGTGCTCAGCAGTGGGACCGTAATGGATTGGCACCAGTTCATGCGTATCCTCTTTCTATTGAGATCTAAGATAGTCAGATTAGGTTTATGTTAACAGACATTCACGTCCTTCTACTGAGTTGCAGAACTGGTTCACGCTAGAAATAGATGTTGTGGTGGTGGTGGCGACGGTCCAGGGTTGAGCTCGCTAGTTTTGCCATCTTTTTTATGAAATGCAAGTCTTTATTTTGTATAAGCTTACGGGGGCACTTATAAATTGTCAGTTACATTTTTTTTTACTCTACCACCGGATCGGAGCACGACTAAGAAGGTCCGGCAAGAAACTCAGAGGGCATGTCTTTTTTGTTATTTATATCAATTTTTTGAAATATAATTACAATCATGTTTTTTACATGGTAATAAAAGTTAGCTACAGTATCTTTTTAAACGAATTGTGTAAAGATCACTATACGATAAAAATATTTAGAATTTGTCATTAAATTATTCATATAGCTACACGAAATTAAAGGTTGTTATATAACAATTTGATTTTCGTCTTAAACAGAGAGACGAAAAACAAAATTTCCTTAACGCGTATATTTCTTGAGGAAGTTTCATTGTATTTTCGATGAGTCCTGAACGTTTTGTTGATTGAAATATAAAGTAATTACAAAACATATACGCTCTGCTGAATATAAAATGCGCGCACGACAGTCGCGAATCCAATTATAAACGGATTGCGCCGCTCCACAATGCAATAAGAAGAGATTCGGATCTGATTTCGCCAATCAGTATCGACACAGTTTATTTATGGGTAGCATTTATTTAAGCTATGTGGTTAAGTATGCGCATCTTTATGGTCCCTTTTTGGATAAACACGACGTGAAACACGGAGATATGTCTTCTTTTACAATATTGAAGTAGCAAACGAGCATGCAGTTCACCTGATGGTCATTGCCGCCCATAGACATTTGTAAGCAACTTCATATACAACATAGGTTTTATCTGAAGTCAATCACAGACGCGTTGCTACTCTCAAGCATGTGCCGACATCGACATCTATCGAAACGCAAGAAATGCTTCACGCTAGAAATAGGTATGGCGGTGGTACTTCCCCGGGCGAACTACACTGATTCTATCATCTTTTGCCTTTGTAGCACCTTTTAAGATTTTAGACTAATATTATCGCGGAACTTATACATATTAACATTATGTAACAGGTACTCACAGTATGTGATTATTTAATTTCTTTCTTGTCATCATGGCTCATCGTGGTCATGGCCAGACTGCGGTGGCGGTGAAAAATCTTTGATAAGTAATAGCGGTGAATTAACCTATCCACCCTACGTTTGATTATTTTTTCTCCTTTAAGGTTCCACAACAGGGTTCGCTTTTTCTGGACTGTAAGGCAAGATACTGGAGCTAACTTTCATTACCATGTGAAAAAACATGATTGTAATTATATAAAAAAATGGATATAAATAAGAAAACAGACAAACCCGCTGAGTTTCTTGCCGGATCTTCTCAGTTGAAGTCGTATTCCGATCCGGTGGTAGTGTAAGAAAAAAAATGTAGCTGACAATTTGTAAGCGCCCCCGTAGGCCTATACAAAATAAAGACATTTCATTTCATATCACGACACACAACACTAAGTGTATACTAACGCACCAAAGATTGCAATTTGTATTTTACATATATAAATGTCGGCAGAAAGAAATTCAGAAATTGACAAAATAATGTACCTCTTTATGTCATAACAGCATCGTTAAGCACTGCTTAGCTCCGATTTCGAAGATTTGCTAAATCAAAGACACAAGGCAATTTAACTCAGTCCTTGATATAAATAAGAAATACAATTAAATACACGTAGCGAGAACATTGTTGCGCACATTGCTTTTTAAAAGCATTTTAAGCACTGCTTTATAAGATACAAGGCGACCTAACTTAGTTCCCTGAGGAACAAACACTAAATTGACGAATTTAAAAAGTCGAATCGGAATTGAATGATATGAACAAATATTGCTAATCTTTCTAATAATGGGATCTATTATTACATGGTAGACAAAAATACTCAAAAAGTTTCAACCAACATTATCATATCTTTGTTTTAATTTTTACCAGTTGTCGTAAGTAGGTAAAAGCTGGAAACAAATATAGATTACTTTCAAGTTTCCATAATATTGCAAATACTGTCAGGTAATATATTAAATTTACTTCAACCTGAAATATTTTATACATCGAATAAAAACGACTATAAAGCCTGTCATTCGCAGGCATTTAACGGATACGTGAACCTATTTAATTAAGTAACGAACAGAGCGCCCAATTAAAATATTTGTCAACCTTCGTTTAATATAATATGACTTCGAGCGAGTAACGTGATAACACGACTAATGTTAAATATCACATTCGGGTCTAATTTGCATGTTCCAATGTTATTATCGTGGCAGCAGGTACGTTTTCAATTATATATTCAATGGCGGTTTGGCAAGCACGTCTCCTTTTAGCAGATCTCCCGCTTAATAATAAATTCATGTTTGAATGCGGGGTTCAGTTGTGGCTTTGACGTCACGAGTTTGACTCGATTACCATGACATTGAATGTACCGTATATTTTTTCTTAATTTTTACCTAATTTTAATATGAAGTATTGCATTATAATATAAACTAGTCACCCGTCGCAATGGTCGAAATTCGACCGTAATTGAAATAAAAACTAAACTTCATATTGTACAAAGTAGTACCAATAATTCTGTAATTTAAATAAGTTATAATCATTTTTAAGTTATTTTGACGCACCCGTTAAAGGTAAAAAGAGGTTTGTTTACTAAGCTGAATTTAAAAGCAATAGCGGGTGTTTTGACAAAGACATCTGACATTTTTGACGTTGTGTATTTATAGTAAGACATTGAATGTTCTATTTCATTTATTATGTATGTGTTTGTGGCAAATGTACGGTAGTGTGTGTAATGTATTTTTAGTTGATTTTATGTATGTTATATGCATTATTTGAAAAAAATATTAACATTCTGCACTCCTTCTCTACGTCCACTATAACCGTGCAAAATTTCATACTAATCCGTCCGCGGCATATTACTTAAAAATGCACCACAAGTTTTTGCTTCTCGTATTAATATAAAGATATTAAATATAGATGTCATGTTTTTTCATTTGTTTTAAACGCTAATCGTCTACACCATGCAACCAATTACAGTAATATTGGGTGTCCCGGCATGGCTGATTCTATCTTAAAAGTGTCCTTTAAGATAGAACCAACTACATACATACAAGACTCGATAGCCCCTTTGTCAAGTTTTTTCGCAGGGCAAAATCTGCAAGAGCTCACTAGTTGTATGGGTAAGTAAATTGAATATAATTAGGTACTCGAAAAACATGAATATCTATTTATTAATAAACAACATTAATACACTTTTATCAAATAATAAACGGGAAAGATTTTTTTGGTATCTGGTTTTCTGTTTAAAGTTCAAATTTTAGTCGAGAAATGGAGCTAAGATTTGAACGTCTGTCAGAATGTTATCAATTTTAACGCGTACGGTCTCCAATCTAATAATATCGTTTACTCCAGCGTTTATCAGATCTACGGCATGTGGTTTGCTAGGCTCGTTTTTGATCTAGTTAGCAAGTTCGTAGGTAAGGCTTAAATATTCGAACCATGAATGCGAACTAGGTCATAGATCACTTTATTGTGAACTTGAAGTCATAAAGACTAATTCAATGTTAATTACATTGTTTAGAAGTTTTTTAAGTACAAATTTACAAATTTGACATTAATTGAAACGTAAGTTAATTACTTTGCAATTGATCTAAAGCTCAATGAGTAGTTCATTTTAATTAATTATTTGTACTTCTTCAGATCTCAAATTACACTAGTAAGTAACAGAAACTGTTTAATTAGGCTTGCTTCAAAAGAACTATTCAGTAATTTTAGTCCTATACAACTATTAAGAGCATTGAAAACTTGTGAAACTTGCCCTCTCGATCGGAAGGTCCAAGGTTCAAACTCAGGCCCACATCACTGATTTTTCTAAATTATATGCGTGTTAGACATTAATTATCACTGCTTTCCGGTGAAGGAAAACACCGTGGAAACCTACATACCCGAGACTTCTTTAAAAAAATATGCTCGGAGGTGTGTGAAGTCCACCAATTCGCACTTGTCCAGCGTGGTGGACTATGGCCTAAATTTTTCTCATTCTGAAAGAAGACCCGTTCACTGAAGTGAGACAATAATTGGTTGACACCACAACTGCTAAAGTATTCAGACTATCAAACATTAGGTATCAAGGTAATCACTATTGTCTGTTTTCAGTTCTAGTTGCTAGATACTTTTCGTCGCTTGACATAAAAAATGTGACAGAAACAACACAAAACATTAAAGTTGCACAATCTGCTTTCGTAATGTTATATGGCTGTAACGTTACATATGCGAATCGAAATGACAAAGAGCTCGGAATTAAACTGAAAACTGAAATCCTGTTATAAACTCTCGCATGAAGCAAGCATTTACACTGAAGTGCTCAGGTTTTATTTAAATGCAAGCCGAAATTATGAAATGCTTGAAATTCACATTTTAGATCCGAATTTATATTTTATACTTAGAGTTTTCAAGTATGAAATAATTGGATATTTCACATTCATGCTAATGTCGTCAACCCATTATTGTACCACTGTAGGGCACGGGTCTACAGCACCATGGACCACATACACACGCTGCGGCAAATTATACAGAAGACTGAGGAGTACAATCTGCCGTTATGTGTTGCTTATGTGGACTATGAGAAAGCTTTCGATTCTATCGAGACCTGGGCGGTGCTGGAGGCCTTTCAGTGATGCCAGATCGACTATAGGTACATCGAGGTGCTGAAGTGTGTATACACATGTCAGTCCGAGTACACGACCGAAGCACGAATCCAATCCAACTGCAGCGTGGAGTCAGACAAGGCGATCTCATATCGCCGAAGCTGTTCACCGCAGCATTGGAAGATTTGTTCAAGCTGATGGAGTGGAAAGGTCTTGGCATTAACATCAATGGGGAACACGTCACGTACCTTCGATTTACCGATGATATAGTCATCTTGGCAGATTCGCTGACGGACCTCAGCACAATGCTAGGCGACCTCAAGAGTGCCTCACAACGGGTGGGTTTTAAGATGAACATGGACAAGACGAAAATTATGTCTAATGTCTATCACACCCGTACCAGTAGTTGTTGACGGCACTCCTCTCGAAGTTGTTGACGAGTATATTTACCTGGGACAAACGATGCGGATAGGTAAGTCCAACTTTGAGAGGGAGGTCACTCGAAGAATCCAACTCGGCTGGGCTGCGTTTAGGAAATTACGTAGTATCTTTTGGTCTACAATTCCACAGTGCCTGAAGTCGAAATTATTCGAGCAATGTGTGTTGCCAGTGATGACCTACGGCGCCGAATCGTGGTCCTTCACTGTAGGCCTCATTCGGAGGCTCAGGGTCGCTCAGCGTGCTATGGAGAGGGTTATGCTCAGAATTTCGCTACGAGACATGATTCGCAACGATGAAATCCGTAGACGAACAAAGCTTACCGACATAGCTCTCAAAATCAGCAAGCTGAAGTGGCAATAGGCTGGCCACATCGCTCGTAGGACCGATAACCGATGGGGAAGGAAGGTCTTCGAGTGGCGACCACGTTTAGGCAAAAGGAGCACAGGTCGCCTCCTCACCAGGTGTACCGATGACCTAAAGAAGACAGCGGGAAACCGTTGGATTCAGAAGGCACAGGACCGGTTGGAGTGGCGTCATTTAGGGGAGGCCTATGTCCAGCAGTGGACCTCAAAGGGCTGATGGATGGATGGATGGATGGATGTATGGATGGATGGATGGATGGACACACCTTCGAGTTTTTTTTTTAAAGAACCCTCGGGTGTGTAGGTTTCCTCACGATGTTTTCCTTCATCGAAAAACAGTGATAATTAATTTCTAATACGCAAAAAAATTTAGAAAAATCATTGGTGCTTGCCAAGGTTTGAACCTCGGACCTCCCGAACGAGAGGGCAAGTTTCAATCATTAGGCTATCACTACTCTGGAATATTAATATGTGCATGTAAATAGCATGTATGTAAATGTACACGAATGCAATCATTTGGCGTTACATTTCATTTTTATCTTCTTTTCTATTAAGTAGATATGTGAGTGTATCGTCTTTCCTAATTTTAATAAAAGTAGTTGACCGATTATGTATAAAACATCTGCAATGTCTGCAATGGATATACATATCTAAATGTCACGTGGTATCATAAGTATGATAACGGTTTGCCGTGTCTATAAATTGCGTTCATTTGGAAAAATATTATGGGGTACTAAGAAAAAGTAGTAATAGAAGTTTCTATTCCTTTATGTTTACCTTTCTGTTTGTCTGTGTGATTAATAGCATCAAGCTAAAAGTAATGTATTGATTTTAAGGGAATGAAAATGTATTTGCAGTTTATATCACTGTACACTTATATTTGAGATTGATTACACATAGCAATCAGAGATTGTGGTTATTTATCATCGTCAGTTCGAATAAAACAAACAACTCCATTGTGTGTTTTATTCCAATCATAAAGCATTTTTGTGCACTATCGGTTGAGGTCATAGATATCTATAAGCTATAATCGCATTGACAAATGTTTTACTAAAAATAGGTATATGGTTAATGGAGTACTTTCACCATACCCCTGGGTATGGTGTCCCCTGAGTGTCGTAAGAGGCAACTAAAAGGAGTCTTTCGGGGTTGTGGGTAGCAAGAGTGGAAGCTCGAATTGCCCGGTCAGCGATCCCAGGAAAAACCATATGCTACGATTTGTAGTTCTTCCTTCTTATTATGGTAAACACCAGACGGGTAGGTGACTTCTACGCACATTTGGGCGGATACCGATGGAGTAATGTAATCAAAAGAAAAAGCTGAGGACGACCACGGGGGAAACCCAGTAGGTAAAAATCCTTTTTAATCGGCGTCGTTCGCACAAGGACGGATATCTTTTTAAGTTTAGTGGTAGCAAAGGTAAATAACGAAGGTAAAGTAACTCCGTATGTTAACACTGCCTTGAAACCAGTAAAGTAATATCGTTTATATTAAACTTATAACTATCTACATAGTTGTTAATTCTGTAAACATTCAATTTGTAGGTGCAAAGATATTAAAAAATGAACTTCAAACCCAAATACTATTCATAAATTTATTACTACAAAGTGTTATTAAGTTGTAATGCTATCGTAACTTAAGAAGTGGTAGAACTCTTTGATGATCGCCTCTCCATGCACTAACACTTATCACCGAATTAAGAAGCATTGTAGAGATACAATGTACGGTTATGAAAGCTATGATAAGGTAGATTAACTTTAACGGGGTGTCCCAACCCTGTTGTGTCCCAACATGTCTTTCAGGAGATGGTCAAAATCCCGGAGATAGACAGAAACATCTTTCCATGTAACATCAAGAAGTAATGAGGACAATACCACTGACGACTGATGAAAAAGTAGGTTCAAAGACGTCAATAACCAGATAAGCATTAAGAGGATTAGGTTACATCTTTTTTTTTTTGTTCTCGAGGGGGAAACCTTCAAAAGGTACCCGACGCCGTGGGAGCGACGCAGGGCTATGTGGGATTTTTACCGCACTAAAACCCCCCCGGTGGCCGTCCTCGGCGCTCCGGCGGACTCTGGGTACTCGGTCCGACCGCAACCGGAATCCTCTGAGCGCGTTGCCCCATCGGGCTCCTCCCAGATGGGTGGCTGGGCCCACCGCTCCGTCTTGTCTTTACGACGGTATGCGACCACATAATTATACCGCCGTCCTTCCCGGGATCGCCTGACCGAACGGTTCGAGCTCCCACTCTAGCCGCCCGCAACCCCGGAAGCCCCTTTTAGTCGCCTCTTGCGACAGGCAGGGGATGCTGTAGCCCTATTCTGATCCCGGAACTACAGGGACGATTAGGTTACATCTACATACATAAAAACAGTTATATCACAGTAGAAAAATTAAAACGACGAACAGAATGATTTAAAGTTGTTTTGTTTCACTGAAAAGTAATTGTTGAAACTATAATGATTTGCATGCATGGTTTAATCTACACTTAGCTACACTTTAGAGTTTACGTTTAGTTAATGTTAATGAATACTTGTGTATTCATAAATAACGATTAGGTACTAACGAAATGTGGGATATTTTACTAAATTCATATCATATTCCCAAAATTCTCAACCGCATAACAAGATTTTATTTATTTGAACTAAACGAAGCTGTGTAGGTAAAATGATGAAAATGAGAAATATGTAAGAAGGGATATACATAATATATGAGATTAGGAAAACATTTTTAAACACTCAAATTAACTCTTCGTATTAGGTAGGTAAATCGAAGTATTAACCGAGCTTATAGTAAAAACGGGTACAGGTCTATTTTTTACCAAATTGACTTTTTTATAAGATTAAAGTAGCAAACGAGCTTGCAGACCACCTGATGGTAAGTGGTCGCTGCCGCCCTTGGACATCTGTAAGTAAATATAGTAAGTAAATATAGAAAAAAGGTTTATATCCGAAGTCAATAACAGACGAGTTGCTGCTACCGAGGACTAAGATCAAAATCAAAATCAAAAAATCACAGTAGTCAGCCGGCAACCATACCCTTCCAACGAAACGCAACAATTGCTTCACGCTAGAAATAAGCGTGGGTGGTACCACCTGGTGGTTCTACCACCTGACAAAACTTGTAAAAGTTTTTAGAAAAACGGAGATCTGTTAAAAAAATTCGTTTTAGGAAGAAGTTGTAACTCTTTGTGTACGGAACCTTAGAAATAAATGATCCGCGAGATGGTGGCCTATATGGTGTTCGTATATTTTAAAATGTAATTATTTCTTATATATGAAATGTGTTGTCGAAATCGCGATTGTTAGAACCCCTTTATTATTCGATTCGAAGGCATTACAACTGCCTAAGAGGTACAATAATATTGTTGAAAAATTCCCGTCTGTTTGTACTACATAATCTCAGTAACCACAAAATAAATTTCCAATGGGTCCCATAAAAATCAATAAATTATGATCTTTTCCTAGGCGAGGAATCAAGGCGTTTCATTACATATCGCATGAAAAATAAGGCTGACCTTACGTTTCCTTGATGACAGATGATGCTCTATTGTATCCTAAATTTATTTATATACAAAATAAAAGTTTTGCACATCGTATATATTTGTAAAAAAAAATTATTTTGAGGGAATTGAGGAATTTGTGGACAGAGAAAACTAATAGATAGCAAATCAAGTAAGGAATTATTTTTTCTTCGACGTCGCACGAAACGTTTTCAGGAAATTAGGGAGCTTTAATAAATAAAGTAAGCTTCATTGCTTTGGATCTTCTGTGGAAGTAAATGTGTAATGTTAAGGTTAAGAAGAAATATTGTTAGGGAATTCAACTGTTAAAATTATTTTTGAAGTGAAACTTCTTTATCGGGGTTGTTGAAGTGAAACTTCTTTATCGGGGTTGGAAAAAAAATTAGTGTAACATTTTTTCGTTACGCGCCATCTTTTTCTGTTACGCGCCATCTTTAGGCGAATTTTTCAACAATATTATTGTACCTCTTAGGCAGTTGTAATGCCTTCCGAATCGAATAATAAAGGGTTTCTGACAATCGCGTTTTATAAATTTCTGAGTATTAAAATAACTGGAATAGTTATTTACGTTTGCTTTTCTTCTTTTTTTTGCTATCTTAACATTTGTTATACATCCAACCATTCTTTTCAGATCTACCACCAGATATAAGCGTATTGCGTTGGAGATCGTGGTGGGTGCTGATATCCAGAAAGGCACTGCTGCCAAAAATCAAAGAATTTTTTAGCCCGTAGTCGCGTCTCATGACATTCACGAAAATAAACGGAGTGGTATTTACTGATATCACATAATCCTGAATTCTTATTTAATATACTTTTTTAAAAGTGCTCTTATTTTTGTCTGGATTCATTTTCCTTCTATGGAAACATTTTTTTCATTGCTTTTTAACCGACTTCAAAAACCTTAGCGTGATGTCCCGACTTCAAAATATTTTTTGTATACATACATTATTTTCATTATTTGTTTACTCGCTCTAATTTACTTTTAGGTGATTGTTAGCTCTATATGCATATGTAAACATTTTAAGATGAAGGTAGAAAACAAACACGCAGTTCACCTGACAATAAGCAGTCACTGTCGTCCATCTTTAACCATCTCCATATTGAAGAATGGTTCTATCTAAAGTCAATTCGCTCTAATTTACTTTTAGGTCATTGTTAGTTCTATATGCATATGTAAACATTTTAAGATTAAGGTAGAAAACAATCACGCAGTTCACCTGACAATAGGCAGTCACTGTCGTCCATCTTTAACCATCTCCATATTGAAGAGTGGTTCTGTCTTAGTCAAATCAAAACGTGTTGCCACTCCTGAAGAATAATTTGGTGGCCTCATATTAGTATGTATGTCAATCGACATCCATACACTATCATTTTAACGCAAGAAAAGATTATTGTGGTTACAGTAACTTTCCCGCCGAATCATACCTTTTAAAATACTTATAACATATGCGTTTTAAAATAACGGCACATCTATATATTAATACATGAAGCAAAAACTTGTTGTGCATTTTTAAGTAATATGCCGTGGATGGATTAGTATTAAATTTTGCACGGTTATAGTGGACGTAGAGGAGTGCAGATTGTTAATATTTTTTTCAAATAATGCATAAGACATACATAAAATCAACTAAAGACACATTACACACATTACCGTGCATTTGTCACAAACACATAAATAATAAACGAAATGGAACGTTCAATGTCTTACTATGTCTTACTACTACTACTATGGCCTAAACTCTCTCATTCTGAGGGAAGACCCGTGCCCAGCAGTGGGACAATAATGGGTTGACGACGACGACTACTACTAAAACACGTAACGTCAGAAATGTCAGTGTCTTTGTCAAAACACCTGATATTGTTTTTAAATGCGGCTTAGCTAATTAAACCTCCTTATATATTTAACGGATGCGTTCAAAATTACTTGAAAATGATTACATTTTATTTGAATTTCAGAAATATTCGTACTACTTTGGACAATACGAAGTTTAGTTTTTTAATTTAAATTACGGTCGAATTTCGGCCGATGCGACGAGTGACTAGTTTTACAAATTACGTTATGTACATGTTAACGACATAACAGAATTTACATTATAGATATTTCACTTTACATACATTATAACAAGTACAATGTAAGTATACACTTAACAGATTGCAAAGATTTTCATTTTTCAAACATAAATTTGAGAGTGCATACGTGACTTTAAAATGTAAGAGTTTTTTATGTTGGCTTTATTTTATATTAGTATTCGGCACGTGACTCGTTGCAGGTAAAGATGTACGTGTTTCAGACCGATTGATAAATTAATTGATTGTTCGCTGCCACTTGCAAACAATTATTTTTTACGCAACTGCCTCAGAAAAAAGGTAATGTTTTTCGACAGCCTAAACGGCTGGTCAATATAACTTAAAACAAATTGTAATAGGTATATAACATATCGCTAGAATCGACGTAGATGTCTAAGTGACATAAGCTATATTGTCTTTAAAAATGGTGTCAGCGGTTAGAGAAAAAGTAGGGAGACTGATAAAAATAATAATAACATAACAATACGGGTGTCAAATGAGAGATATATTATACCACTTTTATATCACTATTTTAACAGAAATAAGATTTGTGTGAATTATTCTAAACTCACATATATGGGAATTAGATCCTTTTTCCTATCACGTAGGTTTGCATTCTATAAAGACATAATTATATATTATACTTTAACTGTCATCTATGTCGCACGCACGCGGGTCGTCGAAATTCCACCAATTTGCACTTGGCCAGCGCGGTGGACTATGGCCTAAAACTATCTCATTTGGAGAGAAGACCCGTGCCCAGCAGTGGGGCAATAATGGGTTGGTTTCGACAAAAAATTGCCCATCCATTTTCGAAGGGTGGGTCTTTTTGTTTTCGAAAAACATTTACTTAAGTTTCAGCCATCTCAGACTCCAAATTGTCACCTCGGGGAATTTAAACTCGTATAGTTATCTTACTTTGTAACATCTTACAACTGTAACAATTGTAACAGTTATCAACTTTGTGACATACATATCAGTATTTCCATTAGCTGAATAACGGTTACCAAATACAGTTCAGTTTGTATGGCATTGTATGCGTGTATTTGATCAAAGCACAGTTAATAATCCACAGACTAATTAAAGCGTGTACGCTTTGTGTATTGTTGAATCGAATTGTTTTGGTGGTTAAGGAATTATTTGTTGATTTTGCGTATGTAATAGACGTAAATACGTATTTATACAGTTCAAATGATGTGGTGGTCCTAAATGATGTTTAAATAAGTCCATAATGAGATGAATAAATATTTAACATATAAAATACCGCCAAAAATTGATGAAACGTTAATTAAAAGTGTGTATGTAGTAGCTATATTGTTTTTTCAATAAATATAATATGTATTACCTGTGAAACAAATGAACTTTGAAGGTTTAGCACTAGTGTAGTTTGACCATGGACGGACCACCGCTACACCTATTTCTAGCGTGAAGCATTTCTTGCGTTTCGAAGGAAGGGTGTGGTTGCCGGCTCACTTTTATATGAGGCGACCATCATAGTCATCGGGAGTGGCAACGTATCTGTGATTGACTTCAGATAGAACCCATGTTCCGTGTGAAGTTGATTACAGATGTCCATGAGCGGCAGAGACCACTTACCATCACGTGGGATGGCATGCTCGTTTGCTACTTCAGTCAGATATCAAAAAGAACATGAAATAATAAAATAACCTACACATACGTACTTACATACTGAACCACACACATTGCAAGTTAAAAAAAAGTTTTTAAAATACTGCATCGGAGTTCCTTCCATAACATAGAACGCATAAAGCAATAAAAATGATTATGAAAACGTGTTTATATTTTAATCAAAAGTAACGCTATAGAAATAGGCGTGACCTTGCTTTTGTAGCTTTAGAAATGTTCATAAATAAAGACGGTGCATACTAATATTAATGAAACAAATGCTATAGATAAAATTTTGTAACTGGACATTGTGAAACAAGTTTATTTACTCCCAGATTTTGGTGTACGTTGTGATAACATGCCCACATTTTCCTGCTAGGAAGAAAATAGTTGCTGTGGTATATTTTTTCCATTGCGTCTACACAAGGAATTCACTTTAAGCGAAATAAATACCAAGAGAAATGGGTATTCCTTTATAAGAGTATTCCGTTGGGCTTTAGTATTTTTTGTCGTACGAGTACTATAATATTTGAATATGTCTCTTCGCTTGTAATATTGGTCGGTCTTAAGACGTTTTTGATGCGTTAGAGAGATTCCTTCCTTCCTCCCGACACGCTTGAAGAAGATGCGTAGGCGGAGGAGGCACACGACGTCAATGATTATTAAAAAAAATTTTAAACAAAAAATACAACCGACTTCCATGCCACATAAAAGTAAAAAATAATTTAAATACGTGTTGGTTTAGAGCAAACACAGTTCTTAGTACATAGTCCCGAAGTCGGCGCTTACCATATTTTGCTGGATCATGACGAAACTACATGTATCTTATATGAGCGCCGACTTCGGGACTATAACCCCTAAGAACGGGTCATTCCCGCTCGGTAACACCCCGTCGTCCACACTGTTGACGAGTGGGAATTAAAAGTTGCAATTGTGCACAGTGTTGACGAACGCTACTTTTTTTTCCCGTTCGTACACGCGTATAGTACAAGAGACAAGATTTAAAAAGTAACATAACAAATAAACAATAAACATTAACAAATAAAAGATAATGTAGATTTTAAGTAAATCTTTATCATAATGCTTCGTGAATTAGAAAAAATATTGCAGATAAGTACTTAACTTCCGTACAATATTTTTTTTCTAATTCACGTAAATTTTTAATCTATACTAAGATTATAAAGCTGAAGAGTTTGTTTGTTTGTTTGAACGCGCTAATCTTAGGAACTGGTTCGAATTGAAAAATTGTTTTTATGTTGAATAGACCATTTATGGAGGAAGGCTTTAGGCTATATAACATCATGCTGCAACGTATTTTCAGCGGGCGAAGCTGCGGGTTTCAGCTAGTTAAAAATATATAATTTGGTAGAATCTTATTTGGTGGATAATACTAATACTTTCTTATAAAGTAGGTACCTAATCATGGCGGTACATAATGCGCTCGTATTAACATTAGCATTGTTGCATGTTTCTGGAACTTTATTTAAAAATGTGCAGTTCAGGATCAACCTTCATGTAAACGATAGAAACCACTTTGTTTATGTACAAACGTGCGACGGTCGGGAAAAAATAAATTCAAAAGTAAATAAAAGCGAACACATTCGGTTTGACGTCTGTCGGAAAATTTTCTTCTCTTGTGCCCGCCGCTCGCCTTGATCTTTTCTGTATAAGTCTATCTATAAGTTCTCTTTCTCTCTTGCTATCTTGGCTCTACATCTTGCACTTCGTAGTTATGTCCTCAAAACCAGGTACAGCAGGTAGTTCAGGTGGAACATCTGTGTTTAACTACATAAAAAGGAAACATGGGACTGTTTTACTTCATGGTGGTCACCAATACTACACAAGAAGGAAACATAATAGTGGATTAGTGGTTTGGAGTTGCAGTCAGCGTAAATTAAAGTGCAGCGGAGTTGTCAGAATCAAAGTAAGTTCATATTTTTTTAGCGTTATATTATCCCGGATTATTGACGACCCGGATGGCGCAATGGTTAACACGCCGGTCCGCTAATCCGAGGGTCCTGGGTTCGGTTCCCAGCGAGGCGGAAATTTTAATGATGAGTTTAAATTTCCGTTATTGGTCTGGATGTATGTCCTAACATAAAATCCTGTTTACCTCCTTCTATGCATAGATTTAAAATGAAATGTTTTTTTGTTACCATTCGAATTACTTAATATTAAAATAATAAAAAAAACTTCAAAACTCGTTTAATTTTCATTCCGAAAAAACCGGTAAACATGCTAATCCTAAATCTTTTACAATAAAAAAAAACAAACGCAATATATTTTTTTGTTATTCTAACAGATGCAATTAATATTTAATTTCAACTTTAGTTATTAATACAGTAGTTATTTTTATAAAATAAAAACGACGTCAAAGAAAGAAAACTGTTTTTTTTTTTTATTTTCTCAGCAACCTTCCTATTTTTTATTTATTCAATATTTTGTTTCTGCAGGTACACAGGAGGTACCAAATCTACGTATACTCTTTACTTAGGTACATATGCTGACTAGAAGTACACCCGCGATTCTGACGTCAGGATGGCGGGTGTACCTATTTCATTTTAAATCTATGCATATAAGGACACAGAATTTTATGTTAGGTACACTAAGTTACACAGCAAGTACGTTTGCAATATAAAAGACATATTTAAATCCGTGAGGTACACCCGCGATTCTGACACACACAGATGGGCGGCTGGCCCATTTACGGCGATATGCGACCACACATACCGCCAACCTTCCCGGGATCGCCTGGCTGGATGGTTCAAGCTACTTAGCCGCCCGCAACCCCGGAAGCCCCTTTCAGATGCCTCTTACGACAGGCAGGGGATACCGTAGCCCTATTCTGATCCTGGAACTACAGGAACGATGTTGTAATACCTACTAAATATTAGACTATTATTTATTAAGTATTTGTAAATGATATGATTTTATTTGTGACGTATAAATAGTAACAGTTCTGTTAAATTAGAACTTTGCGTGAATTACAAAAAATATTTAGTACTTATCTACGTACTTATGAAGCATAAGTATATTTTTAGCTAAACATTATGATAAAGTTTTACTTGAAATCTGCATTATCTTTTATTTAATGTTACTTTTTATATCTTGTCTCTCGGACTATACACGTCGTGGACGAACGGGAAAAAAAAGTAGCGTTCGTCAACACTGTGCACAATTGCAACTTTTAATTCCCACTCGTCAACAGTGTGGACGACGGGGTGTTACCGAGCGGGAATGACCCCTAAGAACTGTGTTTGCTCTAAACCAACACGTATTTAAATTATTTTTTACTTTTATGTGGCATGGAAGTCGGTTGTATTTTTTGTTTAAAATTTTTTTTTTCACGCTTTTCAGTCACGATAAAATCAGTTATGGCTGTTGCTAGTCGTCCGCTAACCGGATGAATAAAATTAATTATTCGTCCGATTTTCGGATGAATAAAATTATGTGCTGACGTCATCATATAAAAATAGACTTCTTTGACACAACCGGTCGGGGGCGCTACCGCGCCCCCTCCCTTAGATTCTGAATTGGAAAAATCTGTTCGAACCTAACCTAACCGAATAAAACAACTTTTTCTGAATAAACATTTATTTAAAGAATAGACCTATAATTATCAATATTTAAAGGAGAAAAAGTAATATAAACCTTATAACTAAGAGTATAATTCAACTGATACTGATAAAAATAACCCATCCAATTTAAAAAGGTTGGTAGTACTCTTGCATCTTTCAGGTAATTGTATTCAAAGTGGAATTTTTGATCATAATTATATCCTCTCCGAAACTCATTGTTGGTATTGTGAACAACAACATTATGTATACGTAAGCACAATATGGCCGATGCCTACGGTTTAAACTTGAAAGACCCCAGCATTATCAGGGTTGAGGAGTTGAAGGTCAAAATTATCATGTCATATCTTTGCTTAGTAATCTCATTACATATACGTAAGCACCATATGGCCGATGCTTATGGTTTAAACTTGCAGTACCCTGCATCATCAGGGTTGAGGAGTTGAAGGTCAATTTTCTTATCATACGTCTTTGCTTTATAAATATATTACATATCCATAAGTATCAAATGGCCAACGCCTATGGTTTAAGCCTGAAGTACCCCTGCATCATCAGGGCCGAAGAGATGAAGGTCAAAATTATCATGCCATATCTTTTCTATGTAATCTCATCGCATGCACGTAAGCAACAGATCCCCAACTTCTATGGCTTGGGCTTACAGTACCCTGCATCATCAGGGTTGAGGAGTTGAAGGTCAACTTTTTTATCATACGTCTTCGCTTTGTAAATATATTACATACCCATAAGCATCAAATGGCCAACGCCTATAGTTTAAGCCTGAAGTACCCCTGCATCATCAGAGTTGAGGAGTTGAAGGTCAAATTTTTCATCTTATATCTTTGCTTAGTAATCTTATCAGATATACGTAGCGATCATGTAGCTAACGCCTATAGTTTGAGCTTGAAGCACCCCAGCATTATCAGGATTGAGGAGTTGAAGGTCCAATTTTCCACCGTATACAACCATTTTTCTAATGTTTTACCTTACATTTTTTTAAATATCATTTTGAATGCGTAAGATTGAAATAGCTAAGTTTTATGGCTTAGGCATCCAATACCCCTGCATCATCAGGATTGAGGAGTTGAAAGTCCAATTTTTCGTCGTATACCTTTGCTTAGCAATGTTATTACAAATCCGTGAGCAACAAATGTCTAACGTTTATAGTTTAAGCCTGCAGTACCCCTGCATCATCAGGGTTGAGGAGTTGAAGGTCAAATTTGTCATCGTACATCTTTGCCTTGCTATCTTATTATATATCCGTAAGCACTAGATGGCCATCACCTACGGCTTGGGCTTACAGCACCCTGCATCATCAGGGTTGAGGAGTTGAAGGTCATTTTTTTTATAATATGTCTTTGCTTAGTATTGTTATAACATACCCATAAGCACCAAATGGTCAACCCCAATGGTTTAGGCTTGAGGCACCCCTGCATCATCAGGATTGAGGAGTTGAAGGTCAAATTTTCATCACATGTCTCTGCTTAGTAGTCTTGTTACATATATGTAAGCACCAAATAGCTACTGTTATAGTTTAGGATAGCTGTAACCCTGCATCATCAGGATCGAAGAGTTGAAGGTCAAATTTTTCGTCAACCTATATAAGCATAGATACATAATACATATTCCAAGTTTCATAAGAATCGATTCGGCAGAAGCCGAGTTATCTCAAATTATCTAAAAAACTTGAGGAGTGGTGGTGGTTTCCACCCCATAACTCAAAGAGTTAAGCATCACAGCATACCCATGTCCAAGAGAAAAAGTTGCGTGACGAAATTTCCTATCAAATGAAAGAAAGAAAATGGAAATCGGTTTATAAACACCCAAGTTATTCAAGATTTTAAGAAACCGACATTTTCCAATTTTCCGGGAAAACCGCCGGAAGGTTTTCATTTTCCTCAATATGGGACTGCCTGTGAAACTAGTCGCATACAATGTCGTATGAATCGTGTCGGTAGGTCGACGATTTCTAGTCATTTCGCCCGAACATACATAAAAAAAAAAAAAAAAAAAAAAAAAAAAAAAAAATATACGTGACGAATAGATAACCTCTTTCCTTTGGGAAGTCGGTTAAAAAATAGACTTCTTTGACACAACCGGTCGGGGGCGCTACCGCGCCCCCTCCCTTAGATTCTGAATTGGAAAAATCTGTTCGAACCTAACCTAACCGAATAAAACAACTTTTTCTGAGTAAACATTTATTTAAAGAATAGACCTATAATTATCAATATTTAAAGTAGAAAAAGTAATATAAACCTTATAACTAAGAGTATAATTCAACTGATACTGATAAAAATAACCCATCCAATTTAAAAAGGTTGGTAGTACTCTTGCATCTTTCAGGTAATTGTATTCAAAGTGGAATTTTTGATCATAATTATATCCTCTCCGAAACTCATTGTTGGTATTGTGAACAACAACATTATGTATACGTAAGCACAATATGGCCGATGCCTACGGTTTAAACTTGAAGGACCCCAGCATTATCAGGGTTGAGAAGTTGAAGGTCAAAATTATCATGTCATATCTTTTCTATGTAATCTCATCGCATGCACGTAAGCAACAGATCCCCAACTTCTATGGCTTGGGCTTACAGTACCCTGCATCATCAGGGTTGAGGAGTTGAAGGTCAACTTTTTTATCATACGTCTTCGCTTTGTAAATATATTACATACCCATAAGCATCAAATGGCCAACGCCTATAGTTTAAGCCTGAAGTACCCCTGCATCATCAGAGTTGAGGAGTTGAAGGTCAAATTTTTCATCTTATATCTTTGCTTAGTAATCTTATCAGATATACGTAGCCATCATGTAGCTAACGCCTATAGTTTAAGCTTGAAGCACCCCAGCATCATCAGGATTGAGGAGTTGAAGGTCCAATTTTCCACCGTATATAACCATTTTTCTAAAGTTTTACCTTACATTTTTTTTAATATCATTTTGAATGCGTAAGATTAAAATAGCTAAGTTTTATGGCTTAGGCATTCAATACCCCTGCATCATCAGGATTGAGGAGTTGAAGGTCCAATTTTTCGTCGTATACCTTTGCTTAGCAATGTTATTACAAATCCGTGAGCAACAAATGTCTAACGTTTATGGTTTAAGCCTGCAGTACCCCTGCATCATCAGGGTTGAGGAGTTGAAGGTCAAATTTGTCATCGTACATGTTTGCCTTGCTATCTTATTATATATCCGTAAGCACTAAATGGCCATCACCTACGGCTTGGGCTTACAGCATCCTGCATCATCAGAGTTGAGGAGTTGAAGGTCATTTTTTTTATAATATGTCTTTGCTTAGTATTGTTATAACATACCCATAAGCACCAAATGGTCAACCCCTATGGTTTAGGCTTGAGGCACCCCTGCATCATCAGGATTGAGGAGTTGAAGGTCAAATTTTCATCACATGTCTGTGCTTAGTAGTCTTGTTACATATATGTAAGCACCAAATAGCTAATGTTATAGTTTAGGATAGCTGTAACCCTGCATCATCAGGATCGAAGAGTTGAAGGTCAAATTTTTCGTCAACCTATATAAGCATAGATATATAATACATATTTCAAGTTTCATAAGAATCGATTCGGCAGAAGCCGAGTTATCTCAAATTATCTAAAAAACTTGAGGAGTGGTGGTGGTTTCCACCCCATAACTCAAAGAGTTAAGCATCACAGCATACCCATGTCCAAGAGAAAAAGTTGCGTGACAAAATTTCCTATCAAATGAAAGAAAGAAAATGGAAATCGGTTTATAAACACCCAAGTTATTCAAGATTTTAAGAAACCGACATTTTCCAAT
The DNA here is from genome assembly GCA_949699795.1 of Spicauda simplicius. Classification (NCBI taxonomy): domain Eukaryota; kingdom Metazoa; phylum Arthropoda; class Insecta; order Lepidoptera; family Hesperiidae; genus Spicauda; species Spicauda simplicius. The sequence goes on from OX453063.1 coordinate 14,459,687, forward strand.
TTTCCGGGAAAACCGCCGGAAGGTTTTCATTTTCCTCAATATGGGACTGCCTGTGAAACTAGTCGCATACAATGTCGTATGAATCGTGTCGGTAGGTCGACGATTTCTAGCCATTTCGCCCGAACATACATAAAAAAAAAAAAAAAAAAAAAAAAAAAAAAAATATACGTGACGAATAGATAACCTCTTTCCTTTGGGAAGTCGGTTAAAAAGGAAAAATATGGAAATTTGTTTTTAATTTCCAAATTTATTTATTAATTGAATTGAATTGAAGTGTAAAAATAAAATAACAGTCGATTATATTTAATAAATGCAATTATTAATCGAAATAAAACTGGATATTTAACTAAACAGAACAAATATGGACCACATACTATTTTGAGTTGAAGTGGACAAATGCTCTCTATATTTTACCACTAAATTTATTTTAGTCCGGTTTCAAGTGGCGCTGAAAACACTTACTTGTTAAAGGACTTTTATATCAATTGGTTCAAAAATAACGGCCAAATTCATCCGTTTTTATATTTTGAACATCGAACCTTATATTGAATAAATGGAATTACAAGGATGTAATTACGAATAGACGAGAAGTCAGTAGGTATTTGGCGTAGTTCGTTTAACGCGAGTGTAAAACCTTTCACGTTTCTAATTAAAATGGTAATCATTAAGATAGTCTTTGCAGTCGTCTGAAGATCTGCTTTGTGATTAGGGTTAGCTTTAACAAACTAATACCGATTTTATATTCTGACGTTAAGATGTTCATTACTTTACGTTTAAAAAAATAATTGTGAAAAAATATCTTTGTCTGTTCAATTGTTCAAACTGTTTATTAAAATTTCTTAAAAAATATACGTATTAAACAGTGTGATAAATACTATAAGCAAATATATAACAGATAAAATAAAAGATAGATACTGTTATCTTAAGGTTGCATAGAGACATGCCGTGAGGTGGCCCGACATACTCCGATATAAAAATCAACTTAACAAACTTTTAACGTAAATTTTCTTATAATGTATGATTGCAGAAGTATAAGTTAAATGACGCGTCCATTTGTCGAATTCTCTTGAACACACGAGTGGTAAAGTGAACGACAATGAGCTAACACATGAGCATCAGATTATATCAACGATCGTAACCCACGGTGGGCAAATGTTTCCGCCAGTCGTTAGCAACCGTCTTTAATGCTCAACTATTATGGAAACCAGCGATTCTCGTCTACATGAAGCGTCCCATGAACTGTGTCCATCAACTAAGGTAGCTACTTAGTTACTAAAGGAATGTAAAGAGGTCCATGTAAAAAAAATGTATGAGTGCAATTCACACACGGCTACAAAATGGTATCTAAACTATGCATGTACTTTCTTGCTATACAATAAAATAAAATATTTTTGAGATCGATTATTAATCAATATAGCCCTTATCCGGACATTTCATTTCGTATGTACCAAACACGCGTTTATACCAGCTACGAAGTAAAATCGTTAGCGTGGTTCAGAAAGGTATAGCGCCATCTAGTTTTACCCTGACAACTACTTTCGTAACGCATTTTTGTTTCATCAAGATTCTTATGTTGAAAAAATCTCAATCCATTTATTCGTTACTATTAAGCCAAAAAGTCCTACATTTTGAAAGTCCAATAAAATACTTTAACAGTATTTACCTCCATTTCTTTTTGCGGAGTTACGAACTTATCTGACGATTCATTCGTCACTCCACACCCGAGTGTCGGGTACGGTATTACAGCATTTATTACTGTCAAAAGATTAATAGGAAATATTACCGCTGCGCATTTGTTCTAAGGCTTTGTGGCTTTACTCAAATCATGCCATATTAAGCGTTATTAACATGAGTGCCTGATTTGTTGTTGCTTTGTTTGTAAGATTTTGTATGTTTTCGTATTAGTTTAAATTCCAGAGGAAACATGTTGGCTCGTAAATTTGCTTGATTTTTCTAACCAAATAAAAAAAAAACGCTTTTTGAATTTTTGAAGCGTACTGTTAGAGCTTTTACACAGAGAATCTAAGGGTCAACTTCGCCAAGAAGTCGATGTGGATCCTGCGCTCTTATATAATAATAATACTTTTAGGATGGTATTAGGACTGCCCCCGATGCTGCTGCCTGCTGTCCTCGGCGCTATAAAGAGGACTCCGGGATCTCGGAACGACCGCAACCGGAATTCTCTGAGCGCGTTACTCCATCGGGCTCCTCCCAGATTGGCGGCGGGGCCCACCGCTCCGTCTAGTCGTTACGACGGTATGCGACCACACATACCGCCGTCCTTCCCGGGATCGTCTGACGGAACGGTTTGAGTTCCCACTCTAGCTACTTGCAACCCCGAATGCCCTTTTTAATCGCCTCTTACGACAGGCAGGGGATGCCGTAGGCCTATTCTGATCCCGGAACTACAGGGACTAGCTACGTATCTGTTTCCCTCCTCAGGTAAGATTCTAATTTTATCTGGGAATTACTATAGATGACCATGATGTCAAGCTCATTTTTTACATTTATGAATCTAGTCGACCCAGCGAACTTCGTTCCGTCTAATAGCCCGCCTCCACTATATTATGCAAGTATTATACATAAAACCTTCCTTTTGAGTCACTCTATCTATTAAAAAACCGGATTACAATCCGTAGCGTGGTTTTAAAGATGTAAGCATACATATGGACAGACAGTCATCACTATCAAGTGATGAAGTAGAAGTTGACAGTAATTAAGTAATATATTAGTTAAGTATAATTGACCAACACGTCAAATTGTAGTCACGCCATACGATTAATGTATACCTAAAATAAATTAGACCGCCAAGGGCTTTAGTAATGATTTATTCAGTCATATCTCTAATACCTTGATTGGTTATGCACCCTTTATTATCTCACTGGTAGTTACGAGTAGTTAACAATTAGCCTCTTAAGAAACCCCTAAACCGCATCTCATCGCATCTCAGGTAATAATGGTATAATGTATGTAAGTAAGATAAATTATGAGTACATACATACAGGTACATCATTGTAGGTTTTGTGTTAGTTGCGTAAGTTGGGTTTTTGCGTAAGAAATAAGTTAAGAGAAAAACAAAACAAGTGTTAATATTGTTAAATTGTTATATAAAGAAATATCCGACTGCCTTAATTGTTGATTGTCTTCTGTTTTAGTTGATTGTTTTAAAGCAGCCTGTTTTTTTTTTCGATATTGAAATAATCTGTTAGATTTAATGATTTCTTGGATGTTTTTTTTTATCTGACTGAAGTAGCAAGCGAGCATGCAGTCTACCTAATGGTAAGTGGTCACTGCCGCCCATGGACATCTGTAATCAACTTCATACAGAACATGGGTTCCATCTGAAGTCAATCACAGATGCGTTGCTACTCCCGAGGACTATGATGATCGCCTCATGTGAAACTGTGCTGGCTACCACACCCTTCTATCGAAACGCAAGCACTGCTTCACGCTAAATATAGGTGTGGCGGTGGTACTTCCCGGGTCGAACTACACTGGTTCTACCTCCAGGTAAGGTAAATTATGAAAACATACAGGTACATCATTGTAGGTTTTTGCGTAAGAAATAAGATAAAAAAAAAACAAAAGAAAATAAGTGTTATTATTGTTAAATTGTTATATAAAGAAATAACCGAGTGCCTTAATTATTGATTGACTGCTGTTTTACTTGATTGTTTTAAAGCAGCCTATTTTTTCAATTTTAAAGTAATTTGTTCGATGGTTGCTTAAAATAGTTATAATGTTTATATATTTGTAATAATCTATTTTCTAGCTTTGAAATGATATACCTATATTGTTATGCTAGTGAAAAAATTGTTCTTCTGCTTTCTTTTTTAACCGACTTCCAAAAAGGAGGAGGTTATCAATTCGCCTGTATTTTTTTTTTTTTTTTTTTTTTTTTTTTTTTTTTTATATTTGTTACCTCATTTCTCCGGACTGGGTGAACCGATTTAGATGATTTTTTTTTTATTTGAAAGGTAGTGCGTGTCATAGGGTCCCATTTTTTTTTAGTATTTTTTTGACTAGGGCATCCATAAGAAAAACGCATAAGTCTTAAATTTGCATTTTCAATGTACGCGATAAATGTATGAATAACTCAATATCCCGCCAACCGATTTTGATGATTCTTTTGTTATTAGAAAGGATGTACTCCAGGGGTAGTCTGATAAGAGTTTGATAAGGTTCTAATCATAGGATCTTCAACTTTTTGGAGCAAAATAATAAAATTAGTGATAGTCGGCCGAACCTTAGCTGGAGAAGTCCAATTGAGTAAAATATAGAATAAAATTACTATGTAGGTATTTACTATGAAAAATTTGACCTTCAACTCTTCAATCCTGATGATGCAGGGGTACTGCTAGCCTGAACTATAAAAGTTGGTCGTTTGATGTTTGCGAATATATAATGAAATTGTTAAGCAAATTCATGGGACAAAAATTTGACCTTCAACTCCTCAACCCTGATGATGCAGGGGTACTTAAAGCCAAAACCATAGGAATAAGCCATTTGGTGCTTACGTATATGTTATAAGATTACTGAGCAAAAACATAAGATGAAAAATTTGACCTTCAACTCCTCAACCCTGATGATGGAGGGGTACTTCAATCCTAAACCATAGAAGTTGGCAATTTGGTGCTTACGGTTATGTAAAGAAAATACTAAGCAAAAATATAAAATCAAAAATTTGACCTTCAACTCCTCAACCCTGATGATGAAGGGGTACTTCAATCCTAAACCATAGGAGTTGGCAATTTGGTGCTTACGGTTATGTAAAAATAATACTAAGCAGAGGCACAAAATTAAAATTTTGACCTTCAACTCCTCGACCCTGATGATGAAGGGGTACTTCAATTCTAAACCATAGGAGTTGGCAATTTGGTGCTTACGGGTATGTAAAAATAATACCAAACAGAGGCACAAAATTAAAATTTTGACCTTCAACTCCTAAACCCTGATGATGCAGGGTACTGCAAGCCTGAGCCATAGAAGTTAGCCACCTGGTACTAACGTATATGTTATAAGATTACTAAGCAACAATATAAGATGAAAAATTTGACCTTCAACTCCTCAACCCTGATGATGGAGGGGTACTTCCAGAGGGGGCGCCCTGTTTGTATGAATTGTAAAAGTGTTTTATGTTTAATTTTTGTGAATATGTAGATGCACAAAGCAAACTTAGAGGCTTTATTTAAATACAAACATAAAAATATAGTCACTAAAAAGTGTAAAATAAAAACTTTTTAACAAAAAATATCTACCGACTTCCATGTCACAAAAAAGTAAAAAATAATTTAAATATATTTTGGTCTAGAACATACTCAGTACTTAGTACATAGTTCTGAAGTCGGTGCTCATATAGGACGTAGTTACCGTCGTCCAGCGAAATATGTCGAGCACCGACTTCAGGACTATGTACTAAGTACTGAGTATGTTCTAGACCAAAATATATTTAAATTATTTTTTACTTTTTTGTGACATGGAAGTCGGTAGATATTTTTTGTTAAAAAGTTTTTATTAATCTCAAACGCACTATTTAAAAATATTATGTGGCCAATGTCATTCTACAAACTGAGTCGACTCCAATAACATTTCATAATATTGACGACCCGCTTGGCGTAGCGGTTACCATACCGATCTGACGCGCAATGGGTCCCGGGTTTGATTTCCGGCCACACAGGTATCTGAATGATGAGTTTAAATTCAAATTCTGGGTCTAGGTGTTTGTGTATTCGCCTTGCGTCCATGGTACCCACGACATAGGAAAAAATCTTACTGTGGGGCTATGAGTGTAGAAAGCGTATAATATGTCCCAATTCGTCAAGCTGTGTATGCTAAAGAAATCGACATACATACATGCAAACATTCATCCAATCGCTTGTCAAACACTACCCTTCTTCTGACGCAGTCGGGTGTAACATAGAAATTTCAACAATTGGAGTAAAAAGTTTTTTTCAGTATATTCTCGAAGCTAACACCCTTGTGACCTATGACCTTAATCCCTTGCGGTAAAGGCAGATTCCAGACCAATTTGCGCGGTCGGTAATCAAACCATTTCCATTTCTCGTACTGGATCTACATTATGTATTACATAGTTGGATTTTGTAGCAATAATTCTTTGTTAAATTACTTCTTGCATTTTTTTTATTTTCCGTGGCCTGTTGAGAATTATGTCTTTTTAAATCTGATCGAAGTAGAAAAAACGAGCATGTAGTCCAACTGATGGTAGGTGGTCACTGCCGCCCATGGACATCTGAAAGCAACTTCCTTAGGACCGAGGACTATGATGGTCGCCTCATGTGAAAGAGTGCTGGCAACCACACCCTTCCATCGAAACGCAAGAAATGGTTCAAGCTAGAAATAGGTGTGGCGGTGGTACTTCCCCGGTCGAACTACACTAGTTCTACCACCTTCAATCACAGATGCGTTGCCACTCCCGAGGACTATGATGGTCGCTTCATATAAAAGAGTGGCTGAAAATGATCGTTGTTTATATTGTCACTACTTGTTTATATTGTACTAATAAAATTACCAGATGTGGGCTAGGCATATACCATCGTCAAGTACTAATTTTAAATAGAAAATTAATCCTCATTAGAGCCACCCATGGGCCACAAAACATTCTCAGTGGTCATCAAGTGGACTGTTTGCTCGGTTGTCACTTCAATTTTATGAAAAATAATAACGACTCGCTGATAACAGTCTGTCACAGCAGGTCGCTCGCTTATTAGTAAAAAAATGATTTGACAAGCTGTTTCTCTAGTTCGATCCTTGACCCAGGTATAAAAAATAAAATAAAAATATTTTATTGATACAAAACACATTCACATATGCTATTTACAAGGGCCCAGTACTTGGTTCGAGACATATGTTACAGGTACCCTGCTCATTCACCGAGACAAAGCTGATCAACAAAATATTTAAAACTAAAGTAACATTTTAAGCATTTAGTACTGACGACCCGCGTGGCGGAGCGGTTCCCATACGGGTCTGACGCGCAATGGGTCCCGGGTTCGATTCCCGGCCAGACAGGTATCTGAATGTTGAGTTTAGATTCGTGTTCTGGATCTGGGTGTTTGTGTATTCGTCTTGTATATCCATGGTACCCAACACAGGAGAAAACCCTACTGTGGGGCTATGAGTGTAGAAAGTGTGTATTTTTAAATATTCCATATCTTTCGTCGGTTTAAATATTTGTGTACTTGCTTGTTTGCAAGTATCAAGCTGACGATTAAGATAAAACATAAGAATATCAATTAGTGTATGTTTTTGTTTTTATAAAAAATTATGTCATTTTTACTTCACAAGAATTCCTAAAATTTTCATGAACACTGACTAAGAATTATTAAAGAAAGATGCCCTTTACAAAACAACTTTTAATAAGATAGAAATTCGTAGAACTACAATTTTTTACAGCTTGGTAAAATATGTAAGGGCACCTACTAGAGACTTCCCTTGAAAGTTTCTATTGACAAGATCATTTATTACTCTGCGGGTTATATCTAACTTTTTGTACCGTAATCGTAGACTTTGAATATCCGTCAATTTTAGACTAGGACTCTTGATTTCTTGAGGATGAATACAAGCTAAGTTAGGCTAAGTTAAATTTCTGACCATAAAAATCTTAATGATGATTCAAGATTTCGATTTTGAGTCTGAAAGCTTATGTATTCGTGTATATAAGTGTCCATAGCAATTACGTTACAAGAAACATCTTAGTATGGGGCTGTGAGTGAAGAAATATTTTTTTGATTCGATATTTATAAAGCGTTACCCTGCAGAAATTAGATTGTTTTCAAAAAATATATGTAACAAAAGGTCGGTTGTATAAATATGACACCGATGAGGTGGTTAAACACCACCTATGCTGAAATCTGGACTTTAAATTATATGAATAAATACCTGAAAAAGTATGTACCTTAATGACTTGCTGTTAATGGAACCAAATTGGAAATACACGGTGTATTACTCCAAACAGTTGTATATAGGTGCATAACAGGGTGTACTACTTCCACTTACAAACAAATACTTATATACTTACATACTTACCCACAAACATTGTAAGTTAAATAAAAGCTTTTATTAAATAACACAGTTCACAGTTGGCTAAAATTGTTAAACTTGAATAATTGTACAATTATACACTTACATTGGAACACTCTTAGCCTCACACTAGAATTTTCTCCTGTGCCATGGGTACCAGGGACACACGTAAAACGAATACACAAACACCCAGACCCAGAACATGAATCTAAACTCATCATTCAGATACCTGTCTGGCCGGAAATCGAACCCGGGACCCATTGCGCGTCAGACCGGTATGGTAACGGCTCTGAAACGCGGGTCGTCGGCATATTTTAAGCGTTTTTTTTATATATTTTTTTATAACTGATGGTAAGTGGTCACTGTCGTTCATGAACATCTGTAAATGATTTTATGCGCACTGCACAAAAACAAACACAGATGCATTGATACTTCGAGGCATAAACGGTCAGAACTAAAAGAGAGCTGCCGAATTCTCCCACCAATCCCCAAAAAACTGAATGATATTAGAAATGTATATGGCAGAGGTACAAAACCTAAAATCTCCTTCTTTTTTGAACTCGCATAAAACGCAAACGTGTAGCGAAAACTACGCCACAGGAGTTATTTCTAACGTTGAATAAAGTTTACAGGAGCATATTGTATCCGAGAAGATATTTCACTGCTATGTTCATAAAGAGCAAAAGAGCATACGTGAGGACGCTCGCGTATCAAAAATGTATGATTCTAAAATGTTTTCACTAGCGAAGATGCTTTAGTAGCTGTCCTAAGTTTTCAAGTCTGGTGTATGCGTAGTGTTACATTGACATGTTGAAGTACTAATTGTACCTGTTGATATGCATATTTTTATAAAATTTAAGTAGCAAATGAGCATGCAGTCCACCTGAATGTAAATGGCAACTGCCGCTCATGGCTACCAGTAAGCACCTTCATATAGAACATCGCTTCTACCTGGAATCAATCATAGATGCGTTGCTTCTCTCGAGGACAAAGATGGTCGCCTCATATAAAAGTGAGTCGTCAACCGCATCAATGGATACGCAAGAATTGCTTCATGCTGGAAATAAGTGTAGCGGTGGTACCTCCTCTATGATTCTACCACATGGTATAATCACTACGTAGTATAAAACAAAGCGCTTCGCGCTGTCTGTCCTTATGTATGCGTAGATCTTTAAAAGTACGCTACGGATTTTAACGCAGTTTTTTCAATAGATAGAGTGACACATGCATAATATAGTAGAGGAACACTGATAATTTTAGATTTTTGACTTTTAGGCGGAACGAAGTTTGGCGGGTCAACTAGTAAGTAATATAATTTTGTTATAGGGAGGAAATACGTTTGTGATATTGTTTTATAATATAGAAGTAGCAATTAGCATGCAGTCGAATTTGTGGTGAGCGTGCACTACCGCCCATGTATATTTTTTAGCAACTCCAGGTGTCGGCGACTCATCTAATTAGATTAAGTTCCTTTATGTATGATAAGAATAAGATAATTGTATTATGAATAAGTCTTAAGAAATACGTTACGAATTTAGTTAAGAGAAATGTTTTTGAAGTGTTCATTATGATAGAATCACAACAGACTCAAGCTATGATTATAACACGATATGAAAGAGATGCAAGATGTAAATAGAGATAGAGAATAGGTTTAAGAAAATTGTATGGAAGTATTATGTAAATCATATGTTTGTTATAATTTTTGATAGTTCTAATTAAGTTGTATTGTTATAATTAGTGTAGATCGATAGGTTAAGAATTCCTCTACATTTTTATGTACAATAGATAAGGATAAGGTTTAGAGCTTAGGAGTTATTAAGGAAAATAAGTATAGGATAAGACAAAATTGCTATGTTTTTACGATGTTTTTTATGAATAACTTTTTTGTCCTTCTAGATATAAGAATAAGAATTGTATGGCTTTATAGATCTTTTTAAGACGAATGTAACGATGTATGACACATGTATGTAAGATTTTGGGAAGAAATAAAGATTTAGCCGGACATGGGTCAGCCAAAGTGAAAATTAGGTCGAAATGTTAGGCAATATGGGCTTAGAGCCGTGCGGCTCTCTTTAAGGTAATGCCGAAGGGCAGCGGACCAGGCGGGTTTTTAGCTGCGAACATTCCGCGCGTTCTGAATCAACCCCGGAAATTTCAACCCCCTGTATTGGAGTGAAAAGTGACGAAAAAGTGATTGGCTGGATTGCGGTGCCTTATGGATGCAGTGCCCTTTATTTGGATCACAGTGACCTAAGGATTGCAGTGCCAAAGGAATTTGCAGTGTAAACTGGATTGCAGTGCCGTCGAGTTTAGCTGGAACGGAGTGGAGACCTACGCAGGAACCAACCGTCCAGTGGAGCGAGACAGGTAAGCCCAGTGTACCTCTCTTTCACACTTTTTCCATCCTACCCTCCGCAAAGTTCATTTCGGGGAGTGAGCAGGACGGCACCATCGTGTGCCTTCGATCACTTGTCCCTTTCTTGGAGAAAGGGTGTAGTGCCGGAGAGACCGCGCGCAACTGAATACCGTCGTCAGTCGCTGGCGCCACTCGCTGGGCTTTGCACCAGCGCAATCAACCCGGTGGGGGATGGCCGCGCGGCGACAGAAGAAACAAGAGGAGGAGGAGATGCGCCGGTCCTCCGGCGCTCCCCATCCAAGTACGAGCAGGGATGAGGGTAGGCGCGTGATGGTGCGCGACTTGTTCGCGCCCCGGAACGTACTACCACCCCCTGCGGAGGAGCCCCTGCACTCAATGTTTGTGCAAGGGGGCAGAAAGAGGGGTGCACGAAGAGGCTACCCGCGTGAGGTGTTCCCGCCCACCACCGGAGGCCCACCCGTGCACCAGGTAAACCCGACGGCAGAGGAGGAGATGGCCGAGGAAACAGGAGCCCTTCAAGGCGGCGACATGCCCGGTCTGGAGGCCGACGAGATAGGACCGCTGCCGACTCAACGTGATGAAGCGTCTGCACCATCAACAACACCTCGGAGGGTGAGTAAAATCCCACGACGGGTCTCGCCCTCCGACGCACTAATAGAAAGACCCGCGAAGGTGCAGACGCTGGAAGCCGCGAGACCGCCAGCAAGAGGGGAGTCCTCATCAGAATATGAGGACAGCGTGGAGGAGCAGGTGCCAGGGGCAGAAACTGTTGCTGCTGTGTCGCCAAGGCCGGTAAGGCATAGGACACCCCCGCGATCCCCCTCCCCATCCCCCCAGCCCCCGAGGGCACCCTCCGTCGAGGCCGGCCTCGACTCGACGTCGTATGTGGGTCTAGCATCGACCGAGTCACCGTCCGGCCGGACGGAGACAACCGCGACCCGTACCATTCCCGCCCAGCACCCCACCCCTCCCTCCCCGGACGCTCGCAGTAACGATTATATCGCTATAGACGAAGTTAGGGACAGGGAAGGTAGAGTTACGGTCTCACCAGGTAACGTGAGGCAGGGACTCTCATATGCTGCGGCATTGTCAACTCAAGCACCCCAGAGTGCTTCACCCACCCCAACCCCGGCTGCTGTATCAGCGCCGAGCTCACACGCCGTTGGTGGGCCCTCCCAAGGGCCTCAAGGCGGCGACAGGCCAAAGGGCTACCCCCCCATTGTGGTGGAGCGCATGCCCAACTGGCCGCAGCACTTTGAAGTGCTGCACGCCCGATTGGGTCGTGCACCGAGCGCACGACCGTATGGAAGGGGGATACGCTTCCTCCCCCAGACACCCGAAGAGTACAGGGTAGTTCAGGCGTACCTGACCGCCCTGTCGGACACAGAGCCGGACCTCTCTTGGTTCTGTTATACCCCACGGGAGGACCGTCCCACTAAGGTGGCTGTACGAGGACTCCCGGGGGATACGAACCCGGAGAGGGTGTGCGGGGCGCTCAGGGCGCGTGGATTCCCTGTACGCTTCGCCACCTACATCCCGCCTAAGAAGGGACGCCCGGGATGCACGTTCCATGTGCAGTTGGACCACATGGAGCAAGAGCAACTCGCTAGCCTATACCGGGTAAACGAGTTGCTGTATATGCCGGGAATAATTGTTGAGGCATGGAGGGGCCGCGATGGCTTGGCGCAGTGCCACCGCTGCCAGGGCTTCGGCCATGCCTCATATAATTGTTTCCGGCGCTCCAAGTGCGTCCGGTGCGCAGGGCCGCATGCAGCCCGGGACTGCCCACTCCCGCGAGACGCTCCAGGGCGCTGCGCTAACTGCCAGGGGGCGCACAAAGCCAATGATAGGCGGTGTGCGTTCCTCAGGCGGGTGGCGCGGCGCCGGAACGTCCCGCTTCACCCTCCCATTCCCGGCCCTCGCCAAGAGCGGGGCGCTGCACCCACCCGCCCAGTAACCACTTCTGGAGGTCGTGCGCCGCCCACCGCAAGGGGAAACCAGGTACGATTTGTGGAGGAGTACGCGACCACTGCCGGTGCCTCTCTCATGGCTCCGGCTCGGGACGCGGCGGATGCGCGCCGTGAAAAGCAGCGTAGACGACGTGTCCTGAAAAGGCAGCGAAGGAAGGCGGCTCGGCGGGTGCCCCTCGCCGAGTCGACCCCGCAACAGGAGGAGCAAACACCATCCGCTCCAGAGACGCATCCGGCAGTGGTCGTGACCCCCACCGCGGCGGAAGTGCCGGCGCGGACGCGGGCAACACCTGCGGCTGCGCCGGCGCGTCCGAAGCGCAAAATCGCCAAACACCCCACCCGTGCCCCTCCCACAGCTCAGCCTGTCGCCGAGGCGGGCACAAGCCGGGAACCGCAGAGGCGGTCGACAATCGAGGATCCTCAGGAGCCCCCGACCCCCCGTCCCCGCAGTTCCCTCACACCCATCCCCGTCGTGCGGCCCTTTCGGGCCCTCGGGCTGGACACGCCCGCTGAGGTGCTCGTCACCGCCGCTCAGGCAATCAGCGAGGTCGTTGCCCAGCACCCGGACCTTATTGCGGCCGTACGGCGAATCATTACCGACCTCCTCGGGATACAGTGCGGCGTCCCTTCGGGTGCTGTACTGGAACCCGGGAGGGGTTAAATCCCATCTGCATGCGCTGCGTGGTCTCGTACGGGAGCAAGACATTCATGTAGTGCTCCTGGGCGAGACTAAGCTGCGCGCAGACCTCGATTTTAGACTGCCTAACTATCATGTATATAGGCGCGATGAAGTATCGCCTGCGGGCATGGCCTATAGAGGCACCGCGGTCGCGGTACGGAGCGACCTTATACATGAGGAGTTGTCCCACCCGCCATTCGCGCATACTCGCTCCATCGGGGCAGTGGTGAGGGTGGCGGGAAGGGACCTGCGGATCTATGCGGCTTACCGCCCGCCAGGTTCCCTCTTTGACCCGCAGGACATCAGTACCATCATGGATGGTGATACCCCGACCTTAGTGGCTGGCGACCTCAACGCCAAACATTTGGCGTGGGGATCCAGAGTCGTCAACCCAGTGGGACGGAGGTTGTACGAAGACGCCGAGGCAAAGGGATATGAGGTACAGGGACCCGAGGCACCCACCCATATCCCCTCGGCCGAGTCACACCAACCAGATGTCCTAGACATAGTACTCCACAGGAATCTCCCGTGTCCAGTCCATGTGGAGGTGCTGTATGAACTGGACACACCGCACCTCCCCATTTTAGCCGTCCTTGGCCTCGGGGCGGCATGTGTCGAACCCCCCAGGCTCCGCAGCAAGACGGACTGGGATAAGTTCACAAATTTAGTACCTACAATTAAGTTCAGCGGCGCGCTCTCCTCCGTAGAGGGGGTCGAAGCCGCATCCGAGGTAGTACAAACCTCTATTAAATTAGCCTTGGCGGCTTCGACCACACAGCACCCTGTGGAGGCGCGCCGCTATAATACACCGATCCCAGTCCGTCTTAGCGACATGCTCGCTAAGAAACGCAGGCTGCGCGAGCTCTGGGCGCGAACACGGTGCCCCCGGGTCAAGCGCGAGTTAAACGCTTTGGCGGAGCGGTTGTCTGCTGAGATGGCGGAGTTGCGAGGGACCACCTGGGAGACGAGAGTCGACCAGGCTGGTGAGTCGCAAACGTCGCTCCATCATCTGAGCAGACAGCTGACCCGATCCAAGTTGCCAACCTCCCCCCTCCTAGATGGCGAGGGGAGGAGGGTAACTTCAGCGAAGGACCGCGCGGAGATCCTTGCCGAGTACATGGAAGAGCAATTCTCGCCTCATCCAGCAGCACCGTCTGTCTCCGACCACCACGAGCACGTGGAGCGCAGAGTAGGGGAGTTCCTTAGTGGCCCGACACCGGCACTCGAAGGGATAGAGTTTATCTCTCCCACGGAGGTAAGGAAGGCGGTCATGCGTCTACCCAGACGCAAGGCTCCAGGTCACGATGGAATCCCCAACGCGGCGCTAAGCATGCTCCCGAGGAGGGCCTTGGTCGCAGTGACTAGGCTCTTCAATGGGATCCTGCGCACAGGTCACTTCCCGACCATCTGGAAGTTAGGGAAGGTAATTGTACTCCCGAAACCGGGGAAAGACCGCCGTCTCCCGGGCAACTACCGCCCCATAACGTTGCTATCGACCACAGCAAAGCTGTTTGAGAAGCTGGCGTTGAAGCGAATGCAACCCTTCCTTAATATAAGGGAGGAGCAGTTCGGCTTCCGCGCCGGCCACTCAACGACGCTACAGCTGACGCGAGTACTCCATCATCTAGCATACGAGCTCAATTACGGGCGTCATACGGTCGGCGTCTTTCTCGATATAGAGAAGGCGTTCGATCGTGTGTGGCACGCGGGGCTCGTATTCAAAATGATGGAGCTGCACGCGCCGGTGACGCTGGTACGGTTGATAGCTTCGTTTTTAAGTGAGCGGCAGTTCTACATTTCGGTTGAGGGCATAGCCTCAGACCCTAGACCCATACGTGCAGGAGTCCCGCAGGGAAGCTGCCTCTCGCCGTGGCTCTACGCGCTCTACACTAACGACATTCCCACCCTTCACGGTCACCTGGAGGACTGGGAACGTGACGTTACGCTCGCGTTGTTCGCAGACGACAGTGCGTACTTCGCGTCAGCCCGTCGAGCTGACATTGCTGCCAGGAGGATGCAGCGGTTACTCGACCTGTTACCTGTGTGGCTGGATAAGTGGCGCATGGCTGTCAATGTCGGTAAGACAGTCGCAATACTTTTCAGCCGCAAGCGTATCATGCCCGCGCCGCTACGGATCCGTGACACGGATGTAGCTTGGCAGACAACAGTTAAGTACCTAGGATGTAGTATCGATCGCTCGCTGCACATGATCCCGCAGGTGGAGGAATCCCTCCGCCAGGCCAGAACGGCCCGAGCGATGCTCCGACCGGTACTACATTCTAGGCTACCATTAAGAACGAAGCTGATGGTCTACAAGACCTACATTCGTTCACGACTTACCTACGCGGCGCCGGCATGGTACGCGTTGGTATCAAGGTCGAACCGCCAGCGTCTCCAGGTGCAGCAGAACCTAGCCTTGCGAGTAATCGTAGGGGCTGGTCGCTACGTCAGGAACGACGTGTTGCGGCGCGACCTCAAGATCGAGACGGTCGAGGAGTTTGTGGTCCGCCTAGCTCGTTCAATGTATGAGCGAGCGGAGGCTGGACCACATATACACCTAAAGGGGTTCGCGCCTCTTCACGATCGACCACCTGGGGGGCGGCCGCTCCCGCGGGAGCTCCCTGGCTTGGCGACCTCCGACCATCAGGAGGACGACCGTCGGCTCGTAAGCGACGCCCAAGTACACCGCACCACCCACTAAACAGTGGGGATGGTAAATATCCTTTACACTTGTATATAAAATTATAATGTTTTTATTAACATTTTAATATTATATATAAATGTTAAAGATCCGGGAGGTATTCGACTTCCTTGAGAATTGCCCGGGTAAAGAGGGTACCCCTCGAGGCCCGAAATTCCCTACCCACCGCCCTTATGTTGACATTGCCTTAGCATATGAGAGACCCGGAGGGTATGACGTCCCACGTAACGTAACGTAACGCTGCGAACATGGTTTGCGTTCGGTGCTGTAGCTCCCTGGACCTGTGCTCCGAAATCCTACCCCGAGAACGTGATCGTCCCTCGCCCAACACCACCCCTTTCATGGGAAAGGGCCCCGGTGTTGGGTATCGGCTGCGCGGCATAATCGGCCTAGAAATAGGAACACAAAGTGAGGAAGAGAGAAGACCCGCCTACCCTCCATAATGGAGAGAAAGAGAGGCGAAGAGAGAGACAGACGAAAATCTGCATCTACCCTCGCCGACCCTTCACAAAAGAGGGACGGAAGATCGGCGAGGGAGATGGAAGATAATTCAAGAATACCCTCGGATATGGACCTACCCCCGGTGCGGCGCATAATTTCGCGGAATATTTTTACGGGTTCTCGCGAAGCGGTGGCGCCGGAAATAGAAGCCCAACTCACAAAAGCCATAGAAAGGCGCGGCACAGGGCGGCCGGTAAAATTCGCAGATCAGCCTCGGCGAACCGGCGAATTAACGAACCGACCTTCCAAAAAACTGCGCCAACCTTCGAGTTCGCCGGAGAGTGTGCAACTGCCGGCGAAGGCGATGAGGATAGAAGTAGAGGAGGAGGAATCGTCTCCCGCCGCCTCGGATGCCTCGGACGAATCCGAATACGAAGATAGCAGAGAGGACGGGACCGGAGCGACCGTTGCTGCTGCTGAGCCTGCCAACTCGGTGAGTCGAACCAAAGTTTTTAGGTCGCCTCCACGCTCACCAACACCATCGAATCCGTCGCCGGGGGGCATGACCGTGGACGCTGGGCTGGACTCGACGTCATACCGCGGTCTGGCGTCAACGCCGTCACCGGCGCCCAGGGCCATGTCACCCACGAACCAGTCGCCGAGCCCCGTGGCAGAGTCGTCACGGCTGGGGTCGTATCAGGAACCCCAGCCATCGACATCCTACGCCGCGGTGTTGACGGCGCCTGCGCCGCCCCAACCACCACCACCTGCGCAAGGTAAAACACCACCCCAACAGGTCTCGAGTGCCGCAGCAGCCAGCAAGGCGTACCCTCCCTTAGTGGTCGAGCGGTTGCCGAACTGGCCCGTTCACTTCGCGGCGCTGAGGCAGAAGCTGGGTCACGCTCCCAACGCGCGACCCTTTGGTAAGGGCATAAGGTTTTTACCTCAGGCGGCAGACGAGTACCGGATAGTCCAACGGTACCTAACGGACTTATCCGCTACGGAACCGGGACTCTCCTGGTTCTGTTACACGCCGCAGGACGACCGCCCCACAAAGGTGGCGGTCAGAGGACTGCCGGCGTCGACGGACCCAGACGGAGTCACCAACGCCCTGAAACGGCTTGGATTTCCGGCTCGATTTGCACGCCACATACCACCGAGGCGAGGTAAGCCCGGCTGCGTGTACTACGTGCAGCTGGACCGGATGGCCGAAGCTGAGCTCGCGCGCCTCTATGGGGTGAACGAGCTCATGTTTATGCCGGGGGTAGTGATCGAGGCGTGGAGGGGTCGTTTCGGCCCCCCCCAGTGCCACCGTTGCCAAGCAGTGGGGCACTCCTCGGTCAACTGCCACCGGCCGGCTAGATGCGTCCGGTGCGCGGGGTCGCACGTAGTCGGGGACTGCCCCGAACCTAGGCACGCGACTCCGAAGTGCGCCAACTGCCAGGGGGCCCACTCGGCCAACAACAGGACGTGTGGGTACCTCAGGAAGATGGCGCGCGTAAGGGGAATGACCGTCCCGCCGCCCAGACCGACTGCTCAAGCGCCCGGAAAGCAGCCGCCACTGACCACTAGGGAGCCGGTCCCTACGAGAGTCGTGGAGGAGTTTGCTCAGACCGAGGGCGCATCACTCATGGCCCCAGCCAACCCCCCTGCTGCACGCGGTAACGCACGCGGTAGGAAGGGGAAAGGCAAGAAGAGACAGCGGAAGTCGACGGAGCCAGTGGAAACACCAGCCGAGTCGGCTCCGCTGCATAAACCTTCGGCGGTGGATGAACCGCGCCCATCGGTGAGCAGCGTTAAGGCAGCCACCACCACCAAGGCTGCCTTGGCAGTCCATCCGCCATCTCCTCCAGCAGCGACTCCGGCACTGACTGCTGCGCAGGCACCCCTCTCCAAAAAGGGGAAGGGGAAAGGTAAGCGGTCGCGGAGGGAGCCTGAGGTCCAGGTAACTCCTGTGAGCCCCCAACCGACTCCTCTCCCCAGATCCAGCCTCACTCCCACACCTACTCCTCGCCCCCTACAGGCCCTGGGGATTGATACGCCGGCCGATGATCTGGTGGCGGCTTTAGCAACCATCAGTGAGGCTATTGCGCGGTACCCAGCGCTTGTAGGCACCCTTAGGAGGATTATCTCCGACACTCTCGGGTTCCAGTATGGCAGCGCATCTTAGGCTTTTGTACTGGAACGCGGGAGGCGTTACCCAACACCTACCGGAGCTGAGGCGTCTCGTCCGGGAGCAGGACGTTCACGTGCTCCTCTTGGGCGAGACGAAGCTGCGACCGGGCCTGGACCTCGCGGTTCCCAACTACGCCGTGTACCGACGCGACGAAATAGCGCAGTCGGGCTACCCGTACAGGGGCACCGCAATAGCGATTCGCCGCGATGTGGTGCACGACGTACTCCCACTGCCCCCGTTCACAGTCACACGCTCCATTGGGGCTGTGGTCAGTGCGGGGGGTCGGGAACTGCGACTGTTTGCCGCCTACAGACCGCCTGAATCCCGCTTTGACCCGCAGGACATACACACCATCCTGGGCACCGGCGCTGCGACCTTACTGGCTGGCGACCTCAATGCCAAGCATAAGGCTTGGGGATCCAGACTCGCCAATCCAGTGGGACGTAAGCTGTACGCGGACTCCGAGGAGGTAGGCTACGAGGTGATTGGGCCAGAATCGCCTACGCATATCCCCTCGGACGAGTCCCGGTGTCCTGATGTCCTGGACATTGTGCTCCATAGGGGTCTTCGCTGTCCTGTCCATGTGGAGGTGCTGTATGAGCTGGACACGCAGCACCTCCCCATCTTGATCACGCTTGGCCTAGGGGCCGAATCAGTGGCCTTTCCGCGCCACACCCGAAGGGTGGACTGGAGAGCATTCCAAGCCACCATGGGAGACGTTAAAATCTCCCATGCGCTAGATACGCCGGAGGGAGTGGAAGCGGCATCCTGCGCCTTCTCGGCTTCGGTCCGGGAGGCGCTGGATGCGGCGACCACTCTTCAACCGAAGAATAATAGACGCGCAAGGCTCCCAGTCCGCCTGGAGGAAAAACTTAGAAAAAAGCGCGCACTGCGACAGTTATGGGCACGCACCCGCTGCCCCCGGGTCAAGCGTGAACTGAACAACTTGGCGGAGGGGTTGGCTGTTGAGATGGCGGAGTACCGTGGCGCCACCTGGGACGCGAGAGTGGACCAGGCAGGCGAACACGAGACCTCACTCTACCATCTCACCAGGCAGCTCACCCGGGCCAAGACAACCGTCTGCCCCCTTCTAAATGGAGAGGGCAGGCGTTGTTACCAGCCCAAGGACAGAGCGGAGATCCATGCGGAGCATCTTGAAGAGCAATTCTCTCCACACCCCGCAGCCGCTGCCGCCGCTGAACATCACGAAGCCGTGGAGGCAAGAGTAGAGGACTTCGTCCGTTGCCCGACACCGCCACCCCAGGGAGTGGAGTTCATCTCGCCTTCGGAGACGCGGAAGGTCGTCTTGCGTTTACCCAAGCGCAAGGCGCCAGGCATAGACGGAGTTCCTAACCTGGCACTGGCAATGCTGCCGAGAAGGGCCATGGTTGTCATGACCAGGCTCTTCAACGGCATCCTCCGCACGGGCCACTTCCCGACCAACTGGAAGTTGGGGAAGGTAATCGTTCTCCCGAAGCCGGGGAAAGACCGCCGTCTCCCGGCCAGCTACCGACCCATCACGCTCCTGCCCACCATAGCAAAGCTTTTCGAGAGGCTGGCGTTGAAGCGACTGCGTCCGTCACTTAATTTAAGGGACGAGCAGTTCGGCTTCCGCGCCGGTCACTCGACTACGCTGCAGCTGACGCGGGTGATCCACCATCTTACAGACGAGTCCAATTACGGTCGACACACGGTCGGCGTCTTCCTCGATATCGAGAAGGCGTTCGACCGCGTATGGCACCCGGGCCTCGTCTTTAAGCTGTTGGAGTCGTCCGTGCCGGCGCTATTGGTGCGGCTAGTGGCGTCCTTTTTAGATGGGCGGCAGTTCATAGTATCGGTCGAGAACGTAACCTCAGACCCCCGCCCCATACGTGCTGGAGTGCCTCAAGGTAGCTGCCTTTCGCCGCTGCTCTATGCTCTCTACACCAACGACATTCCCACCCTTGAAGGTCACCTCGAGGAGTGGGAGCGTGACGTGGAGCTCGCGTTGTTCGCGGACGACAGCGCGTACTTTGCGTCCTCGCGTAGCCCGTTACTGGCTGCTCGCCGGATGCAACGCTTGTTGGATCTGATGCCCGAGTGGCTGGACAAGTGGCGCATGGCCGTCAACGTCGGTAAGACGGTGGCGACACTGTTCAGCCGTAAGCTCAAGATGCCGCCGCCGCTACGTTTCCGTGATCGGGAGGTAGCTTGGCAGCCTAAAGTTAGGTATCTGGGATGTTACATCGATCGCGCGCTGCGCATGGGACCTCAGGTGGACCACGCGATCCGACAGGCCCGTGCCGCGCGTGCGATGCTCCGACCGGTGTTGGCATCTCAGCTACCGACCCGCACCAAACTGAAGGTCTACAAACTATACATCCGATCGCGGTTAACCTACGCGGCACCAGCATGGTACGCATTGGTGTCAGAATCCAACAAGCAACGTCTCCGCGCACAGCAGAACCTGTCTCTTCGCATGATCGTAGGGGCGGGCCGCTATGTTCGGAACGACGTGTTGGAGCGCGACCTTAGGGTTAAACCCCTGGACAGGTTTGTGGGTCAGTTGGCGCGACGTATGTACGATCGCGCTGACAATGGCCCACACTCCCATCTGAGAGGTTTCGCGCCCCTGCACGCTCGACCGCCCGACGGGCGCCCGCTCCCTCGTGAACTCGGGGGGCAGGTCTCCTCCGACGACCAGGAGGGCTAAGTCTGCTGGAGCAGCCCAGCATAGGTCCGAGGACCAAAGGCTGCACCGTTGCCTAACGGCAGCACACAACACCGGTGGGCGGTGTACCCACTGAGGGAATTGCCCGGGTAAGGAGGGATTCCTCGAGGCCCGCAGACCCTGCGCCACGCGGCGACGTCATCGCCGAGGCGTAGGATGTTATTTCATTAGGCATTAGGCACTGCGAACATGGCCTCCAGAGAGAAGCAATACCAAGAAGAAAAAGAAGAAAGAAGACTCCGAAGAAGAAAGAAGACTCTGAAGACTCAAGACTGAAGATTGAAGACTGGAAACTCTGCAGGACGGAAGGACCTTCTGCAGCAGGAAGAAAGAAGATTCTCCGCGACAGAAGAGCGAAGGATATTAGGGCTAGGCAAGGGGGATTAGGGCTAGGCTTTGGCTGGTCCACTACGGCTTAAACAGATAACGTCATTCTTGTTTCTTTTAAAAACGTCTCCTCCCCCCGCACCTACCCCCCGCACCCTCTACATCGACGCGGCAAGAGAACGGCGCAACTCCCCGACGCGAAGTACACACACGAGCGGGCTTCCGGCGCCGGACGAGCGAAAGTCCGTCCGTTACAACATCACGCCCGCACCCCTCCGTCGCGGTAAGAGCCGTCGGTGAGGACTCGCTTTAGCCGACGGACGCGCCTGCGCACTCACGACAACGCACGTGGGGCGCACGGCACGCACGCCCCGCGACACCAGGTAAGATTAGTCTTGCAGCTCATGTATTAAGTAATATTCAATAAGTTGTTGGAGTTGGGATTTTACCGCACTAAAAGGGTGGCCGACCTCAGCGCTACAAAGAGGATTCCGGGATCTCCAAAGGAACGCAACTTGAGTCCTGTGAACGCGTTGTTCCATCGGGCTCCGCCCAGGTGAGCGGGTGGGCCCACCGCTCCGTCTGGTCTTTACGACGTTATGCGACCACACCTACCACCGTTCTTCCCGGGGTCGTCTAATCGAACGGTACGAGCTCCCACTCTAGCCACCCGCAACCCCGGAAGCCCCTTTTAGTCGCCTCTTACGACAGGCAGGGAATACCGTAGCCCTTTTCCAATTCCGGAACTACAGGGACGAGGTCTTTATTACAACTTAACATTATTATTTTTTTATGCCATTACCTTGAACCATCCTTCGAAATTAGCCGAAAATATTGCAAAAACGAAATAAAAAACGCATAATATATCGTGTTACCAGTCACATATTAAAATTGATAAATTCCGTTAATACAAAACCCCATAATTTACGAATGTACCTTAATTTTATCTCCTTCCAAGTTCTAGGATATTAATTTTGCATGCAATTTTCAGGTTCTAGTTTAGTTTTTGTCTGCGTGCTCAGTCAGTCGAGAAGCTAATCTTCTTTGAATCGTTTTATCCAGTTTTAAAACGTACATTAGAACATGATATAGCTCACAAGATGCCGCTCTAAATAAACTAGATGGATGATTTTTTCTAATATTTTCCTCGGATCTTGTTAACTAAGAGTTAGCTGGCAACATTTTAGACAACTACAAGCCTGCTGCGTCTGAAAGGCGTTAAGTGGCGAAGCATGTTAGCGTCTACTGCGGTTGCATGAACGTAAGTGTACGTAATATAAGCCGTATAATAATACTAGTTGATGTCCGCGACTTTGGACGCACATATTATAAAAACTAGTCACCCGTCGCACCGGTCGAAATTCGACCGTAATTTAAATTAATTAAACTGAACTTCCTATTGTCCAAAGTAGTACGAATATTTTTCAAATTCAAATAAAATTTCAAGTAATTTTGAACGTACCCGTTAAATATAAAAAGAGGTTTAATTAGCTACGCTGCATTTAAAATCAATATCGGGTATTTTGACAAAGACACTGACATTTCTGACGTTACGTGTTTTCATAGTAAGACATTGAACGTTCTATTTCGTTTATTATTTATGTTTGTGACAAATGCACGGTAGTGTGTGTAATGTGTTTTTAGTTGATTTAATGTATATTATACGTATTATATGAAAAAATATTAACATAACCGTGCAAAATTTCATACTAATCCGTCCGCGCCATATTACTTAAAAATGAGTCACAGGTTTTTACTTCACGTATTAATATAATAATAACGTCTATTTAACTGTCTCTATCGTGAGTCAAGGAGAGAGTTGGTGGATTAGTCGTGGTTCCAAGGTCCGACTCCTAGGCATGCATCGTTTTTTAATTAGGTATATGCATAGGTATCTACTTGAAAAACTATGACTTCTTTACGGTGAAGAAAAGCAACATGCTTTTATAGAAACCTATTTTTTTTATCTAATTGAAGTAGCAAACGAGCGTGCAGTCCACCTGATGCTAAGTTGTCACTGTCGCCCATGGACATCTGTAAGCAACTTCATATACATAGAACATGAGCTTGATAACTTATAATAAAGCGACCGATGTGGTTGACAATTCCTGTTTATGTCTCCTACTCGATACTAGATGGCACTAAAAAAGATCTCCGATTCAGAATTAACTTCCGAAGGAAGTTTAAGTTTCAAGTTTCTTTTTCATTGTATTATTTACAATAATGTAATAATATGATCATAATAGATTATGTGTAATTGTGTTTAGAAATAAATAAATTATGTAACTAATTATAATCACATTTATACTTTGATTTGAATATTTTAATAATTATATGTACCTCAAGTGATTTACAAGTAATGTGTTTATTGTTGTTTTTGTTTTATAAATAATAATTCAATAATTATAAAAAAATATATTATTTGAGATGGTTCTTATTTAAATGTTTTAACTTGTGTCAATTAATATGATGGTAAAAATAAACAATGAGTAAATTTGATTCATTACCAAAAACTTAATTTGAGATTGATCTAAATTGCATTTTGATTGGATAATAATTTTAATAACAAATTTATTAAAATTAGACCTATTAAATAAATGTTAAGACTTTTGGAATAATGATAATAAGCTTCTAATTGTGTTTTAACACAATATTTGAATATCACACATGGAGATTATTAAAGTACTAAATATTTATTGAGAGATAATGTATCCTTGTTTTTGATTGGTTCACATTGTGTGTAAGAGGGGCTACAATCCAGGGAGTATAAAAGGGGGCTGCAAAATTAGGAAATTATTCAGAACGAGACGAGACTAACAGCTACTACGTAAGTTAAGTACTTTAATTGTATTATACCTATTGTGTTCTAATTGCTGTATTTTTATGTACCTACATGTTTAACATTCCCATTCACTATGTTCTATTTATTTTAGGGCTAGGTTTGTCCATTTAATGTAAAATATATTTTTAAGTTACTACATGTATAAAATTCCTATTCACTATGTTCTATTGATTTTATGACTATGCTCGTCCACTTCATGTAAAGTTTTTATTCATTTAGTATTGATTAATTCAGTTTAGATTGTTTATTGTATTGTATACTAATAAATTGATACATATGTTATAATACTATCGTTTTCTTTAATATTTTCCTAACACATTAGATTTCATTATATAGCTTTGTCCTTTAATAGAACTAGGTACACTAGTATTTTCTAACAAGCTCTATCTGAAGTCAATCACAGATGTGTTGCCACTCCCGAGGACTATGATGATCGCCTCATATAAAAGTGTACCGGCAACCTTACCCTTCCACTGAAACGCAAGAAATGCTTCACGCTAGAAATAGGTGTGGCGGTGATACTTCGTAGTTAACACGTAGTTAACGCGTAGAATACTCATTACGGTGGTAGACGTGACCGAAGCGGACGAAGCAGCGGGAATATTCTAGTATAGAATATTTTAAATGTTGTAGGTACATCTTTTCTACCATAGGCACTTAAAAGGTAAATATTGTATTACGCAATTAGTATGCAAAGTCCCAGTATTTGTAATTTAGATATTAACAATAACTTTAATCAGAATGTACTTTGATACAGTTAAACTACAAAGAAAGTTTACTATCTTTTTAAAATAAGCCGTATTTCAATAGTATTTTTATATAATAACAAAATTACAGTCTATAATATTTTAAGAGATAATTGAGATGAATTTAGAAATTTGTTTATATTTGCGTGTAAATAAACTCGAAAAGACTTTATGTAATCCATTTTTGGTTACACGGCGGAATCTAGTCTGAGAGCTGACTCACTAGTACCCACCTCCCAGTTTTTTTATTTGATAGTTGATATAGGGAAACATCACTACGGTGGATATATATATATATATATATATATATATATATATATATATATATATATATATATATATATATATATATATTTTCTTTTGACACATCGAAAGCATTACACACAGACATTTACAATAATAACTTACTCTTGAGAAAACTGGTGTACATGCCAATTATGGATGCGTACATCGTTCGTTAGAGTAGATGTGGTTGTTATCTTATGTTAAATTATAAATTGTATTATAAAAAAAGAAGTGTAAAATATAAGTAAGTTACTAAGATAAATATGACAAACTTATTTTGATTTACATTATCGTTATAAAGCTAAATGAACAAATTGGGTATACAGTCAACTTTATGACAAGTGATCACAGCCGCTTATGAAGATATTTAGCGGACTTCATATAGAACAAGCGTTCTATCTGAAGTCAGTCGAAGACACGCTACTATTAGAACTAAGAGGGTCATCATATCTATCTGCAGTACATTTTACCACACTTTTTTTTTCAGTTGGACTGTCACAACATAGTATAAAACATAGTCACTTCCCACTGTCTGTTCCTATGTATGCTTAGATCTTTAAAACTACGCTACGGATTTAATTTAATTTAATTTATTTAATGCAGTTTTTTAATAGATAATAGTGATTCAAGGGAAAGGTTTTTATATATAGTAGATGCATAATATAGAAGAACACTAATATTTTTTGATTTTTGACTTTTAGGCGAAATGAAGTTCACCAGGTCAGCTTGTTTTAAATAAAAAAGGTGTGACGGAGGTACCTTCTCAGTCGAAACATATTTTTTATATATTTGTATCATCAAGCCATTAAAACTATCTAATTACAAAAGAACCGACATTTTTTGTTATCCTGCGGTTAACCAAACAATATTTTCTTTCTCAGCCGTTCATTCTGTGCTTCCCACGCTATAAAAGGCAACTTGAAAATACAAGCACCCACTTTCTTTTTATCTGCTTCATGCAAACAAAAGCTTTGAAATACAGCGTTGTGTTTTTATTATACAAAAATGCGTTTAAAATGTGAAAACTGAGACTCGATATCATCTTCATATATAAAAAGGTATGCAATGCAAAATTTGAATAACAAATTGTGTTCGCATTTTGAAGAGTTCCCAAAAACGAGCGATTATTACGGACCTAATATTCATGTTTATTTTTTCATCACGAAATCGTTAAGTCGCTAGAGGTTAGCTAGTCTCTAAGTTTTCTAATACATATTTTTTGTGGTGCGTGCCCGGGATTTGAACATCGGACCGAACGACTGAGAGGGCAAGTTTCAACCGTTGGGCTATCACTGCTCCTTAAGGAATCTTGAATCCATTTAAATATTTTAAAGTCCATATATGTACAAATACGTCAAAGTTTAAGGACAAGTAATTTAAACAGTTTATTTAATGTGAAAATCTAAACATCTGTTTTAATTTACATAAATACGCGTATGAACCAGAGAAAATGAAAATATTTAATATTGGCATGAAGGGAGAAGCCGCGAAGTGATTAAAATATTGACGAAGGGGACGAAATTGGAAGATAATTATTCTTATTCATTCTGTATTTATTTGTTTTAATTTATTCAGATACGTTACTGTAAAGTGACGTATCTATCGGTAATTATTCATTTAGCACAATATTTTTATATAAATATCGATTGAAAGCTGTTCCCATATCAAGTAACAGTTCTAAATTATTAATTTATACTTTAACTAGCTTACCTGGCGAACTTTGTTCCGCTTAAAAGTCAAAAATGTAAAATTATAAGTATTTCTCCAGTATAATACATGTATTGTACATAAAAACCTTCCTCTTAAATCAATTTATCTATTAAAAAAATCTGCATTAAAATCCGTAGCGTACCTTTAAAGATCTAAGCACACATAGGGACAGACAACAGAACCTACTTTGTTTTAAACTATGTTGTGATATTACCCTCTAAATTAATTTGAATGTTTGTGATTTATTTGCATGTATATGTGTTACTCTTGCGTAAAAACGACTTTTCGGATTTAACTAAAATTTATTGACATGCTGAGTTACTGTGTTTATTGACATATAATAACACAGGATACTTGTAGGTGAACGTGACAGAAGCGGGTAAAACCGCGGGAATAACCTATAACAATTATATCAGGTGTAATTTAGGAAAGTGTCTGGTACTACCGTTTTTGTGCCATTATATGCTTATAATATAAAGTTTTGAGTCCTTTTCAGTATCAAGTAAACCCAAAAATCTTATTCTACTTAAAATTCGCAATTGACTAAATTATATAAAACCTATAATCAAAATGACCATAATATAAGAAAGAAAGCGGAAATAATTAAAATTTTACTAACAAATCACATCTTTACGTAACACTGTAAAATACGAAGTTGCTTACCTGATCTCCACTGGTGGTCTCTTCGGTAAAAGGATTATGCTCGGTACTCGCAAACTACCCTCAACGCCGCAAATCCCGATAGATTTAATTTAAACTAACTTAGTCCGGCGGTGGAGGACGCCGTTCCTGTAATCGGGGATAAACTTTTAGTTCTTCTTTTAACATAATTAAAAAAGGTGATTCTCAATTTGATCTACACAAAATTGTTGGAACTGCACTACTAGGGATTCCAAACAAAATGTTCACAGTCCTTTTCAGATTGCCACACTTAATGTTTTTTTCTGCTACCCAAGGACATAATGCCATAAAAAACACTACTTATGAGAACGCTACTGAAGTAGCTCATAACTGCACTTCTTTAAAAAAAAACAATCTATCTATCGCGGTATTGAATTATTAATACATTTTTATACGTAACGGGTACTCACGATATGTGTTTTTTTTTTAAATTCTTATTGTCGGTATTTCGAGCCAGTTACATGGATCGTGGTCGCGGCGAAACTGCGGTGGCGTAGAGAAACCGTTGACAAGCACGTGTGGTAGATTAACTTGTCTACCCTACGTGTAATTATTTTTTCTCTTTCAGGTTCCATTTTCACACAACGCTAACTATATCCTAACACGTCAATCTCTGCAGTGTGTGATTTTCATAAACTAACCACTGGATTTCACGGTTGGGCTAACTTAAAAACCATTCTCTCTGTTAAAGCTTTTAGGGTATTTTTTGATGTCGGTAGAAAGTAATGACGCCAAGCGAAGATCATCTGAGTTTTATGCAATTTAATTCCGTAGTTATAATCGTAATTGAGACTGTGTTTAGCTACGGTAGATTTCTTCGGGATAATCTTTTCACACTGCCGATTTATGTTCCTTAATTCGATGTGATATAGCTCATTTTGTGTGTATGTAACAGCTGCGACACTTGTATACAACTTATAAACCCCGGGACATTGATGTGATACGGTGTCTTTCTTATAACGCGTGCAGCCATCTACATCGAATTATAAGACGTTGTCACGTCAAAATTATTAGCTGTGACCACGATGCATGTATTATGCTGTGACCACGATGCATATACTTTCCATATATTATGGCTTGGACCCGGAAGCTGATGAATGTGGGGATTGTGGGGGTTCTATAAATGATGATATTCCGACGGGTTCTGTGTCTTCTGATACCAGCCTATTCCTGTCGCTTTTAACAATTTATCGGCAATTTATATAGACGATTTCTTCTGATTGAAATAAAGATTTTTACATAACCTTTCTTTGAAGTGTTTATAAAATTATGATTTAATCTGTTAAAATGTCACGAAAAGTCTTATAACGTGCCTATTCTATTTTTTGAGCTAGAATAAAAAATGCGCTGAGGAGAACCATTGAATTAAAAACAGTCTGGCATCGCTCGTTACTAAACGTCGTATAAATTATACTTGCTCACCTTTTGAAAATTCATGAAAAATTAATACCAAAAACGATAAAAAACTAAAAGAAATATTTCACAGTATATTCTTAAAAAGTGATTACTTTGAGAATTGTCTAAAAGCGACTTGAGCGAAGATGATTAATGTATTGTTAAAATTTAAATTATTCTGAACGAATGCTAATGTATTCATTCCTTTTAATCAGTTGCTAACGAAAGTAATTTGAATGATTCCTTGCAATGTCTTTTAATAGAGCAATTAATTCTGATAGATTTTCCTTTAGAATTAAGAGGGTTTGAGTGAAGTCAAGTTTTAAGAATTAAATGCAATTCTTCACTTATGAATACATATTTGTGTAGGTATCGATCAACTAAGAAATAATAAGAAATTGTTGATAGATAAGACTACATTGTAAACGTAACTGTACCAGTACTTGACCTATATCTGCATCACAAATGTCTTTTAGGTACTGTAATTACTATTGCAATCTAGTCTTTTTTAATAAGCGCCATTATGACTGTGTTTTTCTGGCGGGTCAATCATTCTTTGTGTTCTGATATTCTTGCTAATCAATTTGTGAACAATAGGCCACAAGTCTATTTACAAAGTACTTTATTAATAATACAATAAAAGGTTAGCTGAATAAGATTTTCAATTTAATAATGTAATTTGTAATATATACTTGCCGCGGACGGAGATAAAATTTTGCACGGTTTTAGTTGATGTAGAAAAGGTTTTTTTAATACATAAAACGTACGTAAAATCCTCTAAAAAACATTATTCACACTACCATGCATTTGACACAAACAGATACATAATAATCGAAATAGAATATTCAATGTTTTACTATAAAAACACATAAATTCAAAAATGACAGATGTCTTTGTAAAAATACCCGCTATTGCAATTATTTAATAACAATAGCAGCTTAGTTAATTAAACCTCTTTTTACATTAAACGGTGCGTTCAAAATAACTTGAGAATTATTACAAATTATTTGAATTAGAGAAATATTCGTGCTATTTTGTACAATATGAAGTTTAGTTTTTTAATTTAAATTACGGTCGAATTTCGACCGTTGCGATGTGTGACTAGTTGTTACGAGTTTTTATTTTAGTTCTGGGTCTAAGTGTTTATGGGTTCGTCTTAGTGTTTGATATAGGTGTAGAAAGGCTGTGTTTGTTTTATTTAATTTATTTGTTTTGTAAATTTATAAAATACTTAGAGCTCACAAAATTTAATTAAAATCATGTTTAAACGCCTGTTAAGTTTAATTTATTTGAATAGTTCAACCATCACCAAATAATGTTATTTAACTTGAACAAAGGGGTAACTGGCCTTAAAATCTAAGCTGTTCGAGGGTTGAAAGAACTGAATATTAATAGCCCTAAAATCGCAATCAAAGTTCTCCTCCTCCGTATTTACTGGAGGCATGAATTTGCAACTGCCTGGAATGTTCAGTAAGATAATATTTAATCTGTTGTATCTATAGAATAAAGAACAAATAGAAATGCTTTTATAAAAAAATATACCAGTTTTTTTTATCTGGCTGAAGTAGCAAACAGCATGCAGTCCACCTGATGGTTAGTGGTCACTGCTGCCCATGGACATCTGTAATCAACTTCATACAGAACGTGGGTTCCATGTGAAGTCAATCGACGATGCGTTGCTACTCCCGAGGACTATGACGGTCGCCTCATGTGAAAGTGTACCGGCAACCACACCCTTCTATCGAAACGCAAGAAATGCTTCACGCTAGAAATAGGTGTGGTAGTGGTACTTCCCCGGTCGAACTACACTGGTTCTACCACCTTTAACTTTTTATTACCCTTTATTATTCATTAAGGTTACGGACTGATAATAAGGGATGGTCAAAGTTTTCATTGGTCGTCATAGAGATCTGCCACTAGTGCTTTCATTTTCGGAAATAATTATGTACATACCGATTGAGTAAGTCATACGAAAATCTTGATCCTAAGGGGTGATGACGCATCTTTACGTGTTTCAAGTAAAGTCCTATATCAAGTAGGTTACATGTATATATTGGCGTTAGTGACCACTCACCAATTCGCACTGAGCTAGCGAGGCGGACTATGGCCTGAATGGGGTGGCGTATCGGTTGGGGTATGGGTTGACGACGACCACTCTCCATTCTAGACTGCATGCTTGTTTGTTCTATTCATTATAATCCATGGTTTCGTTATTTTAAACGAAGATTTTGGATTTTTCTTTGTTGCTTGTCTATTGACCAAAGCCTATGTTATTATGAAATCTTAGTGTCGTAGCAAACAAAACTCATATTTAAAACGTCGTTTTGTATTTAGATGTTCATGAATTTGTCACGTGAAATCATAGTTTGGGTTGTTTGTCTTATTGCTTTGATAAAAACAGCTAGCACAGACGTCGTGAGACTGATTTGTAGCTTTCCTACAGGATTTAATATGACTTTAAAGGGGAAACAGTTGGTTAGAGAGACAAATGTTTCCTCGGCTTGATTACAGACCCATATCACCGAGAACTCAATTTTGAGTTGTTTACCAACCTTCAAAATATCTTTAATGTAGATAACAAATAAAATGAAAAGTATTCGTAATGTGATTTTTATCAGAATTAGCAAACGAGCATGCAGTCTATCTAATAAGTAATAAATAAGTAAGTGGTCATCACTACCCCTGGAAATCTATAAGCAACTTCATATAGAACAGGGTTCAATCCGAGGTCTATCACAGATTCGTTGGTACTCCTAAGGACTAAGATGGTCGCCTCATATAAAAGTTTGCCGCACTTCACACACATCGTTTATGTAAGATGAGTTGAAAATTAAATCGATAGTGTTTTTTAGCCAATTCTCTTGATACGCCGATATATAGATGGATTAGCGCGTTGGATCGGAATACGTCCTTGTCTGAAAAGTTTCGGAACAAGCCCACTAAATAGTAGGTTTTAGTATAGTAAAGCCTGCCGATAAGCATGTGTAACAACTTCATATAAAACACATACACGCCTTCTACACTCATAGCCCCAAACTAGGATTTTCTCCTGTGTCGTGGGTACCATGGACACACACAAGACGAATACACAAGCACTCAGACCTAGAACATGAATTTAAACTCATGATTTAGATACCTGTCTGGCCGGAAATCGAACCCGGGACCCATTGCGCGTCAGACCAGTATGGTAACCGCTCCGCCACGCAGGTCGTCACTCATATAAAACAGAGGTTTTATCTGATGTATATTACAGGTGCGTTGCTACTCATAAGAATTAAGATGGGCACTTCGAATAATAGTAAGCCGACAACCAACTTCCGAAAAACGCACAACCTACTTTAAGCTAGAAACGGATGTAGCAGGAGCAGAGTCATATTCACTATTCCTTGCAAAACGACCATTTGGATAAAGACATTTTAAAAGCTTGTCTTTAACATGCCTTGTTAGTTTATGGGCTTATGATGTCCAAATCTTGCATTTAATTTTTAGCTAGTTAAATTCAAATCCAATTCAATCAATGAAGCTGAACTTTTTATACAAAACTTTGGGTTAGATGCTAATGCAATATTAGCTCACTGTCGTAATTTTAAATCCTCTTCGTACTTCCACCATTGCATTCCCATAAACGAATATCAAGTGAAGGGTTGATCTGTAAAAACATTTTCAATACAATTGAAATTATACTTAAAACTACAAAACAATAAAAATGTTTCAAAGTTGATTTAGTCTATAGTTTTAGTGGTCGCAAATACAAGTTGCAAAAAATTGTGAATCTACCTTCATGACAATTATTTTTGGAGTCATTTCTTTGTTAATACTTAAGACTTTTGTTTTATAATGTGTTCTAACGTATTTAAAAAATAAAATAAAAATAAAATAAAATTAAAAATTTAGGTATTAACCAAGTCATGTGACTTATCTTATTAATATCATGAATGCAAACATTTTTTTATGATGTATGTGTTTGTTACTCTGTCACTCAAATACTACCAGTCCGATACCATTGTTATTTAGCACACACATAGCTTATGACATAGATTAATATAGAAACATATAAGATACTCATTATTATGGTAGACGTGATCGAAGTGGACTAACACGCAGGACTAACCTAGTAATAAAAAATCTTTAGCGTTTAAATTTCAGTGATCCTTTCTATTTATTTTTAGTCTCTGGTGGGCAACAATCTCAGCGTTGCTCGTTTAGAAGCGTAGTGGACAAGACCGATAATTGAGTTGTCTCCGTTGGCCACTGTGGGCGTGTAGACAAGCCGGTATAGCACGTACCGTATTAAAAGCGGGCAAAACGGATCCAAACTGCAAATCGATTATGGATACAAAATACACTTTGTATTTGTATGAGCTAGCTTTTTTGTTGTATCCTTGATTAAGGATAAATTTTATGTGATTTTATGTGTAATATAGAAGGTAATATAATTGTTTTCTTTTATTTGTATTACTACAAGTAACTGACAGTATATTCTCATTAAGTCCATTTTTTATATAAAGGTAGTAGAACGCTTCGTAGTTGCACTACGAACTGAAAGCACTCCCCCCCCCTTACATCTATTACTGCTTTTTAACAGCAGTGTAGCGCTGCTATAGAAACATAAATGAAAACGAAACGTACAATATCAACCCTCACAGGTAGCAACAATGGAAGAAACACAGCCTTCTAAATTTTCTAAAAAACTCGGCTCTAAATTGTTGAGTCTTTATAATTATGTAGTCTTAGGACTCATGTCAGAGTCCCAATATATGTTGTATAAATAAAATAAAAAAGAATGCATGTTTACTTTTTGTTCATTACAAAACATACGTCAATGATTCTTATACTAAGCTAAGCTTATACTAAGCGATTTCATTAAGAAACTATTTTGGCTTAAAAAGGACAGACAAGTTAAAAAGGAAAGGTTAGACGGCTGCGATATAGTCATAAGAAGCCTGAGTCTGATAAGGATGAGAGGCTTACTTAATGTTTAAAAGACTAGTCAAGTCGATACTTACAAAAACTGAATCTGTTTCATATGTTTTGAAGGTGGTAGAATCAGGGTAGTTCGACCGAGGAAGTACACCACACCTATTTCTTGCGTGAAGCGTTTCTTGCGTTTCGATAGAAGGGTGTGGTTGCCGGCACACTTTTATATGAGGCGACCATCATAGTCCTCGGGAGTAGCAATGCATCTATGATTGGCTTCAGATGGAACCCATGTTCTGTATGAAGTTGATTACAGATGCCCACGAGCGGCAGTGACCACTTACCATCAGGTGAACTGCTCGTTTGCCGATTTATGACCAAACTATGGTAAGACTTTCGTGTTCAAGTTTGACAATAAATGTCCGTGGGCGTTAGTGACCTTTAACGATCATTAAGATTAGAAGTCCGCTTGTTATTTCAATTGTAAAAAAACTACAGAAGAAAAATGTTATTGATATTTTTTAGCACTCAAATACACTGTAACAGAAACCATTTAGTTTACTTTGTGTCCCAGTAGTTACAGTTACCAAGTTAAAATCCTATATATTAATATATACTTAGATCACAAACTATCTGTGTGCTAAATTTCAGCTAAATATTATCTATAGTTTTTGCATGAAACAAATAGACAAACATCCTCACAAATTTTCGCGTTTATTATACCTCAGTTTTTTTGTTCTCGAGGGGGAAACCTTCAAAAGGTACTCGACGCCGTGGGAGCGACGAAGAGTTATGTGGGATTTTTACCGCACTAAAACCCCCCCGTGGCCGTCCTCAGCGCTGTGTGGAGGAGTCCGGGATCTCCAGTGGAATACAACCGGAATCCTCCGAACGCGAAGCCCCATTCGAGCTCTTCCCAGGGAGCATTTGTACTCATTGCGCCTTCTGGTGTTAACGATGGCGTGCAACCACACAAGCCGCCGACCTTCCCGGGATCGCCTGAGCGAACGGTTCGAGCTCCCACTCTAGTCGCCCGCAACCCCGAAAGCCCCTTTTAGTCGCCTCTTACGACAGGCACGGGCTGCCGTAGCCCTATTCTGATCCCGAAACTACAGGGATGATACCCCAGGTAGTAGAACCAATGTAGTTCGACCGGGGAGGTACCACGTCCGCACTTATTTGTAGCGGAAAGTAGTTCTTGTGTTTTCGTAGAGGTTCATTGCTGGCTTATTTTGATATGAGAACTCTAGAGTAGCAAAGCATGTGTGATTGCCTTTAGATAGAACCCCTGTTCTATATGACGCTGTTTATAGACGTCAATGGCCCACAAAGCCACATACCATCAAGTGCACTGCTTTGCTACTTAAATCGGATAAAGAAATCATTATTTTTTGGGTACTTAATCATCGCAACAGAAGTCAATAACTTTACTTTCATCCGAGTAGTTCCATTTAACCAACTTCCGCAACTCATCAAGAGATGGCGCTACTAGTATTCTGAAACACGCTATCGAAGTATTCTCAATACCCTGCATATACGACTGTCGGAGCACGGCCATTCCCCAGGCATGATCACCTAGCCTGGTTGGAGATCTCTCTTTGCCAAAGACTATATTACATTTAAGATTCAATAACTTTGTGACGTCAACATCGTCATTCCTAGGTATATAAATGTATTGAAAGACGGGAAGGCGGGTGGAAACGCATAAATCTTTACAAATGAGGCGAACACTTTAGGCGACGTTAACTTATTGACTATTTTTGGATTGGATTGAATAAATGTTTGAAATAATCGTAAGGCGTGTGTAGTGTTATTTACTTTACTGAGAGTGTTTGGAGAAAACAAATGGGTTCTGAAAATAAAACTAGACAATTATGTGAGCCTGTAAAAGCCCATGTCTAATAAAGCGGTCTATTAGTTAGTATTTATTCGAGCAATGTGTGTTGCCAGTGATGACCCATGGCGCCGAAACGTGGTCTTTCACTGTAGGCCTTATCCGAAGGCTCAGGGTCGCTCAGCGTGCTATGGAGAGGGTTATGCCGGAATTTCGCTACGAGACATGATTCACAACGAAGAAATCCGTAGACGAACCAAGCTTACCGACATAGCTCTCAAAATTAGAAGACTGAAGTGGCAATGGGCCGGCCACATCGCTTGTAGGACCGATAACCGATGGGGAAGAAAGGTCGTCGAGTGGCGACCACGTTTAGGCAAAAGGAGTACAGGTCGCCCCGATGGACCAATGACCTGAAGAAGACAGCGGGAAACCGTTGGATTCAGAGGGCACAGGACCGGTTGGAGTGGCGCCATTTAGGGGAGGCCTATGTTCAGCAGTGGACATCAAAAGGCTGATGGATGGATGATGTATTTGAACATTTTGTCTTGTTTTGATGTGAGGAAATGTCAATATGCATAAAATTTTGAATGAATCATGTACTTGTGTTAATTTTAAAGTGTCTTTTTTTTACTAACTGATGGATTTGTGAAAGATTCATTAAAACAACGAAGAATTAAGCTAATTTTCATTATACCCAGACAGATTAAAAATCCTTACATAGTCAATAACCGTTAAACAATTCTAGAAAATGTCTTATATAAAACATTTCTCAAAAGAAATATGCATGAAAATAAATTGGATATATTGTAAGTATAAAAGAGCTAAGGATACATTCATTTACATTATATTTTTCTATCTAACCCTTCGGTATATTTAACCGGTAGGGTTCTGTCAACACCGAGTCCAGTGTTAGCATTGATCCCCAAATCGGTTTCGTACAAAGCTTTAAGACGATAATAAATGTTTTCATAGGGTTTCACACAAAAGAAAAAGGTCCAAAACCCAACCGGATTTAATCAATTTGTTGATAAAAATCGTACACCTCTTTAAAAAGGTTTATTAGTGATATTTTTATTTAGGACTGAATTTTGTGATTAAGTACAATAGTATATTAACTTTTAAATCTTTTGACAACCCGCGTGGCGGAGCGATTATTATACAGGTCTGACGCACAATGGGTTCCGGTTTCGATTCCCGGCCAGACAGGTATCTGAATAATGAGATTCATGTTCTGGGTCTGGGTGTTTGTGAATTCGTCTTATATGTGTCTACGTTTAAAGATATGAACACATACATGTAAAGAGTGAGACCACGGTTTATAATTATGGACATAGATTAACAACTTTATAATAGGTGCTATCTTTTTATAATTAACTCATATGTATGTGATGATATAAATCATCATGTGTGTAAAAATACTTTATAAAGTAAGGTATGTATTTCTAAGAATCCGAAACAAGCGGAATGAGAAACCGAATTCAAATTTTTGTATCATTGTCAATGACGCTACGTGGCCAGCAGTGATCACAAAACACCAGACAGCATTATTGGACAACACTATTTGATAAGTATTATTATATGAAAAACTATCCATTTAAATTGTTTGCGTCATAAAATACGTAACTAAGTTTCCCTCGCAGCTGCGTCTCTGGAGAAGGCAGTTTTTCAGTAACGTGCACGCAATTTTCCGCTTCAAATACCCAAAAAGAGTGAAATAATGGCTTGGGGAATATAATATTACGCCATGTTTCAATCTGAATACCAATATCTTTGATGCTTTAATTTATAACTTGAACCCGTTTTCCATTAATTTCACGTTCGTATAGACAAAGTAATAAAATATACTAGAAGACAAATCTCTCTTAAATGGCGCCACTACGACCGGCCTTATGGCTTCTGAACCCAACGTTTTCCTGCTGCCTTCTGTGGGTCATCGTGTCACCTTTAAACCTGTGTCTGTTTTGCCTACATGTAAGGTG
The DNA here is from genome assembly GCA_949699795.1 of Spicauda simplicius. Classification (NCBI taxonomy): domain Eukaryota; kingdom Metazoa; phylum Arthropoda; class Insecta; order Lepidoptera; family Hesperiidae; genus Spicauda; species Spicauda simplicius. Next base: position 14,497,500 of record OX453063.1, read on the forward strand.
GTGGAACCAGTGTAGTTCGACCACCGCCACACCTATTTCTAACGTGAAGTATTCCTTGCGTTTCGAAGGGTGTCGTTGCCGGCACACTTTTATATCTTAGTCCTCGGGAGTAGCAACACATCTGTGATTGAATTCAGATAGAACCTATGTTCTATGTGAAGTTTGTTACAGATGTCCATGGGCGGCAGTGACCACTTACCATCAGGTCGACTGCATGCTCGTTTGCTACTTCATTATTATAAAAAAACTTGGTCGCCAATAGAGGACGTTCCTATCCGTTATCGGTTCTTTGAGCGATGTGATGGCCTATTGCCACTTCAGATTATTAATTTAGACATCTATGTCGACAAGCTTAGTACTTTTATGGATACCATCGTTGCGAGTTATGTCTGATAGCGAAATTCCTAGTACATTCCTAGGAGTTATTGTTGAGGAAGCTAAGCTATTTATTTGTCTTTCTATCTAAGTTTTGACACATAAGGAAATAAGGAACGAATGTTGATGCGAAGCATTTCATTAGAGTCAGGTAAACCACCATGTTCTCGGGTCGTTAAATAAATACTACATGTCTAGAAGTTGATCTCCAGTTTGATAGAGAGATGACGAATATAGGTTGTGAAAGATTTTCTATGAATAAATGTTAGTATTTACTAGTCACCCGTCGCAACGGTCAAAATTCAACCGTAATTCAACTTAAAACTAAACTTTGACATTGTCCAAAGTAGCACGAATATTTTTCAAATTCAATTAAATTGCAATAATTTTCAAGTTATTTTAAATACACCCGAAAGGTACAATTAAGTTTACTGAGCCACATTTAAAAACAATAACAGGTATATATTGATAAAGACATCTGACGTTTTTGACATTACATGTTTCCATAGAAGACATTAATGATTATTTCGTTTATGATAATTATGTGTCTGTGTCAGATGCACGGTAGTGTGTGTAATGCGTTTTTAGTTGATTTTTTTAAGGTTACATGCACTATTTGAAAAAAAAGCATTTCGTGCTACTTCTCTCCATAATCTATAACCGTACAAAATTTCATTTTCGTCCGTCCGCGGCAAGTTTCTTAAAAACGGAACCCAAATTTTTGCTTCACATATTAATATAGAAGTTTTCTTAAGTCTAATAGTTATTACAAAATATAAGTCACAAGTTACTAGTATTTTTTATCACAAGTTTACGTTTGGTTCGAACAACAGAATCATTTGTAAAGCTTCATAGTTTTCTTATAATCATGTTTGGGTATGAATATGAGAGTATTAATCCTAATCAAATAATGTTTTATTTATTACAAATACTATCCAAAGTTTCTTTTGTAACATTTCACATACATAGTACAAAATCTTTCGCCTCGGGTAGACAAGTTATTTACGTAAATTATAGATCTTATAAACATTTACTTTAGTATAAGTATATTTATGTTTCTTCTCTGATGGTTACGATTTTATAGTATACACTAGCAGAATCGACGCGACTTCGTTCGCGCAGACTATAATGTTAATCTATCCAACCGTTATACATTTGAGCACCACTCCTGGACATGTCCCTCCCCCATCCGTAATGGGGATTTGGTCAATAGTCATAGTCTGCAGTGGGTATTGATGCTATTCCGATAGTAGTCCCAAAAAAATTTGCGACGACTGCTTTGAGTAAGGGTACACTGATCATTGTGCGGCGACGGTATCCAAGTCATTCGTAGATATTGATATGTTCTATTATAATGTAGAACATTTTTTGTTATAGATATAATAGGTCGCAGTGTATGCAATGAAAAAAAATTTTAAGCAAAATTTTTGACACTTTAAATCACATTACTCAAGTTTTAGCAATATATATGACGCCATATATATTCTAGTAATAAAAATAGCTTATGTTTCTTAACGATAATGTAGCATTCTAATGATGAAATAATTTTTAAAATCGGTTCAGTAGTTTTTAAGTTAATTCATGACAAACACACAAAAATACAAAGTCTTCATCTTTATAATATTAGTATAGATAACTAGTGCAAGAGAGGCCTAAGAATGGTGAAAAAAAGTGATGCGACGATCTGTTTAAATATTCGAAAGAATGGCAGGTCTTGGCCCAGGATCTTTATCCTGTTCTTAAGGAATAGATGGATCTGTTCTGATTCTGGAGGTTCTGTAGATCTTTGCCTAGCAGTGGGACATTGAAGTTTATAAAAAAACACACACGCTTTCTACACTCATAACTCCACAGTAGGATTTTCTCCTGTGTCGTAGGTACCATGGACACACACAAGACGAATACGGAAAAACCCAGAACACGAATCTAAACTCATCATTCAGATACCTGTCTGGCCGGGAATCGAACCCGGAACCCATTGTGCGTCAGACCGGTATGGTACCGCTCCGCCACGTAGGTCGTCAAACAAGTTTATAAACGAAAACGTTAAAAAACTAAATCTCTTATATCCAAAAAAATCAGATGCCGTAGCATTTTTTCCAAAAAAAAAATGAAAACTATTATACTTACCACAATTATTTAAATAGAAACTTAAATATGGCTTGTATGAAATCTTTGCTATTCCCGGAGAGAGTAAAAGCCTCCGGAATATGTACGTAGTCGAAATAAACAGAGAAAAATAAACGTATCTTCAGATTTGTTAATCTTACTTGAAAGAAAGGTACACGTTGTCAACCACTGCCTTACTAAATAAACAGTAATCATCTTTACAGTTAATATTTATGTTGACAGTAATACTGACATGTTTTTTCCATTCCTCTTTCCAGGCTCATTAGTTGGTTCCTTTGTATACTTTTAAAGTTATCGTTAAAATCGTTGATCTTTTTTTTACCCTATCTTTCTATTCATTTTTACTTAAACTCTGTACAGTACAGAGTGTATGATAAAAATTGATTTTTAGCGATGTTATTACTATTATTAATATTGTACCCTTTAAACTGCCATCAACATATTAGCATGGAATTTCCCTAAAATCTTTTCTCAGTGAGCATCCATATCGCGAATTAAGGAACTACGCTAATTTTCAAGTAAATCGTGCATAAAGATCTCGTGATGAGGTATTCAGTCAATGGTATTTGGCTTATATATAACGAAGTGGAAGTGAATAAGATGTGAAGTCAGGAAGGCAAGGAGTCTTCATTATTTTCCTTTCTTGAATATTTGAAGTAAAACACAGGAGTAAACTTCTTCGATTTATTCACAATTGAGGAGGTCCGATCGCTTCGACGGTTAAACAATAATCTCTTTCTACCAGCGTTCGCTCGCCTTTTTTCAATGTTTGGTGGGGTGACAATAACAAATTTATGGAGGGTAAACTGAATTACAATTCTAAAAATCATTAAATATTGCTAATTCAATAAACAAACAATTTTCGATCTTTAAACTAACTAAAATAATTATTATCGGCGACGTGCTTTTCATAAAAACGCGGTGTCGCGCCGACATATATAACTGCTAAAAGCTCACTTTCTTAATGTATAGGTTTAGTGGCAATGGCAACGCTTGTTGTACAATTGGTGCCAAAGCCAAAATTACATGTACGGCTACCGACCTCCACAATGTAATCCCCTTTGCTACTCCCGATCGATACCCGTTGGGTTGTTTCGTGGCAAAGTAACTATGGCGTTTGTTACATGCGTTCATGTACCGGAAGATTGCTCTGATTGATTAATGCAGTAAAGTCAAAATTTTAAACAAATTTGTCATGGTCATTAAAATGACAATTTGGGTTTGTCTTACGCTATGCTACTACGACTATTTTGATAGGCAGGAAGAATTATGAGGACGACCCGCGTGGCTATACCGGTCTGCCACGCAGTGGGTCCCGGGTTCGATTCCCGGCCAGACAGGTATCTGAATGATGAGTTTAGATTCTTATTCTAGGTCTGGGTGTTTGTTTATTCGTCTTTGTGTGTGTCCATGGCACCCATGATACATTAGAAAATTCTAATGTGGGGCTATGAGTGTAGAAAGCGTTTGAGGTTTGCGTTTGTATGCTAAGTGGGTACTACAGTCACATGTGTACCTAGCGTAAAGTTGTTTCTGCGTTTCAGTTAAATGTTCAGAAAATCCGTTGACTTATTATTTATAAGGCGACCAACTTAGTTCTTAAGAATGGCAATGTATTTGCTGATTCCGGCTGACTATTATTTCTAATGAGACCATTTTAGTTCTTAGCATTTGTTATCGGCTTTAGGTACCCCTGTTCTTATATGCAACACCATATTTGTCTATAGATGACCTACAAGAACACGGGAAAACTTATAAAATATAAATGAAATCATACACACACAAACACACACACACTCACACACACACTCACATACACATACACGCGCACGCATGCTCACACGCACACATTTGTACACTTCCTCACTAATATTGTATATTTTAATAATTTATAAAAATTGTAAAATTGTGATTGTTATGTAATTAAAATATCTACAAATAGTTATACCAAAATATTATGGAAGAGCGAGGTCCTCCGACACGAGCGATTAAATGCTCAAAGGGGGGCCTCAACCACTACTTGTTTGTACCCAATTTGTAGAAATAAAAATATTTTTGATTTTGATTTTTGATTTTGATTTTGAGATAACATTGAAGATCGATTGTCAAGAAAATCTTATAAACAATACAATTGCCTACAGCAAAGTCAAATAGTGAAAATTTGCGCCATGACTGTTAAATTGTCCGTACAATAAGTAATGTATCAGTTAGTTCCACGGTTCTGATTCAATTTTAGGTTTCTCTAGTTGAATTGAAACGTAAAGGATGATATTAAGGAGAAAACTGAGCATTATATTCTTTAAGATGGCTGTCAAAATAATATAGTACTAAAGGGCGACCTATGACGTTAATCATTCTCATTCGGGAGAGATACTTAGCCTTAATAACGTAATATGAATTTCACCTATTATTACAACCAGATGTTGCAACATATTAGCAAAATCGTAATACCCTTCTCAATAAAGAGCTGACTGAGCAAAATTGCACGTGGCGTATAGCAACCCCCTAACGTAATCTTTGGTTCGGAATATCTGGTCCAGTCGATCGATAAACCCCTGTCCAGTATTTACGGTAGAGTTGGTCCATTGGTGTATTACTGGTAGTGCTTTGCCTTAACATTGTTATTCAAATTGAAATTCATTTCTTTTAGAAAAGTATTCATGTGTAAGCAATAAAATACTTTTTACATTTCCAACGAACAAGAAATAATATAAACTGTATACGCATTAGAAACGCATTAGGAATAAACGATTGCTTTCTTTCTTTCTAAACTAAATTCCATGACCGAGATCATAATATTATTAATATATGTATTTTGAAAAAAGAATTGATTAATTTTACAACGTAATTTTAAATGAAATTTTGTTTTTCAAGCCAAACGGTTATTGTCGGCATTAATACCAGTTTTGGACCATTTACTGAAATACTTTTGTTGATGGTTTTTCCCCATATTTTATTCACTGTTATTTTTAATCATAATGAGAATTTTAGCTACTTCTTCTCTGAAGCTCTGTGATTACACCCAAGTAAGTTTACATATCTATAAAATCGTGAATACTATACTAAGTAAACGACAGTTTTATGACAGTTTTATGACTGAAGAAGCAAACGAGGATGCAGTCCACCTGATAGTAAGTGGTCACTTCCGCTCATGGACATCTGTTATCAACTTCATACAGAACATGGGTTTTATCTGGAGTCAATCAATGATGCGTTGGTACTCACGAGGACTATGATGGTCGCCTCATATAAAAGTGTGCCGACTATCACACCCTTCCATCGAAACGCAAGAAATGCTTCACGCTAGAAATAGGTGTGGCGGTGGTACTTTCCCGGTCGAACTACACTGGTTCTACCACCTATGAACTCAGTACTCTTAGTACGAGTTTAATACATTTCCTGAAAACAAGCATGTTTTTGAGTTCACCCATCACACACACAAAGTACATTGAAAATTATGGCCAAAAACAAAAACATAGGCATGCAATTAACGATACGTAGGCATGCAACGTATCGTTAATGCATGTAAATGAAAACAAGTACACAGCTTGTTTTGTGGAAATATAAAAACTCGTAGTAAGGGTACTGAACAAAATTGCAGGTTACGAATAGCATATCCCAAACGTAATCTCTGGTTCGATCGATCGATTCACCCCCAACCGGTGGTTACGGTACAATTACGATGACTTGTTATTAATGGTGCGTATTTGGTGTTATGTTTCCTATGTTATGGAGAAGGATTTTTTTATATTTATTTACTACAAATAACTGGATGTGTTATAGAAATGTCATGATAGCGTAATGGTTGAATACTAAGACTCTTAATCGGGAGATCCAAAGTTCATATCCTAACCACACACGATTTTTAGGGTTCCGTACGTCAAGAGTTTTACTAGGACTCCAATGTCACTTTGTCTATCTATCCGTCTGTCAAAAGGCTGTATCTCATAAACAGTTATATAACACGTTATAGTTTGACGACCCGCGTGGCGCAGCGGTTACCATATCGGTTTGACACGCAGTGGGTCCCGGGTTCGATCCCCGGCCAGACAGGTATCTGAATAATGAGTTTATATTCTTGTTCTGGGTCAGGGTGTTTGTGTATTCGTCTTTGTGTGTGTCCATGGCACCCACGATACAGGAGAAAATCCTACTGTGGGGCTATGAGTGTAGTAAGCGAAAAGCGAAAAAAAAAGTTATATAACAGCTAGACAATTGAAATCTCCAAAGAAGATGTATTTCTATTGCCGATGAAGATGTATTGTATTTCTATAGTAACAAATACTAAAAAACAAACTATCAGAAATATGTAAGTCGGCTCTCTTACAACAAACACGATTTTTTGTCGTATTTTATAGATTTAATAGTTCAGAATCCTTCGTGCGCGAGTTCGTCTCGTACTTAGCTGTTATTTTTGATTTTTATCAACAATAATTAACTTAAAATGCTTACATTAGAAACAAGTCCAACTGTGATAGCGTAATGGTTTGAAAGCTGAGAGGTCCAACGTTCATAACCTAGGCACGCATCCTTGTATGTCAAAGTTATGTGCGCATTAGAAATTAACGAACCCTGACCCTCTGTGGATCGCTTCCGTAAACAACACTCCGACCCTGTTTTGACTAATGACAGCAATATCCAGTTGTACTACGTTCTAGTCTGAAGAATTTCAGAGGTGGTAGAACCAGTGTAGTTCTACCGGGGAAGTACCACCGCCACACCTATTTCTAGCGTAAAGCAGTTCTTGCGGTTCGATGGAAAAGCGTGTTTGCTGGCACACTTTCATATGAGGCGACCATCATAGTCCTCGGAAGTAGCAACGCACCTGTGATTGACTTCAGATAGAACCCATGTTCTATTTGAAGTTGCTTACATATGTCCACGGGCGGCGGTGACCACTTACCTTCAGGTGGACTGCATGCTCGTTTTCTACTTCGATGAGATAAAATAAAAAAAAAATGGCAAGCAAATACTTATTCTAGGCGTTTTAACTTAGTCCTACATGGTAGCGAGGTATTTGTGGTTAACCTGAGGTATGAGAAATCTTATCTCTAAGATTGGTAACATTTTTTATAAGTGTTATGGGCCGCTTACAATCAGGTGGGATGCATGCTCATTTGATACATACAATTAAAAAAAGCTAAGGTCGCGTCGGATTAGGTTTCCCTCTCTAAAAAAGTTCCTAAATCAGTAGTAATAAATATATTAAAATAGGATGTAAGTTTGCTATTTATTTTAATTAACAGATTAAGATAATAATCCCACTGACGGATAAGGAAAGCTTTCGTAGAAGGCTCACAGAGCTTATAAAGGTATTTTGCGGAAGCTTAAACAAATGGCTATTAAAAGTAATGAAAGGCAATACTTATCCCGCTAATCATAATGTATAATAAGGCATAAATACAAAATTATTGTGTTGTTACATTTTTTTGTATTTTATGGGCATGTGCGACTCCAGAAGTACCATGTAGTACGGTGTTGTATTTGAAACTAATATGAATAAGAAATATTGATATGTGTTGGTTTGAAACATACTAATATTATAAAGGCGCAAGTTTGTGAGTTTGTATGTTTGTTACTTCTTCGCGTGTAAACGGCTGGAGCGATTTTCATAAAATTTGGTAGAGAGTTAGCTGATATTCTGGATTAACATATAGGATTAACTTACTAACTTTTAAGTGTGGAAAAACATCTGAGACCTCGGGACAAATCGCGGGCGAAGCTGCGGGATTCAACTAGTAGTTTAAATGCCTTGCGTGACACAAAAATTAAATTTAAGAAATATGAGGGGTCCTCCTATTTCTGAAATTTAATTTAATTAATTAAGCGACCTACAGAATCATATAGACAGTTTCCTTCTTATCAGAAAACTTTTTAACTTCATTTATCAAATTTAGATGGTCATTTTTCTCCTCCTATTCGAACGTAAATCCTGGACCCGCAAGTGTGTAGGATTGTTGACCTATTTACATTTTAATATTGGGTAGGTACTCTCATTATGCCACATTGTTTGTTATTCGCCTTTTTTGTTTACTCTCGACACAGATGGTACAAGTACGTGCCTTAACTAAGGTAATTAATTTATCAAAGTTAATTTGAGTTTCACTTATAAACTTCGATAGTCCATAAGTATATCTATATATTATTACGTAAAGCAAAAACTTGTCACGCATTTTTAAGTAATAGGTATACCGCGGACGGATTAGTATGAAATTTTGCACGGTTATTCGCTATGTGCAAAGCCGGTGGTAGGTGCACCAAAACGATCGCAGCGCACAACGTGACAAAAAATTTAAACTAATGCGGCTGACTGGTTGTCAAATTAGAAGTATTTCAGTACAAATTAAAGCTAAAAAATAGGTCACGACTAATGTTCCGTATTATTTATTTATTACTATTTTCCTTTACAATATTTATTTTTAACAAACTGACGAATACTGGGCTTGCCCCACTCTTGTTCATTACTTGTTTTTGACAAGCTGATGGTGTTGTTAACATATGATATCAAAGCAATATGTTTGCACTTGCCGCTCTGATTATACACGCAGTCACATTTTACACTAGTGGCGACACGCACATCATTTATCTGTAAAAAATGCAGAATAATAAGCATACAAGTAGTAAATGAGAAATTACTCACACGAAATAGAGATCTGACATTACATAAAAATTGCTTACATTTAAACTGGTTTTGTAGGGCGTTAGTGTCACAGATATCTGGCGAATCACTTGGGCTCGTATTAAGTAACTCTTGTCGTTACGTCGTAATTCTTCTACATTTCTTACATGCTGGGCTAATACCAATTTATTGCCTTTCATCACTGTTTGTGGTTGGATTGCATAATAATAACTAACTAATATTGCATGTAATATTGTCGAACCCGGTTTTCATGATTATATCCATTTTACACATTCGCTATTTAATAAATTGCACTCAAATAAAGTCAACAAGTACCATTTACTCTTTATTTCGGTTTTTAATTACAAAAATACTAACAATGTTTACGTGTCATTATTTGATAGTCGCCGAAAAAGTTGCCAAAACTGCGCGTCGCCACTGTCACACACGTTCCCAATAGTGGACGTAGAGAAGGAGTGCAGAATGTTAATATTTTTTTCAAATACTGCATAAAATATACATAAAATACACACACACTACCGTGCATTTGTCACAAATACATAAATAGTAAACAAAATAGAACATTCAACGTCTTACTAAGAAAATACATAACGTCATATGTCAGTGTCTTTGTCAAAATACCCGCTATTGCTTTTAAATGCGGTTTGACTTATTAAACCTCTTTTTATATTTAACGGGTGCGTTCAAAATTATTACATTTCATTTGAATTTGAGAAATATTCGTACTACTTTGGGCAATATGAAGTTCAGTTTTTTTAATTACATTACGGTCGAATTTCGACCGATGCGACTGGTGACTAGTTCTTATTATGTTACGTTACTATTTAGGAAGTAGGTAGTGTAGGTACTATCGAACAAATTGATTCATGACCCACCATATGCTTATTTTCCTCCAGCCATTCAAACGCAATTAGGTCGAAATTTGCCTCAACATTTGTTGTCTTGGAAACCGACTTGTTATTATTTTATATGACACTGACAGTTACTGATTTCACTGACCGTGCTTTCTTTGTAAATATTTTTATTGTCTTATATGACACCGTTAAAATGAAAAAGTCATTTTCAATTGTGAAATATCCGTAATTTTCGTTATTCATCCCACTAATCATATTTTGCCGTAATGTATTAATAATAATATTTACATTGATAATATTTACAAAATTTTGGTAATTTCCTGAAATGTCTTATGCCGGGTTTGTCGCTAACTTTGCCTTCAAAAATTAAATAAATATCCGTACTCTAAAGGCGCTCCCTCATAGGGAGCATTCGCATGGAATGTAACGTTATACAGATTGTAACGTTATACATTAATGAATGAGCAGAACCGAACATTGTAATGTTACAATATGTAGTATCTTGATACAACTTGTAACATCAATGCGCTAGTTTTGATACGGTCAAGGAGGTAGCAGTGTAATGTAATGCTCAAAGTGGAATCTATAATGTTATATTACACGGGAATGCTCCCGGTGAGGGAGCGCCTTAATTTTCTTAAAAAGTCATTCTGAGTGATGTTTCTGTTGTTATTAATATTAAAAACGTCATAAGTGCAACGCCACGCCCGACAAGAAAACGAATTTGTCTTTGCCAAAATTACAAACGAACTGTCAGCAAGGTGGGTCATGATTCAATTTGGTCGATAGTACATACATAGACGATTAAAAGAAAATTAGATGGAGGCGACGACTAAATAAAGGCTTTCAGCAAAGATCTCTTGCCTTTCTTTTATCCTAATGAGCTTATAGGTACCTACGTTTTAATTATGGTGAACCTTTCTTGAAGCCTATAATCTCTTTAAGTTTTATGAATAAGGTTTAAGTCAGCAAAAAATCTCTGCGACCTTCCTCCAGGCTTATTTCCTGTCTCGAACATATCTAAAAATGAAGATTAAGATAGAATTCAAAAACAGTATTTTCAGCACGTTTTATGCACGTTGTGGGAGTGTATGTCTCATATATGTACATTCGTACGTATGTAACCCTGTTTAATTTTGGTTTGAAAGTAAAGTAAAACGTAACAAGGCATCTGTAACTTACTCTTGGCAAGAGAAGAGCCTTTGTCTTAATAACATTTAGTCACACATTTAGTTATGCAGGAATACACTTACAATTTCGTAACTTTAACTAAAACTTAAGCTTTTAAGTGTGTTAAACTTTAACGTTTAAGTGTTGTATTCCAAAACACTAGTAAATTAAGAAAACACATTAAAACAGCAATTTTTAAAGCAGGCTTTTACGTCTTTACAAAATAGGAGCTTTAAATATATTTCTATATTATAATGGTTTACGTAATAGGTACACGAAATAACTAGAGATGCTTATAGATATTAATCTAGCTCAAAGTTTTCGTACTAGCTCCAAGTTTTGGAGATAAATACCTCAGGTTTATGTAACCGCTCATATATCAAGTGGAGGTGTTAGATTAGCGCGCCCTAGAAAATACGTTAACTTGAAGCCCACTTACTTTAATGAGAGTTCGAGTATTCAAGAATTATCGTATAATTCTGAAGGAGTAAGGCGATTAGGGACTAAGTTTAAGTGTTACGTATTTTATTTTATTTCTGCGACGTGACAAATTCACGCATTTATTAAACATTGACAAATCTTGGCATTGTTTCCACGCTTAAGTAGAATATGTGGTCGTAGCCAGGAGGGTTTTGGGGGTTCAAAAAAAGATCAAGAATTTGCATTTATAAGACTACTCTCATTAATTAGCTTACACACTTACGATTTCAAGGTTGAAAGATGTATGGTCCACCCAGAGACTCCTCAACTCCCTGGGCCCATACATCGATGGTAAATACCGCCGCCAACCCTATGTTATTTTTTTATCACATCACCAAACCAATACCTGGTTACGTCCCTGGGGAAATATTAAAATATATAGCAAAAATATGTTTTAAATCCTTTTTAAAGCATACTTGCTAGTGAAACAGGGTTGAATCTACATCATGAATAATGAAGTAATCTATAAAGTATATCAAACTAATTAATTTTACCCTAAAACGTTGTGTTATACGGTTGCCTTCCGGTTTGAAAGGTGTTCTAAGGTAGAGGTAATAAAAAGGTATAGGTGTTAAGCTTTGTTAAGGTGGAGTTCGTTTTCTCACTTTGCGTAAGGAAGAGGAGGACCAGAACAAATAAATTGGAATGTTTCAAGATTTTTCCTTTTCTCGCCTGTTCTAAGGGAGTTCGAGAAAAAAACGTAAACCCTAGGGTGCATATTCCATTACTGAAGAGATGGATTTGTAATTTTACCTAGATTGTCTATCTGGCTTATTTAAGAGCGATAAAAATATTCCTTTATAGTTGCGACATTTCTATCTACACATTCGTTTACTGTTAATAAGCTCCAAAGTTTGTGTTAGTCCAAAAATAATCTATGTTTTACAATTATATTCACCAGGTGGTTGAACCAGCGTACTTCGACCAGGGAAGTACCATCGCCACACTTATTTCTAGCATAAAGCAGTTCTTGCGTTTCGATTGAAGGGTGTGGTTGCCGGGTTGCACGCTTTTATATGTGGCGACCATTTTCGCCCACGGGAGTAGCAACGTATCTGTGATTGACTTTTGATAGACACCATGTCCTATATGATGTTGATTAAAGATGTCTAAGGACGGCTGTGTTCACTTACCACCAGGCCACTTCAATCTTATAAAAAATAACATATTAAAAAGGTATTTATGTATCTAAACCAGCACCCAGTTGAATGTTTTTGTTTCTTTTCAAGGTGGTAGAACCAGTGTAGTTCGACCGGGGAAGTACCACCGCCACACCTATTTCTAGCGTGAAGCATTTCTTGCGTTTCGATAGAAGGGTGTGGTTGCCGGCACATTTTCACATGAAGCGACCATCATAGTCCTCGGGAGTACAAACGCATCTGTGATTGACTTCAGATGGAACCCATGTTCTGTATGAAGTTGATTACAGATGTCCATGGGCTGCAGTGACCACTTACCATCAGGTGGACTGCATGCTTGTTTGCTACTCCAGTCAAATAAAAAAAAAGCACCCACAACCAACTACAGATAAAGCCTGCTCGTGCCTAGGTGTAAAAAAGTTAGTCATATTAGATGGATCCGTCCCTACGTGCCCTGGAATTTTCTTGAATAATTTATTATTATCGGCTTCTTAGGTACGAATTACTGGCACGCAATCCCAGGAGAAAGGTTTTTCGTGTCACAGTGCACGTAATTACGATAACACAAGAGGTGAGTAATATACGTATGTAACATGTATCTACTGCAATTTCCATGATAGCACTTTGTTTATGCTCTGCTTAAAATATTTTGAATGTTTTTGTTTGTTTTTTGTCTTTTGTATGGGCACTTTGTTTTGACCTCTGGGACCTCTGGGAAATTATATACATATCGTGGGTCGGATGAAAGATTAAACTAAGCGGTTTGCGTAGGTTACGTCATAAATGAGTGCCACAATAAATATAATTAGCTTAGCGCTTATTTTTGGATGGATATATTTTGCCTGTAAGTATTCTCATTTTTTATTCTGTAACGTGATTGAATAGTGGAATAACTACCTAAGTTTGTATTGCGAGAGGGTCTCTGGAGTTTTCTTGGGATCAAATATTGGCGAAGTTTATGACCCCATTCTTCTACTATCTTTGTAATTGGGTAGATAGTTACTTTTTTCATCAATTATAATTTCGTATGTAAGCAATGTTATGCAAGCTAACTTTAATAAATCGTCTGTGTAAAGACCTACACATAAAAATAATCTCACAGTCAGTCAATCTTTTTATTGTTTTTAGAAAATTGTTGTATTAAAGGTCTATGCAATCCACGTGGTGATAGGTGGTCGGTTACAATCAATCAATAAACTAACTTCGTTTGCCTATATACATAAAAAAATCAATTACCTTATTATTATCAATTACCTTCACGCAAAAAATAACACACTTATTTCCTAGATTAAAATAAACTAAAGTATATTTCGACTCCACCAATTCGTACTTGGCCAGCGCGGTGGACTATGGTCTAAAACTCTGAGAGAAGATCCGTGCCTAGCAGTAACAATAATGGGTTGTAAAGTCATGTTAATTCACAAAAAGTATTCGTAGTCATTGGGATCGATTACCTTTTTCTACTGATGATCAACCATATAATCCTATTGTCCGAAAGGGCTATTTCAGACTATCGTTGAAGCCCTTAGGCCTTCGATGGACGTAGGTGTAGAGCTTAAAATATTGACCACATTTTACAGTATATAATAAAAAATGTCCACAAATTCGCAGTTGGCCAGCGCGGTGGACTATGGCCTAAAAACTCTCTCATTCTGAGAGCAGACCCGTGCCCAGCAGTGGGACAATAATGGGTTGACGAGACGAATAAAAAAATACGCCAACAACAAGGAAACAGGGTGTTAAGAAATGTAAAACTATCTTTTGACAGTTTCTGTACCAAAAATGGATTTAATTAAATATTATACGCAATACAGTCTATAACAATATCTCGTAAATATTAATAACTATGACTTGTAATGAGCAATGACTCTGTTGAAGTTGATATTTGAGGTCTTTGAAATACTATTTATTCAATTTAATATTCACGTTATAATGCAAATATAAAATATATTTATAGTGTCATCAAAATTCATAGCCAACTCAAATTAATTTTCAAAAACCGAGCTCCATTTTGCGAGAGTGAAGTGTCATTCATCAAGAGAGCTCAGTTCATTTACTTAATTAATCATCACTAATTAGCAGTTTTGAATAATAAATATTTCTCCTCTATCACTTCTCTGATAATTTGTGAGTCAAAAAATATTTTGTGTTCTTGATTATTTAAGAACCTACAAAAATATCAGTTAAAAATGGTAGGAATTATGTCAATTTTATGAAAACAAATTTATCTTATAATACATACAATACTAACACGTATCTCATTTGTTTATATGTAGTAATGTTATAAAAAATATTGACGTTATTTTAAAATAGATTAGATAATTTTGGGACAACTTTCACATACAGCTTTCTATGTAAAATTTATTTTATACGGGGCCGATTACAGCTACGGTTGACCATAAGAGGCAGTGGCCACTTACCATCAGGTATACTATATAATAAAAAAACACGCTTTCTACAATCATAGCCCCACAGTACGATTTTCTCCTGTGTCGTGGGTACTATGGACACGCACAAGACGAATACACAAACACCCAGACCCAGAACAGGAATCTAAACTCACCATTCAGATACCTATCTGGCCGGGAATCGAACCCGGGACCCATTGCGCGTCAGACCGGTATGATAACCGTTCCGCCATGCGGGTCGTCGAATAAAAGCTAGCATAAATAGTTAACAAACCCTAAACAAGTTACATTACTACATTTGCTACGAAACAACCACGAGATACTTCGAAATGTCAAATCTTGACATGAACCTTAATTATCTCAGCTCTGTTACCGGTTATTTGTCTAACAAATGATAGTTTCAGTTCAACATCTCAACTCGTCTTAAACATATTTCGTGTTAAAGACGATTTTTATCATTCGGGTACATCTGCATTGTAGTGGAAAAAAGGAAAAGGTCTATTAATACACATATAGAATTGGTTAAGCACGTTTTTAGGGCAAATACAACATTTTTTTTATTAACACATAAAGAATAAAAGGAATTTTACTCAAAAACAATATTTAGAAAAAATCCACCATTTTCTTTTTGTTTATACTTCTTAAACTTGTTTTATATTTTTATACTTTTTTGTAAAACTGTTTTTTTTTGCGTAAAGTTCAGTTTTAAAGTGATTAATCACATTAGTCAGGATTACATTATATTTTTATCCAAATATACAAAAGTCTCAGCAAGTTTTTGAAAAGGTTACCTCTAAACTTTTACCATTATATTATTAACCGAAATCTTTGCCTTTGTGCTAAAAATTTAAAGACTTATTATACAAATACTAAGACCCAGAACTGAGTTATTGTTTTGTTATTTTATCATACTATCGTCCCAAATGAGTACCTATAAAGATTTTTAATTGTCTAATGGCCACTGCGGTCCATTGATATGTGTAATCGACCTCGTAAATAAGATTCGAGTTTTAACTGAGGCCAGCCACAGTTACAATGTTAGCCCAAAAATATATATAAGAACTCCTCCGATAAGTATATCTCAACCACCACATCCTTCAGGATTAGCAGGACTTAACACACCTGTCATCCCGCTCAAATAAGTTAACGTTGAGCCTCCGCAGTCGTATCACGTATCTTTAAAGTTATGTTACACTTACAAACTGACAGTTAAATTTTATTTTCATACAAATTCCCTTCAGCTATACCGAAGACGAGGGGCTTGCAACTGTCACGACTGTTAAATTAATTTTGATTAATTAGTACCAGAAGCTTGTATTTGAGATACGCGCGAAATTGAATTATGAAATAGGGTAGATTTATCCAATTAATATAATGAAATCGTAACGTTGCTTATACTTGTTTGCGTATTTGATTAATGCAGTACGAATAAGGAGAAATTTTACTGTATACACTCAACGTAAAATAGAATATATGCGAGGTAATTAATAAATTGAATTAATACGTTCGTTCGAGGATCAAAGTCACTAACATAGGTCAAAAAGCCAACAACCTGAACTGGCAAAGGGCTGATCACATCTGGGTAACATCCAAGAATTGTTTGAGTAAACGGTGTTGGAGTGGATATTGTGCCTGGGTAAATGTAGCGTGGGACGCCTTCCTGCTAAGTGGTGATTATGTCGATAGTGGGAAGTAACTGAATGTCGAGAGCTAAATTGGAAACAGTAGCGCTCCTTGGGAGAGGCATATGTTTAGCACGAAACTTATGCTGGCTTTTGACCGTATTATAATTAAAAAAAAATAAAGACTTAAGTTAATAATGTCTGTTGTTATGTATTATTTGTGTACAAAAACTTATAAAATAAATAAGTAAAAAATACTTTTTAAAACAAGCTTTGATTTCAATTCACTGAACAGGAAAAAATAAATTTTGTAGTAGTTCAACCCATCATTTTGTTGCATCGTACAATTTTCTTTCGTACAAAAGCTTGTCGTGAGATTGTTCACATAAAATTTTGCTCAGATCCATAACCTAACGTATCGTATATTGCTCACCTAAGGCAAAAGTTCCTGAGGTTGATTATGGATGCCCATTGATGGCTGTGGCCACCTACCATCAGGTGGTGGTACTTCATGGTCGTTTGCTAAACATTTGAAATCCCTAACATATGGATGCAAAAAACGTACAACCAGTTTTTGCTTATTGCTGAATATTTGAATATTATTTTTTATAAGAATAAGTTTTTTATAAGCAAACGAGCAGTACGCCTGATGGTAAGTGGTTAGCTGGCCATGGATGTCTGTAAGCAACATCATATAAAACAGGGGATTTATCTCAATTGAATCAAAGATACTAGCCAGTCCTGAGGACTAAGATGGTCGCCTCGTTTTAAAAGTGAGCAACGATATAATCTTCTACACGTTAGAAATCAGTGTGGCGGTGGTGCCTTTCTGGTCTAACCGTATTCGTTCTACCACCTTATAAATTCGGACGTTTTGATGACCGACTTCTGAATACTGATGTCCTTGGACGTAACTCCTTACAATCTACCCGGACATTGATATTACCTTTACTTTACCCGGACTGCTAGCCCGTTTGATATAGCCTGGTACCATCTGCATATTCATTTAATGCATATTATAAACTCGAGTACATGTAAGATATAAATAAAAAAAATATTTATACCTATAAGTTCGTAGACCTTTTGATTCAACGAAGTCTTTTATTTCATTGATAAAAATAAATTTATCAATCAGTCTTTAATTTAACGCCAACATCGCGTTTAAAAGTAGATATGATCTGTAATTTATTGCTAGCAACTGAATAAATTTGATACCGCAAGCTTTCAACTTTGAACTTATTAGAGGGAATTCGTATTTCAGGATTTTACACTTAAATAATTTTAGTATTTATATTAACGAGTTTGTTGTTTTAGTGTAAGTACCGATAAAAGCCTTACTCGTAAAATTCTTCCATTAGCTATTTCGGCGAAAACAAAAATATGTATATTTTCAAAGGTCCCATCACAGTTTAAATTTCCAGTCTAATGTAGAAATCCATACTAATATTATAAATGTGAAAGTGTGTTTGTTTGTTTCTCTTTCACGTTGCTATATAGCTATTATATGATATGGTTTATATGCTGGAAGATAGTTAGGAGGACGGAGAGTGACGTAGGCTACTTTTTACCGCGCTCCTTCATTCGCATGAGAATACCGATTTTTTGTTAGTTGATACATATTTAGTAGTTCCAGACGTTGTTAATAGATGGCGTTAGTAAAATTCACTTGCTAGTTCTGAACGCACTATCAAATGCTAATGTTGATTCCCTTGGACCGTGCGGGCGAACCCGCGGGTAAGAGCTAGTCGACTATAAAGAGGTTTGACAGACTTCATCATCAGTTTATTTCAAATTTCCCTGTGAATTTGACTCGAGTATTGATTACCCATAGTTTAGTACGCTAACTCATGGCGGATGTAAACTACACACAACTTTAGGACCTGTTTTTAAGGGCTGTCAAGCAAGTCGACAGTTTAACAATGTTTTTACCCGACTGCATAAGGAGAGTAATATTTTATATGATCTATCCATCTAATATCCCTTTGAAGTTTACGGTTGGATAAAAGGCTCTCCTATTAGGAATTTGCCAACAGTAATTTTTACTGAACTTTAAAGCAAGATACTGGTAAGATACTATTAAAAAAATGAGATATAAAATAACAAAAAAGACTAACCCACTCAGTTTCTTGCTGGATCGCAGTTGAAGTCGTGTTCCGATCCGATGGTAGTATAAGAAAAAAATTTAACTTACAATATGTAAGTGTCTCCGTAGGACTATACAAAATAAAGACAGTTCATTTCATTTCATTGTGTCTGGGAAGCTTGTTGGTGAGTGCAGGTACTACTGATATACAGGAAGAGGCCCCTGCCATCTCCTGAATCCTAATGTAAGCCTAATGTTTATCTGATGATCAAACCGTCAATGAGAATCTCCAACCTAGTTTATACAAAACAGAAAGGAAGGAGGAATACACCCTTTACACGCTTTCTACACTCACATTAGGATTTTCTCCGGTGTCGTGGGTTCCATGGACACACACAAGAAGTATACACAAACACCCAGACCCTGAAAATGAATCTAAACTCATCATTCAGATACCTGTCTGGCCGGGAATTGAACTCGGGACCCATTATGCATCAGACCGGTACGGTATGTTAACCGCTCCGCCAGTACCACCACACTCGGTCGGCCGCTTTGTAATTATTTTAATGACTGTAGTAAACGTTCTCGTTGTTATATGACTTACTTAATTTATGTTTATAGCCGAATATATCGGTCTTCCCAAGGTGCCATACTTCTTTTTCGTTAGATTAGTCCCAGGCTTACGCTTAGGCTATGTCGGCGACTCATCTAATTAGTTAGATTAAGTTCCCTTATGTATTATAAGAATAAGATTATTGTATTAGGAATAAGTCTTAAGAAGTAGGATACGAATTTAGTTAAGATAATTTAATGTTTCGGAAATGTTCATTACGATAGAATCACAACAGACTCAAGCTATGATTATAACACGATATGAAAGAGATGCAAGATGTAAATAGAGATAGAGAATAGGTTTAAGAAAATTGTATGGAAGTATTATGTAAATCATATGTTTGTTATAATTTTTGATAGTTCTAATTAAGTTGTATTGTTATAATTAGTGTAGATCGATAGGTTAAGAATTCCTCTACATTTTTATGTACAATAGATAAGGATAAGGTTTAGAGCTTAGGATTTATTAAGGAAAATAAGTGTAGGATAAGACAAAATTGCTATGTTTTTACGATGTTTTTTATGAATAACTTTTTTGTCTCTTTAGATGTAAGAATAAGAATTGTATGACTTTGTAGATCTTTTTAAGACGAATCTATTGATGTATGACACATGAATGTAAGACTTTGGGAAACAATAAAGATTTAGCCGGACATGGGTCAGCCAAAGTGAAAATTAGATCGAAATATTGGGCAATAGGGGCTTAGAGCCGTGCGGCTCTCTTTAAGGTAATGCCGAAGGGCAGCGGACCAGGCGGGTTTTTAGCTGCGAACATGGCCTCCAGAGAGAAGCACTCCCAAGAAGAAAAGAAGAAAAAGAAGAAAGAAGACTCTGAAGACTCAAGACTGAAGATTGAAGACTGGAAACTCTGCAGGACGGAAGGACCTTCTGCAGCAGGAAGAAAGAAGATTCTCCGCGAAAGAAGAGCGAAGAAGATTAGGGCTAGGCAAGGGGGATTAGGGCTAGGCTTTGGCTGGTCCATTAAGGCTTAGACAGATAACGTCATTCTTGTTTCTTTTAAAAACGTCTCCCCCCGCACCTACCCCCCGCACCCTCTACATCGACGCGGCAAGAGAACGGCGCAACTCCCCGACGCGAAGTACACACACGAGCGGGCTTCCGGCGCCGGACGAGCGAAAGTCCGTCCGTATCTACATCACGCCCGCACCCCTCCGTCGCGGTAAGAGCCGTCGGTGAGGACTCGCTTTAGCCGACGGACGCGCCTGCGCACTCACGACAACGCACGTGGGGCGCACGGCACGCACGCCCCGCGACATCTGCTGGTCCTTCGAGCCGGATCTACGTGTATTTCGTCGAGACATCGGGTTACTGACGTCGTCATGCCTGTCACCAGGAGCCAGAGGGGTACCTCGCCGCCGAACCAGTCGACTGCGCCCCGTGCTGAAGAAGAGGCACAAGGGACAACTGACTCTTCGGGAACGTCGGGAACCTCGGGCACAACTACAGAGGGAACGCTAACTACGTACGAGTCAAGAGTCACTTCAGAGACGGAAGTTGCTGCTCCTGCTGCTCCAGCTGCTGCAACGGCAGCACCTGCAGCAAAGAAGAAGACTCGCTCTGTCGTGTCTACGGGACGTCGGGAACGTGAAGCCAAGCTGGAATTGGCGCGCCGACAACTAGACGAAGCGAAGGCAGCAGCGGAACTCGCCCGGGCCCAATGGGAGTTGGCCCAGGTGGAAGATGAAGAGTCCGAAGTTGAAGAAGAGAATCCCGCATGGGACACCAATGTCCAGACATGGGTGCAGTCGACGGTCGGTCGGATGTCCGAAGAGGTGCGTCGGGGGGAGGTGCCCAAGGAGGGGCACCAGCCAGGCACGTCCAAGGAGGGGCGCGCCATCCAACCTCCAATTGCCGCCGTCAAGCCAGAGGATCAAGAGGAACCTTCAACGAACGGGACCAAGGATTTAGCGGAGGCCATCATCAAGGCAATCAGCGCGGCGCCAAGGAGTGCGCCGAGCTACGTGCACGAGTTGCCGGACTTCGACGGGAGGAGCGAAGAGTGGATCGCCTTCAGGACTGTATATGAAGATACTGCGCCTATGTTTACAGATGCTCTCAACATGGCGCGGCTGCGGCGGTCCATCAAGGGTGCGGCACGGGAGGCGGTGAAGAGTCTCCTGTATTCGGAGTGCCCACCGGAAGAAGTATTGGAAGCCCTTCGTCGGAGATTCGGAAGACCTGAAGCCCTGATCCTGATGGAGTTGGAGAAGGTGAAGAACCTGCCACGCATCACGGAAGGTGCGCGCGACGTCTGCGTGTTTGCCAGCCGGGTGAACAACACTGTCGCGACAATTCGGGGGCTTCGAAGACCGCAGTACCTACACTCGCCGGAGATGGTGAAGACCATCGTGGACAAGATGCCGGCGGTGCTGCGCTACCGGTGGTACGACTATGCCGCCGACAAGGAAGAGGAAGATCCGGACCTGGTGCTAATGATGAAGTTCCTCAACAGGGAAGCGGACCGGTGTGGACCCTACGCGACGCAGGAGACTGTGCACCAGAGGCAGCCTCCCCGGCGTCAATTCGCACACACCACGTCTGATCGGGTCGAAGAAGAACGGAAGACCTCCTGTCCACATTGCCAGAACGAGCATCACCTCCACGAGTGCCGCAAGTTTTTGCAACTACCGGTAAGAGAAAGGTGGGACGTCGCTAAGAAGTCACGGATGTGTTACAGGTGTCTGCAAGGGCGGCATCAGAAGGAGACATGTCGGCGTCCTCCCTGCAAGGTGTGCAACCGGTGGCACCACTTCGTGCTTCACGAGCAACGGGGGCCCAGCCCGAAGCGCGAAGAGAAGAAAGAAGTTGCCAACAACGTGATGCTCCCGGTGAATGCGGCAAGGACAGGAAGGGCGTATCTGAAGATGGTTCCAGTCGAGTTGTACGGGCCAAGGGGGGCTGCCAAGGTGCTGGCGCTGCTGGACGAGGGTTCGACGGTCACGCTGCTCGACGCGGCGGTCGCGCGGCGAATTGGACTCAAGGGACCCATGGAGGCGCTCACCCTAGAAACCGTTGGAGGAAGAACCATCACCAAGGAAGACTCCATGAAATTGAACATGAAGATTAAAGGGATGCACCAGGCAAAGAAGAGGACCATCTCTGGGGCGCGTACGATAGATGACATATGCCTGACGCCTCAGAGGCTGGATAAGAAGAGGATCGAAGAATGCGCTCACCTCAAGTCGATGGCTGACCAGTTATATTATGAAGAGGAGTCACCCAAGCTACTGATCGGACAAGATAACTGGGAGCTCATCGTGTCCAGAGCCACGCGCAAGGGGAAGCGGGGTCAACCCGTAGCATCGCTGACCTACCTAGGGTGGGTGCTACATGGGTCCGATGGAGCAGCATCGAGGCCTGTGAACTTCGCAACCTGCGCACATGTGACTTCAAAAGAAGAAGAATTGGAACGGGTCATCAAGGACCACTTCGCCGTGGAGTCGTTGGGGATTCAGCCGCGTCGACCGACCACGGACATTGAAGAAAGGGCTCTGGCAATATTGGAGAAGACTACGAAGAGGTTGGACAATGGGCGCTTCGGGACCGGCTTAATATGGAAGAATGAAAATGGAAGAATGCCGGACAATTATGGACAAGCCGAAAATCGATTGAAGAATATTGAGAAGAAGTTGGATAGGGATGCGGCACTGAAGCAGGAATATGAATGTCAAGTGAAGAATCTTCTCAACAGTGGATACGCCGAGGAAGTTCAACATGAGTCCACATCGGAGAAGAAATGGTACCTGCCTCACTTCGCCGTCACGCACCCTACCAAAAAGAAGATAAGATTGGTGTTCGATGCTGCCGCGAGGTACCAAGGAAGGAGCCTCAACGACGAGCTGCTGCCGGGACCAGATCTGCTGCAGTCGTTATTTGGAGTACTACTGCGGTTCCGTCAGAAGCCTATTGCTGTGGTAGCTGACATCAAAGAAATGTTTCTTCAAGTGAAGATAAGGGAAGAGGATCGAGACAGTCTTCGGTTTCTATGGAGAGGAAGCCAGCGGAGTGGGACGCCGAAGGAATATAGGATGACTTCAGTGATCTTCGGCGCCGCGTGTTCTCCGAGTGCTGCTATCTTCGTGAAGAATAAGAATGCGACCGAACATAAGGAAGAATACCCCGAAGCAGCAAGAGCGATTGAACGCAATCACTACATGGACGATTACCTGCACAGCTTCGGGACGGAAGAAGAAGCGGTCAAGATAGCCAGCGAAGTGGATCTGATCCATAGGAAGGCCGGGTTCGAGTTAAGGGGTTGGGCATCAAATCATGAAGAAGTATTAAGGAAGCTCACTCCAGAGGGGAACAACGAAGAGATTGAATTAGGAACTAAAGAAGAAAAGACATTGGGTCTAAGGTGGTTCACCGGGGGCGACAAGATAGGGTTCAGGACGTGTCTTCGCAACGTGGAAGAAGAGGTCGTCGAGAGGAAGAGGATTCCCACCAAGAGAGAAGTCACAAGCGCCGTGATGTCAACATTCGACCCACTGGGGCTAGCAACGCCGGTGCTCATCCAAGGGAAGAAGCTTATCCAAAGCATCTGGAGGAGCGGTGTCGGATGGGACGACCACATCACGGCGGAGGACAACAAGATTTGGGAAGACTACTTGGACGACCTGCAGTTGCTGAAAGATCTTCGGGTGCCAAGGTGCGTCGCGCAGTCCAACACCGAGGGGGAGCTTCACGTGTTCGTCGACGCGAGTGAAGAAGCATATGCCTGCGCGATCTACTTGAGGCAACGCAACGAGGAAGGTGGTCATCGGGTGGTGCTCCTAGCAGGAAAGGCGAGGGTCACACCATTGAAGCCGGTGTCCATCCCAAGATTGGAGCTGCAAGCTGCGTTGCTGGGATCCAGGATGGCGCGATCGATCGAAGAGGAGCTGGACATCGCCATCACAAGGAAGACATATTGGAGCGACTCCAGCACGGTACTATCCTGGATCAAGTCAGACCCAAGAACTTTCAAGCCTTTTGTTGCACACAGGTTGGCAGAGATCGAGGACACGACGAAGCCGCAAGAGTGGCGCTGGGTGCCAACGGCCCAGAACCCAGCTGACGACGCAACAAGGGGCGTGCCCAAGGACTTCGAGAGCGGACACCGGTGGTTCAACGGACCTGCGTTCCTGGCACTCGACGAGGAAGATTGGCCGCAGCCGCGCACCTTCAAGGCGGAGCCCACGGGAGAGGAGAAGGAACGAGCGACTGTGGGGGCAACGAAGCCCGTCGACCGGCATCCAACTCCAAACCCGGTCAAGTTCTCCAAGTGGACTCGACTGGTGAGGGCGACCGCAAGGGTGTTGCAGTTCATCGACCTGTGCCGAAGAAGGAAGCAAGTGGTCAACGTGTCCCGCAAGTCCGAGCGTCAAGATCCTACATGGAGAAGGATCAAGAAGAAGAACAAGATGAAGACGAGGCCCGTGAACAAAGAGACCCAAGAAAGAAGATTCATTCCCCTCGAACCCGGACATATAAGAGAAGCCGAAAGAATCCTCATACGAAGAAGCCAAGAAGAGAGCTTCCAAGAAGAAGTACGCTGCGTCAAGAAGGAAAGGCCATTCGAGAAGAATAGCAAGTTAAAGAAGTTGGACGTCGTTATGGAAGATGGCATACTACGTCTCCGAGGAAGAATCGACGCAGCTGTACACACTCGGCAAGATAAGAGACCCGTGGTGCTGGATAGCAAGCATCACGTCACCAGGCTGCTCATCGCGTATTACCACGAGAAGTTCAACCACGGTAACCACGCGACGGTGATCAACGAGTTAAGGCAGCGCTTCTGGATCCTGGGACTACGATCTGCGGTGAAGTCGACGGTTCATCGGTGTCAGTGGTGCAGAGTGTACCGAGGGACGCCGCAGCTTCAGCCGGTGGGGAACCTCCCGCTGGAACGGCTGCAACACGGAGAACCGCCGTTCACATGCACCGCGGTGGACTACTTCGGGCCCATGAGCGTCACAGTCGGCAGGCGCCATGAGAAGAGGTGGGGCGCTTTATTCACGTGCCTCACGACAAGGGCGGTCCACGTAGAAGTAGCAGCATCACTATCAACGGACTCCATGATCCTAGCGCTCAGAAGGATGGCGGCGAGAAGAGGGATGCCGAAGACGATCTTCAGCGACAACGGCACCAACTTCGTGGGGGCCAACAAGGAGTTGCGAGAAGCCCTCGCCGACCTCAACAAGGAAGAGATGGTCACCACGGCGGAGAAGATGAGCATCAGGTGGAAGTTCATACCACCTGGGGCTCCGAACATGGGGGGTGCGTGGGAACGCCTGGTCCGGTCAGTCAAAACGGCCCTGGCAGTCACCCTCAAGGAGCGACACCCCAAAGAAGAAGTCCTGCACACTCTGCTGTTGGAAGCGGAGCACCTGGTAAATTCAAGACCTCTCATCGAAGCCGACGAAGATACGGAAGAAGGGGCCCTCACTCCCAATCATTTCCTCATTGGGAGGTCCTGTGGCACAAGATTGGGAATATTCACCGACGAAGATCTCACCGGCCAGCGGACTAGCCGACCACTTCTGGAGCAGATGGGTGAAAGAGTACCTTCCTACTCTGATCCCGAGAAGAGTCGACGCAAGAGCTGCCAGGAGAGACCTGCAGTGTGGGGATACGGTCCTCATAGTGGACGCCACGCTGCCGCGAGGAGTCTGGCCAAGGGGTGAGGTGGTCCGAACCTATCCTGGACCCGACGGGCGCACCAGAGTACTGGAGGTGCGCACGGCAGGGGGCGTCCTTAAACGTCCCAGCTCCAAGGTGGTGCTACTGGTTCCGGCGCAACACGACGAGGAGCGAGCAGCCGTCGAGCCGAGCAGCGGGTCGGCGGACAGCGAGCCAGACTGCGGGGAGGCGGTCATCGCATCGGGCCAGCAGCACGGAGTCGCCGGGTCAGGAGTTGGTGCTACGCACGAGGGGGAGGATGTCGGCGACTCATCTAATTAGTTAGATTAAGTTCCCTTATGTATTATAAGAATAAGATTATTGTATTAGGAATAAGTCTTAAGAAGTAGGATACGAATTTAGTTAAGATAATTTAATGTTTCGGAAATGTTCATTACGATAGAATCACAACAGACTCAAGCTATGATTATAACACGATATGAAAGAGATGCAAGATGTAAATAGAGATAGAGAATAGGTTTAAGAAAATTGTATGGAAGTATTATGTAAATCATATGTTTGTTATAATTTTTGATAGTTCTAATTAAGTTGTATTGTTATAATTAGTGTAGATCGATAGGTTAAGAATTCCTCTACATTTTTATGTACAATAGATAAGGATAAGGTTTAGAGCTTAGGATTTATTAAGGAAAATAAGTGTAGGATAAGACAAAATTGCTATGTTTTTACGATGTTTTTTATGAATAACTTTTTTGTCTCTTTAGATGTAAGAATAAGAATTGTATGACTTTGTAGATCTTTTTAAGACGAATCTATTGATGTATGACACATGAATGTAAGACTTTGGGAAACAATAAAGATTTAGCCGGACATGGGTCAGCCAAAGTGAAAATTAGATCGAAATATTGGGCAATAGGGGCTTAGAGCCGTGCGGCTCTCTTTAAGGTAATGCCGAAGGGCAGCGGACCAGGCGGGTTTTTAGCTGCGAACATGGCCTCCAGAGAGAAGCACTCCCAAGAAGAAAAGAAGAAAAAGAAGAAAGAAGACTCTGAAGACTCAAGACTGAAGATTGAAGACTGGAAACTCTGCAGGACGGAAGGACCTTCTGCAGCAGGAAGAAAGAAGATTCTCCGCGAAAGAAGAGCGAAGAAGATTAGGGCTAGGCAAGGGGGATTAGGGCTAGGCTTTGGCTGGTCCATTAAGGCTTAGACAGATAACGTCATTCTTGTTTCTTTTAAAAACGTCTCCCCCCGCACCTACCCCCCGCACCCTCTACATCGACGCGGCAAGAGAACGGCGCAACTCCCCGACGCGAAGTACACACACGAGCGGGCTTCCGGCGCCGGACGAGCGAAAGTCCGTCCGTATCTACATCACGCCCGCACCCCTCCGTCGCGGTAAGAGCCGTCGGTGAGGACTCGCTTTAGCCGACGGACGCGCCTGCGCACTCACGACAACGCACGTGGGGCGCACGGCACGCACGCCCCGCGACAGGCTATAAAGGAAAACTTAGCCCGCTTATTACGTGATAAATAAAACTCTTGAAAAACGGGTTTGATATAAATTAGTTTTAAGATATATATCAAGTACATTACTATACATGCAGTCAAGGTTTTTAAAGTTATACTGCTTTTGGCGGGTTAAAAAAATATGAGTGTCATTTTTTTTCTACAAACGTAAAATAAGGCGAAAGATAAAAATTTTAAAAAGATTTTTAATTTTATCTTGTTACGTATAACTTCTAACGCGTGTACATAAGTAGGTACACACACTTTTTTTACCTGATTGCTCTAACGCGATCGGGGCTCGCATTGGAATTTAATTATAATGGTACCATTTTCAACCTTCACGCATAGTACAATTCATTTGAAATAATGCAAGTCTATGAAGTCTGTCAATCCTTAACTAGATTTGACATCCTTGGAATGTCTAGGGTTATTGAATTCAATTTGATGGGTGCCATAGTGAAGTTCTGATGCGATTTAAGGTTATACAATCTTTTGTAGTTCGATATTGGACGTACAACCGCCGTACTTCCAGTTCTACCTAATAAGAGCAGTGTGAAGTACTGCTGTAGTCTTGTTTGAACAGTATGGTAAGGTAGAAATAGACATACTTATCAGAAACGTTAAAATTTCATCTTCAGGAGTAGCATATGGTGGCCAGGTAGACTGCATACTTATTTGCGCGTGAACAGGTAGACTGTAAACTCAAGGTGGTAGAACCAGTGTAGTTCGACCGGGGAAGTACCACCGCCGCACCTATTTCTAGCTTGAAGCATTTCTTGCGTTTTGATGGAAGGGTGTGTGTGGTTGCCGGCACACTTTCACATGAGGCGACCATCATAGTCCTCGGGAGTAGCAACGCATCTGTGATTGACTTCAGATGGAACCCATGTTCTGTATGTAGTTGATTTCAGATGTCCATGGGCAGTGACCGCTTACCATCGGCTGAACTGCATGCTCGTTTGCTGCTTCAGTCAGATAAAACAAACTTATATTGTAATTGAATATTACAAAACTATTTTAAAACACCTATTTAGTACTAAATCGTTTACAAGGACCAATATAACTAAAGGTTAAATTCGTTGTCATTCAGCTTTAATTAAACATTAATGTATAGTGAATAGAAATTCACTTAAGATTAGTGATTCTAAGACGCATTGGAGGTTTCTTAGACTCGCACGTCTAAAATTATGTGTAGGATGTACGTGGGTGATAAAATGGAACTTAGAATCGTAAGCTCACAAATTTCGAACTTAATTCCGCATTTTCATTCCACTGAAAGCTTTCTATGTAAATGGATTTTAATCTAGCTGTTCGGAGCATCCGTACATTTACAATTCTGATTTCAGTAGAATTACAAAGTACTTTCCAATTCGTCATTTTGTCTTCTGTATATTTTATTCCTTTGTTACATGTGTGTAATAATTGAATTAAGAGGCGACCAAGAATTCAATTATTTTAATGAATGTGATGAACACGTACGAGTATGTTGGGTTCTTACTAACATTTACAAAAGTGTATATACTTTAGTCTAAGTTCCAGTTCAATTTTGCAAAGTTTACTGGAGTATGTACTAAATGTTTTACCGACTTCCCAAAGAAAAGAGGTTATGCAGTTATGCAAACGACCATACATACTACCTGATGATAAGTGATCACTACCGCCCGTGGACATCTGTAAGCAACTTCATATAGAACATGCGTTCTATCTGAAGGCAATTGCAGATGCATTGCTACTCCCTAAGGCTATGATGGTCGCCTCATGTACACCCTTCAATCGAAACGCAAGAAATGTTTCACACTAGAATTAGATGTAGCGGTACTTCCCCAATTCAGTAACGTATAAATTAATTCATAAAAAACATAGCATTTCATCTGTTGTTAAATTTTGATTTGATACTACATTACATAAAACAGTTACTTTGAAGATATATTTAAACGCAGTGTACAGTATTATATATGTATTTCGGAACAAGTAAATCTTAATTTAAACTAGTAAATTAAAGGTCGACAGAAACTAAGTAAAAATGAAACGACGACCCGCATGGCGCAGTGGTTACCATACCGGTCTGACGCGCAATGTGTCCCGGGTTCGATTCCCGGCCAAACAGGTATGTGAATGATGAGTTTAGATTCCTGTTCTGGGTCTGGGTGTTTGTGTGTTCGTCTTGTGTGTGTCCATGGTACCCTTTTTTTTTTTTTTTTTATTGACGGGGAGGAAACCTTCAAAAGGTACACCGGAGCCTTGGGAGAGACTCCGGGTTATGTGGGATTTTTACCCACTAAAACCGCCTCGGTGGCCTTCCTCTGCGCTTGCAGGGGACCCCGGGACCTCCAACGGATACCACCGGTGCCCCCTAGCGCTGCGCCCCTTACGGGCTCATCTCTTAGGGAGCGTGACTGTCCCCTACGCCTTGTCAGTGTACGACAACATGCAGCCACACATGCCGCCGACCTTCCAGGGGTTGTTGACTGGGCGGTCAGAGCTCCCACTCTAGTCGCCCGCAACCCGCCCCCTTTGAGTCGCCTCTTACGACAGGTAGGGGATACCGTAGCCGTATTCTAATCCCCGACTACAAGGACCACACCGGGGGGACGTTACCTACGTCTACCCCGGCGGCACCTTCGACGAGCGGGATCTGCGCGCTCCCGTGCTCTTTCAGCGTCCTCCTTCGCGAACATTACAGCGTCGCAGAAGGAGGTCACTGCGTTCCACGCGTCCTTAGAGCGCACCATCGCTGCAACGACGGCCGCCAGGGACAAGTCACTCCCGATCTTGTTGACCAGGATCCGCCGCTCTGACTCCCACGATGGGCAGTGCTCGAGCGTGTGCTGCGCGGAGTCCTGGTCGTGTCCGCAGTGGTGACACACTGCGGACCTCTCCCGGCCTATGCGGTTCAGATACTCACCGAAGCAGCCATGTCCGGTGAGTATCTGAGTCAGTCGGTAGGTAACGCGACCTTCGTTCCCCATCCAGGCCCGGTAGCTGGGTAGGATGGCGCTGACGACTCGTTGACGCACGTTCTTTGGCTCTCGCAGCCTGTCACGCCAGCGCGTCAACGCCTTCCATCGTCTCGTTCGAGGGTTCAGCCCTCTGGCGGAGAACGCGGATCTTGTTAAAGACCTCTGCGTTCATCTCCGCCAGAATGTCCAGGGGCGGAAACCGCGCCAGGACATATGCCGCCTCATAGGATATCGTACGATACCCGCGCGCAACCCTTATGGCTATCATTCGCTGTGCAGCGAGGAGTTTCGCTGCGCGGCGCCGGTTCCCCGTCAATCTGTGCGACCAAACAGGAGCGCCATAGAGCGCGATAGATTGTACGACACCCGCGTAGAGGCGGCGGACTTCTTCCCTAGGTCCCCTGAGATTCGGCAGCAGTCTGTGCAAAGCACCCACTACCCTGTGAATTCGGGGGACGAGTCGGTCAAAATGCTCGTCGAAACTCCAGCGGCCATCAAGCACCAGCCCAAGGTACCTCATGTACCGGCCTACCTGGATATCGGCGTCACCTACACGCACTGACATACTAGGGGGTTCCATGGCCCGCTTAAGACAAGTCCATGGTACCCACGAAACAGGAGAAAATCCTACTGTGGGGCCATGAGTGTAGAAAGCGTGTGTAGAAAGCGTGTGTGTGTGTGAAACGAAGCGATAACCTTTCGGGTCCCTCCAATACATGTCATCAACACCCGTTGCGGATAATTTGTGTAGAACATGTGCTTAAAATTCCTCCATCGCCTATTTTGGTGATTTATATATTTTCAAAGGTTTCATAATAGTTTAAATGGCCGTGGTCGTATGTAGCAATCGACTATAAAGAGGGTTGATAGACTTCGTCATAAATCTTTTAGGTACATTTTTTATAATGTTAGCCTAAAAACATATACGTTTAGGTATTATTTTACGCCAGGAGGCGCAGGACTCCAGTTGTGTTCCACTGGAGATCCCGGAGCCTCCACGCAGCGCTGATTATGGCCACCGGGGAGGTTTTAGTAAGGTAAAAATACCACATAGCCCGGCGTTGCTCCCACGGCGTCGGGTACCTTTTGAAGGTTTCCCCCTCAAAAACAAAAAAAAAGGTATTATTCCCCTTTGAAACTTCTTTCAGTATTATAAAGTGGTGACCATAGTCTATAACACTGACTTGTTGCTGAATAAAGATTGTTGTATCATAAAAGCGTGTATTGAGAATTTTGCCAATAATCACTGCGCCTGGTACGAGTTTTGGTGATAGAGGTACCTATGTTACCTAGGTACCTTTTTTTTTTGTTTCGAGGGGGAAACCTTCCAAAGGTACCCGACGCCGTGGGAGCGACGCAGGGTTATGTGGGATTTTTACCGCACTAAACACCCCCCCCCCCCGGTGGCCGTCCTCGGCGCGAAAAGGAGGACTCCGGGATCTCGAAACGACTTCAACCGGAATCCTCCGAGCGCGCTGCCCCATCGGGCTCCTCCCAGATGGGCGGCTGGGCCCACCGCTCCGTTTAGTCTTTACGACGGTATGCGACCACACATACCGCCGTCCTTCCCGGGATTGCCTGACCGAACGGTTCGAGCTCCCACTCTAGCCGTCTGCAACCCCGGAAGCCCCTTTTAATGTTACATAGGTACCTAGGTAGCAAATTTCTAAGTTCTAGTCACCCGTCGCATCGGTAATTTAAATTAAAAAACTAAACTTCATATTGTCCAAAGTAGTACGAATATTTCTCAAATTCAAATAAAATGTAATCATTTTCAAGTAATTTTGAACGCACTCGTTAAATATAAAAAAGAGATTAAATTATGAAAACCGCATTTAAAAGCAATAGCGGGTACTTTGACAAAGACACTGACATTTCTGACGTTATGTGTTTTCATAGTAAGACATTGAATGTTCTACTTCGTTTATTATTTAGCTATTTGTTTGTGACAAATGCACGGTAGTGTGTTTTATGTAATTTTATGTATGTTATAAGCATTCATTGAAAAAAATATTAACATTCTGCACTCCTCTACGTCCACTATATCCGCGCATATTACATAAAAATGCGTCACAAGTTTTTGCTTCACGTAATAATATAATAATAAGAAAGTTGTAAATTAAAGTCAACAGAAAGTATATAAAAAGAAATTTAAGCAATAAAGCAATAAGCCTTTCAACTTTCCAATACATGTCTTCAACACCCGTTGCGTTATTTGTGTGAAACGTGTTCTTAACATTTCACGTTTATAGCTTTTAATCATAGTACAATAAATATGAGATCGTTCAGTATGTGCAAACAAGCCATTTGCAATGGCTTAGCCCCGACGTCGTTTAGTTTTCTTGAATTATTTATTATTATCGGCTACTTAGCTACGAATTACGTACGCAATCCGAGCTAAAAGGTTTTCCGTGTCATGAATACCAAAGAAGTTTTTAATTGTGTCTCTATTAACATAAAGTACTTTCACTTTTACCTTTATAATGCTTTTTATAAATTGTTATACGCTTTCATATCACTTTATAGATAGGTTTTGGTATCGATCTTGTAGTAGATGTAAAGGATTTTGTTTTCTTTTTCTGTCTTCTACTAGAAAAATATTTGAAAGTTCCAAAACCTACGCCATGAACATTCTAGAGTTAGATCCCAGGGCCCTCAGACCTTACTTATTTTTAAAGTAACGAATTTTACGGAATGGACACTCTTTTGCGTTTATGAGTGTGCGCATACTGGTTTGTCTAGACGGCCCGTTCACATGTAGCCGGTAGAAAAGGTAGACAAAATATAACTTACCTTTGTTAAATTCGAAGCAATGATTTTTATATATGTCACACAGAATGTTAAAAATAAAAAAAAATCTCATTAACGCATATAAGAGTGTCTATTCCCTAAAATTCATTACTTTATAAACAAATAAGGTCTGCGTGAGAGCGGGCCCTGGGATCTTAAACTATTCATATTAGTACAAGCTTATACAGCTAATTTTTAATGTTAATGAGAGCTGCATGGAGACAATACCATTTGATAGGTGTCGAATAATTCAAATACAATAAGTCTCTGTAATCTCTATGAACAAAAATTGTATGTTTCTTCCTTCAGTAGTTTAGACACTGCGATAATTAATTAGCCAGGTATATTTAAAATAGTTATTTAAAAGTATATTAGTATATTTAAAAGCACAGATGGTAGGTCTAGATAGAAGTTTCAAGATAAATTATTAGTATTAGTCAAATAAATTAATTAGATAAATTAATTATTATTAGTATTAAAACCGTCGGTAGCGCCTAAAAGGTACAAAAGTTAGAATTCCATATATACGATAGATAGTTTTCATTCACCGAAAAGCAGTGATAATTAATTTTTAATACGCACATAATCTTAGAAAAATCATTTGTGTGTGCCTGGGTTTGAACCTCGGACCTCTCAATCGAGAGTGCAAGTTTCAACTATTATGCTATCACTGCTCTCATGATCCCATGAATATCTATTAGCAATTTCATAGAGAACAGGTTCTAACTGACTCACAGATGCGTTGCTACTCCAATACTACTACACTACTAGTTCCAGAGCAACCAAACCCTTCAAATGAAACGGAAAACGCTTACTACCAAGAGAAGAGTATAAAATCAAACCTTATTTACTGCAAAAGATGTTAGACCATCTTCACAATAGAAACAAACGTAGAATCTTTGCAAAGAACTTCTTAAAGATATTTAAAAAAAACAACGTAGGATTAAATCCACATACCCAAAGTGCAAATTTAAATAAGAAACAAGGAGAAGCGTTTTATTGAAACATAATAAAATAAATATTCAAATTGGTTTATAAAAATGATTAAAAGTATATAAAATATGTAAGAAGCTTCTCTCTTTCTAAAGTCTGTTAATAAGTCCTAGAAACGCAAATATAGAAAGCGCCAAACACCTTCAGAGCATCTACTAATATACAAATAAAGCCATCATAAACATGAAATGTTCCAATTTAATTAGTCAGTGCTAGTACTCTCACTGAGTATCAATGAGTTATTGCGTTATTTCATAGCCATCAATAACGAGCATCGGTAGTTATGAGCCCAATATCGAGTTTGTGGTCTCGAGACAGCGCAGTGCTGTTGTTAACGGCTCGATATGCGCACATAACAGATAGCAACAAATTATATGCGATCTTAAATTATAAATATATGTTTAACGGTGTGTAAATGTTTGGGTATTTTAAAAACACCCATTAATGGAAAAAAGAGCGTTGTCATATATGAAATTTTAACAAAAAAACCCGCTCCAAAGATATTAGAAAAAATAAAATTTGGTGTTAAGTCTAAAAAGTCATGGAGCTTTCAAATTTAATAAGACAATTCGAGAACCGTATCAATTGAAACAAAATAAAAAAATCTAAATAGGTTTATAAAAGACGGAGAAATTGAGTTAAAAGCACAAAAATGTCTTTCGTTTTAAAGTCAATAAGTCCTGGAAACAGAAATGTATAAAGCGCCAAAGAACATCAGAGCGCTTTCTTATATATAAAGAAAGCCGTGAAGCGTATTATAAACGTGAAATGCTCCAATTTAATTAGTCAATGTTAGCACTCTCACTGAGTATCAATGAGTTATAGCGTTATTTCATAGCCATCAATAACGAGCGTCGGTAGTTATGAGCCCGCTATCACGAGTCTGTGGTCTCGATACAACACAGAGCTGTTAATGATACCAGCACATAACAGATAGCAACAAATTATATGCGATCATAAATTATTATTGTGATATTTTTTATTCTAAAGAGTCATAACGTTATCTATTATAGATTTACCGTAAATACAGTATATGAATAAAAAACTCATAGTAAAACATAAAAACTACGTTCCACTTTAACCACGCATTTGAAATGTTCAACAGATGTCCTTAAGTAAATATTCGCAACGTCTAAGCTCCTTTGGAACTATGAGATAGTCCGTTATTTATTAGAAACCATCAATTACCCGAATCTCATGTAATACGCGAATGTTACATAAATGAGCTTCGATATTACTCATATTATGATAGTCTCAGTTTATAGAATAACACTTATATTTGTACCGTAGTACGAAACGCAAAAAATAAAATTAGACTTCACAAGTATGCACATTTTTTCTTTTTTCATACGAATTGCACTGTAATTTTACTTAATATTGTTATTATTTTTATGTAAGGGTGGTATATATTTGAACATCGTATTGACTATAGCGTCGTAGCACTATGATATGATAGTATTAAGACTCATATCTTCCCGTAATGTGCGTAATTTCGGTTGCGACAATGCATATCACGGGACATGTTCTATCCACTTCTGTACATTCAAAAACATATTTTTTCTTAACTTAATAATCGAAAAACGTGAAAGCTACAAAAAGTGAGTACTGCAAGTTATCGCGAAAAGTTTAAGTCAACGAAGACTTATTGCATAATCTGAATATGTTTCATTTAGCGAGTGCACGCAATATCCGAGTCGTGAAAGAGCAATGAGTTATTGCGTTATTTATTAAGGGCCATCAATAACGCGCGTCGGATGTTATGAGCCCCCGTTCTCAGTTTGTATACATGATACCGCGATCCCATTGTTCGGAACATAACATGAAACAAACTGGAGAATCATGGCAACAGATGGAATTTTTGAGAATATTGAAAAATATGAATGCTAATAAAATATTCGTGGTCTGTTATTTTAAAACAGAAAAATAGGTCAATGAGGTTAGGATTAACACATTTTTTAAAAGTAGATTTTAAAACATATCATAATTTATTTGAAACTTACTGGGGGAATGCAGTAAGATTAATAGTATGTTATGCTAGTTGCAAAGACGTTACTGGTATCAATAAAGTTTTGTCCATAAAAATCGAAAACCGTAAAAACTACAACAAGTGTCGTCAGCAAATGAATTTAAAAGAAAATATAAGTGAAAAGTGAAAATAAAATGTAAATCTAGAAGGACTAGTTGTACCACCTAAATATGTTTCATTTAGCGAGTGCACGCAATATCCTACTCGTGAAAGAGCAATGAGTTATTGCGTTATTTATAGGCCATCAATACCGCGCGTCAGATGTTATGAGCCCCTATTCTCAGTTTGTATTCATGACACCGCGATTCCATTGTTCACTACATCAAGGAAAACTTGGCTAAATTAGGATAACAGATAGAATTCT
The DNA here is from genome assembly GCA_949699795.1 of Spicauda simplicius. NCBI lineage: Eukaryota > Metazoa > Arthropoda > Insecta > Lepidoptera > Hesperiidae > Spicauda > Spicauda simplicius. The sequence goes on from OX453063.1 coordinate 14,534,296, forward strand.
TGGGAATATTAAAATTAAAGTTATTATTATACAAAAAGGTTTAGATTCTGATCAATCCATTATTATTCCAGTGCACAGTCATACACTTAGAATGTGAGGGGTTCGTGTTCAAAAATGAGAATTTTTTTTTAAGAGTTCTCAGGCGTTTAGGTAGGTATCCTCAATATGTTTACCTTCACCTTAAAGCAGTCATAATTAATAATTAATCCGAAAATGATTTTAGAAAAATCAGTGATGAGTGCCTGAGATTTGAACCTTGGACACTCGGTTGAGAGACTGAGATTCAACCAGACAAAAACAAAAGTTATCTTGAAAATTTTAAGTCATGAAGGACTTGTTGCATAACCTCGATATGCTTCAATTAGCGAGTGCACGCAATATCCGAGACGTGAAAGAGCAATGAGTTATTGCGTTATTTATTAAGGGCCATCAATAACGCGCGTCAGATGTTATGAGCCCCTATTCTCAGTTTGTATTCATGATACCGCGATTCCATTGTTCGGTACACGACAGAAAACAAACTGCAAAATCATGGCATCAGACGGAATTGCTATCACTACATAGTATAAAACGAAGCCGCTTCTATGTATGCTCAGCTCTTTAAAACTACAACTACGGATTTTAATGCATTTTTTTAAATAGAGTGATCCAAGACGAAGGTGTATAACACATGCATAATATAGTGGAGGAACACTGACAATTTTAAATTATTGATTTTTAGGCGGAACGTAGTTCGCCGGGTGAACTAGTTAAAAATAAACGAATTTCTCATAATTATAAAAATACAACACATTATATGGATTTTTAATTTACGATTAAGTCAGGAGCCATAAGATAACGACTATTAGTTATTAACATATTAATTCCAATGACAAATATTCCCTTTTCAAATTTCAAGGCAAACATGTCTGTCCATGAATAAGTATTTATTGAAATCGCAAATGTTTAGATCGATTTTTCTCAGCCTTTCACATAATTCAAAGAACTTAACAAAAAGTAAGAAATGATTTTATTCCTTTATACTAGTACCTACCTAGGACGCCTGTGTAAAAACGCGGCGTGCTTAATAAAATTGAAAGTGAATGCAAAGAAAGAAAAAACAAAACAAAAGTAATTATTGCAAAGTTTCCAAGGAAGCCTTATTTCATGACCACAATGAGTTTCATTTAGCAAATGCACGCAACATCGAACTAAAAAACAGGAATGAGTGGATGCGTTATTTATTACGGCCATCAATAACGTGTGTCGAATGTTGAGTTCCGCTGTCATGCCATTGTTTGAAACGACACAACAAACCGTAAAATAATGGTAGATTGATCGCCTAACGTCAACACGAAAAGAGACTTGCTTACGAATTTGGGTATTATGGAATTTGCGGAAAAGTATAAAAACCGGACCCATATTAGAAAAAAATACGCACATAGAAAAATGATAGGGAAATTTAATCAGGAGAGTCATTCTTACATAACTTGACGCCCGTTTTAGCCCGTGAGCGAAAATAACCACTCACTATTAAGTTCTTTCACTTTTATGCTTCTACCAGCTGAACCCCGCAGCTTTACCCACGTTAAAAAAGCGATCTGTTGATTGTTCCATGGGAATAAGGCATTTTCCTTCAGTAAAAAAGCCTATAATTATATTAATCCAGAATGTCCAAATTTTATAAAAATCGCTCCAGCCGTTTAGACGTGAATAAGTAACAAACATACACACTCACAAACTTACGCCTTTATAATATTATATAGATATAATATGATTTCATAAATAAACACACAATATAATCTTAGATTTTTTTTTGCATAACTATTTTCATTCGTCTGGAAACATTTCAGATTCACTCTAACCCTTTGAGAATTAATTGCTAAGCCAGTTTTGAATTATTCAGTAATTACTCTTCGTATGTGCAGCTCTAGTCATTACCAAGCCTTCGTTTTGCAGCAACTAATTTGCACGATTAGAGAAACTGAGTATTCACTAAAGATTTTGTATACGCCAAAGTATACACTAAAGATTTCGTTAATTTAAGTGTTAATGTTCGTTTCTTGTATACGCTGCAGTAAGATTCATCAGGTGGTAAAAGCAACGTAGTTCGACCGGGGAGGAACCGCCGTCGCACCTATTTCTAGCGCGAAGCAGTTCTTGCTTTTCAGTAGAAAAGTTTGGCCGCCTCACTAATACATCACCATCTTAGTCCTCGAGAATAGCAATGCCTCTATAATATGTTTTTTCTTACAAAAGATTCATGGGCGGCAGCAATCACTTACCGTCAGGTGGACTGCGTGTTAGTTCAATGTGACAATAAAGAAAACTTCAATTGAAGTGCACACTTATAAAAATAATAATGTTGTTAATTTTAATAAAATACGCGAATATAAACATGTTTTTGTTGTATATAATTAACGAATTTACATTTAGACCTAATTACTATTTACATTTTAAGGGATTAAGAATTAAGTGAAGAATAAGAAAATTCAGATGCTAATTTTGAGACTTATAAATATTTATTACCAATAAAGTTGGGAGGAAAACCAAACGACTGCTAAGTTTGGCTTAATGTGCCGAAACGGAGTGTTCTCGTCGATAAGTGTGTGGGTAGCCTATGATTTATGAGATCGAGCAACTAGCTGACGGCGCAGTGTACGTGCAACTTAAATTACTTTGTAGTCACTTTTTGTTACACTTCGGTTCCCTTAGTACAAGTTTTTTATATTTCCATAAAACTACCATTGTGCCTGTTTTCGGTCGTAAAGTTCACGCTTTCGTACGGTTTCGGAAAGGACTTGCAAGAAACTTTTAAATGATGTCCAAAACAAAAACACTTGTTTCGAGGCAACATAAACCCGCACGAAGGCTACAGGAAATATAAGAGCAGGACATGGATAATTTTGAAACTAATAAATAGGCCTATGCCAATTAGGCCATACATAAAGGTTATTAGGCAACACATACTACAATTGTTATTACCAATTAATGAAAAAAAATCAAAATGGAACCATGCATTTCTTCTTCATACAAATAAATACAAATTAAAGACCGACGCATTGACGACACGTCCCAAACCCCCTGAAATATGTCTATAATTTGACTTTTATGTCATAACACAACTCATAATTAGGATCTAATTATGACATACAGCCATATAGCGTTATAACCACAATACCAGATTTCTAAAATAGCATCCATTAACTTCAAACATAACCAATATTTACGCGTTAGTAAATTCTAATATGAAGTGGCATTTATCAAATGATTCGCGTAATATTCCAAACTCGATTATTAGTGATTCTATAACTACGCCTGCGGGCTCTATTAGTTAATACGAGTAATACTCTCACTGTTGAAAAAAAGATAAATATGTACAGCTTCTACTTATACATTAAAAAATCTGGTCAAGTGCGAATCGGATTCGCGCAACAAGGGCTTCGTACTATTATCTATAAAAATGGCAAGAAATGACTGTTTGTTTTATGGGAGTTAACCATTTTGACAACTTGGCAATACGCTGAACTTGGCAACACGCTATCGCGTGTTTTAAACGAGTAAAAAGTACATGTTTGTCGCAATGTAAAGTACTTACTTGTTTTCTTTAATTTCTTAGCGTTTTGCCTTAATAGCGGCAGCAGAAATACGTTATCTGTGAAAATTTCAATTGGCAATCACGGTTCATGAGATTCAGCACCAGGCTGTACAGACAAACGGGCAGATCAGTCAGCGAAGTTTTAGTAATAATTACCCATACCCTTTAGCTACATAATAAAAAAGGAACATACTGTGTTATCTCGCATGGTGGCCATATTGATCAACTAATTTAATGAAACTATCCATTTTTTTTTATGAAAGTTTCGTGGGTCTATACAGCATGTAGGTATTTGAAAAATAATAATTGGTGGACTGATAATAACTATGTAATAGCTTAGTAATTCTAATCATCATAGAAATATTTCTATGATGATTAGAATTTTTGTCTGTTTGTCTGTGGCTGATGGCATCTCATCAGATAGAAATTGCTGATAAAATTCCATTTTTATTTCATTAAAAGTCATCTAGTCTGTCATAAATATTTCAATTTAAAGTTACAGTACACACACACATAGAGCCCTTTTTGATTATATATCCAACGTCGTTACGTTAATTTTCATACTTTTATCAGTGTAAGAACATTAAAAAGACAAATAAAATTGCGAAACAAGCATAAACGTAAAGTAGGCTGAATACATTAATTACCCAAAATTCGGCAAACGAAGCCGTGTGCTTAACTAGCGAAGAACATAAATTACTTGGAACAAGAGACACCCTTCTTTAGGTCTGATTTAATGCCGCAGGAGGTGTGCGGTTGCGGAATACATTTCGTTCCACGCGTTCCGTTGTTTACGACAAAACGAACACTCTCTAATTCTGAAACTCCGACAAACCTCGGTCATTGTTTATTCAGAACGCCGTTTTTTGTAGGGATGGGCTGGTTTTAAAAATCGACGTTTTCCGTCCAAATCGATGTTTTGGTCTAAAAACGACAATTTAAAATCTAAAGTTAAAGCCATATATCGATCTTAGAAAACCTTATACTTTTCGATATAATAAAATTCCTAAATTTCTCTATGGTAACATGAACTATCATGTATCTTAATCACAAATTGGAGGATTCAAATCGATGGATCAATTCAATTCCATCGATTCGAATCGATTCAGAATTCGTTCGTTTTCAAAAAGAAACGACTTCTCTATTTTATTGTACCGGAGAAATATGCTCTTCTTTTTATATTATACAGCTATTCTGAGGCGTTATTCTCGGCAAATATTCGCAAAGATCTCCCAATTAGCAAGCGAGAATAGCTGAAATAAATCTGTTTATGGAAAAGATTTATTACCTTTTCAAGTGTTTTCGCCGGCAAAGATGCTGGTCCAATGATAACCTTTATTGTTGTCTTAAATTGTCTTTTCTGAGCTTATATTTACACTAGATTCATTAAAGTAAAAATAGACAGTGGCTCCTTAGATGTTTACAAAGAATTTGTAAACATAAAAGTAACAATGTAACCTAAAGGATATATAAACGACTTATGCCAAGATAATGAGGGTTCCTTTTCTCTTAAAACAAAGGTTTCTACCTACATTCTTGTTTTTATCTTACGTCATATTATTTTTCCTCTTTATATTATAGAACTAGTAAGTGTGTATTGACATATGTATATTCAACCCCAAGGAAGATCAGTCCTATCTGGGGATAGCCACAGTGCATTACTTGCCTTGAACATTAACTTGGAACGCCTCGCAGCAATTTCTACTCTTACTAAACCCTTCAAGCTATAAGGAAGGAAGTTTTTTTTATCTGATCGAAGTAGCAAACGAGCATGCAGGTAACTGATGGTAAGTGGTCATTGCTGCCCATGAACATCTGTAAGCAACTTCAAATAGAACACGGTTGGATTCTATCTGAAGTCAATAACAGATGCGTTGCTACTCCCGAGGACTAAGATGGTCGCCTCATACAAAAGTGTGCTATCTCTAAAATGGAATCTCGAAGATATCGGCGATTCGAATTCTGCCAGTATTAAATGGGTTAGATCGATTATGTAGTTACCATTCCAATTATGACACCTCCGTATACATAATGTTTAATTTGGTTTGAGATTTAATTGTAGTGTATTTTAATTTTTATATGTAGATATTTGTCAATTAAAATTTTAATGTAATGTATTTTTATGAATAATGTGATATTCTTAATGTATTGTGTGTATATGGGACATATTTTCCGAAATTTATTATTATTATTATGTGGTCAGGTTGCAAACAATAAAACATGAGATATTTTACAACCAGTAGGTGCGAAAAGTTGAGGGGTATAAAACGTCCGCAAAACATTGATTGAAAATGAAACGTTTCAACCTATTTTCCGAGGCTACTCACGATTTTAAAGCACCAGTAACACAATTTCGTGGTGCATTCAAGCCTGAAAGCCGATGTTAGCAGCGTGCCACCGCTGGTCACGGAATTCAGACGAAAATATTACTTGAAAGCCAGTGCTCGAAATTTTACCACAAAATGGGCAAAACGAAAGCATAGGTATTTTTACTAAAGGACAGTAAGCGATCACAGTCACGTATTTTACAAAACGAAAAGAATTGCTTACCTATTCATCATTGGACTTTGATGCAAATTTTTTGTATGTATTTTGTGTTATTTTGTAAGAAAATACATTTATTTCAATACAATATTTGGACATAGCGTTATTCAGGCTAACATTTGGCCCTTTAATCGGGCACTGATTTTTCTAAAATTATGTGCGTGTTAAAAACTACTTATCACTGCTTTACAGTGAAGTCAAATATCGTCACGAAATATGTATTCCTTCTTTTAAGAAAAAAAGGCGAGTGAAGCCAATTCTTAATTTATGAGCACATTGTTAGGTCCTACAATCTCTATTATGAGAAGGCCCATGTTCAGCAGTGGAATAATATGGAGTTGAAGACACTTCAGGCACTTGATATATGAAACTAATCATATAAACGCGTAATATTATTGAGATAAATATTTTACGAACACTTTAAAATTTCGTTCAATGTATTTTAACGGTATACAACTTTAATAGGTTGTTATGAAGAGACTTAAAAAAAGAATAATTGAAATTGGAAACAAATATTGTAACAATTACCCGCAGTTATATCAATTTGTAGTAATCCCACGCACCGGTACGGCGAGCACGTACTCTCTACAAGTTATTTATATTGAAAATTGGTTTATATTAAAACATTATATCTATATTTTAGAAAATATGACACAAATATGTAGACCATTTATAATGTAACAGTTGGGCTGGTTATGATTTTATTAATATCTTAAAATTGGAACTTTTCTGAGGATGTAGGCATACTTACAGTACAGTACAATTACAGTACAGTATTACAGTGTTTGTCAATCTTTCACGCAAAAACTACTAATCGGATTTCGCTTAGCACACACATTGTTTCGTCCCTGTAGTTCCGGGATTAGAATAAGGTTACGGTATCCCCTGCCTGTCGTAAGAGGTGACTAAAAGGGGCTTCCGGGATTGCGGGCGGCTGGAGTTGGAGTTTGAACCGTCCAGCCAGGCGATCCCGGGATGGACGACGGTATGTGTGGTCGCATACCGTCGTAAAGACTAGACGGAGCGGTGCGCCCAGCCGCTCATCTGGGAGAAGCCCAATGGGGCAACGCGCTTAGAGGATTCCGGTTGCGTTCTTTTGGCGATCCCGAAGTCCTCTCTGTAGCGCCGAGGACGGCCACCGGTGGGGTTTTAGTGCGGTAAAAATCCCACAAAACCCTCTGTCGCTTCCACAGCGTCGGGGACCTTTTGAAGGTTTCTCATTCAAGAACAAAAAAAGCCACTGCTGTATTCTAGTTTGTTGAATAATGTAATGGAGAGTCTAAGCAAAATTATGTGCATGATTTTACATTATCAAAAAGATTAACAGCAATAGGTACTTTATCCTAACCAATATTTTAAAAATGTGCCGTGAATTATGGCTTAAACACATTTCATTTGGAGAAGAAAATTGTGCCGAGCGGAGGGTTAAATAATGGGTTGATGGCGGTAATTAAAACATTATTAAATATTCCATTAAAACTCATATTAATATAATGTCACGTACATACGAACATGAATATATAAAGAGCGTATTAAAACTCCAACGATTGTACGAAATGAGTTTTCAAATTTGATTTGCCATGATTATAATTAAATTATTAACGGCATTAACCTCGTATACGCACATACATTGATTTTCAATTATTTGCCGGTATCGTGGATATTAGTTATTATATGTAAAGTTGGTTTTAATTATGTCCAAATAGTCTCTACATCTGCAATTTTATTTTTGGATCGAAGTAGCAAACGAGCATGCAGTTCACCAGATGGTCACTGTGGCCCATAGACATCTGTAAGCAACTCCAAAGAGAACATTAGTTCTATCTGAAGTCAATCACAGATGTGTTGCTACTCCCGAGGACAATGGTGCTCGTCTCATATAAAAGTGTGCCGGCAACCATACCCTTCCATAACACAAGAACTGCTTCATACTAGAAATAGGTGTGGCGGTGGTATGTCCTCGGTCAAACTACAGTGGTTCTACCATCTGGATAATAATGGTGTATTACTGTGACATATCTCTGTAATATAAATATTAAATTAATTTTACGGGCATTTATAAGTTGTCATTTTTTTCCTCTATTACCACCGGATCATAAGACGAATCCAACTGAGACGATCCGGAAGAAACTAAGCGAGTTTGTCTTTTTGTTTATATAGTTACATATATTTTTTCTCAGTATACTCCATATACTTTAAAATAATGTTATAGTTATTCAATCAAGTAATTAAAATAGTTTGTAACTTTTATTTCACATTATATTTATTAACCTCGATTTGGGTAACATTGAACATTTTTTACAATATTTGTGATATTATAATCTGTTTTATATTTATTGTACCTTGTTTTTATTAAATGAATAGTGTCCTTTTTAGCTGGTTTATTAATCTAACACAATAAATTTACGGAGAAAACAATTAAACTATCCACAATTACCCCTAAAACTCAAATTCAAAGTTATCCTTAGTTTTGGGTAACTTTGAATATAATTTTTTGAGGATATAAAATCCGTCATTAATCGAATATTTTAAGGTCTGAGTAAAATTTATTAACATATTTTTGTTAATTAAAACCAAATCTATAAAAAATACATTTATTTTGATATATAAATACAATAGACAACTTGGTCTTGCCATATGAATCAAGGTCGATCAATTTGGTGGTAAAATAAGATACTAGTTTTTTTTTTTATTATTTATTCCATCCATCCATAGGATGGACGGAACATCGGGTACCTTTGGAAGGTTTCCCCCTCGAAAACAAAAAAAAAAAAAAGGATGGACGGAACATGGACATAACATAGGCCTCCCCTAAATGGCGCCACTCCAACCGGTCCTGTGTCCTCTGAATCCAACGGTTTCCCGCTGTCTTCTTCAGGTCACCGGTCCATCTGGTAGGGGGGCGACCGGTACTCCTTTTGCCTAAACATGGTCGCCACTCGAGGACCTTTCTTCCCCATCGGTTATCGGTCCTACGAGCGATGTGGCGGCCCATTGCCACTTCAGCCTGCTAATTTTGAGAGCTATGTCGGTAAGCTTCGTTCGTCTACGGATTTCATCGTTGCGAATCATGTCTCGTAGCGAAATTCCGAGCATAACCCTCTCCATAGCACGCTGAGCGACCCTGAGCCTCCGAAAAAAATATTTTTTTATGATACAGGTAACTTTGAACCGTTCAAAGTTACCCATATAACAACCAATTTCGACGTCGTCAAAAGTTTATCAGTTTTACGCAATATTCAACATGGGATACGGATAGTACAGTTTCAAAATAACAATATACAATATACATTTTAAAGATAAACACCAAAACACACCTGTTTACGGTAAGTTTTATATTATAATTGCTATTTCAAAATGAAGCATCAAACACTTGCAACAACTTCACTACGGAAAAGGCGGTATTTTTTGAAATTATGACATTAACAGGTACCTTTTTTTACTTTCATTGCTATTACAACATTTTGGCAAACCATTTTACGCAGGTACGATATTGAAACAACAAGAAGTTTCCATGTAATAAATTAATATATTTTTTTCACAACTTTGTTCAAAGTTACACCGCTGTTCAATGTTACCCAAATTGATTGTACATCAGCAGAAAATTTAAATGCTTAGAGTTTTATGGTTTGGTTGGTTGGTAATTTTGTGGTAATAACGTTATTTTTGTAAGAATTATTGCATTGATAAGTAGGTCAATCCGCTGAGGTAGAAATATCATGCCGTTGTAATTAAAAGGAACAGAGGGAGGCTTAATCACCATTAACGTAGCACCACAAAGCGCGTTATTGTTAACGGAATTTATTGCGCTTTGACTTTCAGCGTCTGAACACCATTGTCTAGGCGACAAGCGGTGAGTGACAATATACAGTAAGCCTTTTTAACAAGTAAGTAGCAAACGAGCATGCAGTCGGCCTGATTTTGAGTGATTATTGACGCACATGGACATCTGTAATCAACTTTATATAAAACGGGGGACAAAAATTCACACATGCGCTGCTATCTCCGAAGACTAAGATGATCGCTTTATATAAAGTGACCCGGAAAAGTGGAGTGATTTGTACTGAAGATATGTATTTTTGACGACCCATGTGGCGGAGCGGTTGCCATACCGGTTTGACGAGCAATGGAGCCCGGGTTCCCGGCCAGGCAAGTATCTGAATGATGAGTTTATATTTATGTTCTGGGTCTGGGTGTTTGTGTATTCCGCTTGTGTGTGTCCATGGTACCTACGACACAGGACAAAATCCTAGCGTGGGGCTATGAGTGTAGAAAGCGTATAATTTATGTTATTTATAACGCTGTGTTGTATATGTATAAATTATGGCTTGTTGGATCTGTCTTCGACAGTAATTTTTATGTAACTCTTTCTTTTCCCGGGGATGTTGTATGAGGCACTAATGGATGAAACACAGAAAATGGGCAGCAGTGTCTTTTTTATATCAACACCCATTGCGACCAACACGCATAACAGCGCAGTGACTATTTGCGAAAACACCCATTATGGTAGGTGTTTGTCAGCAGTAGATCTAAAAATGTTGATGGGTGGATTATTTATAAAACTGCTTAAAATCTATTAGATATTTACAAATTTAATACGTGGATGGATTACAAGTAATTATGTAACAAAAATCTAACACGGGTTGACACACATTTTCAAAATAGAATTTAAATTATTAACACATGCTAATTAACAGAAATTAAAAAATATAGAATTATGAAGAACGTGCGAATACGTTATGCACATAGAATTATATTTTAAAAATAGATTAATGTGTTTCCACGAATTTTATTCAATTTACATTTATGACTTTTTGTTAATACCAGTCTAGCCGAAGACAGAAAGTACTAGTTTGGACTAAGTTAAAAATCTAACAAGTATTAAACTTTTGTAAGTCTAAGACTTACATTTCAGTTAAATTCCGTCATCCTTGTGTGTGGGAATGTACTCAATTCAGCAAAATTCAGCGTGGGCGTTTCAAGAAGACATTATTATATTAACTTATTAATATTATAGGTTTCGAAAGGGCATATGTCGCGAACTAATTCGTTTTGTGCTACTAAAAGTGAGTACCCGTTCGTATTTCTTATTCCTTTTCCCTGGGCGTTTTGATTAAGGTTTTCAAAGATTTATCGTCTCCGACGTTTTGCTGGCGAAGATATATTATAGTTTTATAGTTATATTCTTACTGATGGCCTATACAGATCACTAATTTGAATCAAATATCAAAGATCGGCTTTAAGTAAAGTATAAACAATTATATAAGCTATTATTATACGGGCTCATTATTATTGAATGAAATATAAATACGCTTGATACTATGTGGCAACTGCCGACAATCAAACTGAAATCGGACAGGACACCTATGATCTTGATTTTAAAAGGACTAAGTTAAAATGACCTCTATATTCTTTCTTTCTTTTCAACCTACAGAAGAACTCAACAGTGCTATCAATGTATTTAATTCAGAAATAATTGAAGTGGTAAAGGCTCGCTGGTTTAATTATAATCACGAAACGCTCTTTGAGTTTCAAATCAAAAACTGAAACATGAATAAAAAACAGAAAATCGGGTACACACATTGCTATTATATGCTTTTGTTATCATTGCTGTTACGATGGAACACTTCGAAGGAGTTTCTTGCTTTACACAAATGCTGTATCTACATATTATGTACAGTTGTAATCTGGGTTGTGAGTGGTCAAGTTAACACATTCCACATCAGTTGCTATCAAACGGCAGAAAAGTTAAATTGTAAGGTGAATTGATTACAAATACTTTTTGCTACTACAATTGGATATTTTTTTTCCAATTGAAGTAGCAAAAGGTATTCAGTCCATCTGATTGTATGAGTTTACTGCCGGCCATGCACTAAGCAAGCAACTTCAAATAAAACGGGGGTTTTATCTAAATTCAATCAGATGTGTATACTCTATCTTAATATATATAAATTACGTGTCACTTTATTTGTCCGCAATGGACTCTTAAACCTCTGAACCGATTATAATCAAATTTACACAACGTATGCATTTTGATCCAACTTGAAAGATAGGATAGTTTATATCTTAATTTATAGATTTAATTGCAAATATATTTTTTAGCTTCAGCTGTTAGCTTTGTATAATCCTAATAACAGATGGCGGTGTAATGTTATCTGTTAACTTGATTAAGTAAGTAATGGCGCTTTGTTAAAATTACAACCGTTTCACATAAGCTACAATTTAATATCATGACCAAAGATAAGTTTAAGTTACTAACTTCGATCAGTAAAATTGGTGATCAAAGGTTACTAAAGTATCTAATACATAGCCATCTCAGTATATTCTGCGTTGATACCCAACCTTACCGCCAAATAATGTATATGAGTTGTTAGATGGCGCTCTTTACGATACAGTCATCTACATGAACCAAATGTATTGATGGCGCTTTGTTAAGATTTCATATCAGCAAACGTTTCATATGAGCAACAATTTAATATTATAACCAGATATAAATATATCCTTAAAAGTTACTAAAGTAATACAAAGCTATCTCAATATATTCTGCGATGATACGCCATCTTACCGCCAAATCGAAATAGTAATATGTCTGAGATATTAGATGGCGCTGTTTACGTTACGGTCATCTACATGAACCGAATGTATCGATAAATCAATACCGTTTTCCTTAGTCAGTTTTTTTTTATTTTAATTTCGTATTTCCTTAAACTAAAATTGACTTTTTTGAAAATTTATTTTTTATTCATAGTTTACTGCAAACAATTTTTCTTTATTTATAGAAAACATTTATTTTGATGAAGTATTTTTGAACGCAAATTACATTTAAATTCGTACTTAAGTGACTATTAGGTGGCGCTACCTAACCTATTTTGTTTTTGTTTGTCGATGTACATATTGTACAAAAGACAAACTAACGTGGATTTTATGTTGTGGTGATCGCAATACAGTTAAATCTCAATATTCTTGGTTTTTCAATTTTTGGAGTTATCATAGACGGCTACGTGTTACTTAGACAAGTATAGTACAGTGAACGATAATTTAAGTTACTATAGTGAACAATAAAACTATTCCTGCTTTTTAATTAATAGTGCTTCATTTTTCGACACTTTAATTTAAATAAATAAAGACAGGTTAACTAAAAATATTGTACACCGAGAAGTGCTGAATTAAATTGAATGTCAATTTTTTTAATAAAAAATTATAAATGTTAATGTGGAAAAATTAATATCATCTGCCCTTCTTACCTTATTTATAAGTTTATATGTTACATGTTGTCTACTAACAACTTTGTAGTATATTAATTTCTTACAAATACGAATTAATACAATTTAAAATTTGTTTATGTAACATTTCTTTAACCACAGCAACGCGTGGTCGGGTCTGCTAGTATATATGTATAATCTCGAGGACTAAGGTCACCTCATATGAAAATTAGTCGGCAACCTTCTATTAAAATGCAAGATTTGGTTCACGCTAGTAATATTCATGGTATTATCTGGTAGAACTACACTGGTTTTATCAACTGGTAAAATTTAGGTAGTGGTACTGGGATATTGCAATCCGAAATATCATTATTAGAACGGCACTCCCGCGTAAACTTCAACAATAAAAATAAAATGAACACGCGACATTAAATCGTATTCCACTGCGTTGGAGTCCGTACCTCAATTTGTATTTCTTTATTATATCAGAAAATTCAGGCCACGTGCCCCAGGAGGACCATTTAATCAATTCACCGAACCAATCAATCGCCAGCTTAATGAACTGTGCACAACAACTTAACCGTAAACGAACAAATACAATGAATTGACACAAAACTGGCAACACGCACAAACGTTCCAGAAACTCATCGAAACAGGTCGAAAGTTGTAAAAGTTGGCAAGACTGCGAGCCCCCTCGGCCCGGGAATTGCAAATTACCCTCGTCGGGGGCGCCAGGCACGCGCGTACAGAACAACGCCGCCTGATTTAGAATATCGTAGACGGCCCCACAATCTTTATCTATCGGCATATACATATGTCGATCCTATTGCTTATATCTTGATGGACTGAACGGAATTGGATGCTTTTAAGATTTTACTATATGGAATGATGATAAGCCGCAATGAAATGGTTACCATTCAGGTCTGATATGCTGTGAATTGCGGAGACACCTTAAACTAGATTTATTATATCTTGACTTTAGTGTTAAAAGCTATATAATATTTACACGTTCGTTGGGAAATGGCCAGTACCACCAAGGATCTTAAATCAAGTAGGATTCAAAGTCTACCAGAGTAGAGTCTCTCCCTTACCCTTCGAATAACCTAACAATAGTCAACTTCAAATAATCTAACATCATTTTCATATAGCAAAAGTATATACACCTTGCTTTTTATTGCTTATTTAGCATGCTTTGAAACGAAAGTATATAACGTAAATAATCTTAGGTCGTCTATTCTAGTTCTTTCAGACGAGATAAACTCCAGACGGAATCTAATATACACTTATATACGCCTACATTCTTTGCTCGAATATCAATCGCGCTTAACAGCCTTGCAGATGGGATGTTTCACGCAAGAAGAAACTCCTGAGCTAGGATACACGCGTGACTCGACACGCCCAAGAAGGGCTCAGAAATTTATAATAGGGTATGGAGTTTTATTGTTAACTATATCGACAACAAAAGAGCTTCAGAATAATTTTGAATGTATCATTACGCATTCTTTTTTGTACAATAGAATAATGTATATAGAGATAAAAAGAGACATTTATTTCAGGTTATTAAAACTATAAATAATAAAAAGTAAATATTTTACTTATGCTAATATAAAATATACTAAAGACACAAGTAGCAACTTATATAAAGTAACACATTGCGTTCATGGTTGGAAACGAAGACTTAGATACGAGTACACAAATAATACTTTATAAAATATGATAACATTACGTCACAAAAGTAAAACACGAATAAATATATAGCATAATACGAATAATACGAAAATAATATAGCAGAAAGTTTCTTGGTCTTGAATTCTATTCCTTAATTTAGGAATCTAAGTTTCGAAACTTAGGTACGCTAGGCATTTCTTACTTTTCCAACTTAAGTGCGTATTAGAAATTGAGTGTCAATTATTTAGCGGCGCAAGGAAACAAATCTTTAAGTTCTTTAAGATAAACTATAATAATCTACTCTTGAAAATCGTGATACACAGGCCTAAACCCTGTTCTGTAAAATGTACATCAACTAGCATTATTCCATTTTGTCTTCTTTGCAAGATTGAAGTAACTAATAAGCTTGCACTCTACTGGATAGGAAGCTACCACTGTCATCCATGAAATCTGTAAATAATTGCATATAGAACAAGGTGATCTACAGTGAATTCGGTACTACTTCCGAGGACTGAGATAGTCAACTCATACAAATAATAATCTATAACTGATGTAGACAAGGATTACCAAATGTTAATATTTTTTTCAAATAATGCATAAGACATATCTAGAAGTAACTAAAAACATTACACACACTATCTTGAATTTGACATAAACACATAATAAACGAAATAAAACATACAATGTCTTCCTATGAAAACACATAACGTCAAAAATGTCAGATGTCTTTGTCAAAATACCCGCTATTGCTTTTAAATGCTTAGTTAATTAAAACCTTTTTTTTACATTTTACGGGTGATTTTAATCAATAAAAACAATACAATTTATTAATTGAGAAATATTCGTGCTACTTTGGACTATGAAGTTTAGTTTCTTAAGTTAAATTACGGTCGATTTTCTACCGTTGTGACGGGTGACTAGTACTAATATAATACCTTGTCATCTCTTGTTTATAATTAAAATTCATCTACTGTACTTTAATATATGTACATGTATTCGCAAGCACGTCACAAGCAATGATTACGTTACTAAACCAATAAATTATACTCTCAAGCGTGACCTTTAATGGCCCCAGGCGACCCCACTGACAAGAGTGATGCTCTGATATACTCGTAAAATTATAAATTTTATCGAATTATAAAGCGTTACGATTTTTTAAGATTTCTATAAAAATCATGTACGTAATTTAAAATGTTCAATATGTATATGTAACTTGCTGAATCCCGCAGCTTCGCCCGCGTTAATGAAATCGATGTATCGATTGTCCCGTGGGAATAAGATATTTTCCCACAGTCGTCATCGTCAACCCATTATTGTCCCACTGCTGGGCACGGGTCTTCTCTCAGTATGAGAGAGTTTAGGCCATAGTCCACCGCGCTGGCCAAGTGCAAATTGGTGGACTTCACACACCTCCGAGAACTTTTTTTTTTAAAGAACTCTCGGGTGTGTAGGTTTCCTCACGATGTTTTCCTTCACCGAAAAGCAGTGATAATTCATTTATAATACGCACATGAATCAGTGGTGCGTGCCTGGGTTTGAACCTCGGACCTCCCGATCGAGAGGGCAAGTTTCAACCATTAGGCTATCACTGCTCTTTTCCCCACAGTTTTTTTTTTACTTTCACACAGTAAAAAGTGCTATATGTTAATCCAGAGCGTTAGCTAACTCCCTACCAAATTTTATGAAAATCACTCCAGTCGTTTAGACGTGAATAAGTAACAAACAAACACACTCACAAACTTTCGCCTTTATAATATTAGTATAAAGTACCTATAATGTTTAGAACATCAAATATTAGGCTGTGAAGCGAACAAAATTTAGTGACGTTAAAATATTATAAGAAAGCCTTTTTTTATTTTACAACCACCGTCACTATTCTTAATGTTTTGAAAGCAACTAAGGATATTTTTAGTAGGTGTATTTATTTATATTTATATACATAAAGTGGTACAAAGGCGGCTTAATGCCATGGGCATTCTCTCCCAGTCGACCTTTAGAAAAAACAGATATCATCGAATAAATAAATCGTGTACTGTAACATTTTTAAATTATTTCAAACAAAATACAATACACCCGACCGCTAAAAACTTTTTTGTCGAAATGTTACTATTTCGGCAAAAAATATCGTAACAGTTATGTTACGATGAATCGGGGTACAACCCATTATTGTCACGCTGGGCACGGGTCTTCCCTCAGAATGAGTTTTAGGCCATAGTCCACTGCGCTGGCCAAGAGCGAATTGGTGGACTTCACACACCTCCGAGAACTTTTTTTAAAGCACTCTCGGGTCTGTAGGTTTCCTCACGCTGTTTTCCTTCACCGAAAAGCAGTGATAATGGTGCATGCCTGGGTTTGAACCTCGGACCTCCTGATTGAGAGAGTTTCAACCATTAGGCTATCACTGCTCTACGATACTACGTTACGATGAATCCTTGTATTTTGAAGGGCGTAGGTTATGGACACATACTCCAGTTAACTTAGTTTTCGAGTAGCAACGCATCTGTGGCCAACCTCAGGTAATGTATTTATTTCTGCTAGAGTTCATGCAGACGTCCATAGGCAAGAGTGGCCACTTACCATCAAGTATACTGCATACTTGTTAGCTACTTAAATGTTATAAAATAAACAAGTATTATAAATTTGTCCTTAGAAATTATTACTGTACTGTTTTCATTTTACGTAAAATAACGATCAATTTTGTTCAGTCATGCGTAGGTTGCTCCTTGTAGTTGTAAAAGATACAAATGGGGTTTATTATAAAAATAGACAGAAAATAACAAAGAATTTAGTAAAATAACGAGTATCATGTAAACGTATATATTATGAGATTTGTCTCATAATATATACGTTAGCAATAAGATATTAAGCAATACATAAATTTACCATACTTATTACTCATAAATTACGAAGTTATTCCCGCGGTTTTGCTTGAATCTACATATGTATTAATTTAGGTAATAAACTATGTGTGTCCAAATTTCTATGAAATTTCATCGATAATTTTTGTATGAAAGAGTGACAAAAACTTAACGTTCACACAATCTTGCGCATTTAGAATATTAAAAACAAGGAGGGTATCCTTACGAAATCGGGTAATAATATTTCATTATAATGTTAGAACAATAAGTCTGAAATAAAATTAGCAATGATTTGCGTTTCGTACAACCTTTTGTGGAATACGGGTAAGACAGGAATAGTTATGCAACACATCAGTAATAAGCAATTTGTGTTAGTCATCAGGACCATATTCAGATATAACTCTTACAGAATAAATAGAATTCTGTACAGATAACGTCGGGTTAATGGGTGGTAAACTGATGATGACGTAAGCTAATATTTTTATGGATTTAGAGCAGATATAATATGAAGCGCGTTAAGTTAGAAATATACCTGGTCCCCGGGAAGGGCGGCGGTATGTGTGGCCCAGCCACCCATCTGGGATTGCGGGACTAAGGATTTCGGTTGTGTTCCTTTGGAGACATCAGAGTCCTCATTGTAGCGCCAACGACGGCCACAGAGGGGTTTAGCGCGGTAAAAAATCCACATACCTTTCGGATACCTTTTGAAGATTTCCCCTTCGAGAACAAAATATACCTATTAGAAATATACCTATTTTATCAACTTCAGATATATTTTCTGCCTAATTTTAGTTATCCATCATACGTTATTGTTATTGCAGTGGTCTTTTACTATCAGATAAACTGCATAGTTATAACGTACGAAGTCTGCATAGTTATAAGGTATGACGGGTATGGTTCGATAATTTTTATATAAAAACTTTTTAAATGCTATAATGCAGGGTACCATAATACAGCATAATAAAATTACATCTGCAATTTTCTTTACGGGAAGTAAGACATAAAAGAGTTTGGATTCACTTTAAATCCCGCTCTCCCAAATAAAAAGACTTGAGCTCATTCAAGAAGGTCTTATTTATGGAAAAAGTTTTCGCAAGGCACGGACCTTTTATATCTCGTTATAGGCAGGGTAACAGGTCGGCGCAACAGGCTGTAGGGTGCGCTATATAAATAGGGCATACATAGGTCTATGTACTACGTCTACAAAGGTCGACTTTCTCGTACAAAGTCATCACAATGAGAAGAGTTCAAACTAATCAAAAACACCAGGAGATATGAAGCGTAATTTCCTTTCTGTTTTCCGAAGATTGATTGCTTTCGTGATAATAATGTCGAGCGGAGTATTAATTAAACTTTTCAATCCGCTTTCACCGCATTTGAAACGTGAAAAGTATCGCATAAATTAACCTATTCAACACCTTGTTACCTAGTGTTTAGCTGATAATTTATTTTTCCGTGAACACAACCATTTTCAGCGAAGTAGGTATAATCTAGACCCGTATTCGATAACTTTTTGCGATAAACACCAAGTGAAAATCGATTGTTACAAAATGCGTTGCGAAAAACTAGGTGCGTAAATTGTACACTATGTACGTAACATTTAATTAATTGTTTCGTTTGTTTCCAATACAGTTTAATTATTGTTAGATATTTGAGTAGTAAGATTTATTTGTGAGTTGTTTCATAGCGTTTCGTGTAGCGGAGGGACCCAGCCACTCGTCGTTCGGCCGGCTCGCGTTGCGCACGTCGCGTCCTCTCGTCTCTCGCACTTCGATAACACCTACAGTTGATTGTGGATTAAAAGTATTATTATGTGTTAAGTGAGCATTGAAATTGAAAAAATGAAAGGCAGACACCAATTCCGACGGCGGTTCAGCCTGCAGCCATCGTTTATGAAGGAAGAACCCGAGGAAGATAGAAGGCCCCACAGGTGATCACACTTAATCACTATGTTTAGTAATTTACATCAATGCATTAGCATATCAATTTGAATATATAGATTATGTTATTTAGATTGTCTCACGTTTAAATAAGCTTTAGTGTCTTTGCATGATGTGTCGCGAAATCTTCCGCGTATTTGACGAACAAATTATAGGATGCATTTAATTCCTGTTTTAATAGTGGTCTTATTGAGTAATGGCCGCTGCATGTCGTAGAGTCGTAGCACCGTAGCGTCGTAGCATTGTCTACGGAAAATCGTCATGAGACGCGTAGACGAGTTCTTATTGTTTGGGTTTGTCTCACCGCCTTCGTGTAATTAAAACTAACGTTCATTTACAGCTCTGAAACTGGATTAATTAAAATATTAAACACTGCTATAACCGTGTATACGCTTAATGAGAAATCGTAGTTTTAATTAAGCAATTTCTACTCTTAAATCTCAATTACACAAAGTTCACCGCTGCAGCCTTTTAAATTACTCGAAATTAATTTTTCTGCTAATTGTACGTCAACAATTTTTGTACCTAAAAATACAAACTTTTAATTTAAACAATTTAAACGAAATAATTTAATTTGCGAACCGTGTGTTTTTGTAAATTTATTATTTGCGATTTTTTTCTAAAAGTACATTCCATTGATTTAGGCACAATACAGATTATAATCACAAGGAAGCTGAGCTATGTACCGTCTCATTGTGAAACCATCGCTTTGAGACGATCTCGTTATCAAGGGGCGGGAAGGCAATTTTCTGCAATTTGCTATCGATCTCTGTGATTCTTTTCAAAATTATTTACCCGGATCGTTTAAAGAGCCTTTCGAGTCTTTTTCAAAGACCTAATTCGAAGTTTTAGGTAAAAGGAATTTTAGTACCTAATCCGGTTCGGTTTGGCTAATTCGAATCAGACGATCCTTTCGAAAATTAACAACTACATATAATAATTACTTTAATTAAGCACACAATAATAATTAATATTGAAATTATTAAGTACATTTCAGTACATTTATTATTAAGCAGAACATTTCATACGTATGAAATACCTTTAATTTTTCATCAATTTTCGCATTAGAAAATGTATTAAGCGCGTATTTTCACCGCTCACGTTGTGAAATCGAATTTCCTTTAAAGGTATTCTGAATAAGGTTCAACAAAAATACGTAAATTGAGACCTCTTTCAAAGCTGGTCATGCATTTGCAAACCTCGAAGAAGAATTTTCAACCTATTCGTACTTTGCCTTGCAACACGAGTTTTATATAATACTGCGTTTTATTCACCACCGTGCTTTCGACCTGATAGCAAGTGGTCACTACCAATGGTTCATCGATAATCAACTTCACACAGAATCAAGGTTCTATCTAGCAGGGAAATACCAAGCTCCCCCATAGCTCGCTGAGCGACTTTGAGCTTACGCACTTATCCTTCGTAGGACAGATAACCGATGGGGTAGAAGAGTCCTCGAAAGGAAATCACATCTGGGCAAAAGGAGTGCTGGCCGCCCCCCGACCAAGTGGACTGATGACCTGAAGAGGACGGCGGGTAACCACTGGATTCCGATTGCTCAGAACAGGTCGAAGTGGCGCAGATTAGGGGAGGCCTATGTCCAGCAGTGGAAGTTCAAAGGCTGGATTGATGGATGAAAGTAGCAAGTGAACACGCAGTCCATCAGATGGTAGTAGCCACTGTCGTCCAATTACATACATGGATTGCATGAATGATATGCCATATAGGATGACACTTTCACCACAAGATTAGGTCGACTAAGAAACGTTGCTAAGGTATGCCCTAAGGGCTAAATTACCGAACGTCATATAATAATGTTTTCTCGAACACATCATTCAGAGCATTACTTAACATAGAATTTAGGCCAAACCCATTGTGGCAGTGGTACCATTGAAGTCAAACACATGGCTAAATGTAATGTTGTAAATGGTAGACAACTGTGTTAAGAACGATACGGCAATGTCTTCGTCATTGTTCTTAACACGCTTCAATTCAGAAGCAATCACCGCTGTAATAACACCAAATACGTGCAATTTCCTATCGATCCGAAATAGATTGAAATGGGTGCTCACACCGCAAAGAGTTGTAATAACTGGGAACACTATGTCTAGTTCTGGATTGTATGACACACTTGAAAGCGAAACTTAGGCTGAGGTGTCAATGCATTGTGAGAAACTTTAGTCATATATTAACAGCATATTTAAAAAATGTTTTATAAAATATTCACATTACAGATATGATAATATATGCATAGGTACCTTCACATATTTAAATGAGCTAATTGAGCTTCTAAATATATATTAGTGTATTTTTTAATCAAATTTAACGAAGAGGTGAAAGTTTGCTACTTAAAACAAGTCTTTTTAAAAATTCTACAATAATTATCCCTTTGAACTGGTTACTACGCAGTATTATTCTATTTCTACCTTCTTATATTTTAAATAAACACCCTATTGTTCTTTTAATGTCCAAGTTTTAGATTAAGTAATTAAGTTCTTATGAAGTCTAATTTGTATTCTTAATGAGAATACAGTTTCTTGAATCGCTTGTTTATATGGAGGCGACTATTGTAGGACGTGTCGAAAAAAATGGTGAAGGTACATACATACTAATTAAATGTGGCGGATATTAGATAATATACAATATATAATTTAAATATAAGCATTTCAAAAGGTAAATTTTATCTAATATATTCAACTATTCATTTATTTATTATCTACTTACTCACTACACTTTCCTTAGTGTTTGCCACTATGATTGGTTCTGGGCCATCAGAATCTATTGGTTAGCTAAAGCACAATAATTAATTTAAGGTGGTAGAACCTTCCGGGGTTCGATTTCGAACGGAAACAAAAGTGTTTAAAAAAGCGTTACTAAGCAAAAATAAGTGTGGTAGTAATGCCTTACTACCACACTTATTTTTGCTTAATAACGCTTTTTTAAATACTTTTGTTTCTGTCTTAACTAGGGGAGACAAAACTTATCCGAGGCTTTTTAATTGACCAAGTTCTTAGAGGAAGCAATGAATTTGTGTTCAACTTCTGGTAAAGTTCAAAGGGGTTGATCATCATTGGTCATTTATAATCAGGTAGACCATATGTTCGTTTGCTACTTCAATTTTTTTTATCTGATCGAAGTCCACCTGATGGTAAGCGATACCTACCGACCATGAAAATCTGTAAGCAACTTCTAATAAAAAAAGGATTCTGTGTGAAGTCAATCACAGATTCCTTGCTACTCCCAATGACTATGATGGTCGCTTCATATAATATTATAAAAAATTGTAATAATTTTGTGAATAAAGCATATTACATATTAATTAATGCAGACTAACAATGTAGTGGCTCTCTAAGCTCTAAAGGTTAACTGGTCTTTGTCTTCAAACGAACTATTGTAATAAACGTATGTATATTTGTATTCAAGCTGACACGCTAGACTAGAAGAATCTACTTAATAGCTATGAAGTATCTGGAACCACTCAAACGCGTTCTATGCACCGACAAAGACGTTGCACAACAGTTTATAACATTCCTTCTTGTAATAATATAATTTATTATAAAGGTGGTAGAACATTGTTGTTCGACCGGGGAGATACTACTGCCACACCTATTTCTAACGTGAAGCATTCCATGCGTTTCGATGGAAGGGTGTGGTTGCCGGCCCACTTTTATATGAGGCGACCATCCTAGGCCTCGGGAGTAGCAACACATCTGTGATTTACTTTAGATAGAACCTATGTTCTACATGAAGTTGCTTAGAGATGTTCATGGGCGGCAGTGACCACTTACCATCAGGTGGACTGTATGCTCGTTTGCTACTTCATTATTATAAAAAAAATCCATGGCGATTCCCTTTGCATTTAAAGCTCTTTGTGTAAGTTATGTGTTTCTGTGCCTTAGTATACTGTTACGAGTAGCTAGAATAAAAAGTCCAAAAGTAGTTTTTAAGGTAGTTTAAGTTTATTATGGTAGTGCAAAAAATGTTACATGTGATTAATTGGAAATTTAAACAGGTGATTCCTATTTTCGTATAAAATAGTCTTATTTAGCTCCGCATTGGCTAAATACATATATTAGAATATAATAAGCCTACTAACCATAGTCCGTCCACCAATTCGCACTTGGCGCGGTGGACTATGGCCTATAACTTTCTCGTTCTGAGAGAAGACCCGTGCCCAGCAGTGGGATAATAGGTTGACGACTAACCATAGTGTTAAGCGCGGTTATTTTGTAAATTGAAGATAGTGGAGGAGGTTTTTCAACTTACCCCTCAGGGGCAACTCCACAGGAGTAATTACAAGAGTACTTAAATTCACAACTGATATTTTAAAATACAATAAAAATCAAAAAACTAACCTTAATAAGAACATATATTTTTCAGGCACATAGTTTCTTTTAAACAACCATTTCCAATCTTCGGTCCTACCTGAGATGATCCTATTTACTCTCGATTAATTGATGTCCTTGTACATCAGTTGTCACACTTATCATCAGTTATTATGTAGTATACGGTAAGCTCGTTTGCAAAAAAAGAACAAATGAATAAAAATATGATTGAAAACGTGAACATACTTTTCACTTACGAGCACCTATTACGTTAAATAGGAACACTATCTGTTTCAACTAACAATGAGAAAGTTACATGCACAACACATGTAACTTTGTGTAAATAGTTGCCACGGACATTGTAGTGACGTTGGTTTCCCTATAAAATGTTGGTCTTTGCTTGTTTTAACATTAGTTTGTTAGTCATTTAGTAAACCACTAACAGCTTTACTTTGAAACCTATTTACTTATCATTTAAAATTATCGTTAGAAATGAGTGGGTCGAGATATCTTTTTAAACATAAACGTTTACAAAAATGAAACATGGTAAAATAGTTACAAAAATCTTGTACCAACCTTTCAATATTTTAACATTTTTTCCCAAAAATCTCTGATATCAACTAACATTTGGGCATTCAATACAAACAGAGCGAAAGACAAATAAATCAAAACTGAACATTTACCGGAATAAAAGCCTTAGCGATATTCCAATCCGCTTCCCTTCCAACGTTTCTGATGTAACTGAGTAACAAGCATCCGTCGAAACTACTGTAATTATAATAATAGTTACACAGTAACAAAATATGTTAAGAAAAAAATAAGTCTGATATTAGTTGCAATTCAGGCACGAGAAGAAAAATAGATATTAGGAAGTGATAAGTGAAAATAATTACAGGAGTATTTTGAATCGATTTCTTTTAAATACCATAAGAATATAATAAATATCCTTTAGAATAACACATATTGATTACAGGTTCCATTTAATAATTCCTGTCTAGATATAACGATCGAACTTACGTACATTCTTCAGATACCTACGTCTTAAGTACAGAACAATTCCACATCCTAATTGAATCGGATCACATCGGATTCCATAGATAGATTGTTCAGGTACGTTCGTTTAATCAAGAATTACCTGAAGCGGTAAAATAATATAAATTTCCTCAAATCAGTTAGTCATTTTTGACTACGTGGTCGTGGATATACTACAATAAATTTATCTTTGATGATGCAGTTATTTATTTCTTTCGGTCGTCAACGTTATGAACCTTATTTTTACTATACGATTGAAATAGGGAACGAGCATGCAGTCCCCCGATGATAAGTGGCCAATTTTGACGACCCGCGTGGCGGAGTCCATACCGTTCTGACGCGCAATGGGTCCCGGGTTCAATTCCCAGCGAGGCAGGTAACTGAATGATGAGTTTAGATTCATGTTCTGGGTCTGGTGTTTGTGTATTCGTCTTGCATGTGTCCATGGTACCCACGACATAGGCAAAATCCTTTTGGGGCTATGAGTGTAGAAAGCGTGTAGCGAGAGCGTATAATTACGGCCATTGACATATAATAAATCATCATATAGAACAGAGGTACTATCTGCAGTCGATCACAAATATCCTACTGCTCTCAAATTCTAAGTCGTCTTCTATAACAGTGAGCTGCACGCCTTTGCGCCAATCGCTAAAATATAATGTTCGAATTTATATCATTACCACGTATGTAGTATAATGACGGTCACCAAAAAATAGCAAGTATTTATTGCTAGTAGTAAGAAGTTAGCGGTATAATAAAAATGTCTTATTACTTCACCAAAAAGATTGTCGACAACCCATTATTGTCCCACTGCTGGGCACGGGTCTTCTCTCGGAATGAGAGAGTTATAGGCCATAGTCCATCGCGCTGGCCAAGTGCGAATTGGTGGTCAAAAACATTACCCAACGTGAATTCTTCAAATGACTTTAAAATGTCGTTAACTTAGAGGCAACCGCATTAGTTTTCTACAACAACTAGTTGCAACATCTGTAATCGAATTCAGGTTAAACACCAGTTAGTCGAATGTCACTGGGTGGCATTTTTCACGTAGACTGCAAGCATTATTAAAAATGTTATGTCTTGTATTTGTACTTGGCTGTGTAATTGAACTAGTTAGAAACTATCCGAAATATTTGCAACAGAGCAGACAATAAAAAGTCAATTTTGTCAAAAATAAATTACAAAAAAGTCGTGATAGAATTATTGACGATATATCTTTTCTAACGTATATGTACAAAAAACATTTAGGTAGGTAATTTCACCGCGTGTTTGACTGTTGTCGATAAATTCATGAACATAGATAAGATCACGTACTTTATATCTAATATAAGATTATCGCGAACTTCCATTTTGTCACGTGTGGCGTATCTGCTTATGTTTACATTACCATGGAGCTTCGGGCTGGAAATGTGAATAATAATGTATTTCGCTATTCAGCCATCAGATTTAATCTCTTGTGTATATTGTACGCCTAGCTTTTGCCTTGGCGACGCCTACGTGTTTTGAAATCATCTTATAACGTGCCATGCGTCATTGTATTAAAACATTCCGGCGATTGATACTGAACCTCTCCTATTATTCATATAACATCAATGTTAATTTGTGTTCTAGGTGGAAGTGCTAACCTGTAGTCAGGGAGTAAAATACGCCTACGGTATATCCTACCTGTCGTAAGAGGCGACTAAAAGAGGGCTTATGGGGTACGGGCGTCTTGACTAGGAGCTCAAACCGCCCAGCCAACAGCCTCGAGAAAGATTGCGACATGTTGGGCTGGATGTCGTTGTAGACACAAGAAGGTGCAGGGGGACAGTTACACGTCCTCTAAGAGACGATCCCGATCCCACATAACCCGAAATCTCTCCCAAGTTTCGGTGTACCTTTTTGGTTTCCTCCCCGTTAACAAAAAAAGGTGTAAGTGCTAATTCCAGGGACACATACAGAACTTAACAATTTAGTCTTCTGAAGTAGGAACGAAGTTATGGGTTATCTCTGGCAGAACTAAAACCTATTTATTTAAAGGGGTTTATTACAAAAACCCATTGCACCGTTTAGCGCCATTTAACTTGACGTAGGTTGGATACATTAAAATTTAATAATTTTATATGATCGATGATAAAAAGTAATTGTAATAGTGCTACACATATTTACAACAAATATTCATATAGATATAAAGTTATTTCGACTAATATTATACTATTTATTGCAATAAATAATAATAAATGTCTTTGTACTATAATAAAATTGAAAATGCTCGAACTTTCAATTACATGAAAATACGACAACACTTTCCTGACAGGCTTACATCTGAATATAAATTCAATATTATTGCGTAATAAAATGATTGACAAAATGAAAAGGTCTTGAAACTACTCGTAGATATCACGAAGTATTTTTTGATTTGTACACAGATTTATTGGTAGAAATTCTTGCGCGGAAAAAGTAATATGTCTCTCACATTCTTCTTTTTCCCATTAGTCAAGATTAAAAATTTCATGATCATCATTCTTTAAGGTGGTAGAACCAGTGTAGTTCGACCGGGGAAGTACCACCGCCACACCTATTTCTAGCGTAAAGCATTTCTTGCGTTTCGATAGAAGGGTGTGGTTGCCGGCACACTTTCACATAAGGCGACCATCATAGTCCTCGGGAGTAGCAACACATCTGTGATTGACTTCAGATGGAACCCATGTTATGTATGAAGTTGATTACAGATGTCCATGGGCGGCAGTGACCATTTACCATCAGGTGGACTGGATGTTCCTTTGCTGCTTCAGTCAAATAAAAAAAAGCCTCCTAAAAGTTTCCAAAACTGTTTGAAGTCTAAGAAATTCCTCAAAACTGTAATCTCTGACTTAATGATTAATTTTGTTACTGTCTCTAGAGTTCTTATACATATTATATGGTTTCAATAAATTCCCATTTTATTCGATTCATTATTTTAATTTTATCCAATCAAATAAAAACAAACTAAAATTTGTATTCAATTTCTCATTATAAATTACACTTTATTGTTATTTCCATCTATTTTCGATAAAAACATCGGTGTCAAAGTAAGCAAAATTAATCATAACAAATTGGAACAACTGTACCATGACAAAACCTTTTACACTGCAAAACAACTGAACGCGCCAGTTCCTTCGTAGAACTATTATTTTATGTGTGAATAAACTGCCGACGTCGCGCCCCTGCCGGCGACTGTTATTATTGCCCATTCATCCGATATTAATGTTTTTTTTAAAAGCACTCCTCCGATCCGATACGAGCAAACTAACGCTTCGTCGGGTAACTTAATATAAGTTTATTAAGTCTAGCAACTGTGTTATGATGTTACATCAGATATAATCCTATGTAACTCTACACTTGCAAATATTACGGATATAATCGTAATCGCGTTGCTTTTTTTCCCGTTGAACTAACAAGCGAATGTACAGTCCACGTGATGGTAAATGGTCACTATCACCTATAATCTTCTACATCTCGTCAACCCATCATTGTCCCACTACTGGGCACGGGTCTTCTCTCAGAATGAGAGAGTTTTAGGCCATAGTCATAGAAACGCAAGAACTGCTTCACACTAGAATTAAGTTAGGTGATGGTACCTCCGCTCGATCTACACTGGTTCTACCACCTGGTAGAACATACCATAATATACCATATAATATGACAATTGTCTTCTACAGACTTAGTTATTTTTTATTCTCAGTAAAAATGGTATAACATTTTAATTGTGTACGTATAGGTAGTTTGTAAGAAGCTACAATCTTGATGTGTAATGATCTGGATATTTCCCCAAGGTCAATTACCAGTACATATTGTCATTGTAGTTATGCGTTACGATTCGTATATATTCATATTCATATTACCATTTGATGGTAAGTGATCAAGGACATATCTAAGTAACTTCATATAGAATAGGGGTTCCATCTGAAGTCAATCACAGATACTTAGATACCCCCGAGGAGAGAAGTTATATGAAAGTGAGTTGGCAAAATCTACTTTCTGCTTTTAATAAAAGTGTCGGCGGTACCCCGGCCAAGCGATATTGTTTGACCGGTTAGGGGTAGGGACTATGCAAGGTAGAAATCATAATAATGCGTTATACCATTTTGGTAATCCAAGTCACATCATTCAAATTAGAATACGGCAATTTTACATACAGCAATTTCTGAACGTGGTAGAAACAGTGTAGTTCAACCGGGAAAGTACCACCACCGCACCTATTTCTAGCGTGAAGCATTTCTTGCGATTTGAGGGAAGGGTGTGGTTGCGGGCACACTTTTATATGAGGCGACCATCATAGTCCTCGGGAGTGACAACCGCATTAGTTTTCCACAACAACTAGCAACATCTCTAATCGAATTCAGGTTAAACACCAGTTAGTCGAATGTCACTGGGAGGCATTTTTCACGTAGACTGCAAGCACTATTAAAAATGTTATGTCTTGTATTTGTACCTGGCTGTGTAATTGAACTAGAGAACTAGAGAACTATCCGAGACATTAACAACAGAGAAGACAATAAAAAGTCAATTTTGTCAAAAATAAATTACAAAAAAGTCGTGATAGAATTATTGACGATATATCTTTTCCAACGTATATGTACAAAAAACATTTAGGTAGGTAATTTCACCGCGTGTTTGACTGTTGTCGATAAATTCATGAACATAGATAGGATCACGTACTTTATATCTAATATAAGATTATCGCGAACTTCCATTTTGTCACGTGTGGCGTATCTGCTTATGTTTACATTACCATGGAGCTTCGGGCTGGAAATGTGAATAATAATGTATTTCGCTATTCAGCCGTCAGATTTAATCTCTTGTGTGTATTGTACGCCTAGCTTTTGCCTTGGCGACGCCTACGTATTTTGAAATCATCTTATAATGTGCCATGCGTCATTATATTAAAGCATACTCAACCTCTCCTCTTTGTCATATAACATCAATGTTAAGCGTTTGTGTTCTAGGTGGAAGTGCTAACGTCCCCTGTAGTTGGGGAGTAAAATACGCCCACGGTATATCCTGCCTTAAAAGGGGGCTTCTGGGGTTGCGGGCGTCTTGACTAGGAGCTCGAACCACCCAGCCAACAGCCTCGAGTAAGATTGCGGCATGTCGGGCTACATGACGTCGCAGACACAAGAAGGTGCAGGAGGGCGTCACACGTCCCCCACGAGACTATCCCAAATCCCACATAACCCGGAGTCTCTCCCAATCAGATAAAAAAATTAACAAAAAACAAATTGCACCATTAAGCGTCATTTAACTTGACGTAGGTTGGATAAAGTGAAATTTAATAAAAATTAATAAACATAAACATGAACGGTAATAAAAAGTATTTGTAATAGTGCTACAAATATTATATATAAATTTATTACGAATAATATTATACTTTTTATTACAATAAATAATAATAAATGTCTTTGTACTATAATAAAATTGAAAATGCTCGAACTTTCAATTACATGAAAATGACGACAACACTTTCCTGACAGGCTTACATCTGAATATAAATTCAATATTATTGCGTAATAAAATGATTGACAAAATGAAAAGGTCTTGAAACTACTCGTAGATATTACGAAGTATTTTTTGATTTGTACACAGATTTATTGGTACAAATTCTTGCGCGAAAAAAGTAATATGTCTCTCACATTCTTCTTTTTCCCATGAGTCAAGATTAAAAATATCATGATCATCATTCTTCAAGGTGGTAGAACCAGTGTAGTTCGACCGGAAAAGTACCACCGCCACACCTATTTCTAGCGTGAAGCATTTCTTGCGTTTCGATAGAAGGGTGTGGTTACCGGCACACTTTCACATGAGGCGACCATCATAGTCCTCGGGAGTAGCAACGCATCTGTGATTGACTTCAGATGGAACGCATGTTATGTATGAAGTTGATTACAGATGTCCATGGGCGGCAGTGAAAATTTGCCATCAAGTGGACTGCATGTTCGTTTGCTACTTCAGTCAAATAAAAAAAGCCTCCTAAAAGTTTCCAAAACTGTTTGAAGTCTAAGAAATTACTCAAAACTGTAATTTCTGACTTAATGATTAATTTTGTTACTATCTCTAGAGTTCTTATACATATTATATCGTTGCAATAAATTCCCATTTTATTCGATTCATTATTTTAGTTTTATTCAATGAAATAAAAACAAACTAAAATTTGTATTCAATTTCTCATTATAAATGACACTTTATTGTAATTTCCATCTATTTTCGATAAAAAGCATTTCGGTATCAAAGTAGGCAAAATTAATCATAACAAATTGGAACAACTGTACCATGACAAAACCTTTTACACTGCAAAACAACTGAACGCGCCAGTTCCTTCGTAGAACTATTATTTTATGTGTGAATAAACTGCCGACGTCGCGCCCCTGCCGGCGACTGTTATTATTGCCCATTCATCCGATATTAATGTTTTTTTTAAAAGCACTCCTCCGATCCGATACGAGCAAACTAACGCTTCGTCGGGTAACTTAATATAAGTTTATTAAGTCTAGTAACTGTGTTATGATGTTACATCAGATATAATCTTATGTAACTCTACACTTGCAAATATTACGGATATAATAGTAATCGTGTTGTTTTTTATCCCATTGAAGTAGCAAACGAACAGTCCACGCGATGATAAATGGTCACTATCGCCTATAGTGTTCTACACGTCGTCAACCCATTAATGTCCCACTGCTGGACACGGGTCGTCTCCCAGAATTAGAGAGTTTTAGACCATAGTCCACCGCGCTGACCAAGTAAGAATTGGTGGACTTCACACACCTCCGAGAACTTTTTTTAAAGAACTCTCGGGTGTTTAGGTTTCCTCACGATGTTTTCCTTCACCGAAACGCAGTGATAATTAATTTCTAATACGCACATAAATCAGTGATGCATGCCTGGGCTTGGCTCTTGGACCTCCCGATTGAAAGGGCAAGTTTCAACCATTAGGCTATCACTGCTCTACATATCGCTACATCTGTAAGCAACTTCATATACCTAGAACAGAACTATCTAAAGTTAATCGCAGATGTGTTGCTGCTCCCAAGGATTACAGTGGTCGCCTCATATGAGAATGACCCGGCAACTTCCACCCGGCACCTTCCACCAAAACGCAAGAACTGCTTCACACTAGAATTAAGTTAAATGATGGTACCTCCGCTCGATCTACATTGGTTCTACCAACTAGTAAATGTTCTATTATGATAATCGTCTTCAACAGACCTCGGTTATGTTTTATTCTCAGTAAAAATGGTATAAAATTTTATTTTTGTACGTATAGTTTGTAAGAAGCTACAATCCTGATGTGTGATCATCTGGATAGTTTAAGGTACCCAAGGTCAATTACCAGTACATATTGTTGTTGTAGTTATGCGTTACGAATCGTATATATTCGTATCCATATTTTTCCATGTTTGTCCATTTCCATTTGATGGTAAGTCGTTAAGGACATCTCTAAGTAACTTCATATAGAATAGAACCTCTATTCTATATGAAGTTACTTAGAAGTCAATCACAGATACTTTGATACTCCCGAGGAGAGAAGTTATATGTAATTGAGCTGGCAAAATTGGCTTTCTGCTTTTAATAAAAGTGCCGGCGGTACCTCAACGGCCAAGCGATATTATTTGACCGGTTAGGTGTAGAGAGTACCTATATGCAAGGTAGAAATCGTATGCATCATGCCATTTTGTTTATCGAAGTCACATCATTCAAATCAGAATACAACAATTTTATATACAGCGATTTCTGAAAGTGATAAAACCAGTGTGGTTCGACCGGGAAAGTACCCCCGCCACACCTATTTCTAGCATGAAGCATTTCTTGCGATTCGATGGAAGGGTGTGGTTGCCGGCACACTTTTATTTGAGATGACCATTATAGTCCTTGTAGTAGCAATTCATGTCAGTCAGAGTCTTCAGGAATAGCAACGTTTCTGTGATTGACTTCACACAGAATCCATGTTTTATGTGAAGTTGCTTACAGATGTCCATGGGCGGCAAAGACCACTTACCATCAGGTGGATTGCATGCTTGTTTGCTGCTTCAATCAGATAAAAAAAGTCTTGCTCGTATCTCACTCTTCAAATTAAAACACAGCAACGTTCAGCACTGTTGGCGTGTGGCAGCACAGTAAGTGTGGCGGTGGTACCACTGAAGTCTGTTAGAGACTATTGGTTCTATCACTTTTAAGATTTGAAGCTGATCATTGTCGCTTTTCAAGTTTCAAAGAATAAGATATGCTGACTTACTTATCCAGGCAGTTTTTGTAATAGACATTACAACAAACAAATACCTTGAATGTTTCAGCTAGTTGTTATTTTAGTAAAAATTAAAACGTACAAGTTTTTATTCTCTTTTTTATGTTAATATCACTAAAGCTGGCCACTCATTGGATTCCATAGCGATATTTATTGAAGCTTTTCATCTTGTGGTTTAAACTGCTGAACGGTAACTTAAACAGCTGCCGATCGGCCTTCCAATTTATTACTTCAACGACCGACAAGCGGCATATGATTGATTTAATTCTAAAATTCTTACGATTATTTATTACTACGTACGCTTTTAAAATGTTATAATATACCAGTTGACTTCCATAGCAGCTCGCTACCAACCAACTTACTAAAGCTACTAAATAGTAATCTATAGGTGGTAAGCCTTAAGCATATCATTAACATAGAAACGGAATAGAAAAAAAATGATTGAATGTGTAACTGAAATGTTTTGGTTATTTTTTATTAATATATCGATTTATTGCGCGATTTCTTTGCAGCACCATTACTGGGTATAGACCAGCGACAACATGTGTTGTCGTTGGTATAGACCTATGCCTGCCTTACGCATCTCAATGATATATTTATTGTATATCAAAAGGTTGTCTAAGTAGAAAGATGAAAAGCGAAATAACTTACTAAAAAGCCTATATTATAAACCCAATTAAAATATAATTTAATTTTCATGTAGGTTTCTTATATATGTATAGTTACACTATTTTCGTATACTGAACACTGTTTCATACATATTGTGATAATTATTCATGTGTGCATAAATAAAATCTCGTTATAAAAATATCACACGGGCGCTTTGTTTCCAAAATGTCCACCAGAAAGGTGACAAGCGGCGCTTGAACAATAAAAACAAATTACAATGAAAAGGGCTGTTTGAAAATTCTGTTAAATTAATGCCTACGATTATGTTTCACGGCCCAACTCTCTTGGTGTTATTTCATGCATTAAACGAGCATTTTGCTTACAAAGAAATAAAAGCTTTACAATTAGTCGTAATATTTACTTTACTTAGAAATAATTTTAACAATTTTATTATTTCATTAATCCGTACTACGACCCGCGTGGCGCAGCGGTTATCATACCGGTTTGACGCGCAATGGGTCCCGGGTTCGATTCCTGGCCAGACAGGTATCTGAATGATGAGTTTAGATTCCTGTTCTGGGTCTGGGTGTTTGTGTATTCGCCTTGCGTGTGTCCATGGTACCCACGACACAGTAGAAAATCCTACTGTGGGGCTATGAGTGTAGAAAGCGTGTACTAGCTAGCAAATCCAAGACTTTGCACGTGTATTTTATGACATGAACCTAAATCTTAATAAATTAAATCTGTAATATATCCTATACCTATAAAATCACTAGTGCCTAGTAGTGACGCACGACTTGTGCACAGCAGCTGTGCACAGGTTTATTTTCTGACTGAACTGGCAAACGAGCATGCAGTTCACCTACGAGGACTATGATGGTCGCCCCATATAAAAGTGTGTCGGAAACCACACCCTTCCATCGAAACGCAAGAAATGCTGCACGCTAGAAATAGGTCTGAATAGGTAATACTTCCCCGGTTGAACTACACTGGTTCTACCTTCAACGCGCCACAGGTGTCTTATTACCTCCAAGGACTAAGTTGAAATGCCACCGGTTAATATGTCTAATACGGATAATGTCAGATGGAAGAACCAGTTTTGTTTGGTATCTCTCCGATACCAACGCCTCACCTATTTCTAGCGTGAAGCAGTATTTTGGTTTTATTTATTTATGTTTTACATGCCAACAGCGATTACACACTATACATAAACAATACACATTTAAAAATAATTAGATTCTAGTGCGTACACCAATTATAGGCATGACAACGTTAGTAAGTACAATACTTAGGTACTAAAGCAATTAGTAAGGTAATTAAGTAAAACTAATTAACAAGTTATTCATCAAGCTACAAGAATTTTAGATTTAATTGATGTAAAGGAGTCGACGATTATGTCACTATTCGTGTACTAGCGTAATAGTATAAAGTTGGCACACATACGAGGATGTTTTCAGACATTCTAAGAACATTTTTTCTGCACAATGGGATGAGAAAAAGTTGGGATATCGCATGGCGAGGATAACTGGATGGGACTTTAAACTAGACGTTGGACTGAGTTTCGGTGGAAGGATATGGTTGCGGGTTCACGTTTATATGAGGCGACCATTTTAGTCCTCAGGAGTAGCAACGCATCTGTGACTGACATCAGAACCCCCGTTGTACAAGAAGTTGTTTACAGATGCCCATGGGCGGTAGTGGCTACTAACCATCAGGTGGACTGCACGCTCGTTTGCAACTTCAATGTGATACAAAAATTTAAGAACGTGTCTGATTTGTGTGGTATTACAGGAGCGCTTAAATTTGCCGTTATTAAACAAAACTAGATATATATTTGGTGCTCCTATAGTCAAAACATAAAAGGTTCTACCACCTTAAAATCATAATACAAATAAAAGAATACCAATATCAATCCCTTCTTAACCCTATTTGGATGAAATTTTAAAAAAGGAACAATTTACTATCATTTTTATTTTTAACCAGCCAGTACATTAAATTTTACACTTCAACCTTTAAAGCTCGATCCGTTTTTGTGGAATTTTCGAAAAATATTTTTAAATGTAAGCCTATTTCATTTTTTTAGTAGAAACTACTTAGAGTACTTAGGTAAAACTAAGTCTTTTCTAAGTCATACGTGGCTAATGTAAAAATGTAAATAGCTGTAAATAGTAAATAGCTTCGGTAATATAAAAATGTAAATAGCTGCCTTTCCAAAATTGTAAAAAAACGAAATTCCTCGCATAGCCTATAATGGGGCAATTTCTAAAACGT
The DNA here is from genome assembly GCA_949699795.1 of Spicauda simplicius. Classification (NCBI taxonomy): domain Eukaryota; kingdom Metazoa; phylum Arthropoda; class Insecta; order Lepidoptera; family Hesperiidae; genus Spicauda; species Spicauda simplicius. Next base: position 14,570,582 of record OX453063.1, read on the forward strand.
TTAAGAACCTGAATTTCCAATGAGAGCCGGAATCTTTCAAATTTCCAAATTCAAATATCTTGTAGGGATTCTCAGACAATACTATCCGATACTGTAGTATCTAAAGGGTGGAATGTCGCAAAAAGTTTAAATATAAACGTAAATTTATGTGGGTTTCTTACCCAAAGGGTTAAAACTGGACCCTCTAACTGCGCTGATTGTCCGTCTCACACAGGATCTTTTGAACCGCAACGAAACGACACGACTTTTTTTTACAGAACATGTATTACGAGTTCTAAATCGCTAACTAAAATAACTGCAAGTATCGTTAATTTATTGTGTGTTAAAAGCAACTTATGTCAAGAAAATACAACTTTGGTACGTTGAGAGTAGTCGTAGTTGAGAGTTTCATACGATATACATACCTTTATTATATCCCTTTTGGGGTAGAATACCCAAAATTCCTTTCTTAGTGAAGTGAAATGAAATGTCTTTATTTTGCAAAGGCCTACAAGGGCACTTACAAATTGTTAGTTATATATATATATAGATATATATATTTTACACTACCACCGAATCGGAACACGACCTCAACTGAGAGTACTTACAGTGTACATAAAGCAAAATTTTGTGATACTAACATTAGCAATTTCCACAGTGTGTGTAAAAGTCATATTAGATGTCTATACAAAATATATGTCTATAGGTATGTCAGTCAGTCAGTCCCCTTCATTTATTTATGTGAAGTGACGTTATAATATGAGCAAAGAGTGATCTATTGAAATGTAGCAAAGTTTACCGGCCAACCGCTGCTTATTATCTTGCGGTCTCAGAAACTGATTAATGAGTTTCCTGGTTTTCTTCTCATTAGTGGCCTTTGTGTATCCCGGCAGAATCATTAAGCCACGCTATTGATGTACTACAGAGTACCGTGGCCTACTTACGGTATTCTGCTTTTTGATTTTCACCATAATGGGTCTGTAAAGATAATAAGTGAACGTAAAATTGCAATCGCAAAGTCAGTCACATTTTTGTAAAGAGGTATTTTTTTTATTTAATAGAAAAGGCTGAGTAGAAGCCGGTAATGCATCACCTGATCATTTCCACCACCTGATGCATTACCTGAGATTGATTTTAAACGCTTTGCTCGTGGCGATAACGTAAATGCAATATTTGCTGAGTTGCCCCCTACAATCATATAGTTGTAGTACTAACTTTTAAGCATTACACTTGCACCATACACTATACTTTTATACATAATAGACCGTTAGGTACATATAGTCTTCGATGGTTCAGCGGCGAGAGGCCTGGAACGGCATGATCACCTTCTGCGAGGACGTCATGTCAGCGAAGGAAGACGCCGAAAGGGCCAGAGAGCGCGCTGAACCCTCTCGGAGAAGGATCCGCCGCGGCCGCCGGCAACGGCGCCTCGTCCCTGTAGCTCCGGGATCAGAATAGGGCTACGGTATCCCCTGCCTGTCGTAAGAGGCGACTAAAAGGGGCTTTCGGGGTTGCAAACGGCTAGAGTGGGAGCTCGAACCGTTCGGTCAGGCAATCCCGGAAAGGACGGCGGTATGTGTGGTCGCATTCCGTCGTAAAAACTAGACGGAACAGTGGGCCCAGCCGCCCACCTGGGAGGAGCCCGATGGGGCAACGCGCTCGGACGATTCCGGTTGAAGTCGAGATCCCGGAGTCCTCCTTTTTAGCGCCGAGGACGGCCACCGGGGGGGTTTTAGTGCGGTAAAAATCCCACATAACCCTGCGTCGCTCCCACGGCGTCGGGTACCTTTTGAAGGTTTCCCCCTTGAGAACAAAAAAAAAAGGTACATATAATCATAGGATCTAGTGCTAATGAAAAATATTATTACATGGACGATGGGATAGATTTGCTTCAATCTAACAAAAAAGGCATCACACATTGGATGCAGTATCTCTTCCGAACTTCGTGTGGGAATACTGCTGCCCATCTGCACGTATTTCCTGGAACGTCTTTTATATTAGACACGATAAGAAGACTAGCTTTATTCTAGACACGAAACTGACAACAACGGTACGCTAGACAATTGGAAGTTTATGCAGAATTTACAACCCCACTCAAACAGTCTCGGCTGCAGTTTTACTAGCCAAGTTGGTGCACTGAAAAGGTTGTATAAAAGATATTTCGGGCAGGACCATTTCCTGAAAATAAATGCACCACATTTGAACTTCCGCCAGCTCAAGCGCTGAACTCAGCTTTATTTCATACGCGATATTCAGCGCATTTCATGGAATTGAATTCAAGTTATGGTGTCTACAAATTCTGTTACAGTTAGTAATTCGCTCTACATAATATGATTAACTCAATTACAACGCAATACTCTTACTAATACGCTCTTACTAATATATAAATCTCTTCGAATCGAATCCCACGACTGATTTTCAAAATGATTTGCATGTTAGTACACTGCTTATGGTGAAAAAAAACATTGCGAGGAAATTAAAGCATTTGAGAGTTCCTTTAAAAAATCAAAATTGTGAGATGTTAATCAATTTTTACTAGGCCAGAGCGGTCGACTTTAGTCTAATTCTTTTATTCGGATAGGATACCCGAGCCAAGTTATGTAACTATAACGGGTTGACGATATGAAAAAAAGAGTTTAGGGGTATTTCTTGAAGCTCTTGTAATATTTAGCACGATATAAAATCACTAAAATCCGTTTATAGCATTTTTATAATTTGTATATCTAGTCTGGTTGCATATGAGTCACTATACCCACGTAATAGTGGTCGAGAAAATAATTCACCTAGATTCAGCATTGCCGATTGGTAAGAAAAGGATAGTCAATCATTGTTGTTTTTCAAGAATTCCATAGTACTCTTGGATTTCTCTCCTATGATTACATTTCAGACCTACGGCTTAATGATCTCGCTTAAGGAATGGCTCACAACCAAAGGACAAATTTCCAACTGCCTACCACATTCAATAGTTAAAGGCAGCAATTTTTGTTACAACAATTGTCCGCAAAATATTATTCAAATTTTGATACAGTACCATGATTCACATAAATATGAGGATTCCTCGCATTGAACCTTCTGCTCAAGAAAGTTTAAGTCATAACAGCGAAAATATATGTGTATAGCTCACATCAATTCATTCATCAATTTCATTAGGTTATTGTTATTTGGTGCCAACCCAATATTGTTCCACTGCTGGGCACGGGTCTTCTCGCAGAATGAGAGAGTTTTAGGCTATAGTCCACCACGCTGACCAAGTGCGAATTGGTGGACTTCACACACCTCCGAGAACTTTTTTTTAATTAAAAAAAAAAATAAACAAAACGAAGTTAGATATATCCCAGCTTACGATGAAGATGGTGGTATGAATTTCTTCAATACTTAAGTATTTGTATGACTTAATAAAAATCAACAGTTTTACTGCTTCTGACTTTTTTTGAAGTGAAACTTCTTTATCGGGGTTTAAAAAAATTTAGTGTAACATTTTTTCGTTACGCGCCATCTTTTTCTTATCCCTACCACGCGTGATATTAGATAGATTATTATAGATTAGATTATTAGATAAAGTTTAATAAAAGCCTTTTATTAAACTTTATCTAATTTAACTTTATTTAACCAATTTCTGTAAAGTTGCATATGGTAAATTATTTTTTGAAAAATAACGTCATAAAGAAGTTTCACTTCTTTATTTCGTCTCTGACAGTGACCTATTCATTTTCAATCTGAGAGAATACTCGAACCTAGCAGTAGGACAATAATGTCCTAATGAAATCCTCCTCCTTGCGTCGTTCCCCAATGCTGGGGGTCGTGACCTTGATCATGAAATGACCTTCTTCTCTACGATGTTTTTCCATCTTCTTCTGTTCTCGGCGACGTGTACGGCCTCGGAAACGTTCATACTGAGAGTGTTGCGGATTTGGTCAGACCAGCGCATAGGACTGCGTCCCCTTGGCCTCTTGCCATCAACTTTGCCAGTGACAATGAGCTTTTGGAGGTCGTGACCAGGTTTACGGGCTATGTGACCAAAGAACTCAAAGATCTTCCGTAGGCAGATGTTAGAAAGCCTCGGTTTCTTGGCTATCTTGAGTTCCTCTAGTACCGATTTGTTGGTCCTACGCGCTGTCCATGGAATGCGTAGTAGTTTCCGCCAGCACCACATCTCGAATGCATCGATACGTTTGCGATCCGCAGTCTTGAGAGTCCATGTCTCTGCACCGTATAAGAATATGGAGAACACTAAGCTGTTGACAAGTGCTATTTTTGTCTTATTGGTGATAATACGGTCCTTCCATATTCTATCCAACTGGGACATGGCGTTTTTTGACATTGCTATGCGCCTGCGGATTTCATCTTCGCATGAACCGGTGTTGCTGATAGTAGAGCCCAGGTAAATAAAGTTGTTTACAATTTCCAAATTGTGTGTCCCACTGAGCGTCAACTTAGATGCACGGTCCACAACCATCACTTTGGTTTTCGAGCGATTTATGGAGAGTCCCACTTCATTGCTGTTACGTTCCATTTTATCAAACAGAGAGCACAGCTCCTTTTCGTCAGCTGCAAAGAGGATGGTGTCGTCGGCGTATCGGAGGTTTGTGATCTTGGTGCCGTTAATGTTTATGCCACCTTTCCAATCCTCGCAGGTTTGTCTGATAATGTACTCTCCGTATATATTAAATAGGATGGGGGATAAAATACATCCTTGTCGTACTCCTTTACCGAGTGGGAACGATTTGGAGACCGTAGAATCAATCCTCACGGTTGCTTGGCTGTTTAGGTAAAGGCCTTGCAGCAGCAGTATTAGGTGTTTAGGGACTCCCATAGTATTTAGCACCTCCCACAGGCGGTTCCAGTTCACGCAATCAAACGCTTTGTTGTAATCAATGAAGCACATCATGAAGGGCACATTGAATTCGTTAGCTTTTTCGATTAATTGCCTAACGTTCAGTATCTGCTCACGCGTTCCTTTCCCTTTTACGAATCCCGCCTGCTCCTGCGGGATTTGCCAATCCAGGTAGTGTCGAATACGGATATTTATGATTTGAAGCAAGATTTTGCTGGCGTGGGAAATCAGAGACAGCGTGCGGTAATTATCGCATTTTCTGGTGGAGCCCTTTTTGTGCAGTGGTAGTATAACAGATTTGGTCCAGTCACGCGGCCATTCTGTTGTGTACCATACACTATTGCAAATTTTGTGCAACATGTCGATGCCAGTATCACCAAGTGTCTTGAGAATTTCTGCCGTTATTTCATCAGGACCTGGAGCTTTTTTGTTTTTGAGGGCAGCTATTGCTGATTCTATTTCAGATCGAAGTATGGGGGGTTCCCGAACAAGGTCAGCTGGAACTTCAGGCGGATCAGTAGGTGTGTCGTAGTGCCTATAAAGATATTCACAGTATTCCCGCCATCTGTCAACTACTCTGTCTAGCTCATGTAGAGGCTTTCCATCTTTGTCTTCGATAAGCCATGACTTAGGTTTGAATTGTCTGGTGATAATACGAACTTTCTTAAAAAGGTCAGACGGTTGCATTTTGAGAGCATGCGACTCCACTTCACAGCATAGGTTGAGTATGAAGTTGTTCCTGTCTTGACGACTGCTTCGTTTTATGTCCTTGGATATGGTGGAATATTGTTCCATAACTTCGTTGTTCTGTAGCCCCTTACACTTTAGGTCTTTTCTGGTCTGTACCAGCTGCCAGGTTCTATCTGAGAGCCAAGTCTTATTCTTAGGTTCTGTGTGCTTTAGTTGATGTTGGTTCAGGCCATCGAAAATTGTAGTTTTAAGACTCTCCCATTGTTCGTTGGGGTGTTCGTTACCTTGCAATGTTGACTTTAGCTTTGTTTCGACATATTCTCTGAACAAAGGACGCATTAGCGGGTCTAGCTGTCTTGGTTTCAAGGTTGTCGTCTTTTTAATTCTTTTGAGGCGTAGAGCAAACCATGCCACTAGTAGATTGTGGTCGGATCCACATTCTGCACCTGGGAAGGTCTTAGTATTGCAGATAGAAGATTTCCACCGATTGTTAATGATAATGTAGTCGATCTGATTTCTGTAACGATCGCCGGGAGATCTCCAAGTGTACATTCGGCGAGGGTGATGTTGAAAAAACGTGTTCATAATGCTGAGTTTCCTATCTATGCACATCTCTAGCAACTTTTCACCCCGCTCGTTACGCACCCCTAAGCCGAATTTACCCACTACATTTCTAATGTGGTCATCTTTTGATGTGGTTCCCACCTTCGCGTTCCAATCGCCTAGTATTATGGTAATTTCTCGATTAGGTATTGATTCGAGTGTGTCTGCAAGGGAGCTATAAAACTCTTCCAAACAGTTCTCGTCCGCTTGTGCAGTGGGTGCATAGATTTGCACTAAGTTGACTATGCAAGGCTTGGTGTTCAGCTTCAGCGTGATGATTCTATCTGTTACGGTGTTGTATCCAAGAACGTGTTTATTTATATGTGGTGGTACGATGAAAGCAACTCCGTTCCTGCTCTCGTCCTCTGGGCCAGAAAAATACATGGTATTCCCGGACCCTGTTTTGAAATGCCCTTGGCCTCGCATGTGCGTCTCGCAAACGCCGAGAATTGAAATTTTATGTGTTGTCAATTCACTTTCCACAATGGTTAATTTTCCGTGGCCTAACAATCCTCTAACATTCCAGGTCCCTAGTCTATGACTGTTACGTATTGAGATATTTTTTGAGGGTTGTGTTGTATCTCCACCCGAACATTTTCCTCCATCTATCGTCACGCAATAATTGTCGCTATTCGCATCGGTAGCCAATTTCACACCTAGTGGCCCGGATACCAGTAGGCGCCGAGCGTCAGTCGGATCGCATGACAAATCACATACTCTTGGGTTTACATTCATGATAGGTTTTCTTGGGAATTTAATCGTGGTGGGTTCCCGAGTCCTTCCACGTCAGTCTTTTAGAGGGGTATTTAGTTCCTCTTGGCCACTGATAGCCGCTCCGATAGGGATCACGGAAGATTCGGGTTATTTACCGCCGCCCGAGACTCGGCGTTGACATTTTACGGTTGGTCATGTCTTCTCCACACCAACCCTCCTCCTTTTTCATCCGGGCTTGGGACCGGCAACGGCGGAGTTAAATGTTAATGTCCTAATGAAATAGTACAGTAAATAAAATTGTATACGTAATTTGTCTCCGTTCTACTGACTTTTCACGCACTCAAAGACTCGCGAAATAAACGATAGCAGCGAGGAACACCTAAAAGAGTGTTGTAATCTTCGACTTGTAAGGTAATAGAGCTAAATGTTAAAAGCCAATCGCTGCCTTGAGAAAAAACTGTGCGCGCTTGACTCGTCTGAACAAAATCACCACTAAGGGTTTTGACCTATTGCTCAGAAGTTGACCTCAGGTAAGATTCTAATCTTGTCTTGTTGATCACTGGTGTCCAAGGACGGCAGTGGCCACTTTCCATTAAGAGAAATGCGTGCTTGTTTTTTTTTATTCAATAATAAACGCCTGAATACTGTAAAGTTCCTCGTGTAGGTAAAATACTTTGTAATTTAATATAGGCTTTTTAATGATTTTGACAAAACTCTCTTTGTAATACCTTGACCGAGTGAAACATCGCAAATGTGAATATAAATAATTATAACACAAAGATGAATACAAATTATAGACAGCTATTCCGCCCTTTTTATAGGTTCTTATTTAGTAAATAAACTGAGCATTACGACTGGGCAGTGCGTAGTTATGGGTTAATAATACTGGAGCGAATTTATCTGCACAGATATATGTATTATTCATATAAATTTAAATGCTATTCAATCTACACAAAGCAATTCCGATTCAATCTAAAATTGAAAATTTATGATATCGACATTTTTATCCAGTCCCCGTCCGAAGCTTATTGCAGTATATTTGATTAATTTATTATGGTTCAACGTACTTGAGTATTGACATTTAATATCGATGTCAGATATTTCAAATACAGTAAATATATGATAGTAGCAGAATCCATGATTTCATTCGCAAAACCTAATATGGTCCACTCATTAAACTTTTGAGACATAATCACACCCCCTGTTTTGTCGCCAGTTACCAATACATTAAACCATTATTTCATATACTAAGTTTCATTGAGGTTCTAATCTTCTAATCCCCTTTTAACTTTTAAGGGGTTGATTTCCAAAAAAAATTAAATCAAAATTACCGGACTTTCATATAAACTTTCCTCCCCATTTTTATCCCCTTAAAGGGCGAATTTCCAAAAATTCTTTCTTACTGCCCACCTTCATTATAAAAGTAAATTTAGAGCAAATTTCTAGTTTCTAATAACAGTATTCTAGGCTGTGCGTTGATATGTCACTAGTTAAGTCGGTTTTCCTTAATAACATATGACTAGACGACTTTATGAGGGCATAATACTTTAAGAAGCTTGGGCATATACCTACTAATGAGATCAGAAATATAATATTATCATAACAACGGATGAAATATCACATCGTACAAAAAGTAGAAAATCGTAACAAAGGGAAATAAGCACAGTACAAATACCTGGAATCCTCATAATTGTATTACCGGTAATTAGATGCTACGATCAGGTTCATTGCCTTTTAGCCCGAATTCGAAATGGAGCGGACCTGCACTAGAGATGTGCAAAACATTTATTCTCGTATCTCGGATACCTTTTCTACTTGGATTTGTACTCGTATTAGTCGTCACTAGGTTATTTTCGCCTTGTTCCCTGTAGCCGGATGTAGATACAGCTACAGTATCCTCTGCCTGCACCGGTGCGTTCCATTGCAGATCCCGTGGTCCTAAGCGCTGAGGAAGGCTACCGTAGGGTATTAGTGGGTAAAAATCCCACATAACTTTGCCTTAGCCTTTCGGCTTAGCCTGACTACCACGGTCATGAGCACCTATCCTACACGTTTTTTATAAGGTTGAAGTAACATACGAGCGTGCAGTCCATTTCGTGATAAGGAGTTACTGACGCCCATGGACATCTGCAAGTAACGTCATATAGAACAAGGTTTCTATCTTAAGTCAGTTACAGATTGTTGCTACTCCCGAGGACTAAGATAACATATAAAAGTAAGCCGACCACACCCTTCCACCGAAACTAAAGAATTGCCTCACGTTAGAAATAACTGTGGCGACGGTATCTCTCCGCTGGTTCTACCAACTGTGTTAATGTAGGTCGTAAACGTATGTGACGATTTTATGAAATCCGAGCGGTAGTTATTGCGTGAAAGAGTAACATACACATACTAACTTACAAACTTCTATATTTATACAATACTAGTTGTTCGTTCCACCTAACAGTCAAAAATCTAAAATTATCAGTGTTTCTCCATTGTATTATGCATGTATTATACACAAAAACCTTTGTTTTTAAGTTACTCTATCTATTAGAAAAAACTGCATTTAAATCCGTAGCGTAGTTACAAAGATCCAGGCATACTTAAAGACGTACAGCGCAAAGCGACTGTGTTTTGTACTATGTAGTGACAAGAAATAAGATTTCTCGACGCTGATACCAATACAGAGTATAAAGAGAGCAAAATATTTATTTACACGTGTCGGTAAGGGTTTTGTGAATATTTATGTTCTGAATTATTTCGGGTCGTTACAAAAATACATGTCAGACGTAAATATGCTGAATCTGTGTTCCCGACATTTATAATGTGCTACTAGTAGCAGCTTATTCGTTTATATGTAACATTTTTCAGACAAACATTAGATATTTAAGGCATATTTGCAATTTGCATTAAAATATTGGGTTTTAACAGATTAAACTTTTAATTATAACTTTTATATAATATCCCTACTAATCCCTACTAATATTATAAATGTGAAAGTAACTCTGTCTGTCTGTCTGTCTGTCTGTCTGCTACTTATTCACGCCTAAACAACTGAACCGATCTTTATGAAATTGGGCACACAGATAGTGTTGACCTCGAGAAAGGACATAGGCTGCTTTTTATCGAAAAAAATGGGTTGAAAGCGTTAAAATCGGGCGTAAATGTTTGTATGGAAGTTCGTTTAAGACAAAGTCCCATATTGACAAGTCCGTCAAGGGGTACGATAGACTTACTTAAAATCTTATCTAGAAAATAAAACATAAAAAAACATTGATTTCGAGTCGACAACATATATCCGTAAAATTCGGATTGTCGCGTATTTTGTTAAATGCTAATGTAAACATGTGTGACATGACAGTAGTGTGACATAATAGTAGCCATAATGGCCGCCCGGATGCCATTTTGAATTCATTCAAAAATAATACGTATAAATATGTAACTATCAATTATCATAAAAATAGATGTGATTCAAATTGATTTTAATTTAATTTATGAATTTATGAAATATTTCAATAATAAAAAAACATCCATTGACGCGCTGCGGCCGCGCAGCTTGCGACCTAATGTAAAATCGCTCTTAGAGTACAGGGATTCCCAATTGATAACAGATGGCGCGTCATACTATTATAGTAAAATAGTTATTCAAATCCAATAATTCAAAGGCGATAAAATGTTTTAACATTGTTTCAAAATAAAATTATCGACTCCATTTGTCACTCCATGTTCATGTTACATAAATAGTTTCATAACTATTATTGCATAAATAAAGTTATGTTATTGACCACACCCGTACATTTTTAGCGAAAATAAATATTAAGGACAAAATACAATTGATAGTCTTTTAAGCAAAATACTAACATTAATAAGTCGATCAGTATCTAAATAAGATATAACAATTATATCATGAATTATTATTATAAAGAAGCTTTTGCAACTTTTGTGATAAATAACTGCATTTATGAATATTGAAGCATGGTTGATGAACACTTGGCTCTAATAACAAACGAGCAAGGTCAACATTATTGTTCTTTTTATATTTATGATATGTTCATTATAAATAATGTTATAGAAAACATGCATTTAAATAACAACATATTTTAAATTAATTTTAGAATAACAAAGTGTGTCAAAATAAGCCAAAATAGATGATGGTCTTAACTTAAGTATGTGAATTTCGCATCTGTTATTAAAATCGTGATAGCCGTGTGGTGCCAAGTCGGGCGGATTAGAAACGCGACGTCTGGGGTTCGAATCCAGTTGTCTTATGTACATTATTATTATTATAATTATTATTATTATTATAATAATTATTATTATAATTATTATTATTATAATATAATCTGTTGTTTTCATAAATACTAATTTTAGTATTATTTTTTTAATAACCAGCTCATTTTTAAATATTATTTAGTATCGGAAATGCAAAGCTTTCGCCCGCCTGGGAATCAATGTGTCACAAAGTTTATATGAAATTAATAGAGGTTTAACCTCTGTCAGGTAAAAGTACAAAATAATTTGGATTTACCTTGGCGACAAATTCAAATTTTAATGTAATGAACCACAAACAAGGCTTAATAAAGATAAGCTATAAATATACCTGAGCGCCGCTTAAATGTTAGTAGAACCAAAATTAGTTTACGTATGATTGATACTGTCATTAGATTTTTAGTTTTAGTTAGATGCACTAGGGGGCACGGGTAAAACGTTTTTAATAAGTTTACTATTAGCGAAAAATATAAGATCTGATAGAAAAATTGCTATTGACATGGTCGTCCAGCGTTGCGCCCACACTTTTAAAAAGGTCATAATGCCTGCCTATTCGCCTTTGAGCGTCCACTCAAGATTTGTAGCAACGATTTCTCTAACATTTTTAATATTTCAAATCAAAGGAATACTGGAAATTCAATGCGGGATTGTTATTTGACTATTTGGGATGAAGATTCTGTAGATACAGCCATTGAGATCGAAGACATCATCCAACAAAATTTTTGGGTTCCTTCAACCTGCCTCCCGGTACTCCTCCACACAAACTTTTTTTTTTTAATAAAAATACGCTTTCTACACTCAATAGAATAGAAAATTTCTACAATTTCAATTTCTACAATAGGCCCCACACTAGGATTTTTTTCTGTGTCGTGGGTACCATGGACACACAAGACCTATATAGAAACACCTAGAACCAGAACATGAATCTATTCAGATTCCTGTCTGGCCGGGAATCGAACCGGGTGTGGTAGCTGCTCCGCAACGCGGGTCGTCAAGGTTGTCAAATTAATGTTAAAAGTAGGTTCACCTATATGTAATCTTACTCAGAAATTTAAAAGGACCAAAATTACTTAAAATAGTATTTTTCAATTCATAAAAGTTAAAATCCATCTTTATAATCGATGCGCTTCGGTTTAAATGTGGAGGCGTTGTTTGAAAAGATGTATTCCGATATTGTTAATGTGACCACTAAGACTGTAAATTGGTTCAAAAAAGGGGTTTACGATATTCTGATTCGTCTTATTTTCATAACATTTTACATAACAATATGCACCTACCCACAAATACACACTTAAAATTCGTTTTTTCACTCTGTGTTTGTCCGGGTAATCCTTGACCGGCTAAACCGATTTTTACGGGTTTTTACTATATAAAATCTTATGGAAGAACATGTAGACTACTTTTATCGTAGAATTCCCACTGAGTGGAGATTTGCGCGGGAAAAACTTTGCGATACATTGATTTGCACGCGGGCGTAGCCGCGGGTACAGCTAGTTATTTATATTTTTAAGTAAACAAAAGTATGGTGTAAAATTTTGAGTTATTTGAACAGTTTTTTCATTGGTAAAATTAAATATATAAGAGTTTAAATAAGTAAATTTTGATTTTGTTTTACCTTCTAGTTTATGTTTGCATTTGAAAAAGCTAGTATTGTTTTATTTATATTTTCATTTAAAACGCGAAAGTTTGTAAGGATGTCTGCATTACTCTTTCACACAAAAAACACTAGTCGAATTTCGATTAAAGGAGATGTTTCAAAATGTATGGACCTTTGGCCAGGTATCTGTACACCATATGATAAAAAAGCCAGTAAAGTATAGAGCACTTTTAAACTAAGCATTTTATTAAAATCGACTGGGTTTATTGGTACAAGACTAGAATTTTAAGTTAGAATTGCAACACAATATAATGGCGGCGATATTATTTCATTTTGACAGTTGAGGTTAATAAACAAACTGTGGCAATGACAATCAGTTGTCAGTGATTAATCTGAATTCTGATCCAATGCAAAAAAGGAAAAACTTATTATTACATTATGTAGCTTAGCTATGATAACCTTAAAACTATTGTATAGTTATGGTTCTATGTAAACAAATGCAAACAAAGACTAATCTTAGCTATTAGTCAATTCAAACACAATTATGATTTCAATTCAAACCCGACTAAATCAGTTGATGTTTGGAAGTCCAAGTTGAGTATGTAAATCCTTTATTCCCTAGCCTGGCCAACAGGTTAACCGATGAACAGTCCAAAATATGAAAGTCAAGTCAACTGAGGTAAGTAGCGATCCGAAATCCAAGACATGTAAGCCAGGGGTTTGATAACTTGATATAGAAACTCCAACACAATACGCACACGAAAATATTCCGTGAAAATATCTAAGAACAAGAAGACAGATGAATGGATCTAGTAAAAGAATCAATATGACAGTTGTCAGATAATGACAACTATAGTTTTGTCCACAGACTGTCTAAATCAGTTGTTCCGCCATATTGGAAAACGAAGAAAATAGTTGTTTTTAATTGGTTTTGTACCAGAAAAGTACACGTTTTTATAAATTTTAAGTATTTTTTTGGGATTCTTGAGATTTTTCTCGATTTTTTGAGATGGTGTACATACACCTAGCCAAGATTGAAACATCTCCTTTGACACACATACATAAAGGTGTGGTGTCCACCAATTCTTACTTGGCCAGCGCGGTGGACTATGGCCTAAACTCTTTCATTCTGAGAGAAGACCCGTGCCTAGCAGTGGGCCAATAATGGGTTGATGAGAGACATATAGGTTAAGATCTAGTTTAATACATAGCATTACCGTAGTATACGTGACTGAAGCGGGGCTGAATAACTTAGTGATATTTAAGATCCGTATTATCCGAATCTATTCTTAACTTACATTAGATCTGGCACCTGCCTACGACCTCCTCGATGTCGCAAATTGTAACTCCGAAATTAATTAGTACAAGTTTGATTAAATTGTTTGTTCCAAGCAAGGTAAATGAGACGTTTGCTTCATACTCTCGTTCTCTCCCCCATAATCCGTTAAATTGTGTTCAGTAAATTTAAGAGGGTGCTTTTGAATAATCATAATTATAAACAAAGTGCCTCGTAATTCCTTAATATCCGATTGTAATTAAACTTTACATATTAAATGAAAAGATTTAAATTTACCGGGGTTGCGAGCAGCTAGAGTGTGAGCTCGAACTGTTCGGTCAGGCAATCCCGTGAAGGACGGGGGCATGTGTAGTCGCATACCGTTCTAAAGACCAGGCGGAGCGGTGGGCCCATCCCTGTCTCCGGGAGGAGCCCGATAGGGCAACACGCTCAGTGGATTCCGGTTGCGTTCCTTTGGAGATACCGGAGTCCTCTTTGTAGCGCTGAGGACGGCCACCGGGGGGTTTTAGTGCGGTAAAAATCCCAGATAAGCCTGCGTCGCTCCTACGGCGTCGGGTACCTTTGAAGGTTTTCCCCTCGAGAGCAAAAAAAAACAAGGTCTATGTATCTAATATCAAGCAAGACTCTAAAGTTGTCGGTTGCATTAGCCACCTAACTTTATATGGCCACTGAACAGCAAGATTGAAATCAATTCTTTATTTTTGTATTGTTAGTTACTTGGTCTTAATTATATATGATTGATAAAATAATTGTAAACACCAGTTAACGATCCACAAATGATACGAAATATCACTGAATATTCTCTAAAGACTATCTCATTTCTCCAATTAATGCATCAGTCCGTCTAAAGGGGCAAATGAGATTACTATCCAAAACCAATTTGACTGCAAATCAATGTGAATTATTAACTAACTGCGGTACTGAGAGTTAAACTGAATTGGAAACTATTGTCTATCCATTGTATGTTCTAATACAATGCACTATCCTTATATATAACATTTGTATGGCTAACTTCGGAAAGGGCTCAAATCTTAAAATGTCTTGATTACTAATGTCAGCAGCAGTGAAACTTACTGAAGTACTTCAATTTAAAATGAAAATGAAATTTAACAAAAACATTTTTCTTAATCACTACATAGAATAAAAGATAGTCGTTTCTCGCTGTCTGTCCCTATGTATGCTTAGGTCTTTAAAACTACGACATGCATTTTAATGCAGTTTTTTAAATGTGATTAAAGAGGAAAGTTGTTATGTATAATACATGCATAATATAGTGGAGGAACACTGATAATTTTAGGTTTTTGACTTTTAGGCGAAACAAACTACGTCGAGTCAATTAGTTTAAAATAAAAATTGTAATTCAACAGTAACATTATTCTTAATTCAATAATAAATGTATACTGGAAATACCTGTTATCTGAACATACGTTGACATTTTACGTGTCCATTTATTACAAAAGTTCATGCGTGACATTTGATACTTCTTACGATGGTCCAATAAAATTAATATGTTACCGCCCGCTGATAAATAAAACGTTCGGGTCATTAAACGGGTACTATATAAAGTCGTTCTGTTGTCTGCTCGTCCAAGGAATTGCTCTTTCCTCTACATTATATTGAGTGATCATTGCCGCCTCTATATTTAGGTATTCGTGAGGCAATTATTTTCCTCGTAAAGCTCTCACAATATTGTTATTACCCTCTCAGACGCAGACGCGACGCTACGTTTTATCATCCTTCTCTGAATTATAATTTCAAAAATAGAACGTCAGTGTGATTTCTTTTTTATTTTGGCATAAAGTGAATAAAGAAGCATATTGATATATGCCAGTTTGAAGTTCGATGAAGTATATGTAATACAATTATTTAAATGTTCGAATTATTTACAACAAATTTAATAAACTGAACTTTACATTTTAATTCCACCTCTGTTGCATATACATATAAAAATGAGAATTTTTATATGAGTTCTCTGATAAGCTTTAATTTAAGATCCTCTTGCTAATTTATGTGATAAAAAATATAACAGATAACGAAACATAAAACAGAAGAGACTTATTCATAACTTTTTGATATAGATTTGCAAGCAGCTTTATGCTTGAGCTATAATATTTTATGTATAAGAATAAAGAATTTTAATTTAACATACGACATTTGTTTCTCTTTTATCATCATCTTTATTGTTTGAATTTAAAATTTTACAAGCAGTGCGTCTATAAATACTGTAAACTTAAATCAGTGTATTCAGCTCATAAGCCAGTTGGAATCTGCTTACCACAGATAAATTTTGTTAAGTAAAGACAAGTCGAATTATCTGTGAAGACAGCGCGAAGCGACTTTGTTTTTTACTATGTCGATAGGATACTATGTATTTTTTATACTAATAATAAGAATGGTATAAATGTACACACATAAACCATACATGTATGTACTAATACTGCATTGAATAATTAACACGAAAGCAATTAGCAAAGATAGTTACAGTAGAATCTTGGTTGATCTATCGATCTTAGAGTTTGTAGAGCCGATTAAATCATAAGCACGTAGCGTCTCTACGGAAATTGTTATTGTTAACTATATGATGTTAAAGTGCACATACGTTACTATAAAATACAAAGATGTTTGGATCTTATTATCGACATTTAAATAGAGTTGAAAACTCACATTAAACTGTGTAATAGTGATTTTATATATAACCTCTCATGTCCAATAAATGGGGATTTTACCATTTGGGGTTAAAAGTATCAAATGACCATTAAGACCGGTATAACCACCAGATAGTAAATAATTGCTGCCGCCAATGTAATCCATTAAAAAGATAGAAGAGGTTGCCTCTCCTGGGACTTTCGATTTTTATTGCAAAAAAATCGATACCATTTGAATATTTATAGATATACATAGAATATATAAACCTAAATAGATTGTATAAATAGATAGATCATTTTTGCATGTACTAATACTGCATTTAATAATTAATACGAAAGCAATTAGCAATGATAGTTACAGTAGGATCTTGGGTGATCTATCGATCGTAGAGTTTGTAGAGCCGATTAAATCATAAGCACGTAGCGTCTCTACGGAAATTGTTATTGTTATTAACTATATGATGTTAAAGTGTACATACGTTACTATAATATACGAATATGTTTGGATTTTATTATTTACATTCAAATTGAATTGAAAACTCGTATTAAACTGTGTAATTTACATAGTGATTTTATATATAGCCTCTTCTATCCAATAAATGGAGATGTTACCATTTGAGGTTCCAAGTGGCAAACGACCATTAAGACCGGTATAACCACCAGATAGTAAATGGTTTCTGCCGCCAATGTAATTCTACCAACTTCGTAAAAAGATAGAAGAGGTTGCTACTCCTGTGAAATTGAGCTGTAAAAATATTGTAATAAGTAGTTTTATAATCAAAATTTACGTACATATACATAGAAAATAAAATGTTTAATATCTACAATTGATTTAAAATGGTACGTTTTATTAAAAAATATTGTTTTCACGAAAAGAATTGCAAAAACAATTATTCTATTGTAAGCTTGAAAAAAGCGTAACTGAATCTGGTGAAGTATCCGCCTACATTTTATGTTTTTGTACCCAAAGTGTAAAATCTGAACCTTATTACTAAGACTCCGCTGTCCGTCTATCCGTATGTCTGTCACCAGGCTGTAATATTCACAAATGATGTATTTTTAATGCCGCTATAAAAACAAATACTAAAAACAGACTAATATAAATATTTAAAGGGGACTCCCATATAGCCCTCATGATTTTGTGTCGTATTTTATAGAAAATGCTACGGAACCCATCGTACGCGAGTTGGACTCGCGTTAAGCCAGTTTTACTTAATCAAACTTGTACACAAGTCTACCAATTCGCACTTGGCCAGAGCGGTGGCCTATAACTCTGTCATTCTCAAGACCCGTGCCCACCAGTGGGACAACAATGGGTTGACGATGTACACAAGTAAATCCGTGTGAATGACCGTGTATTAATCCACTCCAATTAATATGAAATTCGATGCGGGCTTATGTTTACAACGCATTCGTTAACCTTGTTCCGGTTCAATCAGGGAAATACGCTTACACGATTCCTCTGCTATAAATAAGTCTGGAACGAAACGGTTTTCAGACACGAAAATACTAGTCTGAAAAATATAAAAGGAACTCCCTGGTCTCGTTAAAACTGATTAGGTTCTGGCGCCAGAACGACAGTCTGGTTGAAAATAAACATTCAAAGACAGTGCAAACGGTTTGCCAAATGTGTGGAACTAAGCCTTTATGGTTATACTAGTAGGTTTCAGAGTTTTAAGATAATGGAACTGTTAATCGGCTATGAATTAAATAAACACGCTTTCACTCATAGTCCCAACAGTAGAATTTTCTCCTGTGTCGTGGGTACCATGGCCACACACAAGACGAATACACAAACAGCCAGACCCAGAACAGGAATCTAAACGCATCATTCAGATACCTGCCTGGCCGGGAATTGAACCCGGGACCCATTGCGCGTCAGACCGGTATGGTAACCGCTCCGTCACGCGGGTCGTCAAAAATTATTAATAAACTATCAGATTGTAGCTTAAATGATAACAAGACTTAAGGTAAAGTAACAATTAAATATGCTCTGCAATAAATTATTATGATTATCATTTTATAATATATTTACACATAAGTATATATGATTTGATTTATTTAAACATATACAACAGATTTAATCGTCCGCTGCTTTTTCGTTGCCAAGAATCTTATATAACTCCTTCAACTTAACGTTTAAATCTTATCAACAACAACGCACAAACAAAAAATATGCGAAATGCTCTAAGTTTATCTAAACCGAAGCTGGCGATATTTATATGGCAGTGCCTAATACAAATCTCCACATTGTTAGTCACGAGATCTAGAGAGACTAGCAGAATCCACGCGACTTTGTTCGCGCAGGCTGTAATAGCCTATGTTAGTCAGAGATAATGTAGCATTCTAATGGTGAAAGAATTTTAAATATCTGTTCAGTAGTTTTTAAGTTAATTCATAACAAACATATAAAAATACAAAGTTTGTTTATAATATTAGTATAAAGTATAGATAGTTTAGATAAAAGGTTTTGTTAAATAGGAAATCACCGTTTACTTGTGACTAGTGCCAAACAATCAGAAATTGATATAATGTAAACCTCGACAAAATGCAAGTATGAATGAATTTATAAATAAAACTGTTTGCAATTTAAATCAACAATTCGGTTTGCGCAATCGTTCCTGTCGCGGACGTGCAGGATGTGGAATGAACTTCCTCCTGAGGTATTCCCGAGGTGCTACGCCATGGGGTTCTTCAAGAAAGGTGTAGAAAGAGCTCTACTCCAAAGCCGGCGATGCATTGGCGACTCCTCTGGTGTTGCAAATGTCCATAGGCGACTGCTTTCCATCAGGTGGCCCGTCAGCCTTATCGTTACGTCTTAATATAAAAAAAAATAAAAAAAGAATTAGATGGTTTTATATTTTTTAAAGATTGAATGTGCTGACGAGCTTGCATGCTCGCGCATATTAAGTGGTCACTGCCCCTTGCAGACATGTGTAACTTCATACAGAACGGCGTTTCATTCATGATGTGTGATCAAGTATGATGCTTATTAATAATGTTTTGCCACTTCTAAGGACTAATATGGATGGTTAAAATAACACAACAAAATCATTTCACGTTAGACATTGAAATCAACTTACTAGTTCTACGAGCTTTCACGGTAAGATTGTCATATCCATTAAATTGTTACTCATAGTATCAGTATAGAACTTCTGTATTTTACCTTGATTCTGCACCCTTTACCCTTGTTCCATTCTAACACGAATGTACTTATACGAGGCTTCCTTTATTCATATATAATATATCACATATGATCAATTTTGTTCAGAAGTTGTAGAACAACATCCGAACCCGAAACTTCTTACGTATCCACGTATAAAATAAAAATTAATTACAATGAACTTAAACACTTATCCTTAACCCTACAAACTTGAGAGTACGTGACGACATCCACAACTTTATTTATCTTTGTATGTATTAAAATTTATTCTCTTCTATACCAGGGTTTCTCAAACTTTCGACTCCACGTACCCCTGTTAAAGTTTCCAAGTGACACCCCCCCCCCCAAACAAAAAAATAAAACAATAAAATTGTCAGTTGAAGAAAATACATATATATTTTTTTCAATAAAAGCTAACAATAAGTGTCAAAAGAAATGTATTTTTACTACTATTTATGTGATGGGTGTGCTTGTTTGTCACAAATGAAGTCAAATTTTAGTCGCGAAAACCCTGCCATTGAATGGCAAACCCCTGGGGGTTCGCGTAACCCACTTTGCGAAACCCTGTTCTATACAAATGAAAGATGGTCAGATGAAGAAAAGATGCAGCAGTCACAACAAAACAATAATATACATTCAAATCAAAATGCATGTACATTAATCTTTAAAAAATCTTTAACGTTTAAATGCCTATAGGTGTGTTCTATCATATCATGTTCTATCATATCTAGATGATAAATCTAGGTGACTTTATCTTAAGATACATAATTATCGAACGCGTTCCAACTTAGTCCTCAGGGCAGAAAAGAATCTAAATCCAGATCATTTTTTTTTAAATGATTAAAGTAGTAAATAAGCATGCAGTGGACTGTAAGCAACTTTATATAGAACATAAGTTCTATTTGAAGTCAATCACAGATGCGTTGCTACTTCGAAGGACTGAGATGTTCGCCTCATATAAAAGTATGCCGGCAACCAAACCCTTCGATCGAAACGCAAGAAATCCTTCACGCTAGAAATAGGTGTGGCGGTAGAATCTCGCCGGTCGAATACACTGGTTCTACCACCTGACAAATTCAAAACTTATGTGGAATAATTATTAGCAACCCTATAATAATCGTCTTAACGACCCGGGTGGCGCAGCGGTTACCATACCAGTATGACGCGCAGTGGGTTCCGGATTCGATTTCAGGCCAGACAGGTATCTGAATGATGAGTTTCGATTTATGTTCTAGGTCTGCGTGTGTGTCTATTCATCTTGTGTGTGTCCATGGTACCCACGACACAGGAGAAAATCCTAATGTGGGGCTATAACGTAGAAAGCATTTGCAACGAGTTCTTACCACGAGATAGACAACACGCTCGTTTGTTTTTTCTATTTAAAATTCTCAATGGGTGCGTTTATGTAATCCCAGCCAATTATATTTTTCCACCGGTCTGCTAGTAATATGGAAAAGACAGGTAATATTGAAATGTAAGCGTCCTAAAAAACATTATTTAAAGAAAATGCGCATTCCGTACCTATTGAACAATCATAAGTTATACTCTACGTAAATTGCGGATAAATCTTTTTTCCCTTAAGGAAAATAGTATTTCATGCCAATATCATACTTTAAGAAAAGTTAAGCATCGTATATCGTACAAATTGAATTCTTGTGTATGAAAATGGAAATCTCTGGAATGTCGTTTATACTCCACAACAGAGTTATTTAATCTAAAGATACTTTATTTACCTTATATTGAATTTATGTAAAAATTTGTATAACTATCTGTGTCCTTTGTTTTGGTAGAAAAAATGTAATATAACTTTAAGTTCTATTAACAGATGATGATGTGTAAAAAGGATAAGTGAAATAAACACTGTTACTTAGGGATAACTACTATAATGCAAATAGTAACTGGATATTTACTTGACTGATTTCGGTTTGATGCAATTTGGAACACATAGACAAACACACAAAACTTGAAAATATAGAAATATTTAGTAAGATTTATTCCCAGTCTTTCAAGCTGTTTTTTTGCAAATATATGTAAACCAAACGCGAAAATTGTATCTATTGTTATGGTATATATGAATAAATCCATTAAGTCAGAGGTTAAAAATATCACAATAAACAAACATAATCAAAGTTTTATACTGATATTTGTTCTCAAATAACCTAAAAATGATAATAAAAGTTTTAGGACCGAAATTTTATTATATTACAGAACTGAGAAGAACAATACAGATCTGAAACATATAAACCACGTTAATTAAAGTTAACTAATTACAAAAACAAAATTAAATATACGTTAATAATTTGAGCAAATGTAATAAATTATTTTAAAAACTTCTTTGAGTAGATTGGATCAACTTTGTGTATTTTTTTGTAATACTGAAATACTACCATTATGCAAAAAAAATCAACAGTCTTAACACTTCTCTCGCCTCTATCTATCTATGGGTTTCTCAATGAAAATGATAAACAGTTCCGTCGAATAAGATTCACATGTTTTTGTAAATTGAGCTCCGAAACATTTTTCCATACATTCACATCGCGTGGAATATCGAGAGGTAGTATCGATCGTCAACGTTACTTGTCGGCCGATAAGGCGCGGTGACACGGACGGACATCAGATATCCGAAGCCAATAGATAACGAGCAACATATTAGATTAGAGGGTGTGGCTCGCGATATGAATATTTATCCGTTTCCATTTTTTTCCAACCTATAACTATAACGCTGGTGGAATCAGATTTGTTCTCAAAATAAAAAAGTTTTTGTAGATAGATTTTAATGTCGTTAGCTCATTACTGTCCCATTCCGAAGCACGTCTCCTCTCGGTCACGGTCTCCTCTTAGAATTGAGAGGGATTTAGGTCTGTATACTTATATTTTTTGTCATTGAAGTTTATTACTTTGCTAGGCGAAGAAGTTTACTAATGAGTTCTCATTTTTTCTCATTACGGAGAATTTCTAAACTTGTACTTACAATTCCCTTATCGTTTCACCGTATTCCAGCAATACCTGGAAAAAAAATAAGAAGGTCCCAGATTTATCAATTTTTTTTGCTTTCGGTCCATATTTTAATGTGATAATAGTAATTATATAAGAACTAACGTGATTATTCCAGAAATCGGTATGCCTATTACATAGAGTGTAACTTTCATAAACAACTGAAACTACTAACTGTATTTGAGCGTAGCAAGTTTAAAAAAACATGGGGACATATCTCATGTTACATGCCACATTAATAAACACGTCGAGATATTATCAAAATAACGTAGAACAAGTATCTATTGTTACAAACCAACAAGTAGCTTGCCTGGGGACACTACTGTTAAACTCATGACTACATTTGTTATAAACATCAATAAGAATCTATATAATGATTGTATTTAAATTGATCGTGCCATGTTATTATAAATATCATAAATCAATAGAAGTCACAATATAAATAAATATAAATGGTTATATAAATAAATATTATAAATGCATATATTTAATTTTATATAATGTAATAGATTAATAGTAATGTTTTTGTCTCTGTGACGGTTTCCTTAACGCCTGCCATTGTTAGTATAAAAGGGAGGGTATTATCGTAATATGGATCACTCTAATAATTCACAAGTGTAAGACGTTACTCTGCCCGAAAGTATTCTGAAATTGCATACGTGTGAAATCGTGAAAATATACCAGTGTTGTACATAATGTGTCGTTTACTTTGGCCATCCAATCCTACTTCTGGAACACTATTTATAGAAACCATTGTAACAATTCATAACTAGGTCCGAGTCAAAATGGCGTCACAGGATGATCGTGTTATAACAGTTTCGCGCGCCGCCGTGCTCACGTCAGCACTTCCTGTCCCTTGTTAAATTGAGCGTAAACCGGAGGGCACGAAACATTCGGCTCAAGCGTCATTCGCTTAGCTTAGCTTAGCGCTAATAAAAAAAAATATTGTCGAGGGGCACGCAACATAACACATGCTTTCTACACTCATGGCCCCATACACACAAGACGAATACACAAACACCCAGACACAGAACATGTATCTAATCTCATCATTCAGATACCTGTCTGGCTGAGAATCGAACCCAGAACCCAATGCCGGATCCCACACATTGTATAAATAACCAATATTTGTTAATGAATGATTTTTGAATTTGAATTTGAATTTTTCAATTGCGCGTCAGACCGGTATGGTAACCGCTGCGCCATATTGTCGTCAAAGATAATTTGGATTTAATTTAACATAAGTTTCAAGCATCAATCTCTTGGCGACGCCAGCGCCACCGTTTAGTGTTAAAACAAATGCCAATCTGCGCTAAAAGTGTCATTAGAAATAATAGCGAAATTTACGAACATTCACTCATCGCTGACCGCCAAGCGGTAGGTACATGCGCAATCCTATAAGGCTGCGAAATATAGGCTGCAAATTATATCGAAATTTGCCGAAATGTTTCACAAGGTCGTAGGAAGTATACTTATATAGTACGATCGGGATGGTACCACCGTTATTTATGCCTCACGTAACGTGAAGCATTTCTTGCGTTGCAGTGGAATTATGTGGGAGCCGACTTTTATAAGGCGACCATGGGAGTAGTCCATAGTCTATAGATGGAAGGATGTGCTTACCGATACAATTTTCAGAGGCAATCATCGTAGTCCACGAGAGTAGCAACGCATCTGTGATATTTTTTTTTAACTGATCGAAGTAGCAAACGAGCAAGCAGTCTAACTGATGGTAAGTAGTTGCTGCCGCCAATAGACATCTATAAACAGCCTCAAATAGAACATGGGTTCCATCTATAGTCGATCACAGATGCGTTGCTACTCCCGTGGACTACGATGATTGCCTCTGGAAATTGTGTCGGCAACCACATCCTTCCATCGAAACGCAAGAACTTAATTAATTAGATTTCAGATTCAATCTTGTTCTACATGAAGTTACTTACAAATGTTCATCGGCGGCAGTGACCGCTTACTATCAGATGGACTATAAGCTTATTTGCTATTTCAATCAAAAAAAAATCTCACAACCCTGACTCTTGCAGCGCCAACCATATATTTCGTGGCCGTGGGGTAACAGTTATCACTTATAAACGTCATTTTGATCTTTGTACCTATATGTACTATGGTATTTTACTTGTTGTAAAGTTAATTTAATAACAAGTTTCGCGCGCGGGCTAATTTATTAGGTGTCCCTGTAATTTTGGGTTGAGCATAGAGCTACGATATCCTCTAACAATATATATCTCACATCTAGGCAAAAGGAGTGTAGGTCGCCCCCGACCAGGTGGACTGATGACCTGAAGAAGACAGCAAGTAACCGCTGGATTCAGATGGTTTAAGACCGGTCGAAGTGGCGCAGATTAAGTGAAGCCTATGTCCAGCAGTGGGCTTTCAAAGGCGGATGGATGGATGATCCTCTATCTGTCGTAAGATGTGACGAAAGAGGGCTTCAGAGATTGCAAGTAGTAAGAGTGAGAGCTTAATGGGTAAAAATCACACAAATTCTTGCGTTGCTCCCATGACGTCCCTTTGAAGGTTTCCCCCTCGAAATAAAAGTACCTACATCTTTGTGGTTCGCTTATATGGGTAGTACCACTACACCTATTCTGAATATTAGAACCATTGTTATTCGCTACTTTATTCCGGGAAAGGGATGGATAAATCCAAATTAGTTCTCAGGAATAGCGACCCATCTGTTATAAACACATATACGACCCCAATCTGAAGTTGATTATCATATGGCCATGAGTGGCAGAGACAATTAATCCATCTATCTTAACATAGATGTATATTATTTGTTAATGTGTAGCGATAAATTTGTGAAATCTTTTGCAAATTTCTAGATGTTGTCAACTTTGCGTGAATAAGTAAATTACTCCCATTAGCTATTTTTGCGAAGTTCCGCTCAAGACCACTTAGAATTCTCAGACCAAAAAGATAGACTAGACTTTTACATAAAATATAAAGGTTTTTTTATAAGATTGAAGTAGCAAACGAGCATGCAGTCCACCTGATGGTAAGCGGTCAGTGCTGCTCATAGACATCTTTAAACAACTTCATACAGAACATGGGATTCTATCTGAAATCAATCACAGACGCATCGCTATTACCGAGGACTATGATGTCGCCTCATATAAAAGTATGCAACCACACCCTTCCTTCGAAACGCAAAAACTGCTTCACGCTAGAAATATGTGCGGCGGTGGTACTTCCGCGGGCGAACTACACTGTTTCTACCACCTGGTATAGCCAATCATACCGATTTAAGTAATATACATGAAACGAAGATGAACGTACAAAAATATTTCATTGCGTTATATGTGGGTGGATTATATATTAGTGTGTGCGAACAAATCCATAAAAAAACTGAATGCCATTCTTCTTTGTAAACAAAATGTTTACACATTATTAAATGAAAAAAATTGCAAATCCCGAATTTTATTATTATTTTATATAAAATCGTTTTTTTAATGCGACGTTAGGTAAGGCTTTGTCTACCTTTTTTGGTGCGACTCAGTCTTACGTTATGATTTCAGCTAAACTTATTTGCATAATTATATTATCGCTAGCGAAATGCGTCCCACACGCTGCCGCCGACAGAAACGCAATTTTTTACTTTGATATTTTACTTTTACTGACATATAAAAATGTAATTAAGAGTGGAGTAATTTTAACAGGATGAATTTAAAATAGGCGAGATCGTGCATTGTACGTTGTTTTCTCATTAAAACTTAAAACAAACAGTATAATATGGACCGAATAAAGTCAGTATGATGTTTGTGGAGATAACGAAGTTTTTTGGTTTGTTTTTAGATCCCATTAAGTATGTTGGTAGGTTTTAAAATAATAAAAATAGCATAGATCGACTTAAAATAGCTTGGGACTGAACCATATTGCGTAATTAATTGAATGTCAAAGTGTAGCGTATCTTGCCAAATATGCTTCTTGTACAGCCAAATATAAGGCAAGATACTGGTGCTAACTTCTATAACCAATGTAAAAACAATATGGCAATAAAAAAGATACACAAAAAAAGACAAACCCACAAAGTTTCTTGCCGGATCTTTTCAGTTGAAGTCGTGTTCCGATCAGGTGGTAGCGTAAAAAAATATATATGTATGACAATTTGTAAGTGCCTCCGTAGGCCTATGCAAAATAAAGACATTCCATAAAAATACGCTTATAATATGAGAACAGAACAGGAATTTTTATTTTGATTCTTGTTCTGATTACAAAATTATATCAACGAGAATACCCATTTAACATCACAAAGGCCTATACTATTATGTTTTCTGTGTAGTAGCATATAAAATTTGAGTAATTTGAGCTAATAATATTCTCATTTCCTTTGTTAGCAGAACTGAGCGGACCGAAGACACCGTATCCAGCAGCGGCAACCTAACCAACAACGCAGTCAGGCACAAGATAGTGGTCCTCGGCGCCGCGAAGGTCGGCAAGTCGTCGTTGATATCACAGTTCCTGTACAACACCTTCTCACCGAAGTACAAACGCACGATCGAGGAAATGCATCATGGCGACTTCAACGTCGCCGGAGTGAGACTAACGTTAGACATACTGGATACATCTGGCGCGTATGAGTTCCCAGCCATGCGCACTCTCTCCATGCAATCGGCTGATGCGTTTATCCTGGTCTACGATATCACGGACGCGAACAGCTTCGCTGAAGTCAGGAGTCTTCGGGATCAGATCCACGAAACTAAAGAGAGCACAGCGGTACCCATCGTGGTCGTGGGGAATAAAGTGGATCTAGCTGAAACTGGGGAAAGACAGGTGAGTGGATATTGATTAAAAGAAGATGATGATCTTTTGTAGTCTCTGCGCCGGCTATAAAGTAAGATTATATTTATTCTACTTTCGTAAATAGGTACGTTGCAACATATTCTTCATATAACTTAACTCACTTTAGAATGAATTTAAATATATAAAAGTAGAAATAAATGCCACGTTATAAATATAACTTAACAAATGTTGTATTACTTATATTAATCTCAATATAATCACAAGAAAGTTTTAGAGGTACATCAAAGTTACAAATAAGTTTTAGAAGTACTTGTACATATCTCTTTTCGCCGTGACCACTACCCATGTAAGTTTTTTTTATCTAACTGAAGTAGCAAACGAGCATGCAGTCCACCTGATGGTAAGTGGTCACTGATGGGGGTTTTCATCTGAAATCAATCACAGATGCGTTGCTACTCCCGAGGACTATGATGGTCGCATCATGTGAAAGTGTGCCGGCAACCACACCCTTCCATCGAAACGCAAGAAATTCTTCACGCTAGAAATAGGTGTGGCGGTGGTACTTCTCCGGTCGAACTACACTGGTTCTACCACCTTCAAAGTGGAACAAAATATCGGGAAAAAGAACGAAATAACCGCATATTCTAAGTATCCATTTATATATTAATATATTATATCAGTTCCTTGATAATATTAGTCTAAAATCATGTCTATTAAAAATATCAAAAAACAATTACAGTTTGTATCGTAAAGAAAAAACAGACGCGACGTCGTGAATAAACAGTAAAATATTACTACATGATCATAAGGTCGCAAAAAATTTAAGTTAAACCATTTTTAAGAATAATAAGACTTTAATATTAAACACAAAGTTTCTCTTATTATCTTATTTTTAATTTTATAAATTCAAAAGTTGTGAGAATTTCTGTGTCTTTGTTACTTGTTGTTTCTAAAAATTACTGGTCGGAATTCGCTGAAATTTGTCTTACACGTCTATGACGTAAATTATTATATGGAATAACGTAGCATATATAAGTTATGTTTAACATAGGGCAAAGGGACATAAATCTTCATAGATATGAAGCTAGAACCGTTACCCAAAATGTAGTCCTCTTTGCAATATTATCCTTTACTCTAGTTTCCATTCATAGTCATAAATCTTTACCTATTTTTTATATTTCCATTCATCGGGTCATCAAATACACAATTGAAAATATGAAAATTACCGAAAAAATATATCATGAACATAGTAATAAGTTTTGTAGTATAGAACATTATTAATTTCTTAATGTTATTGATATATAGTATGTTATATAACTTAACACTGCAAAGAAAATATAGAAGCTATACTTTCTTTGCAGTGTTAAATTATATACAGTGGCGGTGTAAGGCGTGGGTGGCGTGGCGCCGCCTACGGCTTCGGGGTGCAAAGGGTCTGGCGCCTCACAGACACAGAGCCTCCCAAGACTTGGTGTTGGGAGTCGAAGGTTCTAGATTTGGCGATCTTGTTTTATGGTCGTTAAATTGCAGATCTACTTTAATCTATATGTATTTAGCGTTTTTTAGTCTTCAAATTGCAGATCGACTTTAATTTATACACATTTGGTGACCTTTTTTTGGTCGTCAAATTGCAGACCGATTTCAATTTCTTTACATTTGGCGACCTTTCTTGTCGTCAAATTGTAGATTGACTCTAATATAATTACTTTGGTGACCTTTTTGTCGTCTAATTGCAGATTGACTCTAAATTCTTTACATTTGGTGACCTTTTCTTTTGTCGTCTATTTGCAGATTGTCTCTAAATTCTTTACATTTGGTGACCTTTCTTTTGTCGTCAAATTGCAGATTGACTCTAAATTCTTTACATTTGGTGACCTTTCTTTTGTCGTCAAATTGCAGATTGACTCTAAATTCTTTACATTTGGTGACCTTTTCTTTTGTCGTCAAATTGCAGATTGACTCTAAATTCTTTACATTTGGTGACCTTTCTTTTGTCGTCAAATTGCAGATTGACTCTAAATTCTTTACATTTGGTGACCTTTCTTTTGTCGTCAAATTGCAGATTGACTCTAAATTCTTTACATTTGGTGACCTTTTCTTTTGTCGTCAAATTGCAGATTGACTCTAAATTCTTTACATTTGGTGACCTTTCTTTTGTCGTCAAATTGCAGATTGACTCTAAATTCTTTACATTTGGTGACCTTTCTTTTGTCGTCAAATTGCAGATTGACTCTAAATTCTTTACATTTGGTGACCTTTTCTTTTGTCGTCAAATTGCAGATTGACTCTAAATTCTTTACATTTGGTGACCTTTCTTTTGTCGTCAAATTGCAGATTGACTCTAAATTCTTTACATTTGGTGACCTTTCTTTTGTCGTCAAATTGCAGATTGACTCTAAATTCTTTACATTTGGTGACCTTTTCTTTTGTCGTCAAATTGCAGATTGACTCTAAATTCTTTACATTTGGTGACCTTTTCTTTTGTCGTCTATTTGCAGATTGTCTCTAAATTCTTTACATTTGGTGACCTTTCTTTTGTCGTCAAATTGCAGATTGACTCTAAATTCTTTACATTTGGTGACCTTTCTTTTGTCGTCAAATTGCAGATTGACTCTAAATTCTTTACATTTGGTGACCTTTCTTTTGTCGTCAAATTGTAGATTGACTCTAATATAATTACTTTGGTGACCTTTTTGTCGTCTAATTGCAGATTGACTCTAAATTCTTTACATTTGGTGACCTTTTCTTTTGTCGTCTATTTGCAGATTGTCTCTAAATTCTTTACATTTGGTGACCTTTCTTTTGTCGTCAAATTGCAGATTGACTCTAAATTCTTTACATTTGGTGACCTTTCTTTTGTCGTCAAATTGCAGATTGACTCTAAATTCTTTACATTTGGTGACCTTTTCTTTTGTCGTCAAATTGCAGATTGACTCTAAATTCTTTACATTTGGTGACCTTTCTTTTGTCGTCAAATTGCAGATTGACTCTAAATTCTTTACATTTGGTGACCTTTCTTTTGTCGTCAAATTGCAGATTGACTCTAAATTCTTTACATTTGGTGACCTTTTCTTTTGTCGTCAAATTGCAGATTGACTCTAAATTCTTTACATTTGGTGACCTTTCTTTTGTCGTCAAATTGCAGATTGACTCTAAATTCTTTACATTTGGTGACCTTTCTTTTGTCGTCAAATTGCAGATTGACTCTAAATTCTTTACATTTGGTGACCTTTTCTTTTGTCGTCAAATTGCAGATTGACTCTAAATTCTTTACATTTGGTGACCTTTCTTTTGTCGTCAAATTGCAGATTGACTCTAAATTCTTTACATTTGGTGACCTTTCTTTTGTCGTCAAATTGCAGATTGACTCTAAATTCTTTACATTTGGTGACCTTTTCTTTTGTCGTCAAATTGCAGATTGACTCTAAATTCTTTACATTTGGTGACCTTTTCTTTTGTCGTCTATTTGCAGATTGTCTCTAAATTCTTTACATTTGGTGACCTTTCTTTTGTCGTCAAATTGCAGATTGACTCTAAATTCTTTACATTTGGTGACCTTTTTGTCGTCTAATTGCAGATTGACTCTAAATTCTTTACATTTGGTGACCTTTTCTTTTGTCGTCTATTTGCAGATTGTCTCTAAATTCTTTACATTTGGTGACCTTTCTTTTGTCGTCAAATTGCAGATTGACTCTAAATTCTTTACATTTGGTGACCTTTCTTTTGTCGTCAAATTGCAGATTGACTCTAAATTCTTTACATTTGGTGACCTTTTCTTTTGTCGTCAAATTGCAGATTGACTCTAAATTCTTTACATTTGGTGACCTTTCTTTTGTCGTCAAATTGCAGATTGACTCTAAATTCTTTACATTTGGTGACCTTTCTTTTGTCGTCAAATTGCAGATTGACTCTAAATTCTTTACATTTGGTGACCTTTTCTTTTGTCGTCAAATTGCAGATTGACTCTAAATTCTTTACATTTGGTGACCTTTCTTTTGTCGTCAAATTGCAGATTGACTCTAATTTCGTCACATTTGGTGAACTTTTTTGGTCGACAAACTGCATTTCGACTTTAATCAAAGAGCCTCGCGAATTATAGCTTGCCCACATTAAGTTTAGGTCTTGCGCCGCCACTGATTATATCATCATACTAAGTTTACTTAATATACTAATATTTAATATTATAAAGGCGAAAGTTTATGAGTGTGTGGGTATGTTTGTTACATTTTCACGTCTAAATGGCTAGAGCGATTTTCATAAAATTTTACAGAGAGCTAGCTGACACCCTGGATTCACATATAGGCTACTTTTTACGGTGGGAAAATACCTTACTCCCATGGGACAATCGATACATCGATTTTATTTTCGCTGCGGGGTTCAGCTTTTTTTTTTACGGGGAGGAAACCTTCAAAAGGTACACCGAGTCCTTGGGAGAGACTCAGGGTTATGTGGGATTTTTACCCACTAAAACCTCCTCGGTGGCCTTCCTCAGCGCTTGTAGTAGGGGACTCGTTAACTCCAACGGAACGAACCGGTGGCCCCTAGCGCAGTGCCCCTCACGGGCTCATCTCTTGGGGGACGTGTACCATCCCCCTTCATCATCCGGTGCTTACGGCGAGATGCAGCCACACATACCGCCGTCCTTCTCGGGGTTGCTTGTTGGACGGTTCGAGCTCCCACTGTAGCCGTCCGCAACCCCAGAGGCCCCCTGTTAGTCGCCTCTTACGACAGGCAGGGGATACCGTAGCCATATTCTACTCCCCGACTACAGGGTTATGCGGGGTTCAGCTAGTGTAACAATAACCAGCAAACCAGGAACAAAATTTAAGACAGAACTACAATATTGGACATGAGCCAATTGTACATTTGTACAATCAACATGTTCTCAAATAGATACCTCTGTACGACATAGTTTTTGCTTAGTTTAACAATAACGACGAGTATGTCTCCGACACTTTCCGCGTACGAATTGAATTTAAGAAAAGACAACCGCTGACTCTGGAAACATGTTGTCTTTTATTTATTTAACAAGACACTCGTATTTATCATGTTTAGTTCCTACGGACACAGGTTGGTTCCTTCAGATTGTTTTATTTTGGGAATAGAATTACCTTTTTGTACTGTATATTAAAGTAAGAAACGACAATAAATGGATTCCAAAATTTTGCACGAAAATTCTTCAAACCGTCCTTCTATTTATTTTTTATCATTTAATTTGTCTTTGTAATGCTTCTGATCCCACGAGGATGTATACAAATGTGAGAAAGTAATGGGTTCGTAATGAATCAAAGCTATGTGGTAAGTGACGCTAAAGTATACACAAGTACCTTTCTTTTTTTTTTTTGTTGTCGAGGGGGAAACCTTCAAAAGGTACCCGACGCCGTGGGAGCGACGTAGGGTTATGTGGGATTTTTACCGCACTAAAACTCCCCCGGTGGCCGTCCTCGGCGCTGAAAAGGAGGACTCCGGGATCTCGAAACGACTTCAACCGGAATCCTCCGAGCGCGTTGCCCCATCGGGCTCCTCCCAGATGGGCGGCTGGGCCCACCGCTCCGTCTAGTCTTTACGACGGTATGCGACCACACATACCGCCGTCCTTCCCGGGATTGCCTGACCGAACGGTTCGAACTCCCACTCTAGCCGTCTGCAACCCCGGAAGCCCCTTTTAGTCGCCTCTGACGACAGGCAGGGGATGCCGTAGCCCTATTCTGATCCCGGAACTACAGGACGTATACACAAGTACCTGAGAAGAGCTAAATCATTATCAAAAGTGGCTTGAAATAAGAAGAAAGCTCAACTACTAACCATTAGAATCTCTCCAGAAATATTTTTTCTCGATTGTAGTTACTTCAATGTGGATTGTTGACAGAGAAGATTTTAGTTGCGAACCTATCGAATAATAAATGTAAACACGGCATGATGTACTCCGAAAAGCAGAAATGCGTGTTAAATAACCACTACTGGCACTGATCGTTGAGTTAATTTTCGTTTCCCGATTGGGTTTTCAATTAGTAATTCTAACTTGGAATTCCGTTCCAAACGGACACGTGTTTGTAAAATAAACGAATATGTCCGCCTTATTAAAAAGCTTTTCTTTGAGAGATTTGCATTCAAGTTTTTGATTATAAATAAAAAAAAGGAAGTATATGGAGTAAACAGTACTTATGTACTTATATAAATCGTATTAACGTGATATTTTGTTTGTTCGTGGTAACGAAATCCAAAAAAAATCTCAGTACTACTTTATTTCACTTAGTATTTTGTAAAAATTGTATATAATTTATCGCTATATTCTTTAATGTTACTAAAATGCATGTTTTGAAAAACTAGTAACCAAACTAGAAAATAAACCTATAAAATGCGGCTTAAAAAGTTTTTATAGAAAGGATTGCTTTCAGGAACCTGTAATTAAACTTTAAACAACAACAATGAAACTTAGAATTTTAAATACACTTTGCATTTTTATGTTTAGCATTAAACGTTAAAATGAGAATGCGCAATAAAAGTTTGTTTGAATTAAATATATATTTTACGATAAACACAAATACTAATGAAAATATATATATCAACAATATGTTATCCTTCGATCTTTTGCTTTTGCGAAGCTTATAATAAATTTCCATTAATATAATAAAGCTTTAAAAACTTCTCAAAACAAATCTGATAAAGAAACTGTAAGTTGTATTCTTTGAATGCATAAATATATTATAGACAGCAGATAGATTATGCCATTTCGGCATTCTCTATTTCCGCCGCTATTAATATTAACCGCCGCATTTTGCCACTTATAAAAATTAATGCCTTTTACTGTATATTTAATGCATATCATGCATTACGT
This sequence comes from Spicauda simplicius, assembly GCA_949699795.1. NCBI lineage: Eukaryota > Metazoa > Arthropoda > Insecta > Lepidoptera > Hesperiidae > Spicauda > Spicauda simplicius. Next base: position 14,604,948 of record OX453063.1, read on the forward strand.
ATGACATAGTAGACATTTTATCACACATTTTACAAACTTTTTAAATTCTTCATGAATTCTAAGTAGCTTTACACTTCACGTGAGCTTTCTCGACGTGCAAGATTAATGGAATGCATCTGACACTGAAGCACGTGGTGAATATTTACCTATTTCCCCGCGTATTTATTCTTCAATATATATGCAGTTCGTGCTGCGAATAAATTGAATTTCCGGGTAAAGCATAATAAAGGAAATATCCCCATCTAAACGTCGGATATAGTCCGAGGTTGACGGGCAACGGCACGGCAATGTTATTCATCAAATCCACATTGGAACGTTCCCATGGTACCTGTCCTAGTTATGATTCGTTTGAAAGCGAAAAAAACGTTTTTAAATGTATTAGATCTATGTATTTCAAATGGGAGTCGATCATACTTTTGACTAATAGAATGAACTCGTCACCCGTCGCAACGATCAAATTTCAACCGTAATTTAACTTAAAACACTAGTGAGGTAATGTTGCTAGTGTCTTGGGTACATTTCCGCGGGGCAGCGATTTGGCTCATTTATTCTATTTATAATTGTAAATTTTAGAAAATAAAATGTACTTATTATTATGCTTTAGATGTAAATTAATTATGTATTTAAATAATAAAATGAAACACTAAACTTCATATTGTAGCACGAACATTTCTCCATTAATACATTGTATTGATTTATTGATTAAAATCACCCGTTAGAGGTAATGAGAGGTTTTAGTTAACTAAGCATTAAAAGCAGTAGCGGATATTTTGACAAAGACATCTGACATTTTTAAAGTTATGTGTCTTCATAGTAAGACGTTGAATGTTTTATTTCGTTTATTATTTGTGTGTTTGTTTTAAATGCAAGGTAATGTGTGTAATGCGTTTTTAGTTGATTTTATGTGTGTTTTATGCATTATTTGAAAAAAATTGGCATTGCCCAATCCCCCCCTACATCATCCATAACCGTGCGTAATTTCATACTCCTCCGCCTGCGGAAAATATCTCAGAAACGAATCACAAATTTTTGCTTCACGTATTAATATATAGATGAATACTGTATTCTAGTTTGGAGGGGTGTGGTAAATAATTACATGAGAAGTTTCAGCTAAATCGTTTGGAGCGACGTGTCTGTGACGCGCTTTTAGGGAATTCCAGTTTTATTTACATTTAGGGCTCATTTAGACATTGTCTGTACTCATACATTACAATTACAATTCTTTGAAAGTAAGAAGGTTTAGAGACCAAATGTTAACAATGTGCAAAATTTTGAGGGGAATGATCGATGCTCCTGACATACATAATATGTGTGTGGAATATTCTTTCCTAACCACTACCATAGAAGCAGAAGGCACAATTTCTTTGCTGTTCCAAATTGCTGTACGGTTGCATATATTCAAGCTTCTATACCTTGAACTCTTATAACATTTAATAGTCTCATTTACAGTGCGCCTCACTTTGATGTTTTTACAGATGAATGGAAGACGATTTAATCAGAATGTCTGCAGTATTGTGAAATGAATGCGCGAAGTATACCTGAGTAATTATTTGTAATTAGTCCTAATTACTTAATTTATCTTTATTATATTATAATAATTAATATAATTGGTTGTCAGTCGACCGTGCTAATAATAAATAAATACATACATACTACCGAAATCATAATACCCTGATCTTATTTGACGTTAATTAGAGTTATCCAGGGGAAACAGTAGTCACTTAGTATCGATTGAACTGCATGCTCGCATGCACATTATAAAAAAAAAACTGTCGAAGACTGTGATGTATGTCTGGGTGGGGACAGAACATGGGAACCATAGCGTAGAAATCTATACCAATATTTATTCAAACCTTCACTCATACAATTATAAAATTATCGATAGTAAACATTTTTCAGCACTAAGTTATTTCCGTAAACCACTGAGACTTAATCAATATACTCATAATTGCGTATACATCTATTTTAATCATCACAAACTGCGAAAACAGCATGAATATTACATTAATTCCCTCATTTCCACAGTCAAAAAACAACGTTTTTTCCTCTACGCCCTAATGACGAATGGGCTCTTAACGACTACGCATAAAACTTCTTCCCGTACCCGAACACCAATTAGTCTGTATCTGTCAGGTCTGTCACCTTAATTTCTCTGGGGATTTCGGTACTAATACGACTTTAGAGTGTTTGCGTGGAACGTAATAAATCGTGCAGAATCTCGATTAACCCACTCGAGCCCGTCAATTTTCAACGCGAGCTTCGATGCCACACGATTGAGTTAATCTATAGTTGTTATCGATGTCGGTAATAATCGATGACTACACCCTGACAACCGACAAATGATTTTATTTTTGTGAAAATCATATAACTTTTAAAGGTTTTCCGTTTAGTTCGCTTAGTGGAGTGGTTTTGGGAGTCTTACTTTGCAAGACTGGATTTTTAAGCTAATGAAGCCAACTTTAGTGTTTCGAAGATATACAGGAATGCTTGAATAACTTAATACGCCTTTTTTATGTGCAATATTAACACTATTTTGGATATTTGCGTTGAATAAATCTACATTAAATATCTCATTGTATAGAAAAATATTTTTTAATATTAATTTTATAAGCTACACACTTATCGACAAAAAGCGTTTATTTACACTTGGAGTATCCTATAATATAGCTATATAGATTGACTGTGTCCAATAGAATATCGCTGTCATCCACTTTTTTTCCTCGTACGAAAAACACGTCATTGAGTGTTCCATAAATTACAACGTACAAAAATACAAGTAGGTACATTAAGTATTCGTAGCGTTACTACAGTTGGCAATATAACGATAAGGCAAATAAGCATCAAGGAAAACAAGTTAGAGGGAAAAATAGAAAAATGATTTTGATGTACCGTAGAGTTGGAATTCACTTGATCTATATAAAAAAGTGTTGAACAAAAGTGTCCCTGTAGTTCCAGGATCAAAATAAGGCTACGGTATATCCCTGTCCGTCGTAAGAGGCAACCCTAGGAAAGACCGTTGTGTCCCTGTAGTCGGGGATTAGAATACGGCTACGGTATCCCCTACCTGTCGTAAGAGGCGACTGAAAGGGGGCTTCTGGGGTTGCGGGGGACTATAGTGAGAGCTCTGACCGCCCAGCCAACAACCCCTGGAAGGACGGCGGCATGTGTGGCTGCATGTTGTCGTACACTGAAAGGCGTAGGGGACAGTCACGCTCCCTAAGAGATGAGTCCGTAAGGGGCGCAGCGCTAGGGGGCACCGGTGGTATCCGTTGGAGGTCCCGGGGTCCCCTGCAAGCGCAGAGGAAGGCCACCGAGGAGGTTTTAGTGGGTAAAAATCCCACATAACCCGGAGTCTCTTCCAAGGCTCCGGTGTACCTTTTGAAGGTTTCCTCCCCGTCAATAAAAAAAAAAGGAAAGACCGTTGTAAAGACCACACGAAGCGGTGTGCCGCTCACCTGAAAAGAACCCGATGGGGCAACGCGCTCAAAGGACTCCGGTCGCGTTCCTTATTCCTCTTCGTAGCGCCAAGAATGGCCATCGGGGGGATTTTAGTGCGGTAGGAATCCCACGTAATCCAGCACCGCTCCTATGGCGTCGGGTACCTTTTAAAGGTTTCCCCCTCAAAAACAAAAAAAAGTGTAATCGCCTTATTTAATTTTTTTTATGTCTTTTGTCCTCGGGGGTTGCCTTACGGACCTATTATTAGTTCTATATGAAGTTGCTTAAACATGTTCATGGTGACTGTGACCACGTACTATCAAGAGAAATTAATGCTTCTTTACAACATCAATGTAATAAAAAAGTTGACTGATCCTACAAACCCTATTCAAGTATTAGAACTACATTACGAACTTACGAGAACTACGTTATCTAATTTAATACAATTTATATTACAGGTGGAGTTCCATACAACCGAATCAGTGGTATCCGTGGACTGGGAGAACGGTTTCGTTGAAGCATCAGCAAAGGACAACATAAACGTGTCTCAGATATTCAAGGAGTTGCTGGTCCAAGCGAAGGTGAAGTATAACTTATCGCCAGCGCTGCGGCGTCGCCGACGGCAGTCGCTGCCAACAGGGCCTCAGGGGCCGCCAGGGTCCGCGGCCCCGTCCCCCTCCAACCCGCCCCACGTCCCCTCCCCCGCACAGCTCGCGCACCTGCAACAGATACGCGAACGACACGCCAACAGCAAACGCAACTCGTGCATCATCTCCTAAATCTCTTTGCTACATGTATTTAATACGAGTTTCTACAGTCCTTTTGTAAGAAAAAATATAAATATTTGTCTTCCCTTCAATTAATATCGACCTTCACAAAGGAGTTATAGATGTGTGTAGATGAACTTATTCAGCTAATCGGATTTATGAATCCCAGTCCGGTATCACAGTGAAAAACAACAGTGCTTCTCATATACACATATTTATAATCATTTTAGTAATAAAATATCTTTTCTGATATATGAACATCCTATGTAAAAGCATAAATGTGTGTTCGATTTAAATTAATCGTGTCTGTCAGCGTAGCTTCGCTCATTAATATCCATTGCGATGTAATTGGAGTTTATTAAACAGGAAGTCATTATTTAATACACATTGCGAGTGTCAAGAAGGGATTTCTATTGTATGATTAGTCTAATGATGACAAAGGCTCGGAAAACTAGTTAAGCTTAGATAAATGTTCTATAGTTCGAAGCGTTGGGAATGAGAAAAGTGATAAAGTAGAATGAATTGTTCTGTGACTGGTTTATTGTAAGTGTATTTAGGATTTAACTATCGCAGTAGATAATTTGTTTTTTTAGAACTTTGCATTTGCGTGTAAGATTTATATATGAGCCTCATTTTTATGTTTTTTCCGTCTTAAGCCTCGGGAGTAGCAACGTGTCTGTCATTGATTTCAGATAGAGCCTTTGTTCTGTATGAAGTTGCTTACAGATGTCCAGTGGCGGCAATAATGGCTTACCATCAGGTGTTCTGCAGGCCCATTTGTTATTTTAATTTTATAAAAAAAGAACTTAATATTTTTCAGGAATGAACATTATGAAAAATAAAAAAAAATATTAAATCAAAACAAAAGATTTTCCTTTAATGAGCATTTGCGTTTTATACATAAAAACATACAAATGAACGTACGTACGGATAATATTTCGCAAATTTTAGACGCTGGGTTATGAAATATTAGATATTCTACGCGCTTTCTGTACTCATAACCCCACACTAGGATTTTCTCCTGTGTCGTGGTTACCATGGATACATAAACACTCAGACCCAGAACATGATCGTTTAGATACCTGTCTGGACGGGAATCGAACCCGGGCTAATACGGCCGGTATGGTAACCGCTCCGTCACGCGGGTTATCAAAGGTAATTTGGTTTTAATTTAAATAAAATCTAGGTTTTTCGCTGTGTTAAAAACAATACAATACTTGAAACAGAGACAAATCAAATGATGTTAAGGAATATTGTTGTTTACATATATTAAACATAAATTAATTTATGAACTTCATCGATAAATTTTCGATGCTCCGAGGATAGTAGCTTCGTGCACCAAAGTTGAAAATATCACATAAAGTATACAGCATTACCTGGGCGTCGCCATCTATAACAGGATTGATACAAAAAAGTCGGCAGTACAAATTGCCGTCGCTCTATTCAAGAGGATTTGAACGAGACTAATACGCGGTTTCACCTTCCAATATGTCATCTGAATAATGTCTGCAACAACGGTACGGTATCCCGAGGGGCTATGTATCTTATCCTCAATAAAGTATTCTCTTTGAATTTTTATTTCAGCCTCGTTTTTATAGTTTGTAAAACCTAGCACTCAAAGAAATCTTGTGTTTCAGTTTTATTTACCTACTAGCTGTTGCCCGCGACTTCGTCCGCGTTTCCGTTGTTTTTCGTAAAAAAAAAGTAGCCTATGTCCTTCCTCACGGTTCAGTGGTTTTGATGTAACAGACAGATTAACTTTCGTATTTTAGTAGGGAAATATAATATGTCATATCTACAATACTGTTGTAAAATATCGCAATACGGAACCGCACAATATTATTGTTAATAGCTTTGCCCGCGACTCCGCCAGCGAGTAACTCCTTGTGTGTTATTGAGTTAATGTATTGGTAATATTGTTTAGATCACGTTCACATGAGGCTTAAGAACCTTTTTTATTTTTGTTTTCGAGGGGGAAACCTTCAAAAGGTACCCGACGCCGTGGGAGCGACGCAGAGTTATGTGGAATTTTTACCGCACTAAAACCCCCCCGGTGGCCGTCTTCGGTGCTATAAAGAGGACTCGGGCTCCTCCCAGATGGGCGGATGGGCCCACCACCCAATCTAGTCTTTACGGCGGTATGCGACCACACATATCGCCACCTTCCCGGTATCGCCTGGCTGGACGGTTCAAGCTCCCACTCTAGCCGCCCGCAACCCCGGAAGCCCCTTTTAGTCGCCTCTTACGACAGGCAGGGATACCGTAGCCCTATTCTGATCCTGCCGAAGGCTTAAGTACTTATATAACGAAAATACTTCAATGCAAAGCTTCCGGGTAAACTATGTTGAATGTTGATCCATCCGGCACGTGAACGTAAAGATTTTTGGAACTACTGACCCGGGAAAGAGCGACGTACAACTGACCATGCGAGAAACAACTGACACCGAGATCTACTCCAGCAACACGAAAAGTCTGCCCTTGAGCCTTATTAATTGTCATTGCATAACACACCGATACTGGGAATTGCGTTCTTTTAAATTGGAATGGAAAATTATTAGGTACTAAGGGAATTCTGGGAATAAAGACGGTTTCTCCTGCACCGCAACCTGTTAAAATTTGAGCCTCGATTATATTTTGTTGCAACCGGGTTACTTTTAGCCGAGTTCCATTGCAAAGTTGTGGTGGTCTTAAATTTCGGAGCAGAATAATCGGAATGCCAATTTTTAAACAAATTTCATGAGAAGGAAGTCCGGGCATATTTAAAGAATTTAAAAATTCTATCGGGTAGTTAGTGGCGTCTTGTTCATCGACCATTCTATTTATTGAACTATAAACTTTGCTTTCCCCTTGTATATTCGACAGTATTTTATTATTAATCTCAAATGCCTGGTCATTGCGAGGAGTTAAGATGGATCTTTCGCATAGCCAAGAATTGTCCCTATTTAATATATTTGTTACGTCACCGTAAACCGACGATATAAGATGTAGTTGGGATTGCACTATACAACATAACTCAGGCGTCAGAATAACTTTTCCTTGGTGTACTTGTGGATAGGTACCTTCGCCAATCTTTAACAGTGTATCAGAAAATTGACGATCATCCGGGTTATCTCCAGTTCTCACTCGCATGTTTATAGTTAAATGCACCGATTGTATATCACGCCACAAATAAGAACTTTTCAGGCAAGCCCTAACCTCATCAGCTCGGGTTCCGCGTGGTACCTATTACCGGTAAAGTTTGTCGAAAATCACCACAAAATAAAACCGTGATACCGCCCATTGGTCGATCATTTTGTCTTATGTCCCTTAAAGTTCTGTCTACCGCATCTACTCCTTTTCGGTGGGCCATCGTACATTCATCCCATATGATTAAATTTTCATTTTTCATTTTCTTTTTCATTTTTCATTTTTCATTTTTCATTTTTCATTTTTCATTTTTCATTTTTCATTTTTCATATTTCATATTTCATTTTTCATTTTTCATTTTTCATTTTTCATTTTTCATTTTTCATTTTTCATTTTTCATTTTTCATTTTTCATTTTTCATTTTTCATTTTTCATTTTTCATTTTTCATTTTTCATTTTTCATTTTTCATTTTTCATTTTTCATTTTTCATTTTTCATTTTTCATTTTTCATTTTTCATTTTTCATTTTTCATTTTTCATTTTTCATTTTTCATTTTTCATTTTTCATTTTTCATTTTTCATTTTTCATTTTTCATTTTTCATTTTTCATTTTTCATTTTTCATTTTTAAAAATTTCATTTTTCATTTTTAATTTTTCATTTTTCAATTTTCAATTTTTTTTTTCATTTTTCATTTTTCATTTTTCATTTTTCATTTTCATGTTTTTTTCGTACAGATAGATGACTGAGTTATAAACGTAAGAGTAGACAAATATAATCAGAAAGCTTTGAACTGCTAAGCTATCGGGAGTTACACGTGTTATTGTGAGTCAACCATAAAAGATAGACATATGCTGTCGTAGGATATTTTTTAGATAATATTAAGGAAAATATTTCCCTCATACATGATTTCTGTGTAGCTTTAACCATTAAGGTTGCACACGCGACAGAAGCTTAAAAAAGTAACTTCTCCCGTTTTCCCAACATTTCCCTTTACTGCTCTGCTCCTATTGATTGTAGCGGGATGAAAAGTATACTATAACCAGCCCAGGAGTATAAAGAATAATCGTACCAAGTTTCGTTAAAATCCACTGAGTAGTTTTTGTTTCTATAACGGTTATACAGACAGACAGACAGACAGACAGACAGACAGACAGACAGACAGACAGACAGACAGACAGACAGACAGACAGACAGACAGACAGACAGACAGACAAAAAATTTACTGATTGCATTTTTGGCATCAGTATCGATCCCTAATCACGCCCTGATAGTTATTTTGGAAAAATATTTCATGTACAGAATTGACCTCTCTACAACTTTATTATAAGTATAGATATACGAGTATTTACAATTATTTGTGCGCGTTGTGTGATGTATGTTAATTCTGTGAAATCCAGTAACTATATACAACACATACATAAGTCTAACTTGAAGTCGTAAGAAGGGATATACTTATAGAATGCGTATCCATTTAGCCCTTAGAGGTAGAAGTGTGACTGATTCCAGTTACCTCTCTGTTTCTATCTGGGATTGGTTATATAGGTTTCCATGGGATGACTGAATTCTAGATGTTTTCTAACCTCGGTAAAAGACTACATAGCATTATGCGAGCATCACAGCGAATTCTATTTAAAGTCTGCTGCTTTTATATATGCATACGACGACCAAGGGATTTGGCGAGTAAAAATATCACAGAGCACGACCTTTCCTTCAGTAGATTGAAGAAAATAAATCGGATATATGAAGAATATTTCACACGAAAACTAAAAAAGACAACATATTTTACTTATATAGAACAATAATAATATATATAAGATCTACAATAGAAATAAAAAAAAAATAAAACAAATTAATCGTGATAACTACAACACATAATCGGTACAATTATAGTCGACTAAATTAAATCATATACTGTCATAAAACAATAGAACAATAGATGTTATTTGAATATGTAATACATACAAACTTCGACCGTTCTAAAAGTTAACTTGTATAACTTTTTTATGGTTTTGATTAATCATTTATTGTTATATAAAAAAGTCAAATACGAGAGCACAAATAAATGGAATTACTCACAACACCGTTATATCCCTGATAACCAAAATTAAAACTATTTTAAGGAATTGTAAAGTGTTGGTGAAAGCGCTACAACTCTACTTTTTAACATTTTAATATATATTAAGAATCTTTAGCGTACTGTATCATATTTATGTTGCCGTTAATGCAAAAATAGAAGGGCTAAGCAATATTTAGATTGCCTAGAAAGTAAACGAAAAAACATTTTTTTTAACGTAAATCATTAACAGTTTTAAATATTTTGATAGTCTTAAAATACCTTTTTTGTGTTATCCTAAATTTAAAAGTATTATTTTCACAAAAAATACTATAACTTAATATTCTTAGTTACACTGTTTTCGCACTTAACGGTAACATACATATAAATAGCATATGTACTACATTTTGTGTATAAGTCTAGAATGTTTATGTGAGTAAGGATGAAAAGGTTTATAGAAGGAATATTTAGGGGTGAGGTTTTTTAAAGGGTCTTTTATATATGTGTACTGTAAACTTAAATTTATGATAATGGATTAATCTATCTTAGGATTATATTCCCTGTAATTATTCCTATAGCGAACAGGTGTCAACTCCCATAATATATGTAAGCGCTCGCGAATTGCGTGCCGCGAAATTCCTGAAGCGTTACCGAGTAATTAATTTCAGAAACACCGACTGATAGTCGAACTTCAAGGTATTCTCGCAAGCATTTTGGTATTAGATACTTGCATTTTAGTACGTAAGGAGAAGGTATTTAATATGATGTCATTATATGCAATTATGCGATATTTGAGGTTTTCTTAAATGTCAAGGGGATGAGACAGTAGTATTCTTTTCTTAAATGTGTCTCCTAGATCTCTATACTGTTTTAATAAAATTAAACTTAAAAAATAAATAATATCTATGTATAATACTTGTCCATGGTCTAGAAATCATCTTTAACGTATTTGAATACGTGAATGTAGAGGCTATTTATACAATTTTTTTTTGTTATTTAAGGTAAATAAATATATACCAAATAAGAAAAAAAGAACAAAAATACAAAATAAATACCTTTCAAGATGTACAAATTTACGAAAGCCCATTCTATTCGGAACTTCAAAGCTCTCCGAAGACTTGAACTTTGAAGCTTCCGTACTCGTTAGCCTCTGTGTTTACGGACAAATAAATTTCGCTAAAATATTCGTCATAAGTATTTCAAGGTTTTGGATGTGCCTTTTTTATCAATTAGTCGAATTAGTTTAAAATTTTAGTATATTTTTGCTTAATTATTCTTTACAAAGGCCGCAAAGAGGATGTAAGTAATGTAATACTAGAGATGTACCGAATAGTGGTTTCACCGAATACCGAAAACTATTCGGTTTAACTTTTATCGAACTGAATATTCGGCCGACTTATTCGGTTTACCATATTATGTTATTAAAAAACAACAGCGCAATGTGTTCATAAAAAAATGATTATTTATTTGAGGTTTCAAAACGAATTTAGAAAAAAAATATTGTGGATTCAAAAATGTTAATTTTAAGTTTAATTGCTTTATATTATTGGCTTACTAATATAAAACTCTCTTCATGGGATTTTTTGACTTATAATATAAATCTTACGTAAAAAGGTTTGTCTTTTTATGCTACGAGTATACCCTGACGTGTAGCCAAGAAAATAGGAAGAACTCGAACCGAATATATTCGGCACCTAAACCGAATAATTCGGCCGAATACAAATAGTGAAAAAGATGTCGAATATGCCTAATGCCGAATAAAAACCGAATATTCGGCGCATCTCTAGTGAAAACTAAATACTATAATTTTTAAAACATACTCTCAATAAAAAATTAACACTCCGTGATAAGTAGGAGCCAAGTAAAACATCTCTGAAGTAATCACCACTTTCTACACATATAATTTGTCCTTTGTATGTATAAGTTGGTAAGTATTATTATGTTGTTATGTACTTATTTAAATGATAGGCTTGCTTTCCATTAATTTCTGTTTTATGTTATAAATGTTAGCTGTAGTGTAGATTAAATGACGCGACTTTTCTATCTATAATCAAATTATATGACTTTAGTTATATAACAAACTTCTAAATAAAATAAATACGAATAAATTGATAAGCATAAACTTGATTCAATAGTTATACCATTACAGTCCAGTTTTGAAATTTAGTTTGGAGATAATTACTTAAGCAAGCAATGTAAACTCTTCATACTAAAAATGAATTCAATGTTCATTCTAATATTTCTTCTGAGTATGGAAGATTAAAATAAATCTCTAAAACGCTTTGGGGTTTTCGAGATCTCTAAAGCCATCGGAACCACAGTCCGTTATAAATAGTGTCTTATTACAAAGTTAAGCTATTGCATAGCTTTTATCGCGGGCTTTGAGCGCGGTATCCGAATCAAGAAATTCGGTAACGAAAAAAACCTAACACCCCCCACTGCGCCTACCATGTACGCGGCCGAGCGTTCGCCTAACGTGTATGTACAAGTATATGGTACGACAGTACGAAGCTCGCACGGATCGAGACGAGCTGCTCGGAAATCGGACGAATATGTAAGCAGCTGTTTGTGAGAAAGAATATAGTATGAAAGAAAAAAACTTAAATTAATTTTAAAGAAAGAAAATACTGCATAAATAAATAATTATAATTGGTTAAGTTGATAAAAAATGCTATGCAGTAGCTTTACCGCGACAGTCTCTGAATGCCGCACGTTTTTTTTTGAAATATTCAACTAAAACACTATATTTATAGTTCTGTAGTACTTTCTTGTTTAGAAATACATGTTTCTTAAGTGTCTTCGTCAAATTCCTAAATTTGTAGAAAACTTATTGTAGTAGAAAAACTGTAAATTAAATGTTTGAATGCGCACATACGGATTTGAAAACGTATGCAACTATGATAAACTTTCAGGAATTTCTGACATAATCATAGGTATTTTTAAGATTTAACTCGGTCTGATCATGTTTCGAAACAGGTAACACATTTATACCAAATATAAGTTTAATGTATCCTAAAATAAATATATTTCCGATTTTATGTTGTATACATTGAGTTTTTTATTTCTTGTACCTGATATTAAAATATAAGACAGAACCTGTGGAGTTATTCTAAATTATATACAAGATTGAAGTGATAAACGAACAAGCAGTCTACCTGACAGTATGTAGTATATTTTTTTTGCGTTTGATGGAAGGATGTGGTTGCCGGCACACTTATAAATGAGGCGACCATAGTCCTTGGGAGTGGCGACGCATTTGTGATTGACTTCAGATATAACCCATGTTCTATTTCAAGTTGCTTATCCTTATTATTAGTGTCCATAGGCGGCAGTGACCACTTACCATCAGTTGGACTGCATGCTCGTTTGCTATTACGATCAGATGAAAACAGTGGTCAGTGCCGCCTACAGACATCTGTAATGAACTTCATATAAAACATGGGTTCAATCTGAAGTCCATCAAAGACGTGTTGCAGCTTCTTAGGACTAATATTGTCGCATTTTGTTTCTTGAGGGGAAAACCTCCAAAAATATGACAGGCAGGAGATACCGTAGCCCTATTCTAATCTCGGAACTAGAGGTCGTAAAAATGAATTGAATCTCTGTTCTAGGTAAGGTTCCATACAAATGTTCATGGACATCGTCACCATCTAGTAAAGAATGAAGTATTTCATTTCGAAAAAAAACTACGGTAAAAAAAGCTGAAATCCTTTAAAAAAACTATTGCTCCGAATAAAACTGGAATCCTATAATCTATCAAACCAGAACAGAGCAACGTTACCTGCTATTAAACAAACATATCGAATCACAAAGAGCTCAACATTCCCAAAAAAAACACAGGTTGATAAAAGAGCAGTTTTATACTTCCTTTGCCCCTAAAAACTTTGTTTTTTTAATATAAACTCGTCTGGTAAATCTTTATAACATCGTTCAAAAAGTTATGCGATAGTCAAACTCCCCAAGAAAGCTTACCTCGGTGTATTCAGCGGTTGTCTTTGCAACGTTTATACAAGAAGCGAACTGAATTTCTTATGAGCCAGTTGTTTTTAAGAAAAATGATCTTTTATTTTTCGAAAACTTTGCTCATGCACAAAGACTTAAAGTTTAAACTGTATTTGGATATAAAAATAGGACAAAATACCAAATAAATACTTACTTTACTTTACTGGTATACCGGCAACAAAGTTATGTTTCCGGTGTACGCCCAAAGTGGCAGTGATAGCGTTCAGGTTGAAACTTGCCCTCTCAATCGGGAGGTCCGAGGTTCAAAGCCAGGCACGAACCACTGATATATGTGCATATTAGAAATAAATTATTACTGCTTTTCGGTGAAGGAAAACATCGTGAGGAAACCTACCTACTCAAGAGTTCTTAAAAAAAAGTTCTCGGAGGTGTGTGAAGTCCACCAATTCGCACTTGGCTAGCGCGGTGGGCTATGGCCTAAAACTCTTTCATTTCGAGAGAAGATCCGTGCCCAGCAGTGGGACCATCATGGATTGACGCATCATAGATTGATTGACCCAAACAAAACAACACACACTCTTAGATACAAAAAAATAAAAAAATCTTCATACGAGTAGATAAATGAACTGTGTTGCGACATTTTAAAATACTTACTACACTACGTACTAATACGTTTGGAATGTCTATATAATCATCGCAAATTCATTAGTGAGATGTTAATAGTTTTAAAGTCATATTTCATGAATGCACAACTGACATAGGTACTTGCAAAAATACTTTACAAGAAACTGTATTTGACGATTTACAAACAGTCACATGAAAAAAAAGTTGCCACTGATTGCTTGAAATTTGCCTTACAAAAGACGATTACTCATGGATTCGACACTTGTGGAATTTATCAGCAGAATACTATAAAAGTTACAATTTATTCAACGTAACAATAAGCAATCAGACTAAGAAGAATGTGTGGTATAATAATACAACACATTCTTTAATTTTAATACCTAATAGGTATTCTAATAGATCTTTTGATAACTTTATAGTTTTTCTCAAAGCAAAAATGTTTGCGCGGATTTGTAGGAAATCAATTGCCAATGTTACATTTTAGTATCAGGACTACAGGAGAATGCGGTGATATGAACATTAAGAGAGTGTTATTTGTGATATTTTTCGATAATTGCATTTGCTACTTCAAATAAAAAAATATCACTTCACACAAAAGACAACGTAACAAGCAACATGTAGCTGACTTATTAAGAATTTGAGAGACCTCTGGAATGTCGTAGACACGTCAGTAAAGAGTGTATCGTTTCTAATTTACACAAGCCTCTTAGCTTGTACTACCATTTGAAAAATAAGAGAATTTCACACTTGTTATTTATATGGAATAGGGCTTTTCGATACAAAAAACTCACAATAGTTTTCTGCTTAAATTACACAGTGTCCTTATCACGAGTATATTACGTTTCGTCGAAACGACCACCGTTTTTTGTTTTCGCCCATGTCGCCCATACATATTATGAGCGGTAACGTAAACGCTTGCTATTTTAGAAAACGTTACAAACTTGTACTATCGACATTATTCGCGTCACACAGACATTGAGTACCAGGCTATCATGAGCTCATTAAAGTGTGCGTCCGTGTGTAGCTCGAGCGGCACTTGTTGCGCAGACCGCGCGATCGATATCTCTGGGCTTGCAGCTACACCCCTGCTAACATACCCTCTGTTCGACCCGGAAATCGGTTCAATTTAAAGGGAAAATGTACCGAAAACCGCTATCTCGACTTCTGACACTAAAAGCGATTCTTGAATCCATTACCGAAATGAGCGAATGTTTTATATGGTAGATTTACGAATAAATTTTCTACCTTTATTTTCTTGGAAACCTCCTGTATATTTTACAGTGAAAAATGATGTGAGAATAAGCCGCGAATGATAGCCCCAATATTTTCAAGTGAGCATCATTCCGGAACTAAATGGCGTTGTCAAGTTTATTGTCTTCATAAAACGTACGCACAAAACGTTAACATCGCCCCTGCAGGGAATTTTATTAAGGTACAATAAAAATAATGTGTTCAATTGACGACCCTTACATTTTTATAAGGCTGTATTGTGATTTAAAAGACGTAATATAATTATATCGATTTTCATGGCGTAAAATATGGAAATATTTTGTTTTATGTTACTGTTACCTACGAGTACATACTTAAAAAAACGTTTTCTGCACTCATAGCCCCACAGTAGGATTTTCTCCTGTGTCGTGGGTGCCATGGACACAAACAAAGACGAATACACAAACACTCAGACCCAGAACAAGAATCTAAACTCATCATTCAGATACCTGTCTGGCCGGGAATCGAACCCGGGACACCTGCGTGTCAGACCGGTGTGGTAACCGCTGCGCCACGCGGTCGTCGCACTTCTACTACTTACTCATACTTCTACTATATTTTTACTAAGAATCCGCTGTTCGTCTATCCGTCTACCTGTTACAAAGCTGTATTTCATGCACCAAGATAGTTAGACAGCTGAAATTTTCTCCGATTATGTATTTCCGTTGTCGCCATTGCAACAAATACTAAAATCAGAATAAATTAATATGAAAGGGAGGCTTCCACATAACAAACATGTTGCTTATTGTCTTTTATACAATGGTACGGAAACCTCCGTGCGTGACTCCGACTCTCTTTGGCCGGTTTTTGCTAATATAAGTACTTATATTTCAACAAGAGTTTTTTTGTAAGATTGAAGCAGCAAACGAGCTTGCAGTCCAGCTAGGTAAGTGGTCACTGCCCCCCATGCCATCTTGTAAGCAACTTCATATAGAACATGAGTTCTATCTAAAGTCAATTATAGTTGCGTTGCTACTACCGAGTACTATGATGGTCGCCTCATATAAAAGTGAGACGCATATAAGGGTAACTGTGATTTATATATTTAAACTTTATTGACCATAAAAAAAACAATGGACAAAAGGCGGACTTAATGCTTAGCATTTTCTCCCAGTCAACCTTAAGGAAGTGCAGAAAAAATTGAAGGCGGGTACAAAAATAGGGAAAAAACGGTACAAAAATAGGTAATGTAAAAGTAATAGCTACAGCTTTTGTAGGCACGTACAAAGTCTGGCATAATCTGAAAAATTTAATATTCTGCTTTCAGCGCTTCCTATTCGCAGACAGATCAACCGAGAGGCGTGCATAGGATTGATAAAAAGATTTTCAGGGGTTGTTCCCGCGATGCCTGTGGGCTTTACTCGGAATATCACTGTAACGAAATATGAAATAAGCCAGCGAGAGTAACAAAGCGCTCCACTTTCAGGATTGGAAATAAAATTGACTAACATACAATAGTGAACCAAACGAACGAATGTAAGCACATTATAGGCTTTTAATACTTCAACATATAATTGTCTGTATATTAAAACAACTATTAATTGTAAGTAGTTCAATTAATAAAATTAAATATTCATACTTAATATCTCTTCTTGAATTTACTAATATTTTATTATATTTGTTTATTTTATTATCCTTATATTAGTATAAATTCATGTTTTTCTTTCTTTTTTTATTTGACTGAAGTAGCAAACGAACATACAGTCCACCTGATAGTACGTGGCCACTGCCCTCCATGGCCACCTGTAATCAACTTCATGCAGAACATGAGTTCCATCTGAAGTCAATCATAGATGCGTTCCTACTCCCGAGGACTATGATGGTCGCGTCATGTGAAAGTGTGCCAGAAACACCACCGTTCTATCGAAACGCATAAAATGCTGCACGCTAGAAATAGTTGTGGCAGTGATACTTCCTCGGTCGAATTACACTGGTTCTACCGCCTTGAAACATGTATACGCATTATGCAAAATCAGCTGATGGCGCTTATTTTCTCTATTTGGTTATTAAGTAAGGTGCACGTTTTGCAAATAACATAACAAATAATACAGCCGATACAGGTCCACTGTAATATTAAAAAAAAACATCTTTTTCGTAGTGATATTTGATTGAGTTTAAAACAAGAAAAGACATTAAATGCCTAAAAGGGCCCATTTCATCTCTTTAAATACAGTAATATTCCTTTGAATAAAAATAAAAAAAGAAACAAACGTACCGTCCCTAAAGTAACTTAAATTAAGCAGGGACCTACCCTAAAAAGATTACAGCACGTGATTAAATACCCTTTCTTCCCGTGGGTGGTAGAGAGCGGGCCGAAAGAACTTAAAGGATTAGGGTGCGCTCACCAATGATTTAATTTTTCAAAAAGCTTTTGTTTTATTCGTGTAACAAAGAACCAATGTAAAGTATTGTTAGTAGTCAGTGCGACTCATTGACTACATTCATCTCCAAATATGACTTTTTTATAGCATTGTTGTACTATGTACATCGTACACTCCACCATATGGTGGACTGTCACACGTAGACATCGGTAATCAGTCTTAAATGTCATTAGAATGGCAAAAGGAGAAAACCCTACCGTGGGACTACGAACGTAGAAAGCTTAATTATTTTTTCTGATTGAAGTAGCAAACCACCATGCAATTCATTTGATGGTAAGTGGTGACTGCTGCCCATGGGCATCTGTAAAAACAGCCGTAATCACACATGATTGTTACCATACCGGTCTGATTGACGACCTGCGTGGCGGTGCGGCTACCGTACCAGTCTGACACCTGGGTTGGATTCCCGGCCTGACAGATACCTGAATGATGAGTTTATTCTTGTTCTGGGTCTGGATGTTTGTGTATTCGTATTTGTGTGCCTATGGACCCCACGACACAGAAGGAATTCCTAGTGTGGGGCTATAAGTGTAGAACGCGTCTTTTTTTTAAATAGGTGTGGCGGTGTCCTACTGGAGGTCGGTCACAGAAACCTTTCTAACCCTGAGAACTAAGTCAGAACATCTCGGATAAGTTACTTTACACACGTACCGTGTGTCCTTACTATTCTTCACACTTAAAACTATATAGAATACAGTAGCGCTCAATAGTGCCGTAATACATTCAACAGGTATGCCAACAGGTATGGTAATATTAGTATTGACTATATATTTATTACCTACTATTTCTCTGACTATATTCTGTGACTATTCTATAAAAAACAAGAATATCAATCGAATTAGTGAATTTTGAAAAGTAAACATATGTTTTATCTCAAATTTCAAAAGCCAAATAATTTAATACATAAAGGCGAAAACATCGTCGTTAAAGAAACACAAACAAAAACACAACAAAAACACTAAAAAACAAAATGTAAGTTCCGTATAAAATGTATTTTGAAAAGGTTTTGCACCGGAATATACGATGAATATTCTTTACCATGTTTGAAAGGTCCGTCCTAAAATTCAAATCACGCTTCCCTCATATGTAAGAGAGCCGGAACCCTTCCACCGAAATGGAAGATCTAGTTCACGCTTGAAAAAATGTGGCGGTGGTACCTTCCTAGATCGAAATATAATGTCAGTTTATTAAGGTGGTAGAAACAGTGTAGTTTGACCGGGGAAGTACCACCGCCACACCTCTTTCTAGCGTGAAGCATTACTTGCGTTTCGATAGAAGAGTGTGGTTGCCGGCACACTTTCATATGACGGCGACCATCATAGTCCTCGGGAGTAGCAACGCATCTGTGATTGACTTCAGATGGAACCCATGTTCTGTATGTCCATGGGAGGCAGTGACCACTTACCATCAGGCGGACTGCATGCTCGTTTGCTACTTCAGCCAGATAAAAAGAAAAAGTCATACTACCTTTAAAAGTGACTGCTTCCTACAAAACTATATTGATTCTCAGCTGGTCTTAAATGTAAATAATTAATTTACAGTCTTATAAATAGTGAACTTTAATCTCCTCTGATATCTAATACATAAATATGAATGTTAATTATATTTAGAAAAGGACAGGTTTCTACCACTAACCTATAGCTGCTTTAGATTATTATTAACTGTTTAAACAGACATCCACCTATTACGCAAAGTTTAAAAACAAATGACTCAGTTCTTATACTCGTAATAACAAAGAAATAATTTATTCCTAGAAATGGAATAGAAAGAGCTTTAAAATGCAAACTAGTCGAGTGCAGAGTCGGAAAATCTGATGGGATTCTAATAGCATTTTCGATCAAGTAGTTAAAAGTTCCGGTTAATTTACTGTGTGAATTGCAATGAGGTGAGATGATTGCGGAACGGTCTGCCAGTTTGACACGCAGTTCCGACTTCGATCCCCGGTAGACGGATATCTTTTATATGACGGAATTCCTGCGTTTTAGTGAAAGGGTTTGTAGCCGGCTCACTTTAATGTGAGGCGATCTTAGACCTCCAGAGTAGCAAGGCATGTGATTGACTATAGATATAACTTTCATTCTGTATATAATCAGAAATTTGTCAATCAATAACTTTAAAGCATTTATTAAGATCAAGCTTAGTCGTAAAGCATATTACAAAATTTCTGATTATATAGATGATAAAACAGCTTGGGACTGAACAATACGTAATTAATAAAATGTCAAAGTGTAGCGTATCCTGCCAAACGTGCTCCTTGTTAGGCCAAATGTAGGGCAGGATACTGGAGCTAACTTTTGTTACCCATGTAAAAACAAGATGGCAAATAAAAAAATAAAAAAAAAAGATATACAAAGGAAAAAGACAAACCCACTGAGTTTCTTGCCGGATCTTCTCAGTTGAGGTCGTGTTCCGATCCGGTGGTAGTGTAAAAAAATATATATAAATGTAACTGACAATTTGTAAGCCCCCCGAAGGCCTATGCAAAATAAAGACATTTCATTTCATTATAAAGCTGTTAACAGATGGCCTTGGACAACAGTAATCACTTACTAACAGGCGAACTACACACATTTGTTCCTTTAATCTTAAAAAGAGTTCATCTAAACGATGTAATTTCTATTCCGGGTCTCGGTGCCTATCTTAGTGTCTGTTCATGATATTCACAACATAGCAAAAATATTCAAATCTCAATATACAAACATCACATGATACATTTACCAAATAAAAATGTAAAAAATTGCCTACTCTATTATCTGGAGGATTGCAATTTTCTTACTGTCTTATTGTCTTAAGGCTTTCGCCACAGTCACGTATGAGGACAATATTGCAGCCTGGAGTAACAACCCACATGATAAATGAACTCCACATATGAGGATAAAAGATAGCGCTAATAATTTAGAAAGGACTTGAGGAAGCCAGCTTGAGTTAGCGTCTTGACACTGATTTGTTGTTTATATATTTATTTATTTATTGCATCTTTATATACTACAATAGGGCAAACTTAATGCTTTATGGCATTCTCTGCCAGTCAACCCTGGGTGGCTGGAAATTTTGCGGCAAGTGTTAAATTTAGAGAAAACTATAAGATAGATAAGTACTTATTATACTAGCTTACAAATACATACAAAATACAATTATACATACATACTATTTGTAGTTGTTAGTTTCTTTTAAAATGCGTTTTTTTAGATACTTGGAATATCGTGCTAATTAAAAAAAAAGAAGTTTCTGACTGGCCATCAGATAAGAGGTATATTGCTAGAAGAGACATAGTACGATGAACGGCGGTTGTGAATGATATTGCCGAACGAGGCGTGGCATTAATAGAAGATTTATTAAGTTGATCACCATTAATGAAGAACTAAAGCAATACCTACTTTTGCAAAATATCTCGACTCTTAAAAATCAACACTTGTTAAGTGTTGATTGTGTTTACATACTAATTGACTTGTGTATTTTATAATGAACCTGAACTATCTAAACAACTAAACGTTCAATTTCTTGTTGTTTTCATTGCTAAAAACAACTGTGGTAATTTATAGTGAAAATTACTTTGTTTTTAATTTCACTTTGTTTAAAGTCTCGTCGCGACCTCTAAACATTAATAATAAATTAAAAAAATATATATATCGAAGTGATTGCGTGTAATGGGACATCAGGAAGGCCAGGAGTCTTCGTTATTATTCATTCTTGAAGATTTCAAGTAAAACACAGGAGTAAACTTCTTCGATTTATACACAATTGAGGAGGTCCGATCGCTTCGACGGTTAAACAAGAATCTTTTTCTACCGGCGTTCGCTCGCCTTTTTATAACAATGTTTGGTGGTGTGACAATAACAAATTTATGGAGGGTAAACTAAATTACAATTCTAAAAATCATTAAATGTTGCTAATTAAATAAACAAACAATTTTCGATCTTTAAACAAACTAAAATAATTATTATCGGCGACGTGTTTTTCATAAATACGCAGTGTCGCTCCGACATATATCATGTTTACTTCTAACCGTATATGTCACTTTGTGGGAGAGCCCTACCAAAATTAAAAAAAAATGTGGACAAATAAGGACCACCCTACTACCTACGTAGCATTTCAAATTAATTTGATTACTTTATGGGATAATCACAGCTTGGAAAACCAACAAGTTATAATTTAGCTTCATATTTTAGTAGATTAGTATGCAAATAGGAACTTTTTCAGTAGTTAACGTTTCGTTATCATGCAATGTCTAATACTATTGTTTCCTGTTATCCTACGAATTTCCAAATTTACTGAAAAGCCGCTAAGTAATATTATCTATTTTACTGTTAGACATCGGGTATACGGTATATCTAATTATGGCGTCAGTTCAGTCCGTCATTCCATTTGTTTTTGACTGATGGCAGAATGATGGTAAATTGACACGGTTAGTTTAGGTTAGTTTGGTTAGTTACGTGATAATTTTCTTGTAATCTAGTTTACCTAAATAAGTGGTTTGTGGTTTGTTTTAATCTTGACAATGTCTTGTAAAAAATGGTGTATGTACTATGTCACTGTATGTATTATTTATTTATTTATTTTAATTGGATCACCAACACA
The DNA here is from genome assembly GCA_949699795.1 of Spicauda simplicius. Taxonomy (NCBI): domain Eukaryota; kingdom Metazoa; phylum Arthropoda; class Insecta; order Lepidoptera; family Hesperiidae; genus Spicauda; species Spicauda simplicius. Next base: position 14,627,149 of record OX453063.1, read on the forward strand.
AGTAACAGCAACAAAGTTATGTCGTGTAATATTTCTCTTTAACAATTTTTAACTTTACTTATGATTATAAGGTAATCACAGCATGCTCAGAACATCTAGTAAAATTTAAATAATATATAAATTAATTGTCAGAATTAAAACTATTAAAATGTAACAAATGAGAAAATTTAAATAAAATTTGTCATAAAGATCAGAAATGTCATTTCAATTAAATTAAAATATCATGAAATTATTTTTACAGAAATTAAAAACTTGAACAAATACTAAGTAAAACGTAAGCTATGGCAAATTAGTGCTTCACATCTTTTTTAGTTTGGTCTTAATTCATAAATGGTATCAAAATGTATATATAATCAAGTATTATGTAAATTAAGGTGTTATATGAAGGTATCTATCAGTTTACCTTTAACTATTTAAAAAACTCATATTTGAGACATATATTTAATAGTTCACTTAGATTAGGCGTAACACACACCTAATCTCTTGACTAAAATGTTTACCAAGCAAATAGACACCACTATCACAAATAGGTCACGCCTGAGGACATTGTAATACCTTGTGTAATTATATCTCCTTTGTTAACTAAGAACAGTGCTACACTTCAATTATAAGGGTAATAATCACAGAAGGGTGGTTACACGCTCCCGATGACTAATTCAGGGCACTTTATCTATGTGTCTAATTTGTTAAACCAGAACTTATAAATAGAACATAGAACAACAACTCGACTTATCTATACTAATATTATAATGAGGAAAACTTTGTATTTTTGTATGATTGTCATGAATTAACATAAAAACTACTAAATCGATTTACAAATTCACCATTAGAATGCTACATTATCTATAAGCAACATAGGCTATTTTTATTCCGAAAATATATAAGGCGCATTTGCTAAAACTTGAGTAATTTAATTCAAAGTATCAAAAATTTTCCTCATTTTTTTTTTCATTGCATACACTGCGATATCTATTGATAATAGAATAATAAAATTTTCTACAATATAAGAGAACATATTAATATCTACGAAAGTCTTAGATATCGCCGCTGCAAAATGATCAGTGAACCCTTTCGCAAAGCAGTCGTCGCAAATTTTTTTTGGGACTACTATTGGAATAGCATCAATAATTCAATACCCACTGCTGACTATGACTATTGACCAAATACCCATTACGGATGAGGGGAGGGACATGTCCAAAGTGGTGCTTAAATGTATAATGGTTAGATAGATTACATTACAGTCTGCGCGAATGAAGTCGCGTCGGTTCTGCTAGTAACAAATAACAATATTCAATTATTGTAACAAAAACCGGACTGCTTAAATACGAGTGATTGCCTTCAGTTTCTGTTATTACATATACAATGTAGTAGTAGTAGCTTTTATTTGTTCGTCCCTGTAGTTCCACGATCAGAATAGGGCTACGGCATCCCCTGTTTGGCGTAAGAGGCGACTAAAAGGGGCTTCCGGGGTTGTAGACGGCTAGAGTGGGAGCTCGAACCGTTCGGTCAGGAAATCCCGGGAAGGACGGCGGTATGTGTGGTCGCATACCGTCGTAAAGACTAGACGGAGTGGTAAGCCAAGCCGCCCATCTGGGATGAGCCCGATGGGGCAACGCGCTCGGAGGATTCCGGTTGAAGTCGTTTCGAGATCCCGGAGTCCCCCTTTTTAGCGCCGAGGACGGCCACCGGGGGGGGTTTTAGTGCGGTAAAAATTCATGTAACCAGAAAATTGTCTTTACCTTCCGCCACCTACCTTTCTAATACACGTGCCGTTTTTTAAAATGCCAGATTAGGTTGATTCCAATGATACGTTATATGTTGTAAAGCTTCAAGCCGTTTGTGCGCTAGCGCGTGCCAAATAAGTTGATGGTAAGTGGTCACTGCCGCCCATGGACATCTGTAATCAACTTCATACAGAACATGGGTTCCATCTGAAGTCAATCACAGATGCGTTGCTGCTCCCGAGGACTATGGACTGATGGTCGCCTCGTGTGAAAGTGTGCCGGCAACCACATCCTTCCATCGAAACTGGTGGAACTTCCCAGGTCAAACTACACTGGTTCTAGAAACTTGCAAAAATTACGATCGAAAATATCACCTTCATTCTGACTCAGTAGTGTGAAAACATAGAAACAAATCCGATTCTAGCGTGGCGATCCTCAATCGAATAATGGAACCAAATTCAATAACCTGTATGTATTCGGAATACACGGGCCTGCCCGCGTACGATGCGTAACTGTAACTCAAAAGCGGAATATTTTATTTCAATAAATATTTACGTATGTACGTCATAAACTTGGAAACGTAAGATTTTCTAGTGATGTGCCAACTCGGGATAAACACGACTCAAGTTAACTCAAGTTGAAATTCATGTAAGTCGAGTTGAACTCGAGTTGCCTGGATGAAACTGAGTATATCTATCGTTTTATTTTCACCATTTTAGTAACCTTGCTTCATAAAACTATAAAAAAAACAGAACAGATGTAACATAAACATGTATTGGATGAATCGAAATTAATTTAAACAAATAAGGATTTATTTTTTCGTAAAATATTTTTACCAACTATCACAAGCCTTGCAAAGCATCAGTCTGCAAAAATTCAAACTCGAGTTAACTCGAGCTAGTCTTATCCCAAGTTAGTAACTCGAGTTGACCATCACTAAGATTTACATTTCAGTATAACTTATCCGGCCGTAGTGGACATCGTCCGTTCTGACAACGTTTACGCGTCCCTGGTGAATATTTGCTTATAAAATATTCAACTCTTACATGTTTTGTGGCTTCTGTGGAAACTTATTTATGCTTCTGGAACTTCTTTGTTGCGTAACACAAGCAGTGTCACGTGGTTTAACCTGTGTTTAAAAAAGTTCATAAATTAACCCTGGCAACCCTATGTGAAGTGCTGGTGAATCACCCCACAAAGCTTGGTTTTTGAATATATTTCGCGAGTGTAAAATTCACAGATTTGTTTCACTTTGTATATTACCCTGTGAGCCCGTACTACTCATTGGTCAATTATTCGGCGCATCCCGTACGGCTTAGACGTACGTACGGGATGGCACGGCGTAGAAAGCACCCCAAGACGTGTGCGCAGGTGTCTTGGGGTGCTATAGCACCCCAGTGTAGGAATAAGATAAATATAATTTACATATTTATTTATAGTGTGATGACTGTTTATGAATGTAATTTTCGAAGGCGGTAGAACCAGTATAATTTGACCGGGGAGGTACCACCGCCACACCTATTTATAACGTGAAGCATTCATTGCGTTTCGATGAAAGAGTGTGGTTGCCGGCACTTTTATGTTAGGCGACCATCTTTGTTTTTGCTACTTCAATCTTATAAAAAAAATCAAAATCGCCAATTCGTTTGTGAAGTTTTATGTTCTTATATCATATCTTAAGCTAATTAATATTAATAGACGACGATTTTCACCATCCTAAGCTTTCTTCAGGAAGATAAATGTCGTCTTCTTTAGCATAAAAAGACGAAGTCTATAGAAATTCTCAGAAGACTGCTTTATAGAATAGTAGTATAGATTTTGTTCAATCCGTTAAAAATAAAAAACGTCTTCAAAATGAATTTGCGACGACAATATAAATGAGAAATTACTGCTTACTCATAGACTGACTACAGATGAAGATTTTAGAATGAATATCGTATAACGAGTGGATAATATCTCCATTACACCGGATGTTCATCTTCACGTAAACAACCCCCGCAACTACGTGGCTGTACTTCACCCCATTGTGTCTCTTCACGTTTGTGTCGTGCGCCTTGTGGGGATGAAAACTTGCAGTTGCCGCGAATGTCAGTTTTTACTCGTATATTCGTTGTTTGTCAACAAATGTTCAATTGAAACTCAATAGTTATTGATAACGATGATATCATTATGGGCGCTTTTTATCCAACCTTTTATCCAAATTCTCAGTATTGATATGATTATGTTAGTAAACGAGCATACTGTCCACCTAATGGTAAGTTGCTACTACCGTCTATAAGCATCTGTAAGCAGATACGCTGCTACCCCTGATGACTAAGTTGAAATTTTACAGGTAAGTTTGTTTTACTGCGCCCGTCAGACTGACTACAGCAACGCATAACTGTTGTTGTAAAGCAGAAATTCGCATTAGTCCACCATTCGCACTTGGCCGGCGCGGTGAACATTTTTTTTTAAGTTGTGAAAAGTGAAAGTTGTGTAAATGAAGAGTTCTACTACTTTTAATTCATTTATGGTAGATGCTTTAGTATATTCTATTGCTTCCCTTGTTATAATACTACAGACAATCCACAACTTTACATTTCACACCCTAATTCGCATTTGCCCGCAACTTTGTGTTCCCCTTGTCTACTAATTAATATAAATCTGAGAACACGTAAAACTACGAAATGGAACTATTAATATTAATTGTTTAACTACAATTTGTAGGCATGCCATACAAAGTGCCAGAATTAATTATTATTGAAGATTAAAGACAGAGAGTGCAATTTGTCGTTTGTAACAGCTTAGAAAATATATTTTAACCTATAAATAATGAACTATTTAAAAGCAATTTAGCTCAAAATTAATTGATTTCAATTCTAACTGAACTTGATGTTTTAAACTTCGCTCACCCCATGAAACCTAATAAAAAGTGCCTACATTTTAAACTTTACTACCTAAGGCCTCTTGTAGACGTTTTTTCGGCGTAAAAAACTGCGGTTAATTCGCCGTGTGTAGGCACGGTTATCAGTGTTGTATGGAACACTGAGAGATGCCGTGCCATGTACATGCTAGCACGTTTTTTTCACGGTAAGGTAAAGACGCCGTACGGCTGAAAAAACGTGCCATGTACAACAGGCCTAAAGGTGTAACATATCACATCACTAGACAAAAATCAATGAACATGCTTTCAATTCTTGGCGCGCGTCGTTACAGCAATAAACGCCTGACATCAACATTAAAGCGGCCCCACACTCAGGTAACTGAACTAAAGCACAGATTTTATGCGTCCCGCAGCCGGCGACGAGAGAGGGAATCTAACTATTACGAATATACGACGTGCAGTCAACTAGCTAATACGGAGCGTATCGACCATCACTCACTTTTAAGATTGTTTTGAAGAGCCAAAAATAGGTATGAGCGTTTTATTACGCTGCTTAAAAGGTAAATTAGCATGTTATGGTAGTTTGTCCTTCTAGATAGTCTCTGTATCCCTTGGATTACAACAAGGAATTTTATATCATCACCTAACACACATACTAATGTATGTTTATAGTTGTTGGTTTGTGTAGGTTTACTAGATTTCCCTTACCAATGCATACAGCTTAGATACTTTTAATACTCTGTCCCAGGTGGTTGACTGAGATAAGTCTTGCCAAAGTACACTAGTGTTACAAAGTCGCGATGTAGAAACTATGTAGAAGACTGTTGCGCTAAAGTTAACGTTGTTAAAAAGTAAAGACACTAAATACACAGTTGCTTAAAATTAATAGATATGTAGGTAGGCCTACCTATGGTTGTCTCTGTAGTTCCGGGATCAGAATAGGGCTACGGTATCCACTGCCTGTCGTAAGAGGCGACTAAAAGGGGCTTCCGGGGTTGCGGGCGGCTAGAGTGGGAGCTTGAACCGTCCAGCCAGGCAATCCCGGGAAGGACGGCGTTATGTGTGGTCGCATACCGTCGTAAAGACTAGTCGGACCGCTGGGCTAGCCGGCCGTCTGTGAGCAGCCCGATGGCCACGATGGCCACGATGGCCCGATGGCCACGCGCTCAGAGGATTCCTGTCGCGTTCCTTTGCAGATCTCGGAGTCCTCTTCGTAGCCCCAAGGACGGCCACCGGGGGGTTTTGGTGCGGTAAAAATCCCACATAACCCTGCATCACTCCCGCGGCGTAGGGTACCTTTTGAAGGTTTCCACGTCGAGATCAAAAAAAAAAAGAAAAAATAGGCCTACCTTTGGTGGGATATTTTTTGTATTCGATTGAAGTAGCAAGCAGTAGTCCATCTGATAGTAAGTGGTTACAGTCGAAATATGTAACTTCGTATAAACGGAGGTTCTATCCGAAAGCAATCACAGATACGAAGCTACTCGAGGATTAAGATAGTTGACCTAAACGAAATTGAACAAGCGCCCACGCACTTCCATTGAAAGGCAAAAAGTGTTTCACGCTAGGAATAAGAGTAGCGGTGCTAAGTCACGTATCAAACCACATTGGTCTTGTCACCCGATTTTTTTTATCTGACTGAAGTAGCAAACGAACATGCAATCCACCTGATGGTAAGTGGTCCTTTCCGCTCATGGACATCTGTAATCAACTTCTTGAAGAACATGGGTTCTATCTAAAGACAATCACAGATGCGTTGCTACTCCCGAGGACTCTGATGGTCGCCTCATATAAAAGTGTGCCGGCAACCACACCCTTCCGTCGAAACGCAAGAAATGCTTCACGCTAGAAATAGGTGTGGCGGTGGTACTTTCCCGGTTGAAATACACTGGTTCTACTACCTTGAAACAAATAAAGGTAAACATTCTTAAAATAAGCACATCTCTAAATTATACAAAGAAAGTTCGTAAAACGTGTACATAGATGCTATAAAATAAATCGGCGCAGAATATTTCGGCGCTTCAGTGAACATTAGTCTTGGTTCACTTGAGCCGCGGATTAGTATACACACGCTTCCATATACCGCCATACATGTATTATCGCAGCCTCCACAAAATGTACACAAAGGATATAAATTGGTTTAAACATTAAGGTTCAGATAAAAATTCTGGTAGCATACGCGAGTTCCAAATTAGATCTCAGCGATCTAAACGAACTTGTTTACAATTATCATTAGAAATATTTCTTGATTGAAAAGATGAAACATTCCTTATGAGTCTAGAAATATTTCTAAACTGTTTTTTTTTCGAGTTTTCGTGACAATAAATATTTTACGTACATTGAAATACACTTACATAATACGAATGTTTAAAGAGGTGGTTAAAAAAAAATTCTCGGAGTTGTGTGAAGTCCACCAATTCGCACTTGGCCAGCGCGGTGGACTATGGCCTAAACTCTCTCATTCTGAGAGAAGACCCGTGCCCAGCAGTGGGACAATACTGGGTTGATGAGAGAAAGAGGTGGTTAAAACTTTTGTGATTGAATCCCGTAGAATCTATTCTGCCTAATAACAGGCTTAGCGCTGCTGTGGTTTGGTCTGAAGAGTGAGTTAAGGGAGGCATATGTAAAAATCCGAGATATTTTAACTATGACTCTTAATCTTATTTGGGATTGATGTCCATAGGTAGCAGGGACCGCTTAGGATCAGGTGGACTGCATACACGACAAATTATTCAAGAATTCTTGAAGCAACTCTCGAGCAATTTATCAGCAGAATCCCCGGGTCGAGACGTGTCGTGTCGTCTTGGTAAAGAATCCCACAATCCTATGCGGATTCCGTCACGTCTGCCGCTCACATTTATTACGATATATAAACAAAATATTTCCGTTAAAGTGGCCCATATCGCCCTAATTATGAGATCTTCTATTCATATGTGAATATCTATCGTGTCAATAATTTACCTCTAAAGGAGTTTTAATAACGGATATTAAATTAATTACTGTCAAATACCTTACTCTTACATTTGAATAGATATAATCATTTTTTCACTAAATATAGAAACTATTTCTTACGTACCGTAGATATAGATAAAAGACTATCCGAAGGGTTGAATCTGTACCTACGTGAGCAGTGGAAATCCTCATTGAGCAGTGTTATTGACAATTTAATACATACTGGTGGTACCCTAAATCCTCTAAATCCCATTACTTTGTTTGGTTTGATTGATGGTCAGTTTAAAAGTAAACTTAGTTCTTAGGCTCATGACATATTGTGCTGATATCAGTCTATTTGTAAAAATATTTGTTTAAAAAGTGTCATTTGCCCTTGCAGTACAACTGTAGCCACTGAAATATCCTGTTGAAATATCCTATGATGAAAATATTATTCATGTATTAAAGTACAGAATTAAAAAGAAAGAAATCCTAAGTTAGATTAGACTTAATATTAGTTAATAAGTTTAAAATTGTAAGATCTGAAAAAAGGGATATATTATTATTTAATAATAATAATAATATAGCTTTAATACAAACATAATAATGACATGAAAAAGAGATAATTTATGATGTTTCTTATTTCTCCCAGAGGAGGAAAGAGGTTAAGGCCATGATCAACCACACTTGCTCAGTACGCATAAACTTTTTATTATATATTTATTTCAATACAGATTTTTTCATTTATTTGCAATTTACTCTGTTGTTGGGCAAGGGTCTCCTCTCAGAGGAGGAAAGAGGTTAAGGCCTTGGTCTACCACGCTCGCCTAGTACGTATTGGCAGAATTCCTAACGTCTTAGTTTTCTTTCGAACAAAACTTCAATGTCTAAGTTTCGTCACAATGTCTTTCATGCGCACTCTTATACGTTTATCCTTGATACGTCCAAACCTTCGAGAAACATAGGATCATGCACCGAACCGAACTATTAAATCCCCAATTTACAGGGCGAGTTGCAACCACTATGCTATCACAGCGCCGAAATATTTCAATAGAAATCACATACCTTAGATCTAACTATATTTGTTTCTGGTCCACCAATTTGCACTTGGCCAGCGCGGTGGACTATGGCCTAAAAGTCTCTCATTCCGAGAGAAGACCCGTGCCCAGGAGCGGGACAATAATGAGTTGACGATATATATTTATAGTGACAATAAACAAGTGTCAAGTTAAATGTAACTTGACACATGTTTATCATATATGTGCAAAAAACAAAATAACAATTCTGTATGATTGTAATTAAGCAACGGACGATACAATTTCGGTGAAACAATAGAGGCACGCATCAGTTGCTTATTCAATTACGCTGGACACTACTTACACAAAGGCTCGCCTATTATTTGCAGAAAAAAGTATATGTTATTCGTTTGTAAATCGTACACAAAACTGGTTTTCTAAATATACTTACATAGAATTGTTACAGTATTTACTGATTAACAACTGAAGTGCCAATGGCCGGGCCACATGTTTCGAAGGACCGATGGTGTAGAAGAGTCGAATGGAAAACACATCTGAGTGAAAGAAGTAGGTCATATATATGAACTGATGACCGCAGGATCCCAGGAAATCACTACATAGTATAAAACGAAGTCGCTTCTGTCTTCTGTCGCTGTCTGTCCCTATGTATGCTTAGATCTTTAAAACTACGCTACGGATTTTAATGCAGTTTTTTAATAGATAGGATGATTCAAGAGGAAGGTTTTTTTATATATACATGAACAATATTGTAGAGAAACACTGATAATTATAGATTCTTGACTTTTAGGCGGAACGAAGTTCGCCGGGTCGACTAGTATAGAATTAAATTGGCTCAAAATAAGACAGAGTGGCGCAGATTAGGAGAGGCCTACGTCCTGCAATGTACTATCAAAGGATAGATACGTGTAGGTGGGTTTGTACAAAAGGGCATGCTGACCTTTTCCTAAACTTTCCATAAAAAAATAAATATAATAAAAAATAGATATTTTTAACAAAAAGGCAAACTACTGAAATGTGAGGTTAAGTAAAGAAAAAAAAATATGACAATAGTAAAAACTTTATACACGAAATAGTAAATTTCAAAAAATATAAAAGACTAAAAAAACAGTAACAAACAAGTAATCGTATTCAGCACATCCTTTTCAAATATACTCTTTCAGTGGTGTTAAAGGTCACAGGTTTTCTCACCGAGCGGTGATACGGCCTGACAGTACTTGTTTGTACGGGGAACAAATATTTGCTCCTTGTCGGCTTTCGAAATCCACCTTTGTTTTATTTCAATGTCCTTTTCAGGATTGTGAGCTGGAAACTCTACAAGTTTCATTGCTACCAAGATCGTTCAGGCACCTCGGCGACCATGGTAGGCATTTCTTTTTATGGTTGATTTAAATCTTGACACATTCTACATACATTGAAGATATATGACTCAGACTGTGGCAAAAAAAGAAACATAATTTATACTGTACTAAGATTTAATAAATGTTCTGTAGGAAAATATTTTCAAGTGAGACACAATATAATGATTCAGTCTTAGAGAACATTGACTAGTCCAGTAACACACGTGTAAATGATACTAATAGTGCTACAAGATCAAAAATACTCATAGCCATATCATATAGTGCTCATTAGCGCGCAGGGAAATGCAATATACAGTTACAATTTAAATGCCACATGGTAATGTTACAATACACGTAAAATATCTTAAATGTTAAACATTCGCCCACGCATTGAACCACGACCTCTTACATTGAAATTTAACTGACGAGTCATTTCAATTTTAATATTTTAATATTTTATGATCAAATATAAAAGGGACTTGAATTATATTATGAGAAAGGTTAATATTTGTTATTCAATCACACAAAACAGCTTAAGCGATTTGAAGGAAATTTGATTAATTCAATAATACAGGACATTTTTATCCACATTCCATTAATATGTATGTTTGTAACAATATTTGCAAAGCAAACTTCAGCTATTTTTTGAAGACCATTCAACTGAAATTTTGCATAAATCTTTGGTGTTGTGCATATTAATTTAATGTCCAATTTAAAATGGCGGACGACCCAAGATGGCGGACCAATTTTATGTACCTCTATTATCAAATGGAATGTTTTCTAAGAAAAGTACAAAATTTATATACATAACGTCAATAAAAAGCCTGAAGTCCAATGTGTTGTAAAACAAAAGAAAAGACTTTTAAGAATATAAAAGCTAAATTTAAATTACAAACAAACACTTAAAGTTTATTGTATTGTGTAAATATCCTATAAATGACTTCATTCTGAGAACAGTCATTAAAATTCTGACAAACCAACTAGCAGCAATTTAATTACTTACCAAAAACAAACTTCACTGTAAGCGTTCACCTCTAGACAATGGAGTTTCGGCTTGCTTCCACAATTATAGGTTTTATCGTGTAACCCCAATTTCTGAACAATTAAACTGCTGAGTTTGAAACTCATTCGAAGATTTAAAAGCTTATTTTGTGTAACTTTGAAAGTAACAAACTTTCAACTCGCTACGAGGGAAGGTAGTAGGTTACAAACTTATTTAGAGTTTCGTACCTGAATATCCTAACATGTTGAAAATAGTCGGTCCCTAAAGAATAAGATGTATATAACGTAAAAGGTGCCATTTATTGTCGTGTGCAAAAAGAATTAATATACATGTATCAACGTTCATCACCACTGTCGATTCAATAACATCTAAAGCGACTACCTTAATCCTCGGAAATAATAACGCTTCTGTGATAGCCTAAAGATAGAACACTGTTCTACAAGTAGAACAACTTCAAGAAGTTGACTACAAATGCCCATGGGCGGCAGTGGCAACTTATCATCAGGTGGGGTGGCTTGTACGTTCGTTTACTAATTCAAGCGTAAAAAAGAACATTATTATGAAATGTAATATAATTTGTATTAGTGATTTTTTGTAGTGACATTAGCCATGTATGCCGTAGGGGCGACAAAGGGTAGTTTCGGGACCATAGGGCTACGGTATCCCCTGCCTGTCGTAAGAGGTGGCGGGTTGCTGGCAGTAAGAGTGGGAGCTTGAACCGACCGAACGAGCGACTCCGGATCGGACGACAGCATGTATGGCTGCATGCCGTCGTAATTACCAGGAGACACGGTGAGCACAAAAACGACGACCCCGAATTTGGCATCGCGCTCGGAAGAATCCGGTTGTGTTCCGGAGTCTACGCAGTGCTAACGCCCGCCACCTGGGAGGTTTTATTGAAGTAAAAATCTCACATAACCCACGTCACTCCCACGGCATCGGATACCTTTTGTAAGTTTGCCCCTCGCGAATAAAAAAAGGAGGCGCTCAGGAAAAAGCTGAACTTCTTACACTTCACTGGATTCCACTCTCCAAGTGATAAGATCACAGGCCCGATTCACATTCTACGGCGAAATATCTATCAGTACCTTCTCTAACCTAAGAGCAGTGATAGCCTAAGAGCAGTGATAGCCTAATGGTTGAAACTTGCCCTCTCGATCGGAAGGTCCGAGGTTCAAACCCAGGCTCGCACCACTGATTCATGTGCGTATTATAAATTAATTATCACTGCTTTTCGGTGCAGGAAAACATCGTGAGGAAACCTACACACCCGAGAGTTCTTAAAAAAAAAAGTTTTCGGAGGTGTGTGAAGTCCACCAATTCGCACTTGGCCAGTGCGGTGGACTATGGCCTAAACTCTCTCATACTGAGAGAAGACCCGTACCCAGCAGTGGGACAATAATGGGTTGACGACGACGACGACCTTCTCTAACCGCCCTAACTAATAATATGCAAATTTGAAACATAATATCAGTCTACAGACTTAGTTGGGTGGTCATACCGTTGCCAATAGAATGGAAATACTGTCCGCCTACACGCGAAACTTTAATCCGGAAACACTATTGACACTCATGTCCTGCGCGACGTTTGAAAATGTTTATAGAGAGAAACTTTACTGTAATTCTAAAAAGATCCGTTTGAAATGGATACATTCCGATAAATAATCGGTGAGACACCTACATATGTTTGTGTTTTTCAAGTAATTCAGCAGGAATGTAAAATTGACATGGTTTACATTAACATATTTTAATTTTACAAAAGTAATCATACAGTGTACGATGTAATAAATAATAAATATAAGTGTCATATTTCAATTTGTATGAAATTTGTAATAATTCTAATTAAATGTTCTAGTATATTAGTGTTAAAAATAAATATAAATCGTATCATTAAAGAACTCTTGATAATGAAACGAAGCACCGATTTTGAAGATAGTATAATGAAAATTGATTTACGCTTCAAACAATCCATTAGATCGTTTCTAAGATTTAATTAAAATACCACGTTCAAGATACAATTATTCCACGGCATAAGTAAATAACTGTATATTCCATAATCGATTATGGTTTACATAACTCCTTGCGTATAATTCTTGACTTTGCTAAACTTTTAATGGATTTTCCTACGATATTTTTACTAGTAACCAAGACATTCCGAAGACTTGGCGGACCTTACAAAGTTTCACATTACTACTTATTCATACTGGTACCAATAAATAACCGGTAATAATATGATCAAGATTAAAGTTTCTAAGGGGTTACGAAATGAGATAATCTAATGGTTAACACTCGGCCTCTCTATTGAGAGTTTGGCGTTCAAATAACAAGCACCACTAATTAAAAAAGATGATAATTATATTCAAAATTATTCAACACCACTTTACGGTAAAGAAAAATGTCGTTAGAAAATCAGTAGCTAGTATTTCTTTAAAAAACATACTTATAGTCGTTTGGCCGTGACCACGATCCATGCAACTGGGTCGAAATATCGGCAAAAAGAATTCTATAAGAATTCATAAACCGCATATCGTGAGTACCCGTTAAGTATTATAATGTATCAATTCCGCGATAATACTAGTCTAAAATCATATGATATCTACCAATCCACACTTTGCCAGCGCGATAAACAATGCCCTAAAACTCTCACATTCTGAGAGAAGAGCCGTGCCCAACAGTGGGATTTGTTTTATAAAAACATTCTGAAGCATCGTAGTAGAGTAAATTCCAATTCTCCCACGATCTCCAGCTCGATAATAAAGTGGTGCAAATATAAAACACGTTAATCTTCTTCTTTATAACAAGCCAAGAGTTTGAAACCTTGGAAAATGAAAATTTAATTTACTTGATAACTGGACTTCAACATCAGACAAAGTTTCTTTATCTAAGTAAATTGCAATTTATTTTCCATTTAATATATAGAAGTGCAGATTCTATTTGATGCAACGACTAATGTTTGTTGAGGTAAATAAAATTGTTATCATTGTCATGAATGCTGTACTAACTTAGTAGTAAGGTTACCTGTATACTTACTGCTAAGTATACACTATACAGGTATCTTTGCAATAATGTAAGTATAGTGTCTTCGAGAACACATTTGCAGTCGTTTTTTTGTGAAGGTACATTAAGTGCATTTTTTTAAAGACCTTGTAACTATTCATTTAACTCCTAGTAGGTGAATTATATTGTTTGATAATCTTAGAAAAAATTAGGTGTGTGAAGTCCACCAATTCGCACTTGGCCAGCGCGGTGGACTATGGCCTAAAACTCTCTCATTGTGAGAAAAAAACCTGTGCTGGGCACGGGTCAATCAATAATGGGTTGACGACGAATCTTAGAAAAAAACAATTATCCATTTAGAAAAAACATGCATCCAACCTAACCCGTACACATAATGAAAATGGATTTTTGTTCAGATATTGTATAAACATTTTATTGTATCAAGTTTTTTGTAAGTACATTTCGATTCAAAAAAGTTACTGAATAAACATAGTTTTCGCAATGTGAGGTCGAGATTGCCGACATTGAAACCGAATATGACCATGGAATTGAAAATTTCAAAGCACAAATAACTTAAACTTACCAGCTATTGAAGTATCCACCAGCCACAACTGAAACAATCATAATTATTTGAGTAATTTGCGGAATAGAAGCTTAAAGCTGTCTTAAAACGTACTTTACATAACAAAGCATTTTATAATCTTAATAATATTTGAATAATAACATCGCTGCGTAGTACCTTCCTTAATTAACTGAACATAAGAAAATTATGTTAATTATAACATTATTAAGGTTTAAAACATTATTCAAATTACATTACCAAACAACTATTCGTTTACTGGACGGAGATGAATATCCCTCACATTGTATTTGTGTTAATATTTTATAACATGCGGGAAGCAGAGTGTAGGTTCGTGAGGTCAATAAACACACGAAATATAAGAGTACAATTCGCTGTAAATTTTAGTGTTTGCTGAACATAGCTGATATTTGCAGCGCCAAAAAATGTAGCCCCGTGATTGAACCTAATAGATTAAAACGAATCCAAGATATTCAATGAGATGGCATATTAAAAGCATTTACAACAAGAAGAAATCATGAATTTTTGTTATGTATGTGGTGGCCGGAAATCGCAGAGAAACTCAAACTCACTCTTAATATTTACATTTCATCTCTTATACTCTTATTATCTACTTATTGACTTAAAACTTAAGGTGTGAGACCGAGTCATAGTACAAATATGGAATAGTATGGAAACTAAGCCTAGTTGATGAAATAACTACCTACACTCTATATAGTAATAGGGTTGTCTCTATATTATTTTTAAAATACTGTTACCTTTTAATTTTTATTTTAGCATCTACTATGTTGTAGTTATCAATCAATCAAATTCTAACATTTACGCAGTTTACAAATAATATATGAAAGTAATCTCAC
This sequence comes from Spicauda simplicius, assembly GCA_949699795.1. NCBI lineage: Eukaryota > Metazoa > Arthropoda > Insecta > Lepidoptera > Hesperiidae > Spicauda > Spicauda simplicius. The sequence goes on from OX453063.1 coordinate 14,642,477, forward strand.
GGGGTCAGTTAATCCCAGCATGACGATAATTATTATTATACTTGTCGGAGAAACCTCATTCTTATCGACATCGTCATTAGTGGTTACTGGTCTAGTGGGCGTCATCAGGGTAAAATGCAGGCACGAAACACGTTGATCACGGTTTTACACTGTTTTATTCCGATTAAACAATACTGCGCAGCATTGTTAACTTAATATAAATTCGATAACAATTCGCAAAGGTTACAACAATTACGACCGAGCAGCGGGTTCGAGGTACCGATCTCACTTTGGTCACCAGATATGTTTTCTCCAAGGATCCAAGTCGATTCTTCGCTTACCAGAGTCAATGAACGAATGTCGCAAAAACTATAAACCTCTCTACAAGAAAAGATGGCGCCTCGACCCCACTCGAGCCATCCGCTCTGCTCTGATTGGTCGCTACGTAAATAACAAAGTTATTACTTTTTATTCCAATAACAAGGTTTTAAATCAAAAGGAGGCTATAACAAATTAAATTATTAATTTTAACAATAATTAAAATGTAAACAAACAGAATTGTACGTTATACATGCAAGTAACAATCAACCCGACTCTAAGCTTCCTCCGACATACTTGTAAATACGGAGATCAGTTTATTGTTGATACAAATTGTAGCTCATCGATTTTTTATAGATCTTTAACATGTTATTACGGCGTAAATATTTAAAAATTTTGGCGGGAGCATACACGAGCCATGGCATTACGTGGTATTTTAAAAAGGTCGCGGAAACAAATAGCAACGAGACCACTCGATTTGACGCGACACTCGCTACTGGAGCACTGCGAAAACCCCAAAATGGCTTCGTCAATACTGTTCCCCATATTTCTAGTGTTAGACTTTGGCAATAATAACTCTATTCACTTTGAATTTCTTTTATTAATTCGTACAAGTATTTCATATGTCAACAAAATTTACCATTTTTATTCTTTGGCGGTTCTCGTCTAGAGTTGAAAAAACGATTGTCACTTATTTCATGTGCCACTTTTAACAACAGACACATCTCCGTGTGCATCATAGCTTCATCAAGTGTTTTCCCGCCTTTTTTATACTTTTTTTTAATCTACTTCGTATTAAAGCTACAACTAATAAATTCTTCAGTTTAACAATGTCACCTAGATTTATATTTTTATACTTAAACTAAAATCAATTAAATTTAAAGATATAATAATAAATTTAAAAATAAAACAAGATGGATTTCGCAACGGTTTCCCGCCCTTTTTTCGGAAACAAAAACAATGATCATATATCAGCTGTATCGGCAGTGGCGCGTGTGATATTAAATACAAAACATTAAGATTTAAAAAAATAATTAAATATCATAATGATTTTGTCACATATTCAGTACATTTCAACCACCTAAGTAATATATGTAGATCTTACACTAGTATGATAGTATATGCTCGTACAGTCACACATACACACACACACAGACACATACAAACGCACACCCACCCACCGACACACTAACACACACACACACACACACACTCGGATCTCATGTCCCAGATGAAACCTCAGCGGCTGGCGACTCTCCTACCCCGCCTAACACCTCAGGGATTAATGGAGCGGCTGAAAAACAGCGCTACTCGAATCACCGATTCCGAGTTAGCAAGGCTGAGTCGATTCCTTTTGCCATGTCATTTCTATTTATATAAATGTATTATTTTTTTTGTATTATTTCAACAGTTTTTGGCAATAAACGTTTATTATTATTATTATTATTATGACCGAGTCGATGTGAGATCTCGGAATGATGTCAATTCCCACGATAGGAGGGGACGATCGAGGTGCTGCGTCAGCTCCTCAGGTTGCTGGCTGAGTCGCGATGCACTAGGGCTTTGCATCAGCGTTAGCGTTATGTAACAACTTTATACACGCAGATATATATTAATAGATCTATATATTAATACGTGAAACAAAAACTTGTGAAACATTTTTAAGTAATATGCGCGGGCGTAAAGAAGGAGTGCAGAATGTTAATATTTTTTTTCAAATAATACATAAAAGACACATGAAGTCAACTAAAAACACATTACACACACTACCGTGCATTTGTCACAAACATAAATAATAAACGAAATAGAACATTCAATGTCTTACTATGAAAACACATAACGTCAGAAATGTCAGTGTCTTTGTCAAAATACCCGATATTGCTTTTAAATGCGATTTAGCTAATTAAACCTCTTTTTATATTTATCGGGGGCGTTCAAAATAACTTGAAAATTATTACATTGTTTTTGAATTTGATAAATATTCGTCCTACTTTGGACAACATGAAGTTTAGTTTTTTAATTTAAATTACGGTTGAATTTCGTCCGATGTGACGGGTGACTAGTATATTATAATCCTTCTAGAGATGACATACGAAAAAAATACTTCTTAGTGACTAAATCATAAAATTGAATCTATTATCGAGATTCTATTGTCGTCGTTCTAATTGTAAAGGCTTTGCGATTATCATTCATATCCAGTCTTACATATCGTAGTTCCTTAATAAAAAGTCTACTCTCATACTCGGGTATTATCTCGTTTGATGGGTCGAAATTTATCCCCGGCTCAGTTAATAACAACTAAACACATATAATCGTTAAATGCTATCCAATGAATTAAACAGTACAGACGTATTGTACTGAATAAACTCACTTTCTCTTACTACTATTACATCCGATTTTAATTCAATGAATATTCCCTATTCCCTATAGGTATAATGAAAACAAACAAAGCCATGTTTTGTACCGTACTGTGAAAATCTGCAGTGGAAATCGGATTCGCCCCCGAAGGACTATGCTCGATTCTTCGCTAAATTGACATTCAAACGTACAATGCACTTTATCTTAACTTTATTATATCAATCTTTTTATTTCTATCTTGGAAGCCAAACGACGGGACGAATAAATCTAGCGCCTCGGTAAAAGCACATGGAGCATTGCTCCCATTTTTTTTATATTTTAAGGAGCGCATTAAAAAAATTTTTTTTTTGGTAAGGTTTTTTAGTCACTCGATGTTATTACTGTTTTATAATAAAATACCTACTATTAAGTGCATATGTATACACAGAACAGTTTTATTCATGAAGTGACACACATTACGCGTATATGAAATCCAGGAATTATTTTTTATTATTCTATTACGATTTCTAAGCACAACCAAACATAACATATTATATGAACGGTTAATAAAAGACAACAAAAAGTACTTAAAATTAAAATATATTATGTACTTATAAGTTACGTCGTCCTTAAACGCCAAAACGATCAATATCAGCAAAAGACTCAGCCAGAATTATGCTGCAAATTGTACGAAAATTTGTTAATACGTTTCTATCTATCGCTTAACGCAAACATTTCATGACCTTCCGTTAACGTATAAAAATACAAAATAAATGCAAAATGAAGAACATAGAACTAAGTCGCAGTATATGTATGCCAATCTATGTGTCCGTTCTTATAAAGCTTCAATTTGAATGCAAATTATAACTAAACTTTTCTGAAACTCGCTCAACGTTGAGGCCTTTTTTTTCTTTTTTTTGTTTTCGAGGGGGAAACTTCCAAAAAGTACCCGACGTCGTGGGAGCGACGCGGGTTATGTGGGATTCTTACCGAACTAAAACCCCCCCGGTGGCCGACGTCGACAACATGCAACATGCAACCACACATGCCGCCGTCCTTCCCGGGGTCGCTTGACCGGACGGTTCGAGCTCCCACTCTTCCCGCCCGCAACCCCGGAAGCCTCTTTTAGTCGCCTTTTACGACAGGCAGAGGGTACCGTAGTCCTATTCTGGTCCCGGAACTACAGGGACTCAACGTTGAGGCCTATAAAAACTCGCTCAACGTTGACGCTTGCGGCCAATTAAATATTTCGTAGCCTTCATGTATGTTACTAATAAAATAACATACAAAATTTATATCACCTTACATTTATAGAAGGCGACTACTTGAGTCTTCGGGAATAGCAACGCATTTGTGATTGGCTTCAGAGAGAACCCTAATTCTGCGTGGAGTTGCTTACTGAAGTTCACGATGGCACTCGCCACTACCATAAGATTGTATGTTTTTTCCTAATTCAGTCTTATAAAACAAATTCAGTGACACTGCTTCTCAAAATATGAACTTATTAGGAAGGATACATTTCTTTACCTACCAATAATTATAAATTCTATTACACTTCATTGTCTCTTTACATTAAAGAAGTTGCAATTTTTAAATGAAACAGATGAAAAATTTTTGGAAAACATTGTAACAGAATTGTGAATAGGAACGAGAAAAATGTTTACCAAAGAACATAACAAACTAAATAACATTTATATCGTGTTATCAAAAATATAAAAAAACGTAATGAAAAAAATACGCTTTTTTCACTCACAGCCCCACACTAGGATTTTCTCCTGTGTCTTGGGTGCAATGAACACAAGACGATTACACAAACACCCAGACCCAGAACATGAATCTAAACTCATCATTCAGATACCTTTCTGGCCGGGAATTGAACCCGGGACCCATTGCGCGTCAGACCAGTATGGTAACCGCTCCGCCACGCGGATCGTCGAAGTATATATTGTTCTATTAACAATAAAATTATTACGCTACTGGTAAACGCCAATGCCCTTTTGAGGTCAATCTGGTTTTCACCCGTAGCTCTCCTGTAATGAGTTGGCATTATCAACAACTAAAGCGACGCTTCAGGGAACCCACAGCCAGGTAATTAAGCATTGGTCTCTCTGAATTACAAAAGTTATCATAATGGTTTCTATATAGGGAAACTGCGCTTAGTCTAAAACCCTATAAAGAAAAACCATTATGCTTTTACATATGGAGTGGGAATTTGTAGTTTTATAATAGAGTCATCGTGTACGTAGTAGTTGTTAGAAACTGTAAATTTGAAAGAAAATCGTTTTGCTAATCGTCTTCCCATCATCGCCCCCCCCACAGTACTGTCCCACTGCTGGAAACGGATGTCCCCTCAGCATGGGAGCTGTTTAGACCATAGTTCATAATCTTGAATCAAAGTGCTAAATGAAAGAATTTATAAAGCCTTTGAATTATTTTTATAAATCTCTAAAACGTCTAAGTATTCTAACAAAGTTTGTTTTATTAAGTATCATTAATTTTTAAACCTCGGCTCTCCAGGTTTAGGAGCCAAGTTTTAACCACTATGCTAGCTATAGTGATTGTATAGCTAGACAATAGCTGTATAATATGTAGGATTAGTGTTTCAATATGCAATCGTTCTGGTATTTCAACAGTGTTGTATTCACAAGCGCGTCATTCGTATATGGATTCCTTCCATTTGTGCATTTTACCAGTATAGAACGTAAACATTTTCATTGAAGTGAAATTCAAATGAACGATATTTTAAGATTTACCCGGGACTGAAGAAATTGTCGGTTCAGTGAATATTAATCGGCGCATCGTGATCCACATAATGAACGCGCGACACAGACTTATGTCCAACTATTTATATTCCCAACATAATGAAACTGTCGGCAACTTGAAACTTCAACAGCGGTGTTACAGGTATGCTATGTACTCTTGTACAACTATTGAATCTTTTGAATAGATATTATATAAATCGATGTTCGATCGTTGTTCAAGAACTCATTGATACATTGAAGATTCCAGAAAATGTACTTTATGACTAAACTGCAATTGCAAAGGTAGGAGAACTTTTTGTAGTTCGACTATTTTTTAACCCTGGTTGTATTGTGTTATGTTATTTTGTAATAGTGTATAATATATTTCATCTTTAAATACATGTACGATATGCATATTACGTAGCAAAGATGACGGCAATAGTTATTGTTTCAAAGAAAACATTGCTCAATGAAATGTCTTTTTTTGCCGCAATCGAATATAGTGGTCTATCTACCACGTATACATTTATAAAGTAATACAATCTAATCAATTAAAATTCAAAGTTTACTTCGTGGTTAATTACAAACTGCGTAAACAAATAAGCATCGACTAACCAATTTTTGCGCTCGATCTCACAACCATCCTATTTATTCTCCCGGCGCAACATAAATTTAGTCGCTTGGTTTATGGAATCCGATTGCAAACGAATTGTAGAGCTGCCGATCACTTAACCACAGTTAAGCGGTTGAGTAGGGCTGACACTGCATCATTTGCCAATTATACAACCTTGTTCCTCGGAATTAAATCATGTTTTTTTGTATAGGAGTTCTCCTTAAATATTATATTTTATTCTGCTTTCTTTTTTAGTATTTGTTGTTATTATGGCAACGAAATACATCATCGGTGAATAACTCGACTGTCTAGCTATAATGCTTCACGAGACAGGTTGACAGAACTGGTGACAGATAGACGAACAGACGGCCAGACGGATAGCGGAGTCTCAGCAATAGGGCCCCGTTTTTACCCTTTGGATACGTAACCCTAAAAGAAGTTTCAAACAACTTTTATCAGATCACTAGAGCTCTTACCCGCGGCTTCGCCCGCACGGTCAAAGGGAATTAATATTAGCATTTGATAGCGTGATTCAGAACTTGCAAATGAGTTTTATTATCTCCATCTATTAACAACGTCTGGAACTACTAAATATGTATTAACTAACAAAATATCGATATTCTCATGGAAATGAGAGAACGCGGTAAAAAGTAGCCTACGTCGCTCTCCGCCCTCCTATCTCCCAGCATATAAACCATATCATATAATAGCTATGTGGTAATGTAAAGAGGAACAAACAAACACACTTTCACATTTATAATATTAGTATGGAAGTATGGGTTACGATAAAAATAATTAGAACACGTTTATGTTACTATTTTGACACTGTTTTAAAAAGGGTTAAATAATTTGCTGAGAGTTGTAAGAGAATCCCCTTCCCCTTAGGTCCCGGTGATATAGAAGACGGTCAAAAGAGAATTCGGGTGGTTATAGGCATTACAGATTCAACTTACGGTTAGCCACCTAGAGGTCCGTCCGTGGCTCCTCTTTCTTCCAGGATCCTGGGAGGGCTCCACGCGGTCCGCACTACACGTGCACGGACAACACTTTAGTCCACATACTTTAAGTACACAAATAGTTTATATCATTAAAATAACCACGAATAATCAAGAGCCAATAAGCGGCGTGCGTTTAAACAGCGCTCACGCCGCCATACTGCTTACGAAGCGTGTGTATACTACCCTCCGCAAGCAAGTTACCCTTAGCACGTTTAAAATCATTCTATTGATTTAAGAGCATGTTTGGTTTTAAACTACAGTCACGAAACAGTCTTAAAAGTTCTATAAAAAGTTCTTAAGTTTGTGAAGTGTACTTTGCAGTTTGCCAATCGCGATGATCTGTAGCCTAAAACCGGCTCATTTTGAGAAAAGTCCATGCCCAGCAGTGACACAATAATAAAAACATCGCTACTAACCACTAGATATATTCATAACTTGGAATATCTATATATAGTCAATACATACACTTCGCTATATTCATATATAGGTCATATCACTATATGTGTGCTGCAAAACCACATTCGATACATTCTCTAGTTATATATCACATCGCTGCGGTTATAACGAACCAACATGTAGGTACACGGTATATTTATCAGCGCTGAATTCCATTCGTGACGGCCTACTACAACGCTCAGTTACAAATATTCATTGACATATTTTTCCCTCTCGCGGTATTGACCTTACACGGTGTTAGATTCAGTACGGTTCAACCGGCTAGGTATTACCGCCACGTCCCTGTAGCCTCGGGGTCAGAATAGCGCTACGGTATCCCCTGTTACGGTATTGCCTGTCGTAAAAGGCGACTAAAAGGGGCTTCCGGGGTTGCAGACGGCTAGAGTGGAAGCTCGAACCGTTCGGTCAGGCAATCCCGGGAAGGACGGCGGTATGTGTGTATACCGTCGTAAAGACTAGACGGAGCGGTGGGCCCAGCCGCCCATCTGGGAGGAGCCCGATGGGGCAGCGCGCTCGGAGGATTCCGGTTGAAGTCGTTTCGAGATCCCGGAGTCCTCCTTTTCAGCGCCGAGGACGGCCACCGGGGGGGTTTTAGTGCGGTAAAAATCCCACATAACCTTGCGTCGCTCCCACGGCGTCGGGTACCTTTGGAAGTTTTCCCCCTCGAAAACAAAAAAAAAAGGTATTACCGCCACAATTGTCAACCAATTAATTTCCTTTTCTATGAATGATAATTTTTGCATAGCTTTTATCGCGGGTTTTGACGCGGTGACCGAATCAAGAAATTCCGTGACGGAAAAGACCTAACACCCCCACTCCGCCTACCATTTAGCGCGGCCGAGCGTTCGCTTAACGTGTATGTATATGGTAAGACAGTACCTACAAAGCTCGCACGGATCAAGACGAGCTGCTAGGAAACGGACGAATATGTAAGCAGCTGTTTGTGAGAAAGTATATAGCATCAAAGAAAAAAAAACTTGAATATCAAATTATAGAGAAATATACTTTAATTTTTGCCCGTCCGTGAAGATATTAATTTTGTAATTTGCTTTAAGTGCTTCATTTTTTTAAGATTCTCTACAAAGTTCTTAAAATGTATGAAGTCTACCAACTTGTACTTAACGTGGTTGACATGACAAATGTGTCCCATTACGAGGGCAAGAACATACCCGGCTGAAGTTTAGTAACGGATTGATGGTGGCTCATTATTATGCTACAACCTACTTGAGAACAAAGCATTAAGCTTTTAAAAGTTGATGTGTACCAAATAACGGGTAGATTATCCATAATGCCCCATTGTCCTCTTCTTTCCTTTTCGCTAGAACCAGCGGAGCAACGATTGTTTTGTGAGTTGCACTTCACCCCATTGTGCCTCTCAGATGAGTGTCATGACATGTCATGATCGCTTTATGTACCAGTTATATTAATCATAAGATGCTTTCAGTTGTTTCATTCAGGAGATTATTAATTTATATAATAAATTACCTACCTTTCGTGTGACGTACTTAACATACTATGGTAAGCATGTCAGACTAATAATCATATATTATTAGATTGTAATGTTAGACGATAAGTGGCCTTTGTGTCCCACGTACTGTTATCAATCATATGGTCACACACGATGCCGATGGTCCGCCAAAGGTGTGATCAAAGTGGCGTCCCAATAGCGCTGCGACACCACAAAAATTAGGAGTTTCAGCTTAGTTATTTCTAAAAGTATAGTTTATTAAATTATGAAAATATTCTATTTTAGTACAGCATTCATATAGCTAACGTCAAGAGTTAACGAATAACCACAAAAATATTTATAACAAATATATTTTTACTTGTTTTTGTAATATGCACGAAACATCAATTTCATTTCAGTTTGTTATCTGTACAAACAAAAAGTGGAATGGTTTATAAATAAACAAGATGGTTTATCAAAACCGAACATTTCACATTCACTTTATTTTATTTACGTTTATCGAAACAGTCATCCATCAGATAATTGCAAAAACAATGATCATATTTTCAGTGATGATTAATTGTGTTTGGTTTGATGTCAGTAACCACGCAGAGTCAATAAAGGTCGCATGGATAATATAATATCATGATCATTTCGACGTCCAACGCATCAAATGTTTGACGAAGGTTTGAAGTAATCAACTCATGACATGTGTGTTTTAAGAGAAATATTTCATTTTATTACAAAAAATTGAGGAATCATGACATTGTCTTAAAGTAGGAAACCGTTCGTGCTTTCCACGTTTTTATGCTTTCCATCCTACACTATTAAATAAGAGCGTGGAATAGTAAGACTATGTACTTGTATTAGAGCTACATTTTATTTTGTGTTACGTATTTCTTGTACCCCGACTTACGCGGTTATCAGTCAGTCCATCCTACCGCGTAAGTTCGGGGTATTAATGTACATGCAAGAAAGTTTGGCGTTTCGTTAATGAGGAAACATATGCACTGGTATCTTAAAGCTAATTCAAATGTATTCTATGGTTTTGGATATGATGTAATAACAAATAATTAGTATTGGTGTATTTATCTTCATTTTGGATGTAAAATTGGGATAAAATATCACATACCTTCCTCTTGAGGTATTCCCTCAGCGCTAAGACATGGGGCTCTTCAAGAAAGGTGTAAAAAGAGCTCTCCTCCAAAGCCGGCGATGGATTGGCGACTCCCCTGGTGTTGCAAATGTCCATTGACGACGGTGACTGCTTTCCATCTGCCTGGTGGCCCGTCTGCCTTATCGTTTGGCCAAATTATAAAAAAAAAAAAACATAAATGATATATGAAACAGATTCTAATGCAGATATCAAATATAAAAAATCGCGTTGCAGCAACAAATATTTATTGTGAAAGAAAACTGATAATATAGCCAATTTGATTGAATATCGAATCTACAGCCTGAGGCTGCGTGGTATAGAAAATGAAGGAACCTCAATATCATATTTACAATCAATTTACTGGAGAAATATTTGAGATGCAATCTTAAAAGTTCATAACTAAATCTTATTTTCTTTTCTGATTTTCCAATCACGGACTTGTTAATATTTTTCCACGGGCTTGTCCTGCCTTCGATTTTTAAGTGGATTAAAACTTTATTATATAGGTACTAAAGTTTTGGTATAAATAGAGATACTGTAAAACCTACAAAACGTGATGGTATTTAAATTTATTCTATCTGTAATCTTATAAAGAAACTATTCTAGTACTACTGAATTGCCACACGCTTTGCAGGTTATTTGTTCATCAATAAAAACAAATAATATTTATTGCTATAACAGTAGAAAACACACAACGATGCCCGCGATGGATTTATAAATTGCAAACAGTTAAATTGTAAATATTTTTCGAACAATGCTATGAAAATATTAATCAACTTCAAATTATTTGAGTACATTGTTCTATTTTTTACACACGCCTATTTACACATTACACAAACGAATATTGAATAATAATTTATTCCACACTATTGTTATAGACGGCAAGATGTACCGCCAACCAAAAAAAAATCGCCATTTTATTTGACATTACAAATTTTATTAACACATAGGTCACACAAATTAATAGTCTAAGTTCATAGGTGACACATTGTTTGACTAGGAACGCCTCGAATTAGCATATTTACTTCACCATAGTCTTCAAAGGAACACATTAATTTTAATTAGTTTCAATATAATATAGTATAATAGTATAGGTAGTAGTATAATATACGATATATTATTATACAGGGACTTGATGTTACTATCTTTTTATTTTTCGCATTGTTCTTGTGATTCGTAATAGACCTGTAATCTTGGGGCGTCTGCCGTATTGAATTTTTATGACGCCACTAAGCTAATCATACATACCATTCCATCCACACTGAATGTGTGAAGAAAACTATGTCTACTTTATCAAAAACATATAACTACACGCGTTCAGTTCACCATAATCATGTATTCACATATATTTTGCACAATTTTTATTGATATTTTTAAACAAAATCGCCACATGAAAATAAAATATTTTTATTTCTTTTCGAATCGCCAAAGAACAGAAAACAAAAGAACGTCGAACACTTAACTTTTTTTCATTGGCTTATCGCCTCGTAAAATAATTGCCAGTATTCACAAACTATAAACCTTTATAATATTTTTAAATTAAATCAAAAGAAACAAAACAAGTATTTAAAAATTTCACTGATTGATAACATTAATGATTATATTTTAACATATTATGCTTACATTTATGTGTAATTTTTAGCTCAATCGGTGGAGGTTAACCGATGTAAAATTCAATTAAAATCTTTACCCTCACAAACACGTTAATTAAAAATTTGAGTCTAATTCGAATGAAATTAAAACAAAAGTTATAAACAGCGATTGTGAGGGAGGCGCCAACGTCACTATCAAACTTTTATTAAAAGAAAATGTACCTGTTATGCAAAAGTAGTATAATAATTATTTAAATAAAAATTTTCGGTTTTTAAAATAACGATGCTAGTTTTCTATAATAAATGGTCTATACTATTAAATAAGGATAACATACTATTTGGACCTTATGTTACTGACGCATGCTCTAAGATCATAAATTAATTTGATCACGTTCATTATTACAAATAAATAAATATTATAAAAAATAAAAATAATGAATTAGTCTACGAATCATATGAAACGCAATTTTATATTCGATCTAACCTCTCTTAACCTAAAAATTTTTCATTACCTTTTCCGGCCTTATGAAATAAACGCTAACATTATTAACCTTTGCCCAGAATCCTTTCGTCGACCCTCTTTGTTAATGTAATTAAAAAGCCTACAAAACGTCAAATTGTAAAAACTTGTTTAAAAAAATTAAGTAAGTGCTTAAACTTTTGGATTTATGATACCTACGTCAATCTATAAAATTACACAATAATCAAGGTACTTTTTCATCGTGTGTGTCACTGACATAAGTGTTAACTCACATGACTATGCTTTAATCATGTGGGTTTACACATATGATGATTACTACGATTAAAGCTCTTGTGCGTATCGGGTCTCAAAGATACTGCAACGAGATAAAGCCTTTTCCCGTCGCGCATTCACGCTCCACGCGGTTTCCATCCTCACGCGTGTCATTTGCACCCTACCGTTTCATACGCATAAGCGTACTGATAGAGAAAAAACTAGGGAATTAATTGGTTTATACCGACGCACCTGCAGGCATAAACACACGTGTCTCGAAAACCGACCACGAGCCATATAACCAAAAAGCCACTAAATATTCACTTATCGCTAAAATCATTCATCCGTACTAATATTATAAAGGTGAAAGTGTGTTTGTTTGTTCCTCTTTCACGTCGTCACATAGCTATTATGATATGGTTCATATGCTGGGAGATAGTTAGGAGGGCGGAGAGTGACGTAGGCTACTTTTTACCACGGTCTCTCATTTCCATGAGAATATCGATGTTTTTTTAGTTGATACATATTTAGTAGTTCCAGACGTTGTTAATAGATGGCGTTAGTAAATATCATTTGCACGTTCTGAATCACGCTGTCAAATGCTAATGTTAATTCCCTTTGACAGTGCAGGCGAAGCCGCGGGTAAGGGCTGGACTTGGATAAATTTCCGTAAAATAATAAAAAAAACATATACACTTGTAGAATCGAACATATACGAAGTTGATTATATCTCTCCGTGCTAACGCTTGCAGCGCCAAGCTCTTGATGCTCAGAGTTTTGTGTTCCTGTTCTAAAAAATATACGATATAATGGATTGCGTACATAAGCAATTAATATATTGATGTAACAAATGTAATTATTTGATATTTGTGGTTGCCGTCATACTTTCACATGAGGCGACCATCATAGTCCTCGGGAGTAGCAACGTGTCTGTGATTGACTTCACATGGAACCCATGATCTGTATGAAATTGATTACAGATGTCCATGGGCGGCAGTGATCACTTACTATCAGGTGGACTGCATGCTCGTTTGCTACTTCAGTCAGATAAAAATATACATATAAAACATTAATATATATATATACATACATACATACATACAAACATTAATATATATTATATAAAACATTAGAATATTCGCGAATGCGAATGCGAATATTCGTTACATCACTAGTACCTACAGACGCCCTTTTATTTTATACTTTTGCTCTTTAAAAACATAAACTATATCTCATTATACGTTTTAAAGAATAATTACTTTCGAAAACTTAGTTATGTTTAGCTTGCAGCAAATTTATCAACGCAATAAAATTTATTTCGTAAAACCAATTATGAAACCTCGCTTTGTCTCATTAACTCTCACTAAATGTAATCTTATAAGATGAAGAACGTCTGATGGGAAAAGTTTGTAAACTTTTTCAATAAATTAGGAAAATCCTGAGCGTACTGCCGTCCGATAAAAATTGAACATGCACTTAAAATAAATGTATGTAAATCCGTACAGTTTGCATGGTTTAACTAGTTTTTGATAGATGATACAATCTTGTGATACCTATATGCGTTACTATAAGCATGTACTGCAATGATAAAAGATGTAATTTATAAGGTTTAAGAAAGCAATGTACTTTGCCACGGCGTTTAAATGTAAGAAAAGAAAATGATTAAAGATTTTCTGAATTACATATTACTTATTATTTACGTATTATTTACTTATTTGATTGAAGTCATTTGCCTAGGCATATGAATATCATTTATGATACTTTGGGTTATTACCCATGTTATTACCAATCTTACTACCAATAGTAATATGGGATTTTTTTACCGCTGTTACTACTGTAGTTGTTTTTGGATAAAAAAAGTTTAATATTAACTTCACAGCCCGATTGCGTCATAGGCTGGGTAATTTTCACGACCATGTATACAGGCCCAAATATCTTTTACTTCGATTTGGTTTACAGCCCAGGGCCCAAATGGATTTTTTATTTGAGATTTGAGATAGTAGTAAGAAGGGTAATTTTTTTTATCCGTGCTACTACTAACAACTGCGGTAGTAACAACGGTAAAAAACTACCCGTGTTATTACTGGTAGTAAGATTGGTAGTAACACGGGTAATGAACCGAAGTTTTAACGTAGCTGTTAGGTAAACAAACCAATCTGTCAAATAAAAAGCTAAAAATCCTTGTTGGCTTCGGACATATTTATATCAAAAACGCTGCATCACGTTGTCTTCGAAAGACCAATAAAACTTCTTAATGTTCTTCAATGATATTGTATCAAATTACAACTTCACGTTTGCGTATTTTTATCGGCATTCAGAAATAGGACAAAAATACGCTAGTGTAAGGAGGTGTGTCTTAATACATCAAGCCAGTAGTATTTCGTCAACCCATCATTGTCCCACTGCTGGGCACGGGTCTTCTCAGAATGAGAGAGTTTAGGCCATAGTCCACCGCGCTGGCCAAGTGCGAGTAGTATTTACGATTAAACAGTGTAATATACAACAGTGTTAGACTTTACTGATTTTTTTTTGATCTGACTGAAGTAGCAAATTAAAGTAGTAAGTGGTCACTGCCAGTCATGGACATATGTAATCAACTTCATACAGAACATAGGTTCTATCTGAAGTCAATTACAGATGCGTTGCTACTCCCGAGGACTAGGATGGTCGACTCATATAAAAGTGTGCCGGTAACCACACCCTTCCCATCAATACGCAAGAAATGCTTCACGCTGGAAATCTGTTCGATTTAAAAGTAAGTTGTGGTAAGACAGATATACTTTGATGAGGGATTTTTATTTAGTCTTCAGAGATAGCAACGCAACTGCGGCCGATACATTACGCAGTATACCCGTTGGTAAGTTGATGGTAAGGTAATTTTTATTGATGAGATGAAGTTCAATTCCAGTTGGAATGTCACTTAATCTTACCTATGCTCTACGTAAGTTGTGGTAAAATTTCGCAGAATAACAGAACTTAATTGACAAAAAATTCAGCTAAAATAACACCCGGGACTTTTTTCCCTAGTGTATTTAATGGCTTATTACCTCAGATACGTTATCTCCCATCTCACGGAAGAGGTTGGAGTGTATTTTTCATATGTATATCTCGCTTCTTGACGCCTGGGGCGGCTTATTATCCTTATTACACTTTCGAAACCTGACAAAATTGGAAAATGGCATACATGATAACATATTAATTCGTACAAAAGACTAAAACTGAAGTGTCTATCACAAATGAATGTAAAATTGACAACTTTTTGCTAAACTTACATGGAAGTAAGGAAAATATAGTACGATATATATTATAGGTGGCAAATGTCCTAGCTCGGTTTCAATTCCTGGAAATTCTGGCGGTGATAAAAAAAAATATCTTTATTCATTTCAAAACAGTTCTTAAAACTAGTGGCAAGGGCCCCTGTACTAGGTTATAGACCTGTATTACTGGGTACCCCGCTCTTTCACACAGACAATGAATAGTATTTAAAATAAATAGTAGTAGTAAATTAGATTATAATTAGTGTGCGTGTGTGAGTGTGTGTGTGTTGAAAACACTAGTGTATGAGTTTTTCTGTTTCTTCATAGCTAAGAGAAAGAAGATTTTGAGAGATAACACATTTTACTTGAGCGTAAGTCATAAGATAGATTTTATATTTGCTATTAAATCGATTATATAGGTAAGATGACTGGTAAGCGAATTGTTTTTTCTTAAACTTTGTTTTGCTGTCAGGGAGCTTACAAGCAGGTGGAGTTCTACGTCTAAGCAGCTGATGTGTAGAGAATGATAAACGCAGATGTCTTTAACAAGACTGAGCCCTCGAATGAGACGGTTGCAATGCTTCGTCGAAACGCCAGATAGCAAGCATTCACGTGCTGGCGGGACTGCAGGAGCCGCAGAACGCGCGTCAACGGGTTGTCGGCGCCATCCTTCCTACCGGGCCCGGATGAAGAATGGAGGTCAAGTCAACTACCGGTTGACCCAGTTACTCACCGGACATAGCTGCTTCGGTGAGTATCTGAACCGTATAGATCGAGAGAGGTCTGCAGTGTGTCACTACTGCGGACATGACAAGGACTCCGCGCAGTACACGCGAGCACTGCCCATCATGGGAGTCAGTGCGGCGGATCCTGGTCAACAACCAGACTTTCACTTGGTACCTTAGATTTTATTACAGATTGATTTAAGTATCCGCTGGGCGTTCTTAAAAAATAAAACAATCAAAGTCCTGTTAAGTCTACAAATTTTCACTTGGGAAGCGCGGAGGATGATGGCCTAAAACTCTTTCACTCTAAGAGCAGTCATGTGCACAGGAGTGGGATAGTACTGGGTAGACGGCAATTTATAAATAACAATTTCACGTAGGTAAATACTTATTTTTCCTGTACGCAACTACATTTAGTCTTTTTATCCGCTTAATCTGAATAGAGAGGTATTTCTGTTATTAATTTAACCAAAATAATACAATTCAAACGCTAGTAAATTTTTTATACACCGCACAGTAACGAATATAAAATAACATATACAACGAAGTTTGTGTAAAGAAAAATAAACTATAGAGATTTAATAATAATCGTATTTCAAGAACGTTTCAGTGTAGTCAAAGTAACGTTAACTAGACAACGGATGCTCAAAGTTTACCTATTTTCGGAGCTATCCCAAGTTTGACCAGTGGCATTCGCATTTATCTTGGGAATATCCAACGAAACTCAAAGTTTGGGATCATAGTTTAATACAGACTTTACTGTTTGGGTACAATTACTTGGTGTAATACATATTACATTTTGTATTATATGTAAATGATAATCATATTATATAGTGGTTAAAATATTTGCATGGGAACGACAATAGTTCATATAATCATATACCATCAGGGAGTCTGTATGTTTGCTTGCTACTTCTTTGATGAACAAAAAAAATTTTGACGAAACGATCAATCTGCATTGGTTCAGTAGTTACAATCTTATCGCGTAAAACCTTGAGCTCAAGTTAGCCATTCATGTAAATGTAAAAGAACAACTTAGGTAAGTATGACAACATTTAATGTTATTTAAGAGATAAAAACGAAAATTGACTAACAAAATTATTTATTTTTTGTAGCCTATTTTTCCCAGTAAATAATGGTATCGCTCGAGAAAATAACGTCGGTACTTTTCTTTTCCATGACATTTATTTCCAGGGTTATTAGAATCGGCTCCGTTAGATATTGCCTGATCTTAGCGCCGGTGTATCCAATGCCTGTCGTAATGAAAGCCGATCGCAATTGATCCCAAAGCTGAGAGCCTAAAGAAATAAAACGTTATTTTTATCTTATTAAATTCTGCTATAGGCCTGCTCGAAGTATCTTTGAAGATACGTGACTAATAAAAGTTTATTAGTGACGTGTTTTCCTAGCGATGGCTTTGACGTGCGCTCCCGCAAATCGTTTAAGATTTTTAGATATTTTTAGGCTGAAACGCCTTAATTTCAATCGAAACCGTTTTTAACCTAAAACATCTTAAAATCAATCGGTACCGTTTTAAAGGTAGATAAAGCTTTTGTGGTTTGAATTTAGGGGTACCACGGGCACACTTATTTATGCCTGATTTGACAACCCGCGTGACAGAACGGTTACCATATGACGCGCAATGGGTTCCGGGTTCGATTCCCGACCAGATATGTAACTAATTGATGACTTTACATTCATGTTCTGGGTCTGGGTGTTTGTGTATTCGTCATGTGTGTGTCCATGGCAATCACAACACAGGAGAAAATCCTGGTGTGGGACTATGACTGTAGAACGTGTAATACTAATAAGATCAGTGCTAAGACTATGTTTGTTGCTATGTTTTGATACAGAACACGCATACACCCGAGGCTGCCAAAAAGTCAATACCAATATTAATTTAAATTATTATAGGTATATAGTTAACGAAAGGTGAAATACATCTGTAACATATTTCGATCCTGGGCATCGTATCGCAATATGGCATCCAGATATTCTTTACACAATATATGAATGTGATTCAATGGGATATTTACAATGGCATACGATACTATACGGGCTTTAGGCTCCGTCATACATGCGCCGAGCTTTAGGTAGCAACTCAGCATTTCAAAAGAATTTCCGACCACAGACCACAATAGGTCAGTTATATGTTATCTTCACTGAACAATATTCAAAGAACAAAGACTTCAATCGCAATTTCTTGAAATATTTTTCTTGTTGATATTTCCAAGGTGTTTTCCACTTGAACAAAATGAAATAAAGCGGTCGCTTTACATTCAACAATGATGGAAATTTGAAAAACAAAAAATAGAAATAGACAACTTGAAACTATTTAATATAATTATGTCACAATACTTTTTCTAGCGCTTTATTTATATCTTTGTTCTGACGTCTTTTTTCTATTATTTTCATTTTCTGTTTTATGTTCAATTTCTCTTTGTGTTTGTTAATTTGTTTATTCTCTAATTTCATGTTTTTTCCGCTGTGTACTTAATGTTACTTATTTATCCTACTGTAATTTCTGCCCTTCATTAATCCTTTTCTAACTTTACACACACTTCCCACTCTTCATTCCTGTTGTCTTTACCAATTCCATGCTAGGTTGGCTGAAAGAGATCGCTGCCTAGCGATAAGACCGCCTCATACTACAGATCTACTTTGTATGTTATTGTTATTTTTGTATGTGTTTATAGTGTTTATAAAGAGTATTCTATTCTATTCTATTTTCTTCATCGACAATGGCTTCATTAAACAATTCGATAGGATGAAGTTAGGTGGTAAACAAAGTCTATATTTACTACTTTTTTACATTATTCTTTTATAATTAAGAAGTAGAAAACGAGCATGTAGTCCACCTGATGGCAAGTGGCCACTGCCGCCCATGGACGTGTGTAAGCAACTACGTATAGAACTGTCTATCTGAAGTTAATTACAGTGGTTCATGGTGACTCAAGTAATCGCCTCTATGAGTGGGCTGGCAAATATAATAAAATATTGTAAATACCTGTTGTATTTTTTTTTTATGAAACAGTAACAAACTGTTATTATAAACCATATATTCATTAAAGTTTATTGAGATTTTAACTAATCGGCTTTGGTATTTGATACTAATTTCCAATTGCCCTCTGGCCTTATTTATGACTACAAATGTGTTTTAGGCATATTGAAAAAGTTCTACGAAACAGCTGATAGAAAAACTTTTGGACCCTTTTCAATTTGTCCGTTCGTATCAAAATGATTAAAATCGAATATATTTAAATATTTTTAATACGAATGAAAACATATAAATTAAATTGACTTAAATTAATTTGACGTCCCGCGTGGCGCAGCGGGTACCATACCGGTCTGCAAGCAATGGGTCCCGGGTTCGATTCCTGGCCAGACAGGTAGCTAAATGATGAGTTTAGATTCATGTTCTGGGTCTGGGTGTTTGTGTATTCGTCTTGTGTGTGTCCATGGCACCCACGACACAGGTGAAAATCCTACTGTAGGGCTATGAGCGTAGAAAGCATGTTTTTTTAACTACGTCTGCCACCAACTCGGTCCCCTGTATAAATGCTTCCAAGTCAAAATTCTCTTATAAAGTAATCCACATAAAAAAAAGTTTTTAATGATAATTCAACAGGCTTAGGTTCTGTTTACCTAAAAGCAAGTTTAGTGCCTTCCGACCCAAATTTCGCAGTACTTTACTACATATTACGAGATTTGCGACTTCAGCCGTAACTTCGGACGTACATAATTAACGTAAGCAGTTAGGTACGCAAAGTTAAGTTACACTTAATAACCGCTAATAATTGACCTTAAAATTTATCAGTAGCTTTATTTTGATTCTGTTTAATACTTTTAGTCATACTATCATCATACTAATATTATAAAAGCGAAAGTACTGTAAGTTTTTTTTGTGTAAAAATATCTTGTTCCCACGGGACAATCGATACATCGATTTTTATGACGCGGGAGAAGCTGCGGGGTTCAGCTAGTAGGTACTCTATAAATATGGGCATTATCTTTGCGTTACCGTGCCCTTTAATTCATAACACGACTGATGTACACCACTGTAAGAAATAAGCATTGTGGTGGCATTACCTCAATTAAACTACCAGGTATTGATTAAGGGAAATAAACAAACTATACCAGCGACAACAACTGAGATCTGTGTTTGGTTGTTGATCACAGGCGACGATATGAAATGAAATGTCTTTATTTTTTTGGATAGGCCTACGGAGGCACTTACAAATCGTCAGTTACATATAATTATATTTTTTTACACTACCACTGGATTGGAACAGACAATGGTTAGTAAGGTTCACCGACGAGAAGCACCGGCATTTACTTGATGACTGATGGGGTCAATCGTCGATATTCTGTGACCCAAGGACCAAGAAACATTTGCACCATGCGCCATTCGCTTAGCGCTGCATGAACCAACATTTTGCTTTAAAAACAATGTATGTCTTCAATGTTATAAGGCCACAAAATTTTATTGGAAATTATAGCTTTAATCGACGCTGATGCTTCCTAGGCGATGCCAATGTTTCGTTTTTTTTTTTATTGACTGAATTAGCAAACGAGCATGCAGTCCACCTGATGGTAAGTGGCCACTGCCGCCCATGAGCATCTGTAATCAAATTTATAGAGAACATGTTCCATCTGAAGTCAATCACTAATGCGTTGCTACTCCCGAGGACTATGATGGTCTCCTCATGTGAAAGTATGCCGACAACCACACCCTTCTATCGAAACGCAAGAAATGCTTCATGGTAGAAATAGGTGTGGCGGTGGTACTTTCCCGGTCAAACTTTCTTTGATAGGCAGTTGCTGACACCTCAGTCGATCTTTCTTTGATAGGCAGTTGCCGCGACAATTGACGACTATAGGCGACTTGTGCATTAGATCCTTGGAAGTCTACCCTACCTACCCTACCCTAATAGCATTTCAATATACAAAATCGTGCGGTAAACGTAGTATATCTGTAAAAGTTACGATTGACTTTGGCTTTTTATTTTCAAGACGTTTTTCGTATTGAATCTTTACGATTCGTTTCTTCGGCGATTAAAACTTTTCGAATAACTTCGATGGAAGACATTTAAATTGCTTTTTCTAAGTAATTATTTTGGTTTCCAACATCTTTCTTTGATTTGCATGATGTTGTTTTATAGATTTTTTGAGTCGCAAAATCTAATTTGTATGTAAAAAGCAGGATTCGAACGATGGAAATTAATATCGTTTGTATGTTTTCACTTTTATATTACTTATTGATTTCAGCTTCCCGACGATCGACGATCCTTTGATTACTGTAGAACATAGATATTTTGGTAAATATTTTTTGAGAATTATTTGTCTATTAGGCTTTACTGAACTGTTCTATACGTTTTGAACGCGGTACTATTGTATAAAAATCGTATCAAGAAATTAGATCATTGGACCGAAAGTTACACTCTTTTTGACTTAAAGGGCATTTCATCAACTCATTATTGTCCCATTTGTGGTCCATTAAAGGTGGTAGAACCAGTGTAGTTCTACCGGGGAAGTACCACCGCCACACCTATTTCTAGCGTAAAGCATTTCTTGCGTCGATAGAAGGGTGTGGTTGCCGGCACACTTTCACATGTGGCGACCATCATAGTCCTCGGAAGTAGCAACGCATCTGTGATTGATATCAGATGGAACCCATGTTCTGTATGAAGTTGATTACAGATGTCCATGGGCGGCAGTGACCACTTACCACCAGGTGGACTGCATGCACGTTTGCTACCTCAGTGAAATAAAAAAAAAAAAAAACAAAGTGGGCACGGGACATTTATTCTCTCAAAATGTGAGAGCTGTTTTAGATGCCAATGTCCACCGCGCAGCCAAAATACAATTTAGTAGACTTTGAGGATTATAAGGTCTGCTCATGATATTTTCCTTCGCAGTAAAGCAGTCATAGTTAATTTCTAACTAAAAGACATTTCATAATTAAAGTACACTGAGGTCCAAACATAGCTGAGTACACAAAATAATTGCCATATTCAATTATCGACCGGCAACCGATTGGCTACACCGAGCTATCCTATCAACATTGACGTTAGTTACCGAAACGTTTATCGGTAATTTAATATATTAAAGCTTTCATTTTCAATAACACAATTACACTCCCGTAGAATGAAGGTACAAACGCAGAACCAAATATTATAATTTTCCGTGTTGAGAGGTACCTACATTCCTAACAGATCGAAAAAAAACTACAATATTTTAAAATTTAATATATAGTTACTCTGTTAACTCAGCATACCAAAATGAATCATGAAGTCCGACTTGAAACGTCGTCATTTTTTTAAATTTCTTGGTTTTTATTATTGTAGCTTCCACAGACCCCTGACTGTAACGAAAAGAACAAACATCAGACAAAGAAAATCAATTTTACGCAAATTTAGTAATTTAATTTTCATATCGACAATTCTTCAGTGCCTGAAGTCGAAATTATTTGAGCAATGTGTGTAGTCAGTGATGACGTACGGCGCCGAGACGTGATCTTTCACTGTAGGCCTCATTCGGAGGTCTGTTTCAGAGTCGCTCAGTGTGCGATGAAGAGGGTTATGCTTGGAATTTCACTACGAGGCATGATTCGCAGCGATGAAAGGCAAAAGGTGTTGACCCCCCCCCCCCCTCCCCCCATCAATTGGATCGATGACCTCAAGACCGGTGTAAGGGGTTTTGTTGGCTTACAGCAAGGCGACATATCATGGATATTTAGTTCGCTCGACTGGTCTTCGCGCAATATACCATATCTTTTGTTTAAAATATGCCCTCTGCGATTTTTACCATACACCAAGTTTTCTTTAGAAAGATTTATGTCATGCTTTTTAATATAAAAAAACGTCTTGAGAAATTCTCATAAGACTGCTTTACAATAGGCTCTGTTCAACGCGCTAGAAAGAAATAACGTCTACGAATCAATTTGCGGCAGTAATATGAATTAGAAGTACTTACCCACAGTACTCGCATTCAAGCAGATTTTAAATGTCACATAACGAGTGGATAATACCTCCATTACACCGGATGTTCATCTCCACGTAAACAGCCCCAACAACTACGTGACTGTACTTCACCCCATTGTCTCTTCACGTTTGTGTCGTGCGCCTCATTTGTGTGGATGAAAGCTGGCAGATGCAGCGAATGTTCGTGTTTCATGTTCGTATTTTTAGAAAGGTTCAATTAAAACTCAATAGTTATTGGAAGATAACTCGATGATATAATTTGCGCTTTTTTATCGAACATTTTGTATCCAAATTCTCATTGTTTGTCCCATTGATGTAATAAAGGAGCGTAGGTCACCTGATTGTAAAACCAGGTGGTAGAACCAGTTTGATTCGAATTAAAGATTCAGTGCCACTCTCGAGGCTTAAGAAGGTCGCCTCATATAAAAGTGTGCCGGCAACCACACCCTTCCATCGAAAGAACTGCTTCATGCTAGAATAAGTGTGGCATAATTTAAAAATTAAGGAAAAAGTAATTTATATATCTACATAAAAGAAAATACTATATTGTTCTTATATTTACTAAATTTAAACATATCAAATTGTCGACATTGTAGGATTCAATTATAACTAAACTCTACGTTTCAAAGTTCAGCCACCATCACCTAATGAAAAGGTATAAAGGTATAAAACATCACATCACTACACAAAATCAATGAGTATGCTTTCAATTCTTAACGCGCGTCGTTACAGCAATAAACGCCTGATATCAACATTAAAGCGGCCCCACACTCAGGTAACTGAACTAAAGTACAGATTTTATGCGTCCCGCAGGCGGCGGCGAGAGAGGGAATATAACTATTATCGGGAATATATGACCTGCAGTCAGCTGAGCATTACGTAGCGTATCGACCATCACTCACTTTTATGATTGTTTTGAAGAACCAAAAAACAGGTATGAGCGTTATATTACATTGCTTAAAAGATAAACTAGTATGTTATGGACGTCTGTTATTTTAGGTGGGCTCCTAATTTCTTAGATTCATCAAAGAATTTTATATCATCATCTGACATACATACAAATGTATATTTATAGTAATTGATTTGTGTATTTTATGTGGATTTGCCTTACAAATACGCTTTCCGATCCCACTGCTGAAAGAGTTAAAAAAAATCAATTTTCTTGACAGTATATTTGAAAGTCCTATATACTTATATAATCTGTTGCTATTTGCTGTGTACAAAAACTTAAAAATAAATGAAAATAAATACAATGCAGGTACAATACATTCTCAGCTAGTGGTTGGCATATGTAAAGTATTTCAATTAAAAATTATCTCAAAAAGAAGTGCTTCTGATTGACTTGAATTCAAAACTCATCCTCGGCAATTATATATGTACTGATACATATATAATCTAAGACACTGTTATTATCTGAATTGAGATAACTCTTGTCAAAGTACACTATAGTGTTACAGACTTACAAAGTAGAAAACATGTAGAAGACTGTAGCGCTAAAGTTCTTAAGAAGTAAAGACTAAATACATAGTTGCTTAAATTGCTAGATAGGTAGGTAGACCTCCATATGGTACGATATTACAAGTCTTTTATCCGATTGAAGTAGCAACTGATGGTAAGGAGTTTCTGTCGATACCTGTGAGAAATTTTGTATAGAACAGAGGTTTTATCTGAAGTCAATCACAAATACGAAGCTATTCTTGAGGATTAGGATGGTCGAGTCATATTAAAATGAACTAGCAGCCACACGCCTCAACTGAAAAGCAACAAGTGCTTCACGCTAGGAATAGATGTGGCGGTGGTGCTCCATCGATCACACCAAATTGGCTATCGCCTGATAAATAGGAAAAAACAATACCTATAACAACAGCCAAATAAAAAAAGAACTAATCATTTTTTTGTCACTTCAACATTCTGGACATCTGTAAGCAACTTCATATAGAACATAGGTTCTATCTGAAGTTAATCACAGATGCGTTGCTACTTCCGAGGACTGAGAGGATCGCCTCATATGAAAGTATGCTGGCAACCACACCCTTCTATCGAAACGCAAGAGTTGCTTCACGCTAGGAATAGGTGTGGCGGTGGTACGTCCCCGGTCGAACTACGCTGGTTCTACCACCTGGTGGTTTTGTGGTGCTACTCAGGCACCACCTCCTCATCTTTTCTGCCTACTAACCTAAGCGCTGCTGCAGACGTTACAGCTACAACTCTTGATTTTATCTAGGCTTAATTACAGAAGTCCATGGGCGGCAGTGACCGCTTACGATCAAATGGACTGCAATCTATTTTCGAGGAATTTATCAGCAGAATCTCTGGTCGAGACAAATATTTACGTCATAAGTGGCCTATATTGCCTATATTGATAGATCCTCTATTTATATGTGAACATTTATCATGTCTAAAATACTTTACTCATACATTTGTATAGATGTAGGTAATCTATTACCATTATTTATATTTTTCAAGGTGGTAGAACCAGTGTAGTTCGACCGGGAAAGTACCCTCGCCACACCTGTTTCTAGCGTGAAACATTTCTTGCGTTTCGATGGAAGGATGTGGTTGCCGGCACACTTTTATATGAGGCGACCATCATAGTCCTCGGTAGTAGCAACACATCTGTGATTGACTTCAGATGAAACCCATGGTTATGTATTGATTACAGATGTCCATGGGCGGCAGTGACCACTTACCATCAGGTGGACTGCATGCTCGTTTGCTACTTCAGTCAGATAAAAAAAAATGTAGCGACTATCCCTTACGTGCCGTAGATATAGATAAATACCTTTACTTCCCGAAGGTTTAAATCCCTACGTGAGCATTGAAAATCCTCATTGAGCAGTGTTATTGACAAGTAAATACATAGTAGAGGTACCCGTAATCCTGGAAAGCCTTTTCCTTTGTTATTTTTGATTGACAGCCAGTTAGCAAAAGTGAACTTAGGTTAGATAAGGCCCTAGGCATATTATGATATTATGATATGAGGCACTTTGTAATAATATTGGTTTGAAATAATTATTAAGTTGTAGTGTTCTATATTGCAACATTATGAATATATTGTATTATGACAATGTTATTATTTATGCATTAATTCTCATCCGTTGAATTTTTATTTTAAACAAAACCTTAACTGAATATGTTTCTCCAAGATGTGTTTTATACGCATAGACAAGTACCTATACGTAATTCCCTGGTACGCGAAAACTTTTAAGAAACAGAAATTCATGCATCAGGAACATGTCTTTGTAGTTTCGGGACCAGAATAGGACCACCATATCTCCTGCCTGTTTTAAGAGGCGACTAAACGCGACTTGCGGACGGTAAGAGTGGAAGCTCGGACCGTCCAGCCAATCAACCCCTGGAAGGACGACGACATGTGTGTTGCATGCCGCCGTAAACACCATGAAACATGGTGACTACAAATGCTCACCGAGAAAGAGCCCGAAAAGGATCGTCTTTGTACCTTTTGTAGGTTTCCCCTTCGATAACAAGGAATACAAACCGTTGACTGCCCAATTGAGAAACCGAATTGCAACCACTAAGCTATTACAGCTTAAAATTTTTTTAGTAGTAACATACCTTAACATCACTTAACTTGATACACTTTTACTATATACGGGTAAAACACAAATAATAATTTCGTATGATTGTAATTAAGCAACGGACGATACAATTTCCGTGAAACAAGCACGCACGCATCAGTTGGTTATTCAATTACGCTGGACACTACTTACACGAAGGCTCGCCTATTATGTACAGAAATAAAACTATGTTATTATGTTCTTATAACTCAAATTAGGAGAGGCCTATGTCCTACAGTGTACTATAGATAGATATGAGAAGGTGGGATGGTATAAAAGGGCACTTTTTTCATAAAGATTCTATCAAAATATAAATTTAATCAAAATATTAAAACTAGTTAATAGATATAGATTAGATAATAATTAGATACTAAAGATAAATATAAATATAAAAATATAGATTAATAAATAATAGATACTAGTTAATAAAAGGGCATACTGCTCAAATGCAAGTTCAGGCAAACAAAGAAAAATATTTCAATAGTAAAGACTTTATACATGAAATAGTTAATTTCCAAAACAATAAAAGACCAAAACGAAACATGTAATCGTATTCAGCAGATCCTTTACAAATATACTCTTTCAGTGGTGTGAAAGGTCACAGGCTTTCTCACCGCGCGGTGATACGACCTGACAGTTCTTGTTTGTACGGGGAACAAATATTTGCTCCTTGACAGCTTTCGAAGTCCACCTTTGTTTTACTTTAATGTCTTTTTCAAGATTGTGAACTGGAAACTCTACTAGTCGTGTTGCTACCAAGGTGGGGCACCTCGGTGACCAATCCTAATTTATATATATGTCTACTATATATATCGTACTAGTACTTACCCGCGGCTTCGGCCGCACGGTCAAATGGAATTAACATTATCATTTGACAGTGTGATTCAAAACGTTCATATGAATTTCACTAACGCCCTCTATTAACAACGCCTGGAACTACTAAATATGTATTAACTAATAAAACATCAATATTTTCATGGGAATGAGAGAGCGCAGTAACAAGTAGCCTACGTCACTCCCCGCCCTCCTAACATATCCCATATAGAAACCATATCTCCCAGCATATAAACCATATCATATAATAGCTATGTGGCGACGTGAAAGAGGAACAAACAAACACACTTTCACATTTATAATACTATATATCATATAGTGCGACAATATATGTAAATACTTTAATACAATTTTATATAGGACTCTTTTTCTAAGAAGCGTGCTCAGCTGTGGAGAACAATATAATTATGCAGTGTTGTAGAATATTGACTATGACTAAAGAGTCTAAAATTACATGTGTAAATAATACTTATAGAGCTGCAGGATCAAAATGAAATCGGGTACTGCCAATTATTGGTCATTAGCGAGCAGAGGAAGGCGATACATAATTACAATTTAAATGCCTGGTGCTAATGTTACAATACATGTGGAATGCAAGCCTTAACTGTAATACATTCTCATGTATTGACTATGTTAATTATATTAAGTAACGAATGATTTAAATGCGAATATTTAATGATCAAATATACATGGAAATCGAACGATAATATGCATGGGAAAGATATGATAGGTATTTGTTATTCAACCACGCAGGAGCGCTTAGTGGATTTGCTTGAAATTTGATTACCTGATAGAATATCTGGATTTTCTATCAGATGATAGAAAATCAGTTAATTTAATTATTCAAGGTATTTATTTCTATTGCATTTTTAAGTAGGGTATTAGCCAAGCTCAATTCACATCTAATTTGGCCATTGAGTCATCCACTCAAGGTGGCGGATCAATTAATTGTTAGCCACCTCCATTATCAAATGGAATGTTTTACTAAGAAAAATACAAAATTTATCGACAATAATTTCAACGATATAAAATATTAGCTGAATACGTATTGGAGCTATAAAACAGTTTTCCCTTACAACAGACAGAGAAAATACACTTAGAATACAAAAGGTAAATTTAAATTACAAATGGACACTTAAAATTCATTTCATTGTGTAAATGTCATATAGATGACTTCTGCCTGAGAACGGTCATTAAAATTCTAACAAACCAACTAGTAGCAATATAATTACTTAACAAAAACAAACTTCACTGTTAACGTTCACCTCTAGACAATGAAGTTTCGGCTTGCTTCCACAATTACAGGTTTGATCTTGTAACCCTAATTTCTGAACAATTAAATTGCTGAGTTTCAAACTCATTTGAAGATTTAAAAGCTTTTTGTAAGAACGTCGGACATTTTGGAAGTTATAAACTTTCAACTCTCGACGAGGAAAGGTAGTTGGTTGATTACCAACTTCTTTAGGCTTTGTAACTTACCGAGATAACCTATCTAGTTGGGGAAAATAGGTTTTAATGCATCAAGCACTCGCTATTAGTAACAACAGTATAATCATGGACAACGAGGCGACCGTCCCTTATCGGTATCGTCACGAGCTGCATTTGGACCGTTGGTGAAGGCGTGGTTCTTTGATATTGTGTGGGACCGAATGCAGCTGTAATACGTTCGAGGGTGAAACACTGGGCCAGATCTGAAGCCGCGCCATCTATTGACCTATGTAAAAAAATGTTAAAATGTATCAACGTTTATCACCGCTGGAATTCTTCGAAATTATGGAGGACTTCGAATTAATCTTGAAATAGTCGCCTTATATGATCGTGATATAAGGCGACTATTTCTTCGAAGTAGGTAGTAACACATCTGTGACTTTAGAACCACCGTTTTATATGAAGTTAATAACAGGCGACCATTGGAATGGACTGCACGCTCGGTTGCTAGTGTAACAAGAAAATTATTCGTAGAGAAATCCGTAATGTATATCATAAGAGCCACATGGGACAATATCGGACTCTCTACCATCTAAAACAGCACGGATTTGCACTCTCCAACTGATGGGATAACGGACAAGTTTACGCATTCTGCCGCCACATATACATATTATTGCCTTCCCCAACCTTCTTGACCAATTATATGCAAATCTGATACATTGTATCAGTCTATACGACTTAGGTGGTCATACCGTTGCGAGTAGAATGGAAATACTATCCGCCTTCACGCGAAACTTTTATCCAGAAACTCTATTGACACATGTCCTGTGCGACGTTTGAAAATATCTACCGAGAGAAACTTTACTGTAATTCAATAAAAGTTCCTCTTGAACGGATACGTTCAAATACATCCGATAGTCCGTGGGAGACGTACACAGGTTTGTATTTTCATTATTTACAAGTAGTTCAACAGGAGCAGTGATAGCCTAATGGTTGAAACTTGCCCTCTCAATCGAAAGGTGTGAGGTTCAAATCCAGGCACCACTGATTTTCTGAAATTGTGTGCGTATTATTATTAATTAATTATCACTGCTTTTCGGCTACAGAAAGCATCGTGAGGAAACGTAAACATCCGAGATTTCTTTAAAAAAAAAGTTCTCGGAGGTGTGTGAAATTCACCAATTCGCACTTGGCCAACGCAGTGGACTATGGCCTATAAGTCCTATAACTCTCTCATTCCGAGAGAAGACCCGTGCCCAGCAATGGGACAATAATGGGTTGACGAGATAAGAGAGTTCAACAGGAAAGTGAACTTGATGTGATTTACATTTACATTTTCAGATTTTACTCTCTTATGTCCCATGTACGATGTAAGCTGGTAAACAATATTAAATATTTACATTTAACTTTAAATATAAGTGTTATATTATAATTTATGTAAAATGTGTGTTCAATTTAATAACATAAATGATTAATGAATGAAACGAAGTACCTATTTTGAAGACAGCATAATGAAATTTTATTTACGCTTCAAGCAATCCAGTTGATCTTTTCTATAAATTGATTAAAATACCACGTTCAGGATACAATAATTATTTCACGGAATATGTAAATAACTGTACATATATTCCTTAATAGATTATGATTCACAAAACTCAATGCGTATAATTCTAGATTTGGCTGAACTTTTCATGGTTTTTCTAATGTGTTTACTACGAAGCAAGACATTCCTAAGACTTGGATAACCTTGCCAAGTTTCACGTTATAAGTTATTTATACTGGTACCAATAGGTATATAACCGGAATCCATACTAATATTATAAATGTGAAAGTGTGTTTGTTTTCCTCTTTCACGTCGCCACATAGCTATTATATTATATGGTGTATATGTTGGGAGATAGTTAGGAGGACGGAGAGTGACGTAGGCTACTTTTTACCGCGCTCTTAAATCTCGATGTTTTGTTAGTTGATACATATTTAGTAATTCCAGACGTTGTTAACAGATGGCGTTAGTAAAATTCATTTGCAAGTTCTGAATCACGCCATCAAATGCTAATGTTGTAATAATGAATTCCCAATTGGTCAAAACCATGCGGGCGAAGCCGCGGGTAAGAGCTAGTAATATTATAAAGATTAAAGTTTCTGAGGGCAAGGAGCTGAGATAGTCTAATGATTAAAACTCGGCTTCTCAAATGAGGTTTCGAAGTTCAAATCCCAAGCACCACGGTTTTTTCAAAATAAAAATGATATGTACCTATATTAAAAAATATTTAACACTGCTTAACGGTATCCTTTACCGGTATTTCGTTAGAAAATAAGTAGGTAATATTTTCTTAAAAATGTTTTACGGTCGTTTGATGTCTACTAATTCACACTTGGCCAGCTCGATAGGCAATGGCCTACAACTCTCAGATTCTAAGAGAAGAGCAGTGCCCAACAGTGGACTTTGCTCCATAAAAACATTCTAAAACATCATAGTAAAATATATTCCAATCCTCTCACAATCTCCTGCTCAAATTATAAAGTAGTGCAAGCATAAAATACGTTATTAATCTTCTTCTTGATAACAAGACAAGAGTTTGAAACCTTGGAAAATGAAAAGTTAACTTACTTGATAACTGGACTTCAGCATCAGACAAAGTTTCATTATCTTGGTAAATTGCAATTTATTTTCCATTTAATATATACAAGTGAAGATTCTCTTTGATGCAACGAGTCATGTTTGTTGAGGTAAATAAAATTGTTATCTTTGTCTTGAGAATGCTTTACTTACTTGGAAGTAAAGTTACCTGTATTCTTAATGCTACGTGTACAGGTATCGTTGCTACAATGTAAGTATATATATCTACTTCGTACTTTTTATTATAATTATATAACTGAGGAAAAAATTTCTATATCTGACCATAGGATTACATATTTTTAATTTCCTTTATTTTCTTAATTCTCTGGTGCAACAACACATTTGCAGTCGTCTTTTGGTAAAAGGTACATTAAATGCAATTTTTATAAAGAAAAAACCATGTAACTACGCCTTCAAGTCGAAGAAGTGTTTCATAATCTTAGAAAATAAACCAATTATCGATTCAGAAAAAAATCGCACCGAACTTGACCCATAAAAAATTAAAAAGGTTCTTTCAACAAAAAGAACGGAATTTTTGTGCATACGTATCGGTTTTCCAAAAACAAAACCTAGTAAATAAACATAGTTTTCGCAATGTGACCCCGAATTTGCCGGACATAGGAATCGAAAATGTCAAAGCACAAATAATTAAAACTTACCAGCTATTTTGAAGTATCCACCAGCCACAACTGAAACAACCATAATTATTTATTTGAGTAATTTGCGGAATAGAAGCTTAAAGCTTCTTAAAACGTACTTTACATTACAAAGCATGTTATAATCTTAATGAACATTTGAATAATAACATCGCTGCGTAGTACCTTCCTAAACTAAATGAACATAAATTAATTATGTTAATTATAACATTATTTTGGATTAAAACATTATTCAAAATACATTACCAAACAACTATTTGTTTACTGAACCTTTCACATTGTAATTTGTGTTCATATTTTTTTCAATTTTCACATAAGGCGATCATCATTATATCAGTTAATTTTATTGAAGACTTTTTCTTTGAGAGAGAAACCTTCAAAAGGTACGTGGAAGTGACGCATGGTTATGTGGTTTTTTCAAACCCCCCGTGCCCGGTGCACAACGGGCCATCCTCGGCGCTACAAAGAGGATTCCGGGATGTCGAAAGGAACGCAACCGGAACGGATGGGCGGCTGGGCTCGCCGCTCCATCTAGTCTTTATGACGGTATGTGACTACACATATCGCCTTCGTCTCTTTAGACAGACAGGGAATACGATAGCCCTATTCGGATCCCGAACTACAGAGACGTTTATAGAAGACTCCCTGAGTCTTCGGAAATAGCAACGCATTTGTGATTGACTTCAGATAAAACCCTATTTCTGCATGGAGATGTTTACTGTTCCACGACGGCACTCACCACTACCATAAAGCTGCATGTTCTTTAATATTTCAATCTTATAAAAGAAATTCAGTGGCACTGCTTCTCAAAATATGAAAATCAGGAAGGGTATTTGTTTACCTACCAATAAGGATAAATTTTCTATTTCACATGATTGTCTCTCTACATTAAAAAAGCTGCAACTTTGTTCTTGAGTTTTTGGAGGACATTGTAACAGAATTGCAAATAGAGATGAAAAATAACTTTACAACAACAACTTCCTTGAAAACCAAATAAAAATAATAAAGTGTTGTCAAAAATAGTTAAAAATAGGTATCATAGTATTATCACTGCTTTTCGGTGACGGAAAACATCGTGAGGAAACCTACACACTCGAGATTAAAAAACAAATGTTCTCGGAGGTGCGTGAAGTCCACCAATTCGCACTTGGCCAGCGCGGTGGACTATGGCCTATAACTCTCTCACTCCGAGAGAAGACCCGTGCCCAGCAGTGGGACAATAATTAGTTGACGACGACGTGGGAAATCGTAGTTTTATAGAGTCATCGTGTACTTATTACGGTCTAACTACTGGGAACGGATCTCCCCACAGCATGGGAGTTATTTAGGACAAAGCTCCCCATCTTTGCCAAGTGCGGATTGATAGACTTTATAAATCCTTTGAATCATTTTATAAAGCTCTTATACGTTTACACGTCTAAGTTCTCACGAAGTTTTTCCGTTATATTAAGTGTCATTAATGTTTAATACGGGCGTAACTTTTAGAATAGGGATAAATTATAGTGATTTGAACCTCGGTTGTCCGGATTTAGGAGTCAAGTTTTAACGACTATGCTAGCATATTGTTTTGTAATAGTATAGCTAAGCAATATATCTGTATGATATGTAGGATTAGGGTTTAAATGTGCAATAGTTTAGGTATTACAACAGATCTATATTTGAAAAAAGTAATGCTCTTAAACATAGAACCAGTGTAGATCGCCCGAGGAAGTACCACCACCACACCTATTCCTAACGTGAAGCAGTTCTTGCATTTCGATGGAAGGGTAGGACGGCACACTTTTATATGAGGCACTTAGTCCTCGGAAGTAGCAACGCATCTGTGATTGACTTTAGATAGAACTTCATGTTCTGTATGAAGTTGCTTACAGATGTCGCTTGCTACTTCAATCTTATAAAAAAAACATCACAAATACGCCATTTACCTATATATAGATTGTACTCTTCTACTAAATCACCTATTTGTGCGTTTTAGCAGTATAGAACGTAAACATTTTCATTCAAGTGAAACTGAAAGGAACGATATTTTAAGATTTACCGGGGACTGAAGAAATTGTCGGTTCAGTGAATATTAATCGGCGCATCGTGATCCACATAATGAACGCGCGACACAGACTTATGTCCAACTATTTATATTCCCAACATAATGAAACTGTCGGCAACTTGAAACTTCGAAAGCGGTGTTACAGGTATGCTATGTACTCTTGTACAACTATCGAAACCTTTGATTATCACTACATAGTATAAAACAATATCGCTCCCGCTGTCTGTCCCTATGTATGCTTAGATCTTTCAAACTACGGTACGGATTTTAATGCTGTTTAAGTTAAAGGCAGATAAAGGAAGGTTCTTATGTACAATCGTACATGCATAATATGGTAGAGGAACACTGATAATTTTAGATTTTTGACTTTAAGGAGGAACTGGGTTCACCGGGTCGGCTAGTCTATTAAATAAACAAGTTGTTCCAGAACTCATTGATACATCGAAGTTTCTAGATAATCTTCTTTATGACAAAACCACGACTATAAAGATAGTAGAACTCTTTGCGGTTAGATTGGTCAAGTACCTATGTCATACCCATTTAAGCCTAATAACAAATGTTATGTTGTTCTATTCTTGTCTGAAAGATGTGGTACTGGAGACATACATGTCTGAGGCATTCAAGCATTCAAACACATCAGTAGCAACGCATGTGGCTAACCTCAGGTAAGACTCTGATTTTATCGGGCGTTGACCACAGATGTAGATAGGCGGCAGTGACTATTTATTGTCAGGTGATGGAGATGCTGATGACGCTGCATGCTCGTTTGCTACTTCCAAATTTTAAAAAACGAAACGTTCTAAATACTGGTTGTATTTTGTTTTGTTATCTTCTTTATAAAAATGAATATATGTCTGTATGTACTCTATAGAATTGTAAACTATTCATTTGATCATGTGATGATCTTTAGCAAAGTTATTTTTAATTAGCTCGTGAAGGTTTCTGGTATATTTTTTTTGTGATGGCGTAGCAACCCGCGCAGGGTACAGCTCGTTGTGTAATAAAAGTTTATGATTCAAGTACATAACAGATACATTTTGTCATAAAGCAAAGATGTAAAAAAGTTAGCAATAGTCACCGATTCAAAATAAACATTACAGATTTTTTTGTCTGGTAACTAGAATCAAATGAAGAGGTCTCCACGTATCATCACTACATAATATAAAACGAAGTCGCGTCCTGCTGTCTGTACCTACGTTAGATCTTTAGAGCTACGCTACGGATATTGATGCAGTTTTTTTTAATAGATAAAGTGGTTCAACAGAAAGGTTTATATGTATAAAAAATTAGATTATTATTTTACGAAACGAAGATCAGCTATTACATGTATAAGGTAATACAAACTAATCAATTAAGATTCCAAGTTTACATCGTGGTCAATGCCAAACCTCTTAAACAAATCAACATCGACTAACCAATTTTTGCGCTTGATTTCACAAACATCTCATTTATTCACTCAACGCAACATAAATTCCGTCGCTTGGTTTATGGAATCCGATTGCAAGAGAACAGGGCTGCCGATCACTTAACCACAGTTAAGCTTGAATAGGGCTGACAATGCATCATTAGCCATTTAGACAATCTTGAGTTCCTCGGAATTATACCCTTTATAACTTGCTTAGTCTCTTGAATTCCGAGGAACAAACAAAACCGGCCAAGTGCGAGTTAGAATTACTCACGGAGGGTTCCCAACCATTATCTTTAAAAACTGTAAAAAAACATGTTTCTTGTTCAGAAGTCCCCCCTGAATATTACATTTTATTCGGTTTTCAGTATTTGTTGTTTTAGTGGCAACAGAAATACACCATCAGCCACAATTTCAACTGTTTAGATATAATGCTTTATAAGACACGGTGACAGACAGACGAACAGACGGATAGCGAAGTCTCAGTAATAAAGTCCCGTTTTTACCCTTTGGATGCGGAACCCCAAATATTAAGTTCCAAACAACTTTTATCAGGTCATTACAATAAAAATAATTAGATAACTTTTATGTTACTATTTTGACACTGTATTAAAAAGATTTAAATTAAATAATTTATGAGAAAGTATAATTAATTTTTAGATACAATTAACAAGAATAGTAATGGTGATTGTAGTTATTATTTTACTGTCATTATGCGAGAATCGCCTTCCCGTAGGTCCCGAAGATATACGCCCTGTAGTTCCGGGACCAGAATAGGGCTACGGCATCCCCTGCCTGTCGTAAGAGGCGACTAAAAGGGGCTTCCGGGGTTGCAGACGGCTAGAGTGGGAGCACGAACCGTTCGGTCAGGCAATCCCGGGAAGGACGGCGGTATGTGTGATCGCATACCGTCGTAAAGACTAGACGGAGCGGTGGGCTCAGCCGCCCATCTGGGAGGAGCCCGATGGGGCAACGCGCTCGGAGTCCTCGGCGCTCCTTTTCAGCGCCGAGGCCGGCCACCGGGGGGGTTTTAGTGCGGTAAAAATCCCCCATAACCCTGCGTCGCTCCCACGGCGTTGGGTACCTTTTGAAGGTTTCCCCCTCGAAAACAAAAAAAAAAGGTCCCGGAGATATAGAAGACGGCCAAAAGCTTCGGGTGGTTATAGGCAGTACGGGTAAAGGATTATAGATTCTACTTACGATTAGCCACGTAAGATCCGTCCGCGGCTCCTCTTTCTACCAGGACTCTGGCAAGGCTCCACGCGGTCCACACAACAGCGATGAAATTGAAGGGTTCAGTTTAGTATACACACTTTTTGTACACAAATAGTTTGCACTATTACAATTAACACGAATAAATAAGGGTAATAAATTCCACACATACGATTTTTGTTCGAGCCCGTTAGCAGCGGTTGTATATACAAATATAACGCTCGCACCGTCATACTGCTCACGGAGCGCGACGATGTATAACTACCCTCCGCAAGAAAGTTACCCTCAGCAAGTTTAAAATCATTCTATTGATTTAAGAGCAAGTTTAGTTTTAAACTACTGTTACGAAACAGTCGTTAATGTTCTTTAAAAAGTTCTCAAAAGTTTGTGAAGTCTATCTAGCACTTTGCCATCGCAGTAGTTCATAACCTAAACTCCGCTCATTCTGAGAGAAATCCGATGCCCGGCTGTTATACAATTATAAAAAAACACATCGCAACTAAGCACCACAAATATTCATAAGATGGATATCTATATAAAGCAAATACATTCCACACTTCGCTATATTCGTATTTCGGTCATATCACTATATGTATGCTGCTAAACCGCAATCTATACATTCTCTAGTTCTATATACAACGCTGTGGTTATAACAAGCTAACTTGTAGGTACACGGTATATTTATAGGCGCTGAATTCGTGGCAGCCTACGTACAATGCTTCAGTTACATATTCATTGACATATTTTAAGCTATTGCATAGCTTTTATCGCGGGCTTTGAGGGCGGCGACTGAATCAAGAAATTCCGTAACGAAAATCCCTAACACCCCCCACTCCGCCTACCATATAGCGCGGCCGAGCGTTTGCTTAACGTGTATGTATATGGTACGACAGTACGAATCTCGCACGGATCGAAACGAACTGCTCCAACATCGGACGAATATGTAAGCAGCTGTTTGTGAAAAAGTTTCTAATATCAAAGAAAAGAACTTAAATTAATATCAAAAAAAATACTACATAAATAAATAAATAATTGTAATTGCATTAGTCGATTAAAAATGCTATGCAATAGCTTTACCGCGGCAGTCCCCGAGTTCCGTATGTTTTTTTATCTCTTGTGTTATTCACGTGGTACGTAAAATGTGGTGGATCCAGTACGACCAGCGAGTTGCCATTGCTGCAATCGTTAACTCATTATTTTACCACTGCTGGTCTTTTCTCAGAATGAGAGAATTTTAGGCCACCACGTGGCTAATCGCAAAACAGGTAGGTTTCGCACACCTTTAAGTTCTTTTTTAAAGAATTTTCAGCTATTTGGGTTTTCTTTTGATAGTATCCTTAGTCTCAAAAGAGTGATAATCAATACCTAATGCGCACTTTATTTTAGAAAAAATGTGCCAATCGCAAAACTGGTAAACTTCGCACACCTTTAAGTTCTTTTTAGAGAATTTTCAGCTATTTGGGTTTTCTCTTGATGGTTTCCTTAATCTCAAAAGTGTGATAATCAATACCTAATACGCACTACATATATTTTATAAAAAATGCGGAGCGTGCCTGAAATTCGAAACTCTGACACTCGGTTGCAAGGCCGCGGTTCGATTATTACTACCGCTATACCTATATCTAATGTGAACCTGTGAAGTGCTTGCATTTCGTATATTTGTTATATGTAGCCTTCAATACAAGACGATCATCTTAGTCCTTAGAAGAATTAACGCATCTTTAATCGATTTTAGGTAGAACGTCCCTCATATGTAAATTAGACCACTTTGCATTAGGCGAACGGCATTATCTTTTACTACTTTAATTTTATAAAAAATATTTAAATCCTTTTTTCATTATACATTTGATGGATTCCTTATGGAGAATAAAGCATTAAGCTTTAAAAGTGATGTGTATCAAATAACGGGTAGATTATCCATAATGCCCCATTGTCCTCTCTCCTTTCCACTCGAACAAGCCGAGCAACCATTGTTTTGTGAGTTGCACTTCACCCCATTGTGTCTCTCGGGTGAGTGTCATGACATGTCATGATCACCTTTTATACCGGTTAAATTAATCACCAAATGCTTTTATTTATTTTATTCAAAAGACAGGAATTTTTGCTACGTGCCTTTCAAATGACTCGTTTAAAATAGTATAAAATGGTATATTAATAGAATTCAATGCAAATTAAATTCTCCTGGTGGTAAGTATCCTTTTTTTTTCCATGGACAACTGATATCGATCACACACACACACACACACTTTCTACACTCATAGTCCCACAGTAGGATTTTCTCCTGTGTCGTGGGTACCTTTCACACACACAAGACGCATGCACAAACACCCAGACCCAGAACAGAAATCTAAACTCATCATCCAGACCTGTCTGGCCGGAAATCGAACCCGGGACCCATTGCGCGTCAGACCGGTATGGTAACCGCTGCACCACGCGGGTCGTCATACACTAAGTCTGAATTTCTCATTCATATACCTTGCCCTTATCTCTCTACCGTGTTAATCCTTACGAACTAGTCCATAACGCTTAACGCGACAATGTCTCTGATATTTAAAATAAGTAATATATTTAAATGTATAAAAACCCTATCATTTGAAGTAAAAAAGCTAAACTGAAAGTCAACTGCCCAGCAATTAAACAATGTCTTACTTTTAAAGACGGAAAATAAGAGCTTTCTGCAAAATGGGTATCCGGTTTTTCTGCAAAGATATGCATACTCTTTATAATCTGTCCACTAAATGGTTTGCAATTTAAAATATTTGTTTCTGTTTTTGCCTTTTTACATTAAAGACCCGCTGACATAATTTTATTTTAATTGTAGTCCTTTTTACTATATTTATAAATCTTCGTATTCTGTTACTATTCGGTTGCTTTGTTTTATAAGATTTAAGTAGCAAACAAACATGCCATCCTGGTGTAAGTGGTCATTGCAATCGATGGATATCAGTAAGCAACTTCATATAGAACAGGTTTTATCTAAAGTCAATCACAGATGTGTATGATACTGCCGAGTACTAAGATGATCGTCTTGTATAACAGTGAGCTGAGCGGACCCCGAGATCTCCAATGGAACGCACCGGTGTCCCCTAGCGCGGCGCCCCTCACGAGCTCATCTCTTGGGGAACGTGTACCAACCCCCTTCACCATCCGGTGCTTACGGCGAGATGCAAGCACACATACCACAGTCTCACTCTAGCCGTCCGCAACCCCAGAGGCCCCTTTTAGTCGCCTCTTACGACAGGCAGGGGATACCTTAGCCGTATTCTACACACCGACTACAGGGTGAGAGCTGGCAATCCCCTACAACCAAAATTCAAGGATGACGATAGAAATAGGTATGGTGATAGTATCTCCACCAATTCGCACTTGGCAAGCGCGGTGGACTATGGCCTAAGCTCTCTCATTCCGAGAGAAGATCCGTGCCCAGCAGTGGGACAGTAATGGGTTGACGACGACGACGATAGTATCTCGCTGTTCGAAGCAAGTTTTTTATGAATTAATTATCTCTGCTTTTCGGTAAAGGAAACATCGAAAAGAAACCTACACACCCGAGTTCTTAAAAAAAACGTACGGCACTCGGGGACTGTCGCGGTAAAGCTATTGCATAGCATTTTTATCAACTTATGCAATTATAATTTTTTATTTATTATTGCAGTATTTTGTTCTTTAATATTTATACAAGTTTTTTTTCTTTCACACTAAATACTTTCTCACAAATAGCTGCTTACATATTCGTCTGATTTCCGAGATTTCGTCTCGATTCGTGCGAGCTTCGTACTGTCATACCATATACATACGTTAAGTGAATGCTCGGCCGCGCTACGTGGTAAGTGGAGTGGGGGGAGTTAAGTTTTTTTCGTTACGAAATTTCTTGATTTGGTCGCGATAAAAGCTATACAATAGCATATAAGGTTCTCGGAGGGGTGTAAAGTCCACCAAATCGCACTTGGCCAGCGCGGTGGACTATGGCCTATAACTCTCTCATTCTAAGGGAAGACCCGTGCCCAGCAGTGGCACAATAATAAGTTGTACCTAATGCGGTTATTGAGTATAAGATGACTTTACGTACCTAACTGCAATATGTTAATTATCTCCAAAGTTATGACTGAAGTTGTAGAACTCGTAATATGTAGTAAAGTCCTGCGCAATTTGGGTCGGAAGGCACCAAACTTACTTTTAGGTAAACAGACTCTAAGCTCGTTAAAATATCATTAAAAAACTTTGTTTTATGTCGATTACTTTATAAGAGAATTTTGACTTGGAAGCATTTATACGGAGGACCCGTGCCCAACTGTGGGACAATAATGGGTTGACGTATGTGTTCGAACCATATTCGTTCTATCATCTTGTAACGTAAATCTATATAACGTTTTTACACTGAAAAGTCCACGGCCGCATAGCTCGTATAATAAAAGTACCATTAATATTTCAATTAACCACAATTAAGAGTCCGAGAAAATAATTTATTTGAAGCATTTATAAGAAAATGCGGACTTTTCCAGCTCCTCTAATTTCGAAGTTTTATTCTCTAGGGGTTTAAGAATGACGATACTTTATTATGTATTTTACAGAAAATTGTTCTTTTAAATATGAATACGTGATAATCTTGTATAAGAATAACTATCAGAATAGTTTAAGACTTTAAAAAATAGAAAATGAATAAAATTTTTGTATACCTACCTTTTTTGTGACGGGGAGGAAACCTTCAAAAGATACACCGAAGCCTTGGGAGAGACTCCGGGTTATGTGGGATTTTTACCCACTAAAACCACCTGGTGGCCTTCCTCTGCGCTTGTAAGGGACCCCGGAATCTTCAATGGAACGCACCAGTGTACTCTAGCGCGGCGCCCCTCACAATCCCATCTCTTGGGGGACGTGTACCGTCCCCCTTCACCATCCGATGCTTACGGCGAGATGCAGCCACACATACCGCCGACCTTGTCGGGGTTACTTGTTGGTAGGTTTGAGCTCCCCACTCTACCCACCCGCAACCCCGGACGCCCCTTTTAGTCGCCTCTTACAGGCAGGGGATACCGTAGCCGTATTCAATACCCTGACTACAGGGTGTTGTATACCTACCTATTGCACTAGTTTCCTGTTTTAATTTAAAACGGGTACTAACGATATGCGATTTTCAAATTTCTTTTCCCGATATTTCGACCCAATTACATGGATGCTGTTCACGACAAAACTGCAATGGCGGGAACAAACCGTTGGCTAAAACTATTAGTAGATTAACGTCTCTACCAGTTATCTAGTTCGCTTCACTTTTGGAAGTTCAAAATCTAGACACAAAACACGAACTGTACCCGTATATACCCAACCGAGTACTCACAATAATCTGAATTCCATCGGATTCTACGATTGCACTAACTTACAACCATTTTATCTGCTAACGTTCTTAAGGTATTTTGATCTCTATTGTTTTTCTTATAAAATGCGGAAAATAATGACGCTCTAAGGAGGTCACTAGAGGTTAATGTGATTTGATCTGAATGATAGCCAAAAAGAAATTACAAAACAGCATGTCATGAGTTCCCTTTACATAGTAAAATGTTTAAAAATATTAGTTCCACGATATTATTAATCTAAAATATTACGCAATCTTTTCCCTTTTTTTACTAGGCGACATTTTAAATCACTCCCAGTTGAAAAAAGACACTCGTCTACCAGTGGGAAGTGTTAAATTATTTGCGAAAGGATTGTAATAAAACATATTTTCTCATCACTACACATTTATCTCATAATACATTATCATTACACTTTAATTTGACATCACATTATCACTACATATTTGTATTTAATATTCAGAACATATTGTTATACTTTTACGGCGTCCATTTTAATTCCCAATGATCACACTTTTGTTTTTAATCCACACGTCATTGACATCTATTCAGCCAGACACTTTACAAAATGAGGTTTATTGTAAAACAATTATTTAAATCCGAAAACCATGACAGGATAGTTATTAAACTATGCAAATATTCTACTTTAGTACAGCATTTACCTATAAACCTAATGTCCTGGATTATTTGTTTATGAATAACAATAAATAATATTTATAACAATAGTATTTTTACTGTACGTTATTCCAATACGTACCAAACATCAATATTACTTCAGTTTGTTAACTGTACAAACAAAACGTGGAATGGTTTATAAATAAACAAGATAGTTTATTAATACGAACATTTCACATTCGCTTTATTTTATTTACTCTACCGAAACAGTCATCCATCAGATAATTGCAAAAACAATGATCATATTTTTAGTGATGATTAATTAAATAAAAAAACACACGCTTTCTACACTCATAGCCCCACACTAGGATTTTTTCCTGTGTCGTGGGTACCATGGACACACACAAGACGAATACACAAACATCCAGACCCAGAACATGAATCTAAACTCATGATTCAAATACCTGTCTGGCCGGGAATCGAACCCGGGACCCATTGCGCGTCAGACCGTTTTGGTAACCGCTCCACCACGCGGGTCGTCAATTGTATTTGGTTTGATGTCAGCAACCACGCGGAGTCAATAAAGGTCACATGGATAATAAAATATCATGATAATATTGATGTCCAACGCATCAAATGTTTGATGAAGGTTTGAAGTAATCAACTTAACTTCCGTAACCTTCGTATTAAAGATAAATATTCCATTATATAAGGGCAATATTTTAAAAGAATTATTAGTTTTTAAAAGTAAGAGTCGATCATTCTGTCTACCTGATGGTCAGTAAACACTACCGCCAATGGATATCTGTAATCAATCCCCAATAAACTCAGAGTTTGAAAGGTGGTAGAACCAGTTGGTTTGCCCGGGGAAGTACCACCTCCACACCTGTTTCTAGCGTGAAGCAGTTTTTGCGTTTCGATTGAAGGGTGTGGTTGCCGGCACACTTTTATATGAGGCGACCATCTTAGTCTTCGGGAGCAGCGGCGCATCTGCGATTGACTTCAGATAGAGCCCCGTGTTCTGTATGAAGTTGCTTACAGATGTCAATGGGCGGCACTGACCACTTACAATCAAGTAGACTGCATGCTCGTTTGCTACTTCAATAAGATAAAAAAGCGAAGACAAAGGTTAAAATAAATAATACTTAAGACCTTAATTCTGCATAGAATTCAATCGTATTAT
Source organism: Spicauda simplicius (assembly GCA_949699795.1). Taxonomy (NCBI): domain Eukaryota; kingdom Metazoa; phylum Arthropoda; class Insecta; order Lepidoptera; family Hesperiidae; genus Spicauda; species Spicauda simplicius. The sequence continues at coordinate 14,686,735 of OX453063.1, forward strand.
TTATGACTGTTGTAGTAATAAATAATCTGTATTGGCGTATTTGAATTTTGTTTAAAAAGAAACGGCTAAAGGTACGTAGAAAGGTATCACACACGTAATAAATTCTAATTTGGATAAAAATTAACAAAAATACCGCGTTGCAGCAAAAAATATTAGATATACAATATTATTTGAAAGAAAACTGATATTGAAGCAAATTTGATTGAATATCTACTCGACAGTCTGAGGCTACGTGGTATAGAAAATGAAGGAATCTCAATATCATATTTACAATCCATTTACTTGAAAAATGTTTGAGATGCAATCTTTAAAGTTCATAATTAAATCTTATTTCCTTAACGGATTTCTGATTATGGACTTGTTAAGATTTATTTATATTTCGAATTTAAGTGGTTCCAAACTTTGCACTGCATGCACAGTTAAAAAACAATGAATGAAATAAGCCTCATGTAAGTGCCCCGTTTCTTCCCATGACGTTTTTCTTTTTGTATTTTTTGTAGATAAATAAAATAGACTTAAGAAATAGCAAGTACTTCATGAAATTAAAATATAATTGTAATGTAACCTTTGGATTATGCAACTATTCTACTTTACTAAAACGCCATATCAAATATTCCTAGTTACTTGTACATAAAAAAAACAAGAATATAATAATTTTAATAGTAGCAAACAACGTCTAGGTCGGAATTTTATATTGCAGACAATTAAATTGTACCTAAATATTTGTCGAACAACAATGCTACGAAAATGTTAAATGATTTTAAATAAATCGTGCCCATTGTTTTACTTTTTATAAACGAGTACCCACATTACACTGGCGAAAGTTATATACTAATTTAACACGCAATATGTTTTCTAGACCTAAAAATGTGCCCCAACCAAAAATAATAAGTGTTCATTCTATTCAAATTTATAAGTTTTGTTTATAGAGATGAATGATGCATGGATCACACAAATTATAATCTAACTAGTGACACTATGATTGACTCGGAACGCCTCGAATTAGTATATTTATCTTACGATAATCCTCAAGAGAACACGCTAGTTTTAATCTGTTAATTGTTATACAGGGGCTTGATGTTACTGTTTTTATATTTTTCTCATTTTTCTCAGAACTCCTTCTTATTCGATATCCATATAATGGAGCCACCCATTAAAGTCATTAAAAATAATAGACCCGTAATCTTGGGACGTCCGCCGTATTAAATTTTTAGGACGCCACTAAACCAATCATACAAACCATTCCATCCACAATAAATGTATGAAGAGAACTATGTCCACTCTTTTAAAAACACTTAACTATCTTTTGAGAACACATAACTACACGCGTAACACGCGTTCAGTTCATCATATTCAGTATTCACATATAGTTCGCACAAGTTTAATTAATATTTTAAACAAAATCCCTATATCAAAATAAAATATTTTTCATTTCTTTTCATTATTATAAATAAATAAATACTAGACAGTGACTAATTCACTGCAAATCCTAAAAAAAGCAATTTTATATTCGATCTAACCTCTTAACCTAACATTTTTCATAAACCTTTTCCGGCCTTATGAAATAAACTCTAATATTGTTAACCTTTGCCCGGAATCCTTTTTGATGACCCTCTTTGTTAATGCAATTAAAAAGCCTACAAAACGTCGAGCAGTAAAAACTTATTCAAAAAATAAAAGTACTTAAATGTTTGAATTGATATCATACTTACGTAAATCTATAAAGAATGTATAATATTCAAGTTAACTTTCATCGCATATGCCACTGACATATGTGTTAACTCACGTGATTATGTTTTAGCCTCAATAAAGCCCGTGTGCGTATCGGGTCACAAAGATACTGCAACAAGTTAGAGCCTTTTCCCGTCGCGCATGCACGCCCGCACGCGGTTTTTATCCTCACGCGTGTCATTTTCGTCCTACCGTTTCATATGCACTAGCACACTTGTCACGTAAAGACCGTAGCCAGTTAACAGGACGCGCCTGAAAGCATAAACACGCGTGACTCGAAAAACGTTTAACCAGAGAGCCACGAAACGTCTACTTAGCGCTATAACCGTTAACTTTTGGCGATTTTCAGCAAATTTCGCTACAATATACGGCAAAACGCGTACAATTGTAGGTTCGAACATATAATTTTAATTTTATCGGTTTGTGCTAACATTTGAAACGCCAAACTAATGACGCTTGATGCGGCTTGTGGCCGTTTTCCAATAAATACACGACAAAATTAATTGCATTATAAACAATTGATATACCCACAGAAAATATATATTATTTTGTGTTTCCACTCTGTTTTATGAAATCTGAATTATTTCACATTTGACTATTCAAACAATAATTCGTTTTAAACTTCGTTATGCTTAGCTTGCCGTAACCGTAAGTTTATCAGCGCAATAAAATTTATTTCGTTAAACAAATTATGAAACGCTTTGTCTCATTAACTCTCACTAACGCAATGTAATCTTACAAAATGACGAACAACGGCTGATGGGAAAAGTTTGTAAACTTTTTCAATAAATTAGGCAAATGGTGAACGTACTGCTGTCCGATAAAAATTGAACGTGCTTTCAAAATAAATGTACTTATGTGAATCAGTACCTACATTTTGCATGGTTCAGCAATTTTGGATAGTTAATGCATTTTTTTTATCTGATTGAAGTAGCAAACGAGCATGCAGTCCACCTGATGACTAGTGATCACTGCCGCTCATGGACATCTGTAAGCAACTTCATATAGAACATGGGTTTTATCTGAAGTCAATTACAGATGCGTTGCTACTTTCGAGGACTTTGATGGACGCCTCATATAAAAATGTAAAATAATAAATCAATTTTGTAAAGTCTATATTGGATATCTATTTATTAGTGTACAATATTGTTATAAGCATGTGCTTCAACAAGAAAGCTTAATGTATAAGGTTTGGAGAAAGCATACTTTGCGACCTCTTAATAGTGCAATAAGAAAATTATTAAAGGTTTTGTCTACTAGTAAACTGATATTTCAGTTTACTAGTCACCCGTCGCAAAGGTCAAAATTCGACCGTAATTTAAATTAAAAAAATAAATTTCATATTGTCCAAAGTAGCACCAATTATTCACTAAATTAAATAAATTGTAACAATTATCAATTTATTTTGAACACACTCGTTAAAGGAAAAAAAGTAAAAAAGAGGTTTAATTTAAAATGATTAACGGGTATTCTGACAAAGACATCTGACATTTTTGACGTTCTGTGTTTTCATACGTTGAATGTTTTATTTCGTTTATTATTTATGTCTTGTGTGTTTTAGTTGATTTTGTGTATGTTATGTGCAATATTTGAAAAAAACCTTCTCTACGTCAACTATAGCCGTGCAAAATTTCATACACCTCCGTCCGCGGCAAGTTACTTAAAAATGCACCACAAGTTTTTGCTTCACATATTAATATATAAATTTATCCTATTTAAGTCATTTGCCTAAGTAGGTAATCTATATTAGTATGAATATCATTTATGAAGTTATAACGTGGCTGTTAGGTAAACAAGCTAATCAGTCAAATGAACGGCTACATTTACGAGTATATCAAGAACGCTGCTTCAAGGTGTCTTCAAATGACTAAGAAATCTTTTTAACGTTCTTCAACAACAACAACGACTGTATCAAATTGCAACTTCAGTTTACATATGTTTTATCGGCATGGTTCACAAATAAAACAAAAACGTATTGTTTGATCTTTGTTCAATCTTGGCTAGTTAAATCCGACTTCAATATTAAAATTCTATAAGAGCTATATAGCCTTTAGCGGTGTGACGAAGTGTGTTTAATACAAAAACAAATACATTGAAACGGATAGCGTTAACATCTAGCCAATAGTATAAACAATGTAATATGGAATAGAATACTCTTTATTGCACACTAAAAACATACAAACAAAACAAAAACATACAATAGAGATAAGTCGTATGCAATAGGCGGTCTTTTCGCTAGGCAGCAATCTCTTCATATTTAAAAGAGTTAGCTTATGTTTTGATTTAAAAGTTGCGATGAGACAGATTCACTTTTTACGAGGGATTTTTAATAAGTCTACAGAGGTAGCAACGCAACTATGGCTGACGCATCATGCAGTACACTCGCGATAGTAATTGAATGGTAACATAAATTTTTACTTGATTAGATGAAGTTCAGTTCTAGTTAGAATGACACACAATGTTACGTGCAAGTGTTAGTAAATGTCACAGAATGACAGAATTCAATTGACAGAAAAAACTGCTAAAATAACGTCCAAGACTTTTTGTCCCAAATGTAATATTATTCAATGGCTTATTACCACAGATACTGTTATCTCCCGTCTCACGGAAGAGATTGGAGTGTATTTTTCAAATGTAGGTGTATCTCGCTTCTTGACGCCTGGGGCGGCTTATTATCTCTATAATCTTCCTCAAAACCCAATAAAAATTCGATAATGGAATACATTGGATCATATTCATTCGTACAAATAAATAAAATATGTTGTGTCTGTTGCAATCAACGTTAAAATAGCTTTTTACTTTACTTTTTGGAGGTGGTAGAACCAGTTTAGTTTGACCGGGGAAGTACTACCGCCACACCTATTTCTAACGTGAAGCATTTCTTGCGTTTCGATGGAAGGGTGTGGTTGCCGGCACACTTTTAGATGAGGCGACCATCATAGTCCTAATGTTTAAACATTCGCTATAAAAATGTTGTCTACTATAATTTTACGTAAAAACCAAGCCTATTCCCTAAAATTTAACATAAAGTCAACGAACAAAATTGAATGATAAATGTGAATTACTTAGTTACCAGAATGTTTAAGTAGTACTTAGTTTTACAATATTGTTGGGTACCCCCTTTTAAGTATGTTTATACCTGTGGTATGGGGCCCCGCTCTCCACTTATACAATTTCTGAGTACTACGAATTATATAAATTACCAAATATATTATACAATATAATAATTTGAACTAAATAGAAGAATAAAAAAATAAATCTAATAACAACAATTTTAATTTTAGTAAATTAATGATGTCTGAGTGTGAGCATGTGTGTGTGTTTGTACGAGTGTATGTGAATGAGTGTATATTAGTGTAGGTTGCGTGTCAGGTGATGTTTTCAAAGTGATTCTATTTCATTATAATAAAGTCTCAATAACCAATCTGTCAAAACTTTTTTACATTCGTGATATTTTAAGTTGTATATGCCTATTTTAGTGTTAACTACACTTAAATAGATTTAAACAACTTATAATATTACAACAACTAACGTTAACTAGACAACGGATGCTCAAAGTTAACCTATTTTCGGAGCTATCCCAAGTTTGACCAGTGGCATTCGCATTTATCCTGGGAATATCCAACGAAACTCAAAGTTTGGGATCACAGTTTGATGTTAACTTTACTGTCTAGGTACAATTACTTTGGATGTAATGTATATTACATTCTTTATAATATGTAAATGTAGTGGTTAAAGATATCCGCAGAAGACAACAGTTCACATACTATCAGAGGGGCTGTATGTCTGCTTGCAACTTCTGTGACACACAAAAAATATTTTGACGAATTTATAATTTTAAATCAGAATTGTATTTGTATTTTAAAATTATTAAGCTAATCTTTTAACGTAATCAAATAAAATTTCTTTGTAAAAGTAAATATAAATTAACGTTTTAAATCTATTTTAATTAATGCAACAATATAGGAATTATTTTCTTGGTGCGTATTAAGATTTTTGCGAGTTTCTTTACAAAATAAGTAATATAATTATTAAATAAAATTACTATCTATAGTTAACAAAAGGCTGAAATTCATCTCTGATATATTTCGATCTTTTTTTTTAAGTGGGTAATCCTCATAGATACCCAGCCGCCTGGGGCAGCAGCTGGGTATGACGGACTCTTACCGGCTAAACCCCCACTGTGTTTTCACATTCATCCGCGAACCCGCCGGTGCCTAGTCGCTTCCGCAACCCCCTCGCGTTGAGCATGGAGCTCCCCTCCAACAGGAAGGCGCGCCAGAAAACACAAAGGCGCGCCTTACCTCCAAGGCTCCCATCCGCTGGGCGACGGACCAACCCCGAGACCGCCACCCAGGAGCCGTGGGCATGGGCAAGCCGACAACCGCAAAAGCACCGACCTCCCACACCCAGCGGCGGATCCGATCCCTGGTTCCGTCGCAAACCTCCAGACTGCCGCAGATAACAGGGAGGACGGCAACGGCCTCTGCGGCCCCATCGCCAACGCATCTGATGGTGCGCCCCCTTTTGGTCGCGGGAGACAGGGTGCACGGCAACTACACACCGAGACACCTCTCCTCCCGCGACCTCTCCTGGCTGCGGACGACAGAAAACACCGTCCGCCGCAGCCCCCTCGGATACATCCGGAGCGGGCCCCCAACCAAGCCCACTCGGAGCGTCCTCTCACTGGGATCCCTCTTGGCTTCACCGTGGTGGTCCAAGACACGGTTACTAAGCCTCCTCACCACGACAAGGTGGAGATCCCTTCGAGGGGGATATATTTCGATCCTAGGGATTGTATTGCAAAATGGCATCAAAATATCGTTAACACAATATATGCATGTGATTCAGTGGGATGTTTACAAAGGCATACTATACTTTACGGGCTTTCCGGCTCCGTCATACATGCGCCGAGCTTTAGGTAGCAACTCAGCATTTCAAAAGAATTTCCAACTTCAGACCACAATAGGTCAGTTATATGTTATCTTCACTGAACAATATTCAAAGAACAAAGATTTCAATCGCAATTTCTTGAAATATTTTTCTCGTTGATATTTCCAAGGTGTTTTCCACTTGAATAAAATGAAATAAAGCGGTCGCTTTACATCTAGCTCAACAATGACGCAAAGTTACAAAGCGTAGAAATCGACAACTTGAAACTATTTTCTTAGTCGACAATTGCTTTATTTATTAAACAAATAAAGCCATAGTCGACTAAGACGATAGAATAAGAGCGTAAGTCGGGATATAAGAAATACGTAACACATAAGTTGTAGCTGCGCGCTTCCGTCCGTCCAAACATATGTATTAGTGTGCAATACTAAGTGTGTATGTAATCGATAGTAAAAAAATTATGTGACGCCCAAACAAAGGACGAAATGAAGAGTTTAGAAGATTCGGTAACTCCGAGTTCGCGTAAATCGGGGTAGCGTAAATAGAGGTATTAGGCTACGTACTCACGGAGCGGTTTTCACCCGCGGCCGCCGCGGTTGCGGGCCCACAGCTTCTGTGCGAAACTCACGAGACCGCCTATTTTTGCGGTTCCGCTGCCGTCGCGGTTGCAATTATCGACCGCAAACGTGGCGGGCGAAAACCGCAAGACGGGCGGTTTACCATCAGTTGAGGTCCTGACTACTGCACTCGCCCGCCAACTGACCGCAGAGCGCGCGGGCGCAAACCGCCGCGGCTGCGGCTGACCGCGGCCCGCGCGGTTCTACAGGTTGCTCGCCGGTGCAGCGGGAGCCGCAAACAACTGCGCGCATCGCGGGTGAAAAACGCGTCGTGAGTATTGCTTTAATTTTTTACACTTATATCTGCATCCTACAGAAGCTGCGGGCCCGCAACCGCGGCGGCCGCGGGTGAAAACCGCTCCGTGAGTACGTAGCCTTACTGTATACGTTTACTCTTTTGTTTACATTATTATTTGATAATTTAGAAGTAGCAAACGAGCATGTAGTGTATCTGATGGTAAGTAGCCACTGCCGCCAATGTACGTGTGTAAGCAAATACATATAGAACTGATATCTGAAGTTAATTTCAGTGATTCCCGGTAACTCAGGTGATCGCGTCATGTGAGTGGGCTGGCAATATAATAAAATATTTTAAATATTGTCTATATTTTTTGTAAAACAATAACAAACTGCTATTTATACAATAAATTCAGTAAAATTTGTTGAGATTTTAACTAATCGGCTTGGTATTTGAAATCTAATTTCCAATCGCCCTTCGGCCTTATTTATGACTACAAATGTGTTTTAGGCATATTGAAAAAGTTCTACGAAACAGCTAATGGAAAAACTTTTGGACCCTTTTCAATTTGTCCGTCCATATAAAAAATGATTAAAATCGAATATATTGAAATATGTTTCATACAAACGAAAACATATAATCCCGCGTAGTCTAGTCGCCCGTAGTAGGTAGTATAGTCCTCCGTATAAATGCTTCCAAGTCAAAATTCTCTTATAAAGTAATCGACATAAAATAAAGTTTTTTAATGATAATTTAACGAGCTTAGGGTCTGTTTACCTAAAAGCAAGTTTAGTGCCTTCCGACCCAAATTGCGCAGGACTTTACTACATATTACGAGTTCTGCAACTTCAGTCATAACTTTGGAGATAATTATCATATTGCAGTTAGGTACGTAAAGTCAGCTTATACTCAATAACCACATTAGGTACAACCCATTATTGTCCCACTGCTGGGCACGGGTCTTCTCTCAGAATGAGAGAGTTTTATGTCATAGTCCACCGCGCTGGCTAAGTGCGAATTGGTGGACTTCACACACATCCGAGAACTTTTTTTTAATAAGTTCTCGGGTGTGTAGGTTTCCTCACGATGTCTTCCTTCACCGAAAGTGATAATTAATTTCTAATACGCACATAAATCAGTGGGGCATGCCTGAGTTTGAACCTCGGACCTCCCGATTGAGAGGGCAAGTTTCATCCATTAGGCTATCACTGCAATAACCGCATAGATACTTGAAACAAGAGGCAAGAGGCAATAATTAGGCTAAAATATACATTTTTTTTTTGTTGTTGTCGAGGGGGAAACCTTCAAAAGGTACCCGACGTCGTGGGAGCGACGCAGGGTTATGGGATTTGTACCGCACTAAAACTCCCCGGTGGCCGTCCTCGGCGCTATAAAGAGGACTCCGGGACCTCCACAGGACCGCTGCCGGAAATAAAAAATATACACATACATATGGAGCATTCATTTTATCTTTTTAGTATCCTGTACCCAAAGGGCAAAAACAGGTCCCTATTACTAAGATTCCGCTGTCCGTCCGTCTGTATGTCTGTCACCAAGCTGCATCTCATGAAAAATGATAATTAGACAGTTCACTTTGATGTGATTTTATTTCTGTTGGCTCGCTATAACAACAAATGTTACAAGCAGAATTAAATGTATATTTAAGGAGAACTCCCACACAATAGCACGGTACCCATTTTGTACGGCTCGCACTTGGCCGATCTTCTATATATTAATACGTGAAGCATTTTTAAGTAGGTAATATGCCGCGGACGGATTAGTATGAAACTTTGCAAGGTTATAGTGGACGTAGACAAGGAGTACAGAATGTTAATATTTTTTTTCAAATAATACTTAAAACATACATAAAATCAACTAAAACCACTTAACACACACTACCGTGCATTTGTCACAAACACATAAATAATAAACGAAATAGAACATTCAATGTCTTACTATGAAAACATAATTAACGTCGGAAATGTCAGTGTCTTTGTCAAAATACCCGCTATTGCTTTTAAATGCGGTTTAGCCAATCAAACCTTTTTTATATTTAACGAGTGCATTCCAAAATACTTGAAAATTATACATTTTATTTGAATAAGAGAAATATTCATAGTATTTTGAACAATATGAAGTTTAGTTTTTTAAATGAAATTACGGTCGAATTTCAACCGATGTGACGGGTGACTATTTAATAGTTACTAGTTCTATTTAATACTCGTAGTATCAAATACTTAAATTGGCTAATTTGTAGTCCTACATACCTATACTTTATAAATGAATCCCGCAGCTTCGCCTTTGCTTTCGCTTCGGAATTGTTTTCGTGGCAAAAGCTATTTTTTTATAAAGTAAAATTATTACTTTCACTGTAAATTATAGCATTTGCCCAAATTCGGTCAAAACTCTTCTAACGCAAAGTTTTGTGGCTTTCAATTGTTCGACCTAATGACAAACCGCGACAAGCGGCGACTACCGGCCACTCGTGAATTAGCTCCTTGAAAGTCCGTAACCGAAAATTATATCAATACCAACGACAACACAGCCTAATAGACACCGCATCTAAGGCGAACACTTTCGGGCAACACATCAGTTTAATAGCACTGATATAATAAACCGAGCGCGAGCTACACTTCAGTACCGACCACTTATGTGACCTGTGAACATCGTATTACGAGACTATATATAGCGCGAAATAAATTCTTTAAAAAATAAAAAAGTGAAGCAAAATGACTTCCTTATCATTAAGATGATGTAAAAATGTAGCAAAACATCAAATTTCAAAAAAGACGGCATAACATTTCACAAGTAAACTATTTTCACAATTATAATTTCAGGAATCAAATTATTTTGGAGCTCAACTTACACTGGTCTATAACAGCGCCCGTTGATGTCTTCTTACAGTGCATCCCTTTCCTTTTCATTAAATTAAATATTTCTATCCTTTGCGTCCATTTTGGTAGTGATGTACACCTCAATTAACTGATGAAAAATGACAACTAATGCAATTGAATATTACTTGAATTGAATTTAAAATAAATAGTTATAGTTTTAAACTTTTAATCATAAACTGCCAATAATTATAGTTACTTGATGACTGTAAAGTCTAAATATGTATCTACCAGATTAATTAACCGACTTCAAAAAGGAGAAGGTTCTCAATTCGGCCGGTGTATATATATATATATATATATATATATTTGGTGACATTTGGTGTAGGTACTAATGAAATTGAATTATTTACTTACAACACACATAGGTCACATGTGGTTTCGTCGTGATCTAGCGAAATATGGTGAGCGCCGACTTCAAGACTACTACTAAGTACCTACTGTGTATGCTCTAAACCAACATGTATTTAGATTATTTTTTACTTTTTTGTTGCATGGAAGTCGGTTGTATTTTTTGTTTATTTTTTTTTTATTTATTACAAAATCCGTAGATCCGAAACCTACAATTAGAAGAATTTATACCAAGTTAATTTATTTTAAGAATAATTAATTCATTTTTTACTTAAATAGATTCTATACAACAATGTTAATACTGGTTTGAATTGCGTTATGTTGTGTATTAATGGTTTAGATTGTTAAATGATGTTTTCATTATTTTTCTCAATACTTCAATATGAGTACTACTATACCTTCTATGAGCTGTTTATTAATCGTCATAATCAATTATAATTATTTTATTATTTCTAATCAATAACCCATTAAAAAAACGTTCCCATCACTAATTGTAATTTATGATCTATTCCGACCTTGAATCGACCAATTGCAATGCTTTCTTTTACCGCTCCCCCGCCCCGCATACTTCAGTGCTTTGACTGAAATGTTTCTTAGTAGAAATGAAGACATGAGGTGTCTATTAGGCTATGTTGTCGCTGATCAATACTCAAAACCGTGCCGTAAAGTTAGTATATCTGTAAAAGTTCGAATTGACTTTGGTTTTTTATTTTGAAGACGTTTTTCGTATTGAATCTTTACGATTCGTTTCTTCGGCGATTAAAACTTTTCGAATAACTTCGATGGAAGACATTTAAATTGCTTTTTCTAAGTAATTATTTTAGAAGTTACCGACATCTTTCTTTGATTTAGGCGGTGATATTGTTTTATAGATATTTTAAGGGGCAAAATGTAATTTACTTGTAAAGGCAGGATTTGATCGATTAAAATAAATCAATTAAAATATGTTTTCACCTCTCTATTGATTGATTTCAGATGATGCATCCAACGTAGATCCTTTAAAATATTACCGTTAAAGATAATTATATCTTTCAGGGCCTCATTAACCCTTAGGTTAATTAAGTTGCAGACTATGGCGCGAGGATTAAGGGGGCGCGCTGATATCGTGTTTTCACTCGCACTATAAATCTAGCATAATTACATCTACCATATATATTTCAAGTACACCGAGTCAAAACATTAACATGCGGGAGGATTTGTGATTTACGACCTGTTTTTTAGGCCGACTGTATCACTGTACCACTGTACTGGTGAGGGCGCTTCCTTATAACTACCCTAGAGCGGTCAGAATTCTTGATCTGTCGCTAATTTCTTTAGATATTTTGCTACATAAATGTATTTTTATAGTCACTCTCTATTACGCCTTTTTAAGCTCTTCTGATTCTGGAAGCCAGTCTCTTGTATGAAGACTGTGTCAAGAAATTAGATAAATAGGACTAAAGTTACGCTCCATGTAACTTAAACGCAACGCATGTAAAGTACGCTGAAGTCCAAATATTGCGATATTACACAAGCAGATATAAAATCACTAACACAAACAATAAATTTGTTTTTATTAAATACAGTGCTAATTACTTACGTGTGCGTATGTTATCTCATTTGGCTAATAACCGTATTCTAAATTTCATTGTTCGCTATTGAGTACGCATAATAATTACTTTATTCATCATCCAATTATCGACCGGTAATTGAGTGGCTACACCGAGCTAACCTGTGAACATTGACGTTAGTGTGTTATTCAAACATTTATCATTAAGGTAATATATTAAACACTTCATTTAGAGTCAACTCCCTTACAAATAAAGTAGGTACACAGATGCAAAACCAAAAACTTTAATATTTTGCAAACGTTAGCTCTACGATCCGAAATGAATCAATTTAGTGCAAATCCTTGCCAGCTGTTATCCTAGCTCCCAGAGATTTCGTACTGTTTCATCTTCCAAGCGGCATTTAGGTCGTTCAATTGGACCTCGCCCCTCAGGGATACCTAAATACGAGCCCTGTGGCCCTGTGAACCTTCTCTTATTCATTTCACGTGTCCGAGCCAGCGGACCCTACTGAATTCAGTTTGATTATTGTATTTTTTACAAAACCGATAAAAGAAAAATAAATAATAGAGGTATGAACTTTTCTCAATTCAGTTTTTAATATTCGTATCTTCGTATCTTTAAAAATTGACCCTTTCCTGCAAGCATCTACTTTTATAGTTAAAAAATGCGATTGAAGTTTAACTAAGAACCGTTAAGTAAGTAGGTACTTCGGTTAAGATAAGAAGACGGAAGCGCAATTAGTATTACTAAAAGATATATAATGTCAAAATTCTTTTGAAAACGTCTTAATAAAAGAAAATGTTTCTTATATGAAAATTAAATGCGTTAAGTTTTAAAATTTATTATCAATTGGCCCCAAATGTACACACACGCTTTCTACACTCATAGCCCCACACTAGGAATTTCTCCTATGTCGTGGGTACCATGGACACACACAAGACGAATACACAAACACCCAGACCCAGAACATAAATCTAAACTCATCATTTAGATACCTGTCTGACCGGGAATCGAACCCGGGACCCAATGCGCGTCAGGCCAGTATGGTAACCGTCGTCAATCTCAAAATAATCTCAGCCCTACCTAAAACTTGATGGTTATAGTCATAACGGATATCGAAGAATCTTTGTATAGCCAGTAATTTTGAGTAGCGAAAAGGAAACTGCTCGGCTAAGCGAATCTGTCAGAATGTGCCAAAATGGTCGTTTTGAAACTCCATCGAGGAAAATGGACTGCAGACCGTTTTACCGACCACGTTAAATTGAGTTTGCTGTAGTGCAGTTTGTTACTCCTGTTCATTATTGTTACTCAAATTCTGTCTTTTGGTTAAATCGAAATCAATATCGGAGAGCGATATCATTACACTACTGTGCTTATAATGTAGTTAATTAATATGATCCTATGTCGTATCGACATATGTTGAAGTCAAATATATTCCGATTTAATTATTTTTTATTTAATTTAATGAAAACTAATTTTGATTTCATATTATTTCTCGACAGCGTAAGGAGGGTAATGTTTTTTCAAAAATGAATTAGATTACGAGGGTCCATAAAAAAATAAAAACGTCGCCATCTTGACACGTCCGCTATAATAAATTCAAAATTTACTTAATAAACAAATCATAAATTGTAACAATAACCAAACGTTCATGAAAAAAGAAATCCTAGTTAATACGTAACCGATTAATGCTTAAATCGTTAAAAAATCTAATGCAAATATTTAACTCTCTGAAACGAACCTACAAGGCAAATTAAATAAAAGCTGGTAATATTGAGATAAGGTCGTCCTTGTAGTTGCGGGATTAGAATAAGGCGACTAAAAGGGGCTTCCGGGGTTACGGGCGGCTAGAGTGGGAGCTCAAACCGTCCAACGAGCAACCCCGAGAAGGACGGCAGTATGTGGCTGCGTCGCGCCGTAAGCACCGGATGGTCAAGGGGGATGTACACGTCCCCCAAGAGAGGGACACCAGTGCGTTCCATTTGAGATCCCGGAGTCCCCTACAAGCGCTGAGGAAGGCCACCGAGGAGGTCTTACTGGGTAAAAATCCCACATAATCCGGAGTCTCTCCCAAAAAAAAACTAGTGTAGTTAGACCGGGGAAGTAACAAACACCACCACACTTATTTATTGTTCTACTACTTTGTGAAATATAATTAAATGCCTTATTTTTCCTCAGGAGTGAGTGAAACACCTCATGTAAATTATTGCGCTATGCTGTAGCTATGAAGTATATCACACTTATTTACATGGCATTGATGGCCTACAAAAAATATACAATACATGATAAGTACATGCAAAAAAATATATATCACGACTACAGCGACATCTTTTTGCTCACTAAAGCAATTAAAATCATTGACTGCTACGACGTTGCTCGCGTACATTACGCTTCTCGCTGCTACGCAAGTACTCATTGTAGTTCTCAATTTTCCTACTAGAGGGCAGTATATAACAGAAAATGGAGCATTTTTTGAAATGAGTACTGAAATGTCGAGGATTGAGAAGTTCTAATTGTTATTTCAATTATGTACAAATATGATCTTTTTAGATATAAAACTTTTTTCGTTAAACTTAGGTACGATAAAACTGATTAAAGAATCTTAATTATTGTATTTCAAACTTTTGTTATTTAAGCTTAGGTGTAGGTACTTAGACCGCTATCCCTGTAGTTCCGGGACTAGAATAGGGCTACGGTATCCTCTGCCTGTCGTAAGAGGCGACTAAATTGGGCTTTTGGGGTTGCGGGCGGTAAGAGTGGGAGCTCGAACCGTTAAGCCAAGCGACTCTGGGTAGGACGACGGCATGTGTAGCCACACGCCGTCGTAAACACCAGGAGGCATGGTGACAAATCGTCACTGGGAAGAGCCGGAAAGGGGCATCGCGCTCGGAGGACTCCGGTTGTGCTCCACTGGAGATCCCGGATTCCTCCACGCAGTGGTGAGGATGGTCACCGGGGGGGTTTTAGTAAGGTAAAAATCCCGCATAATGCTGCGCTGGTACCATGGCATCGGGTAGGTACCTTTTGAAGGTTTCCCCCTCGAAAATAAAAAAAAAAGGTACTTAGGTATATCGTTCTTTCATAATTTATTTAATGTACCTATATATTTTAGCGTTAGAACCCGTTTTTAGTTTAAAAGCGTTTTCTCTATTTAAAACTGCATCTCACTAAATGCCTTTGATAAAACTAGAATTAACTGTTCTAACTAAACTAAACGCGTTTTGCCAAAATGGCTCAGTTAAAACTGCTTCAACGAGTGAAAGGTCGGCCTTAATATATAGGATGGATTAGGTTACAAGAGTATGGTCAGCCTTTTTATATAGGATGGATTAGGTTAAGTTGGAACTTATATGAAGTAAAACGAAAACTAAGCGAGCAGGGCGCGGCTACACCCTGCGACCGAGTGTGCCGTGTTAATTGCCAGTGTGCCGCTCCGAGAAATCCTAGAGAGGGGTTATAAGGTTCTACAATTTAAGTACAATATGATTATAATTGCAACAAACAAAGATTGTAGTAATGTAGCATACATTTTGAAGTAGAACGTGCATGGTTAGACCGGGGAGGTATTACCGCAACACCTATTTCCATTGAGAAGCAGTATCGGTGGAAGGTTGTGGTCTTCTTTCATATGAGGCGAACATATTTTTCCTCAGTAGAAGCAACAATCGGTAGCAAACTGTGATTGACCTCAGATATATCTCTGTTTTATTATAAAATGATGTTAATTTAATATAGATGTCTGTAAGCGGCAGTGACTACTTGTCATGGGGACTGCACACTCGTTTGTTATCACAATCGTATAAAAAATAGCAATACTTAACTCATAACAAACGTTAAAGTAGAAGTTATATTTCACGCGTGATTCCGCACGACATATCGCCGTAAGAATGCTAATAAACGCGTGACAATTCCATTCAAAATGAGCCCGTACTATGCGGGCTCCGGCTATTAATAATACGAATCAGACATTAGGCTGAAATGCGCGCAGTGTGGGAGGCCTTGAGCTCAGACACGCAGAGCTTCGTCCTTGGGTTTACCAAAACCGCACACGGATTCTCAAAATTCTTTTCGCGAGACATCTTTCGGTATTTTTCTTTTGAAGCCTATCGGTGTTTTCTTCTTGAGTCTTATATTAATCGTAGCCTTGTAAAATGTTTTTTTTAACCTTGTAAGGAGTCGTCTTCTTTAGAAGGTTATCTTAGTTCATAGAAATAGCAACTGTGATTGACGCCAGGTGAACCAATATTTAGTATGAAGCTGATACACATGTGCAACAATCACTACTTGCTATCGGAACCAAGTGGTCTGCTTGAACGCCTGATAATCGATTTTTATAAAAAAAAGTGGTCAGTACCAGCCATTGGCTTAAAATTAACCCTTGTTGCACTCTCCATATGTAACAAGTATCTTATCTTAAGCCAAAGGCCTTTAGAAAAATTAGCTGGCCCTGCTCTTGCCACCGTTTTGAGGAGCAACGGATTTAAGTATTTATTAGCATACATACGAATATGAATCTTGAAACATAAATCTTCTGTCTGTCCTTTTATTGTAAGGTTTCACACCCAACCTTAGTGCTAAGCTTACGACGTTCATCTGGCCAAGCATCTTACTTGAAAGGCTGTATCTTTTAAGCCGCATGTTACAAAGTAAGTTACTGATTTGTTTGCAAAACATGTGTTGTAATTGAAAATAAGTAATCTAAAAAAAACGTCCTATATATGTAAAATATCAACCTAAGAAAAGTGCTGTGTAGTTTATTATTCCTCGTTATCGATTTATTTATAAGTTAAACACAAATAACTAATATTTCATAGTACCATATCACCTGTCAATTAAATAAAGGGCATAAGGCAGGTTTCTAAATTTTAAAGTTCAAATTGTGTGTTGAAGCCGGTTTTCGGGGCAAATGTCAGTTCTAGAAATCATGAAAAGTAGTACCTTGAAATAGGTACAGTTGGAGGATAAATGTCATACCATTATTTTTGTACTTAAAGGATTTTTATGCATAATTTATCCTTTCTTCGATCGGAGCTAACTAGTCTTTAGAAGATCATGGCTAAACAGGCTGGGGCAGCCAGCAGCAGCAAAAGTTTTTTTTATAGTCACTATAGAGCGCAGAATAAGAAGGTATATAAATGGAGAATCGAATGTCTTGTCACTTATTCTATCTTAATTTATTGCTACAGAGGTAGTTGTGTCAGTAGATTTTAAGTTTTTTTTTCAAACTACAGAATTAACAAATGAGCATGCTGTCTGATAATAAATTGTCACTATTTCTCATAGAGGTCCATAATCCACCCGAAATTAGACTGAACGCCTCGAATAATACCCAATATCCTACTTATTCTTCAAATCTTAATGCAGCAGGGCTTAACAATGCGTAGTCAGGTAAAAGAAGATGTGGTGGTGCCTCCGGAATCACCATTTTCTCCAATGTTTATGATATCACAAAAGTGTATTTAAGTAGCGTTTTGGAATATAGTCGTAATGCTTGCAATCCACAAAATTATCGATCGATAACGAAACGCCAAGGAACTTAGTATTAAACAAAATTAGTAAATTCGTTTCATGCTTTTACTACATAACAGAAACAAAGTTTTAACCAAGGTTTTATCATACAAGTTACTAACCCTAATGGGTCACATCGGCAAAATAGAACTAAATCGTGCAAAGCAGTTGTATACTATTGTACACAAATGTAATACAACTTTGTTTACTATAGAAACTAGTAGCGTTGTATTAGTACCAAGTTCAAACTTCAATGAACAGGTAAATCTATATATTAATACGCGAAGCAAAAACTTGTGATTCGTTTTCAAAATACTTGCCGCAGGCAGAGGATTATGAAATTTTGCACGGTTATAGTGGACGTAGAGAAGGAGTGCAGAATGTTAATATTTGTTTCAAATGATGCATAAAACGTATATAGAATCAACTAAAAATACATAACACTCACTGCCTTGCATTGAACAGAAACACATACATAATAAACGAAAAAGAACATTCAATGTCTTACTATGAAAACACATAACGTCAAAAATTTCACTTGTGTTCTCTATATGCCTCTATTGCTTTTAAATGCAGCTTATAATATATATTAATAAACCTCTTTTTACCTTTAACGGGTGCGTAATATTGGTGCTACTTTGGACAATATGAAGTTTTAGTTTTCAATTTAAATTACGGTCGAATTTCGACCATTGCTACGGGTGACTAGTTAAATTAAATACATTACGCACGAGTTATTTTACATGAACGTATCTTTTTTACTCATGCAATAAATTAAATTTTGTAACTAACTGTATCGGTGTCCAATATTTGTCTGACCTTTAAGTAACATTAATAGTTTATATTTCCCGCTACTGTCTTAAATCACATCTTATATATATTAAAATTTCAGTAGAATATGCATTTTATATGACTTTTCGCCTAAGTATATATTTTTCTTTTTAAATAAGTATATTTTCTGTTCCAAAATCACACCCATTTTGACCATTTGACCCATAGATCAACTCAAATTAATGTCACGCTGCGTATTCCCCAAGTTTGATTTATCTGGATATTTTTGGTTCTTTAAATAGAATATAAACAACAAGAATATAATAAGAATAATAAAATCTCGTGTAACGTTTCACAGAAGAAACTTCTTGTATATCTATAGATATTAGGTAACTATAGAGCAGCGTTTTCCAAACCAATTGTGACCCCTCCGGGGTTTTTACTAAGGTTTTAAGCAAGATAAACAAAGAACACGTTCTAAAGACCACCGTAGTAATTTACCACAACTTAGACTACAGTCTGTGATTATTATTTTTACCGTTTTAAATAAAATACACGTCTATATTAGATACAACATAGGTCGTCCCTGTAGCCTCGGGGTCAGAATAGGGCTACGGTATCCCCTGCCTGTCGTAAGAGGCGACTAAAAGGGGCTTCCGGGGTTGCAGACGGCTAGAGTGGGAGCTCGAACCGTTCGGTCAGGCAATCCCGGGAAGGACGGCAGTATGTGTGGTCGCATACCATCGTAAAGACTAGACGGAGCGGTGGGCCCAGCCGCCCATCTGGGAATAGTCCGATGGGGCAGCGCGCTCGGAGGATTCCGGTTGAAGTCGTTTCGAGATCCCGGAGTCCTCCTTTTCAGCGCCGAGGACGGCCACCGGGGGGGTTTTAGTGCGGTAAAAATCCCACATAACCCTGCGTCGCTCGCACGGCGTCGGGTACCTTTGGAAGGTTTCCCCCTCGAAAACAAAAAAAAAAAGGTACAACATAGGTACACCAAGATCGTTCGTCTTTCGAATTTGTGTGAAATTGGCTGTGACGCAATAAAAAGTACAGGACCACAATCTGTGACCCGGTATTTTATTTCCGAATCCCAATGAAGGTGCGCGTCCCACCATTTGGATAACGATGCTATAGGTAACATAAAGTCTTTTTTTTCATGGTCTTTGCTAAGCCGGCAATGATCGGTGCTGCATCGGTCAAGCTCAAGGTCGGATGCCCTCCACCCTTATCGGATTATGCCCATGATAGTGCATAATTGGATTTATCTTCAATATTTTCCATTGAGACTGCGCAATGGACCTCGCTGGTTCATTGTGAATTATTTGTCATGTTTTGTTTGTTATGTAAAAATTACACTAGTGCAAGGAACGTTCTAAACATGCTTATAGAATGTCTTTCTTTTATATTTATTAATATCTCTTAAGATTACTACATAAGATCCGGGATATTAGGGAATTATGCACGGATAGGGATCTACCCTTTGAGTATGTACAGAGAACTAGAAATAATTGTAAATATATAATATATCAACATGTATACCTGTACTTGCACAATAAATGACTGATTACTGATTACTAATTACCACGGATAGCCAAGAAGCTCACCAAGACTCTTCCAACATTCCATTTTTGAGATTTGAAGCCAATTTATCATTGCACAAAGTCTTTTCAAAGTGAAACAGATAATCAAATGTTCAGAAAAAATTGGGTACATACCATCTACAGATCTAATTGCTCACATCACGTTGATAAACATTCATAAAATTTAAAAAAAAAAAAAAAAACATTGTCAAATTCTCAAAAAAAAAGAAGATTGCCCACGGGGATTGCCTGAAATTTAAGCATGATACTAATTCATGAAATCAGTAATTCCTACTTTTAATTAAAACAATGTTTGTAAATATTTAGAAATAACAAATTCTCCGAATAAAAACTGACCAAAATAAAAATTGTTGTCCTGATCATTAATTTTGTCGCCATCTTTTCCAATTACCTTTACTGAAATACGATTGGTGCAAATAATCGAGAATCTACCCGCGTGACAATTAATAAATTTTCGCCTGTTTGGTTTGAACTCGTGGTAATATTCAGTAACTATTATTCCGTGTTTGATTCGTTTTGTATTTCAATTTCCACTTAATGAAAGCCAAAATTATAGCGAGACAAGTAGTTAAGTTTTCGTGTAAATACCTATTTGACACATATGTCCACCAATTCGCACTTGGCCAGCGCGGTGGACTATGGCCAAAAACTCTCTCATTCAGAGAGAAGACCCGTGCCCAGCAGTGGGACAATAATGGGTTGACGACGACCTATTTGACCACCACAAGATGGGATCGCGTGATAAAAGACTCCATTTTAAGTTATAGTCTGCATTTCAAATAAAAACTAATTAGTGACAGTGAGAAATTATGGAAAATCCATCCTGTAGGCATTAATTCTCTCCAGGTGCATTATTTGCTCCAACAGTCGATGAGAGAACTCAATGATTCACAAATAAAAAAAACTAATTCTGCGCACGAAAAAGGTAACTAATGAGGCTATTTTTCATTTCTTTAATTTCGATATATTTGCAGTCAATCTTGCTTCTAAGAGGAATAATTAACCACACCTCACATATTAAAATCCTTCCATATATTTATATGACTGAAGTGGCAAACGTACATGCAGTCCAACTGATGGTAAGTGGTCACTGCCGCCCATGGACATCTGTTATCAACTATATAAAGAACATGGGTTCTATCTGAAGTCAATCTCAGATGCGTTGCTACTTCCGAGGACTATGATGATCGCCTCGTGAAAATGTGCCGGCAACCACACCCTTCCATCGAAACGCAAGAAATGCTATAAGCTAGAAATTGGTTCGTGTAGTTCGACTACACTTGTTCTATCACCATAAACAAATAAATACAAAAAAAACATAAATAAATAAGACATACGGAGATAGTAATAGGTACGTACCTACTCAAAACGTTTCTGTTGCAATCGGATAAAAAGGGAATTTCCCATTTCCGAGATAATATATTCTAACATATTAATAAGGAAACGTAGAAACGTTTGAAATGAAAAAAGAGTATTTTTAATATTACTTACATGCAATGAAAACATATTATTACAAAAAAAGAATAAGGTGCATTGCAGAGAAAGCTAGCATTCAGAAAAGCGCAATTAGGTTCTAGAAATTAACTTGCAAGGTGACGTGCACGACATTTTATTGAAAACAATTATAAAACGGTAATTACTTTTAAATTAATCTGTCGTTTTACTGAAATATAATATTTCGAAATCACGCGAAACATAAGCAAACAAAAGCAAAGTCAAGGACGCGGAAGCGAGTTAGCGTCATCGTAAAAACATGATATTAACATAAATTTCGTTCTAACTAACTTCGCAAATGCAGGAACATGACCCAGTTCACTTTACGAGGACATTGCTTGAAGGAAAGGAGCACGCACGGCTTACTCAGACTTTATCCATGTTACTATGATTGTACGAACTACGAACATATGACTAACTTAAAACTACTTTATTGGTGATCAAAATAATGTAAGATTAATAATTCAAGGCGGTAAAATCAGTGTAGTTCGACCGGAGAAGCACCACCGCCACACATATTTCTAGCGTGAAGCATTTCTTGTGTTTCGATAGAAAGGTGTGGTTGCCAGCACACTTTCACATGAGGCGACCATTATAGTCCTCGGGAGTAGCAACGCATCTGTGATTGGCTTCAGATGGAACTCATGTTCTGTATGTAAATTAAAATTAAAATTAAAAGTAAAAGTAAAAGTAAAAGTAAAAGTAAAAGTAAAAGTAAAAGTAAAAGTAAAAGTAAAAGTAAAAGTAAAAGTAAAAGTAAAAGTAAAAGTAAAAGTAAAAGTAAAAGTAAAAGTAAAAGTAAAAGTAAAAGTAAAAGTAAAAGTAAAAGTAAAAGTAAAAGTAAAAGTAAAAGTAAAAGTAAAAGTAAAAGTAAAAGTAAAAGTAAAAGTAAAAGTAAAAGTAAAAGTAAAAGTAAAAGTAAAAGTAAAAGTAAAAGTAAAAGTAAAAGTAAAAGTAAAAGTAAAAGTAAAAGTAAAAGTAAAAGTAAAAGTAAAAGTAAAAGTAAAAGTAAAAGTAAAAGTAAAAGTAAAAGTAAAAGTAAAAGTAAAAGTAAAAGTAAAAGTAAAAGTAAAAGTAAAAGTAAAAGTAAAAGTAAAAGTAAAAGTAAAAGTAAAAGTAAAAGTAAAAGTAAAAGTAAAAGTAAAAGTAAAAGTAAAAGTAAAAGTAAAAGTAAAAGTAAAAGTAAAAGTAAAAGTAAAAGTAAAAGTAAAAGTAAAAGTAAAAGTAAAAGTAAAAGTAAAAGTAAAAGTAAAAGTAAAAGTAAAAGTAAAAGTAAAAGTAAAAGTAAAAGTAAAAGTAAAAGTAAAAGTAAAAGTAAAACTAAAACTAAAACTAAAACTAAAACTAAAACTAAAACTAAAACTAAAACTAAAACTAAAACTAAAACTAAAACTAAAACTAAAACTAAAACTAAAACTAAAACTAAAACTAAAACTAAAACTAAAACTAAAACTAAAACTAAAACTAAAACTAAAACTAAAACTTAAACTAAAACTAAAATTAAAATTAAAAAGAGAACAAAGCGCTAAATGTATACTATAAAAATAAAGACAAAAATTAAAGGGAAAAAAAATTCTAAACACGGTAAAAATAGTACAAAACCTATAATAATAAAAAGAAAAAGAAAGACAAATAATACTACCATGCAATTTATCGTTCCATTGATTTAATGGAGCGTCTAAATTGGGATAAGGACATCGAGTTAATATCAGCATTAACGTTTGGAGACCCACTGCATCTGTTGTATAAACGGACCATTCTAGAGACAGGGGAATTAGTACCCAACAAGGTTTTTCGAAATGGGGGTACAAACAGCTGAAGAGGACTACGAGGAATTTTTCGTGGTACTCTAAATGAAAGCTTGGAAAGTAGATGCGGGCAATGCAAATGATTATTTATAAGTTTAAAGAGAAAGTTTAGATCGGCATGTACTCTCCGAGTTTCTAACTGTTCCAATTTAAAATCTTTAAGCATATTTTTGTACGAAAATTTGGACTTGTTCGTCTTGCCCCTGGAGTACGACAAGTGCCTTGTGAACCTCTTCTGTACCCTTTCAATTCGTAGAGTATGTGTCGCATAATGTGGGCGCTAAACTACACTTCCGTACTCCAAAACTGATCTAATTAAGCTATTGTAAAGAATCAACTTGGTATAGGCTTTTTTAAATAATTTTCCATTTCTCATAATAAATCCTAACATCTTCGATGCCTTTTTGATTGTTATGTCAATGTGTGTTGTGAAGGTGAGTTTACTGTCCAAGATGACCCCTAAGTCTTTGATTGTGTTCACTTCACTGATGGTTATATTATTAATATGATATCGAGATGGAATATAGTTATTTTTCCTTGTAAACTTTATGTGAAAACATTTCGCAACATTTAGTTCCATGCCATTATTAGACGACCATTTAATGAGCGAGTTCTTGTTGAAACAATATTACATCTTCCCATGTTTGGATACATTTATACAACTTTAGGTCGTCGGCAAAGAGTAATGGGATAGAATGCTTGAAATATTGGGGAAGATCGTTTATGAATATATTAAATAAGACTGGTTCTAAATGCGATCCTTGTGGGACTCCTGACATAATTTTAAAAGGATTTGACTTAAAACCATTAAGGACCACAAAAAATGAACGATCTTTCAAATATGAAATGAGCCAATTTCGAAACGTTCCGACAAAACCGTATAGTTCTAGTTTGTTTATTAGAACATTGTGTGGGATCTTGTCAAATGCCTTGCTAAAATCCGTGTAGATTGCATCTATTTGCCTGCGATTATCTGTTAGTTCCACCAATTCTTCCACGTATGTCACCAGATTAGTATTAGTGGATCTGCCTCGTAAAAACCCATGCTGACAATCAACGACAAATTTTTCAAAGTGTCTTTGTATGTAAGGGCATACTAGAGATTCAAATAGTTTACCTAACGTTGGTAAAATTGAAATGGGTCTATAATTGCTCACAAGGTGAACATCACCAGATTTGTGTATAGATACAACCTTAGCAGTTTTCCAGGCAGTAGGAAAAATCCCTGATTCAAGTGACATTTTGAAAATAAGATACAGTGGCGTTAATAGATTGTATGCGCAATTAACGATGAAAAGTTGTGGAATACCATCAGATCCAGCACCTTTAGCTTTATCTAGAGCTCTAAGGGCTTTCAGTATGTCGTCTTGGCTGATGGAAATAGGAGCGAATGTATCGTTGTATATATGTAACAAATGGTTTAGAATGTAATTTAAAAAAGATACATATTCAAAATTATTATTATACGTTCCAAATTTGAAAAAAATATATATTTTTTTTATTAATATATAGATGAAAGAATAACTATTAATTATTAAAATATTTTGATCTGAACAACTAAACGATAATTTCGTTTATCTTTAATTATTATGTGGGTATTTAACAAAAATGTTTTCAACATTAACGAGTGAAACAGAGACAATAAGGAAGAGCTAACCCGCAGTTAGGAAGGTCGGACTGCATTCTTTTACAGATTTAACCCGTATAACCGTAATTAAAAGTAGTAATAACTAATTTATTCAATTAGGTACAGTAGGCTCATAATT
This sequence comes from Spicauda simplicius, assembly GCA_949699795.1. Lineage (NCBI taxonomy): Eukaryota > Metazoa > Arthropoda > Insecta > Lepidoptera > Hesperiidae > Spicauda > Spicauda simplicius. The sequence goes on from OX453063.1 coordinate 14,711,957, forward strand.
TTATAATTTACGATTATAATAATAACAACTAAACAATAAGCGTAACTATGCCTTTTTAGCGTTCCGTAGGCAATGGGTAAAAACGGAACCTTATTACTAAGACTCTGTCTCCAGACTGTCTCTCTGTCCGTCCGTCCATCTGTCTGTCACCAGGTACCTCATGAACCGTTATAACTAAACAGATATTTTCACAGATTGTTACATTTTATATTAATTATTACATTTTATATTACATTTAATATTTTCACATTTTCTGTTGCCGCTATAATAACAAAGTATTTACATGCAATAAAAGTATATTTTTTTGCTTGATGAAATTACGGGACACCGTGTTGCCAAGTTTAGTCAAGTTATCTAAGAAATAATAACTCCCATATGTAAAACAAACGTAATTTTTTTGCTATTTTTTATAGATTATGATACCGAAACCTTCGTATCTTGAGGTAACATTTATATCATTAAAGCCTTACAAAAGTTATTGCAATTAAACATTCTGTTACATTGTTTAATCGCAGGGAAACCGCGTGGCATAGTTATCAACAACTAACTACCTTAAAGTTAAAGAGATTTTGTTTACTAATAATGGTAAATATTTACAATAATGTAATTGGAACACATTTTGGAACAGTATTACAATTACCGAAACAAACTTATGAGCGCATAAAATATCGCTTTAGGATAGAAGAAGTAATCGAATAAACTCCTAATTACGGACAATACTGTACCATTCTTTTGCATTAAGTAAAGTAAGTAAGTAAAGTAAGTTCCACCAAAGGAGGAGTCCTTTGGTGGAACTTAAGTATACATATCTTCTAATTCCAATTCACGACGATGGTATTTAATCATTTGTATTAGTTGTTAAAACATTGATACGTTGCTACCTAATCACAAAAAAATACACCAGAAACCTTCGCGAGCTCATGAATAACAACTTTGCTAAAGATCATCACATGATCAAAAAAAAAGATACATATAATACATATAATTTAGTTAATTCTATAGAGGACATACACACAAACATTCATGTTTTTAAAGAAGAAAATTTCTCTGTATTCATCTTCAACGCATTATTGGTACTAATGAGCTTCTAACATTAAAAAAAAATTAGAACTTCCAGACGTGTTGCTTTCCGAACAATGATTTACTACGCCGAAAATGTAAAGATGTCGTAAAACGTGACTAAGGACCAAATTCTAGAAGAAGTACGAAGTAACTGTTGACAAAAACATCCAACATGCCTATGTGTTTTGAAGTAAAACAATTTGTTTATGATTAAGTAAACATATTGTCATAAATTTAGACATATTTACTTAAAACGGAACATTAATGTGATATCAAAGCAAGTGACTTCTCGTTTTGTAAAAGTTAAAAATAAAAAATCTTATTAGTTAGGAGTCTATTCTATCACTTTGTTTACGTCTGAAGATCATTAACCCGAAAACACACGGAACCCAGCTAATCGTGTTTCTGAAACACATCCAAATTGGTCGGTCCGTTTTATCGAGATTTCAGCACAATTACATCGTCCCGAAATGTTTACTTGTACATTGTTAATTCACTGTCGTCTGTTATTGAGATAAGGGAACATACCCAAACCACGTAACCATTTCGAGGGGGGGTGGGGGGTCAAAATACCACACACACGGTGGTTGGTCACAAAAAGGGCCGCCCTCTTTTTGTGACCAACCGTGGTATTTTGACCCCGTGTTATTTTGGGTTTCCGGTATGTAGTAAATATCTCCTAAAGGAAATCTCGCGCTTATTCAGCCTATATTTAAATATTTCATTTATAAAAATAAGTAAGTGAATTTTTGCGCCACGCGGAAAACTCGGGATTTAATTAGGAGGTAAAGTATTTTTTCCAAACTTTCTGTTTGCAAAAACTGATTGAAAACTATACTTATGAATTACGTGGCATCTGCGAAGGGAAGGAACTGTCTACTTTTATAATACGATTACCACCACCACGAGAAGGGGGTAAAGACTTGTCAAATATGTCACGTGGTTTGGATAAGGTCCCTAAGTCGCTTTGGAGTTTGTATAGTATGTGTACGTACACAAGGGATGCGCATGTGAAAAATCTGGCAAGAACGGTCGTGTGCGGTTTATTTTGGCCACTCGCGTCCAACACGCAAATAATTGGATTTTTTAAATACCAGACAGAGTTATACAACTTGTATTGACATGGTGCCTTATTACTTTGTAGCTATTGACCGGAACGATAATAGACAAACAATAAATTAAATATAGGTACGTTTTTACACGTGTACTATTGAAGAATGAACATGTCATAACTGAGAAATGGCTATAATATATCGTCTATTAGTTCTAATGGAAGACATTACCGGAAATTACCTCTAGTATTTCTCTATTGATGGAGGAAAATCTATATATTAAGACAATACACGTAGTGCAGAGGTAATTAGTAAGTCGTGTAAAGTTCTCCACTCGATCTTTATAATAAGTAACGTTATATCGTAACCTAACCTAACCCAATGCTAAATAATATTCTAACATCGAAATCTCGACTTTGTTTGTGTATAGGTATTGTAATATCTGCAGATTTTGCTTTTCCGTACATATCTATGTGTGTTTGTGCAACCGTAGGATTAACCATAGTTCCTTGCTATCTTACTAGTGTTATTGTGACGAAAGTTTGTTACTCTTTCACGAAACTATTACTGATCGGGTTTAGATAAAATTTGATACACAGATTATGACCTCCATTACCACATTGGACACACCGAGAAAAACGTGATTCAAGCGGAAGGAGCTGCAAAAAGATGCTACTGTTATAATAACTCAGTCTCAAAACGGAAAAATACAAACGAATATTTTAAAACACAATTTTGTCACACGAAATCTCTGTCAGCGGCGCCGAAGGGCACACCGGTGGCAGAATCCGGAGATTCGCACAGAGGACAGACGTTCGGCCGCGCCAGATGAGCATTTGAGCAACAATGCGATGTATTAATAAATCCAACATTGACAAAGACCGCCAAAACACCTGGCGGACGGCCAACTATTAAAAAATCAGCCTACGCCGCAAGACGCGACGTGAAACAATTCCGGTGACGTACTCAAATGATCGTCTAGGATCGCGAGCGCTAGACACCTCGAAATAACAAAGAATAGAGAAAAAATACGTTAATGGACAACAATAAAATTTGTATAGAGAATCACGCAATAGAAGTGGCAAGAAATCATGTCTGTCTTCTTTCGTGATTTTTGCACGCGTGTACATTTACTGAATGACCACAGGAATAATGTGCTAACAAATATGTTTATTCTCTTAACAAATAACCAGTTCACCGATGAAGATTTCAAAAATAGATTAAAAAAAACATATATCACTTACAGTTTAAATATTATGAACAGTGCTAATGAAAAGCAGAAATATTAGTGGCGGTGGTACCGACCCAGTAAATTCTATCACCTTTAAACTCTACTTCGTACGGCGTTATTTAGTGGTCATAAAATTTGGTCTAAAATTTATAAACAGTACATAGTAACAGTGCACTGCGTGAAATATAGGATGTATAATAATAATAAATATACAAATACTAGCTTTCCATATTAAATTGCTAAGAGATGCAATTTTGACACCAAATTTCCAGGCTGTTTTTTTGTCATTTGAAACCTATAAACGGCCGCCAAGAATTCGCGAGTGAAAATGTTTTCTTATTTTTTCTCGTATTTATTTAAAAATAAAATCTACGACAATACCACTCTGCCACAAAGGAGGAATTAAAAAAAACACGTCAATTCGAGCAGCAAAATACAAAATGTACTTGCATCTGTAAACATGCATTATTTGCAAATTGGAAAGCCGCGGCTACTTAAATGTGATTTTTATCACGTGAATTTTAAAATAATTACTTCTCCGTGACATGCAAAATAATCTAAATACAACAGTACAACAACCTAGTAAGCCAACTAGGTTAAGTTTTCTCTAGAAAGTTTAAAATATTGTTAATAATATCCGCACCCTATATAATACTTATGTCCACGTCCTCATTTCCGACAACTGCCGGTAAATTGGCAACTGAAACGTCACCAGCCGTCCCGGGCGACTGCCTACGTAATGAGAATTCACAATTTTTGGGAAGATCATTTCTATTTATTTATAGCTTTAACCTCTCGCCCACGGAGACCGACTGTCACCACTGACCCATTAGTGTATGGCTGGTCACGAGTCTGTTCTTAGATTGTGAAGATTGGTCATTGTCTGTCATACAGACCACGTGCGATTGGTTTGTGGCAATTGATAACGTTGTTTTTAAGACATTTATTTACTGTTCTTTTAACTTCTCGAACGGGAAACCTTTAAAAGGTACCCGACGCCGTGGGAGCGTCGCAGGGTTATGTAGATTTTTTACGGGACCTCCCCCCTCGGTGGCCGCCCTCGGCGCTACAAAGAGTACTCCGGGATCTCCAAAGGAACGCAACCTGAATCCGCTGAGCGCGTTGCCCTATCGGGCTCCTCCCAGATGGGCGGCTGGACCCACCACTCCATCTAGTCTTTACTACGCTATGCGACCACACCATACCGCCGTCCTTCCCCGGATCACTTGGCTGGACGGTTCAAACTCCCACTCTATGCGCCCACAACCCCGGAAGCCCCTTTTAGTCGCCTCTTACGACAGGCAGGGGATACCGTAGCTCTATTCTGACCCCGGAACTACACATAGACGACTATGCCTTTACCTAGTATTATAAGCAACTAATTTGCTGACTACATGATGCTATCAGTACACTCAGGCATCTGCTATCAGTATTAGACTTTAGACTAATATTATCGTGTAATTGATATTTCGATTTTATTTTCGATTTACTTACGATATTTCGAAGTAATAGCATGGATCTTAGGTTCGGCGTAGTTGTGGCGGTAGGACAAAACCGTTGTAAAGCCCTAGTGGTAAGAAATATCTGTAAAAATAATTCAAAAACCGCATTTAATAGGTAAGTACTCGTTACGTGCTTAAAAGTTTATAGCATAAAAGGTGCAAATATCAAACAAATCAAACAATCCCAAATAAAATATCAATGGCAGGTCTCACTTTTGTCGACTATATTAATTATATTATCATGTGAAATGTTCGAAAACATAGTCTACCTCATACAGACCACATCGTTAATACCAGTTAAACTACTCTCATACATATTTGTACTATTACCAGAAATAGGTATAACAGTGCACCTGGTTTAAATGTTCTACCACTTGTAAAAATCTATTTAGGTACTCATTTATAAAACCAGGTGTATCTGCAATTAATATTCATATCACAATTACGTATATTTAATGTACACTATATTCACAATTAACAAGATTGCAAAACTTCTATACATGAAAACTTGAAAGTATTACAACCTTTTGGGATTTAATTTCGGTAGCACCAACTTCCACATCTATTTCTGCCTAATAACGACAAAACTAAGCTGCTATTTATAATTTGAAGATTTGGGTAAGAGATACATATTTTAACTGCCGCTCGTGAACATCTATTTAGCTTAAAAAACAGATATCCACGCAACTAGACTACTTACATAGATTGAGCAGTGATAGCCTAATAGTTAAAACTTGCCCTCTCGATCGGAAGGTCCGGGTTTCAAATCCCAGGCACGCACCGCAGACCACTATTTTTCTAAAATTTAGTGCGTATTAGAAATCAATTATCACTGCTTTACGGTGAAGGAAAACCTACACACCCGAGAGTTCTTTAAAAAATAAAAGTTCTCAGAGGTGAGTGAAATATACCAATTCGCAATTGGCCAGCGCGGTTAACTGTGGTTTTAAACTCTCTCATTCTTGGAGAAGACTCTTGCTTGATTGACGACATACATAGATTGCTGTCCAGAAATGGTACTATACTGGATGCAAAAATAATGTTTGTTTCTTGAGTGCCCCCCTTAAATATTTTTGTTAATCCGTTTTAGTCTTTGTTGTTATAACGGCAATATAAATACTGCAACTGTGAAAATTTCTACTGTCTAGCTATCACGGACAGACGGACAGAGGGACAGACAGCGGAGTCTTAGTAAGAGGGTTCCATTTTTATCCTATGCGTATGGAACCCTAGAAACCGTTTCCAAGTTTACATTTACCCAAATCATTTAAAGCTCACGATTATCGACTTCTCGTTTTACAAATTTCACAAACAAGCCGCAAACCGTAAACGAGCGAGTCACTCAGTTTTACGAGCTACGTCTTTATTGACATGCAAATATATCGTTATGTAAGTAACAGCGATCGACTACACATAAAAGTGTACATGTAACTAGATTGTAGATTTTGTGAGATTAAATTTAATCTTATTGATATAAATTCGAAAGTTTGTGTTTTTATCTGATTGAAGTAGCAAACGAGTATGCAGTCCACCCGATGGTAAGTGGTCGCTGCCGCCCATGGACAACTGTAAGCAACTTCAAATAGAACATGGGTTCTAACTGAAGTCAATCACAGGTACGTTGCTATTCCCGGAGACTATGATGGTCGCCTCATATAAAAGTATGCCGGCAACCACACCTTTTCATCGAAACGCAAGAAATGTGGTACTTCCCCGGTCGAACTAAACTGGTTCTACCACCTGCAGAGGTTATGTATATATTTGTTATTCTTGCATAATAAACTGCAACCGGTAGAATTTAGCTGTAGTTTGGTACACACATACGTAGTTTATGACATAGATTAAGACATAGTAGTATAATGATTAACCATAGCAGAAGTGACGCAATCGAAGCCACGGGATTAACCTAGTCGTAATTAAATTTTATTTTCATAAGGCTTTTGCAGATAGAATAATAGGATATAGAAAAATAACTGAAGAATGGATAGGATACAATGGATACAGAACCGTCTAGCCAAGGGACCCCGGGTAGAACGACGGCTTGTGTAGGCGCACGCCGTCGTAAACACCAGGAGGCGCAGAGAGTACAAATGCTCACTGAGAAGAGCCCAAATGGGGCATCGCGCTCGGAGGATTCCGGTTGTGTTCCACTGAAGATCCCGGAGTCCTCCACGCAGCACTGAGGATGGCCACCGGGGGGGTTATTAGTGAGGTAAAAATCCCATATAACCTGGCGTTGCTCCCACGGCGTCGTCTACCTTTTGAAGGTATTCCCCTCAAATAAAAATAGGATATAGAAAAATAATTAAGAGCGAAATATCAATAATTTCAAATGCAGTAATTGCTATCTAATAATCGGTTCTTTTTACATAAGTCTGTTACTAATCTTTGTGAAATAAAAAATATTGTATGTATTTACTTTGTTATAAACGATGTAATTAATACAAATAATTATATTGCAATACGTCAACATTGCCTTCATTGGCCCATAAATTCAAAAGCTAAGAATCTAATGATTAATAAATTAATCTATTTATTTGCTACATACTTATAGATATACTTATATACAATTCAAATAGGGTATTGTAGTATTTGTGTAAATATTTGCTTTGTAGTTATTCATGTTTATGGCTTAAACTCTCAAAATGTGGAGATATTACGATGATAAATGTAAAGCATTCGTTATTGTTAAGCGTATTTTCATTTCCACGAGACAATCCCACGGGAAACTATACAATGTCTTGCATTATTTTTAAAAAGGATTATTGTAAAAACAATGTGTTTTTATAGACGCCGCACGAACTCTGACTGGGATTGCCAACTATGCTGTTAAAACAGTATTATAATGTTTTTACTACATTATATTTTTCCTTATAAACAAAAATAACGTATACCAAATACAACTTAGCATCAAATTCTTAACACTATAAGTGTTAGACACTCACACACTTTTCATTTAGTCAGAGGGCTCAGTGCAACGCAGCTTCAAATATGTATTTAGAGCATTATATGAACACAATACTTCAATCTTTCGACAATAATGTTTAATTTCATTCTCAAAACTAAATCTATGTACTAATACATGCAACATACAAAAATATTTCCTGGATTTAATATACGTGTAATGTGTGTCACTTCATAAATAAAACTGTTAAGTATATATTATTAATACGTGAAGCAAAAATGGGATCCGTTTTTAAGAAATTTTCCACGGATGGAGGAGTAGAAAATTAGCACGATTATAGTTTATGTAGAAAAGGAGTACAAGATCATTTTTTTTCAAATAATGCACAAAACATACATAAAATCAACTAAAACACATTACACACACTACCGTGCATTTGATACAAACGCATATAATAAACGAAATAAAACTCATTGATATAAACACATACGTCAAAAATGTCAGATAGCTCTGTCAAATCCGCTATTGGTTTAAAATACAGCTAAATGGACAACGTCTTAATGGGTCTATTTAAAATAACCCGATTATTAATACAATTTATTTGAATTTAAGAAACATTCAGCAAGTAGCAACTTTGGACAATATCAAGTTTATTTTAAGTGGAATTACGATCGGAATTTCGACCGTTGCGATGGGTGACAAGTATACTTCATTTCTTGTAAAAAATACCAACCTATCCTATCTGTAACTGTGCAGTTGCACGTTGTACAACAACGAGCTAACAGGGAAACCAGCCAAGTGCAAGTTCACCCACACACCGTCATCTCGTTACCTGATTGCATAAACCTATCTCACATGTGTAACAGATTTTACTTTAAGTAACTTATATAAGTTGAAGCTGTGCACTAAAATAGTCAAGTTCGTTTAAGGTTTCCTTGTGCAATTTTAATTTGGTCGCGTCAATTTTGTCTTAACTTCGAGCCAGTGTTTAGCTTGAAAAAAATTGTAATAAAGAAGACACATTAAACATGAGATGAGCCTATGAGATTGCATTCTGGAGATTGCAATTCGAGAGGTCTTTAATTAACACAAAATAAGATTAGAGCGTTTTTTGAGCAAATTTTTTACTTTTTTCACAAGGTCGTAGATCCAGTGTAGTTCCCGGTCGAACTACACTGAAGTACCACCGCCACACCTATTTCTAACGTGAAGCATTTCTTGCGTTTCGATGCAAGGGTGTGGTTGCCGGCATTTCACATGAGGCGACCATTGTAGTCCTCGGGAGTAGCAACGCATCTGTGATTGACTTCAGAGTGAACACATGTTCTGTATGTAGTTGATTACAGATGCCGCATGGCGACAGTGACCACTTACCATCAGTCACTGCATGCTCGTTTGCTACTTCAGTCATAAAAAAAAAAAACCAAGGAGAATGTCTCCTCTACCAAACCTGTAAACCAGAATACAACAGCACTTCATCGCCTGTATTTATCCTGAATAAAGTGTGGTGGTTATGCCTCCTGTGTCCAACTACTACTAGGGTTTAAAACATTTGAAATATACTTGTACAATATACCTATTCCTAGTGTACTATAGTCACTCGCTTACTTACTTCAATCATGTGGAATAAGCCTGCAACTTAAGTTCTTAACTTAATGTTTTCTCCACTATATTAAGTTCTGTTATGTTTATAAATATGTTCCTCCATTACATAACTTTCTACTACTTTCGTAGACTCTCAGAGACAATTGTCAAAAAAAATATATAGTACATTACTTATGGAAGTAATGTATTTCAAAGAAAAATTTAAAGTTTTAAGAACAAAAGGGAGCATTTCGTTATGGCATTCTAATGTTACTGAATCAGTAACATTAGAATGCAATAACGAAACAAAGGATTTCGTACAAAAAATACACGTATATATGGAAGGCGCCTTCAATGTATATTTTATTATGTTATTTATTCCATTCTAATAGTATTTGTTATAGCAACAGAAACACATCATCTGTAAAAACCTTATTTTTTTTTGATTTTTTATTTTGATTAAATCTAGGACAAACTGCAGGAGATGTGTAACAGTTTCCTGTGTATCGCAGTCACCAACACGCAGGCCAGGTACGGTGACTATAGGCATAAAGCTCATTAGCGAAGGCCTACGTTAAACAGTGGCCATCAAAAACGAACGGATTTAATAAAAAAAACAGGCGTAATTATATAATGATCTAGCTTTACACAAAAGCACACAAACAAAACAATCATTTCCAAAGTCAAACCATAATTTATTTTGGTTACTATAAATATACACTAACTTCGTCAATAGAGTCGTTTGTACGTAAATGCATTACGAACTTCCATTGCAATTGTTTAAAATAAGAACCACTTTGACTGATGCTAAAAATTCGATTTATTTTGATTATTCTATAGAGGCTCTTTTGAGACGGTACCGCCGCTTTGATATTAAATAAAATTGCTTTGGTCTCACGCGATCTCGACCTATTCTTGAGCATTCTACTTGTACTAATAGTATTTAGATATGTTCTTTCGCAGCTGAAATTGTGAGGTACTGGATTCAATCCGGGGTTGATCATCTGAATAAAGAATTAATATTTGTATTCTAAGCTTTAGTTATGTGTAGTTAAGCGTGTATGTTAATTCAAGCGGCACTTCAGCTGAATAAAAACCGTTTTGTTCCTACATTCACAAATAAATGTAGTTGATAAATTATCTGTGTACTATGCTGGGATTACAACTCCGATTCTTATTAGATGCAACACGATAAATTCCATTAAAAAGTAAGTGAAAAACATAAAAAAGTTTTGATGGCCTTTACATTCATGAAAATTAAAACTATCTGACTTAATGGCCTTTGTCTAACTATTTTAGTCGCTACTAGTAAATTTGCAAAAGTCAAATGTTGTCTAACGATTGGGCACGGCAGGCACTGTCACGCGACCGCGACACGATGCTCAAACGATCTTGAGTTTCGTATTGAGCATGATTGTAATATTTTAAATTGTTTACAAATTGCGTTATGAATAGAGAATATGCGATATAGCGAATAAGCAGTTATAGTTGGTCGATGCACCTTTTTTTAGTTTTTTGTTTTTATTTTGCCATCAGCTTTTATACATTTTTTTCTTTTGTTTTATTATTTTTATGTTGGTATATTATATTTTCTTTTTTTCTTTTTTCTTTTTTCCGTGATGTCACCCGTCGGATACTGTGGAAGATCAGCGCTGGTTGTCCTCGGATGCCAACATAATGCTGAGCAGTGTCCAATTCGTGATGTTTTGCACCTTCTTTTCTCTTTGTAAATATTGTTTTCGTGTAATAGTTAAGTGTGTATAAACTGACCGAATAAATGATTATCTTATCTTATCGATATAAACAATGCAGCGTCGGTGGTCGGGGTACCCGCGAGCTGGCAGCGTAGCCGGTTGCGTAGCGAAGATCGTAGTTCTCGTTGCATCACAGGGTGAGATCGCACGGAAACGAAGGTTGCGCCCGTGACCGCGCCCGCCCGCCGATAACGCCGCCCGTAGCGCAGTATCGCGCGGCGCTCGCTGCTCCTCGGACCTCGACCCGCGGATTCGAATATAAGTGCCGGCGAACAAAGTGATGTGCTTCCTCAGTTGATGATGTGCGAGCGAGTGAGTGTTGTGAGAGTGTGCGCGAGTAAAGTGCGGCGAAGGCCCGCGCTCTAGCCCGTCATGTGGATACTGGTGGTGCCGCTGCTGGCCCTGCTCGCACCCGGCCTGGCCTCCTTCACCGCCAGCAAGGAGCTCTTGGAGTGCGCAAGGTTCGTTAAACAAACGACCCTTTATAAAATCTTTAATACATTTACTCGTGCTACTGGAATTATTAGTTTCGCGCCAGAAAAGGTAAGAAACGTAACAATTAGCGGTAAAAGTTGGCTAGCGACACTGAGACCTCGAGTGAGCTACAAAAATAATTTAAATGGGCTGGCAAAACTCTTCGTTCGTTTATTGCGAATGCGTTCGAACTAAAGACGATCTTAATTTAATTTGCAGAAGAAAATGGTGATAACAAAAATATAAATTTAAGAAACCGCCATAATTTAACCATATTTACGATATTTTAAAAGAAAATAGGTTACTTTAAGCTGTAAAAAAATCTGAAATTCCTTTCTTTATTTAGATTTACCGGATAATATATTATCATAACCTACATCTTACGACAGACAATGATAGACATACAAAGTTGAATAAACACTATTTTTATCAAATAACACAGACTCTCTGGCCGTTATAAATAAAAAGATGAACAGCTGTTCAAAAATATTTGCACGCTACAATTATTCTATGAAAACGTCGCTCGACACTTCGTGTGCAGAAAATAATTTTGAGACGCTTAAACCTAGAGCTTATTTAGCACTAAATATGTTTCAGCGAAGCGTCGTTGTCACTAACACGAGTGATTAATACAAATTCAATAAAATAATTCGTAAGTAGGTATATAATAAGTGAATATATATGCGATCTGGCAGCGTCGCGCGGAGGATGGCCACGGTATCTCTTGGCAAGGCTAATTGTTGACATAAACACGATTCAACGCACCGAGACGGAGACGATCTGAGTTTTGTTCGTGTAATTGAAGTAGATTTTAATGCAGTTCAGCTGCAATGAGTCGGTTGAACCCAAAAATTCTAAAAGTAAAACTAAAGTGAAAGAAAATTTGGTTGCTCGTTCCCTTTTTAAATACAAAGTCACCCGTCGCAACAGTCGAAATTCAACCGTTATTTAAATTAAAAAACTAAACTTCATATTGTCCAAAGTAGCACCACTATATCTCTAATTGAAATAAATTGTAATAATTTTGAAATTATTTTGAACGCACCCGTTAAAGATAAATATAAGTTTATTATTTAAGCTGCATTTAAAAGCAATATCGGGTATTTTGACAAAGACATAACATTTTTAACGTTATGTGTTTTCATAGTAAGACATTGAATATTCTATTTCATTTGTTAAGTATGTGTTTGTGTCAAATACAAGGTAGTGAGTGTAATGTATTTTTAGTTGATTTTATGTATGTTTTATGCATTATTTAATAAAAATATTAGCATTGAGCAATCCTCTACATGAACTAAAACCTTGTTGTTTCATACTCCTCCGTCTGCGGCAAGTATCTTAAAAACGAATCACAAATTTTTGCTTCACGTATTAATATATAGATAGGTACTTATTGTTTATTTACAAAAGGGTGATTTGGTTATTTTAAACGTAAATAAACTGATAATTTATGCACTCCATCTTCTTCAAGCAGTCATTACCAAGACAGTTCGGGAGTAAATGAAAGACAAGTAGGTGATAAAAACAAGAAACTTTTAACAGAGGTTAATTAGACTCTTTTCAGTTTAAAGATGTTTCATTTTGTGTTCCGTACTTGAACTAGAGCAGTGATAGCCTAATGGTTGAAACTTGCCCTCTCGATCGGGAGGTCCGAGGTTCAAACCCAGGCACGCACCACTGATTTATGTGCGTATTAGACATTAATTATCACTGCTTTTCGGTGAAGGAAAACACCGTGAGGAAACCTACACACCCGAAAGTCCTTAAAAAAAAAAATTCCCGGCGGTGTGTGAAGTCCACCAATTCGAACTAGGCCAGCGCGGTGGAATATGGCCTATAACTCTCTCATTCTGAGAGAAGACCCGTGCCCAGCAGTGGGACAATAATGAGTTGACGACACTTGAACTTGGAATATTTTTAAATAAAAGGCATTATTAAATAGGACATGTTTTATCAACGCGCTTTCTACACTCATTGACCCACAGTATGATTTTCTCCTGTGTCGTGGGTATCATTGTATATATGACGAATACATAAACATCCAGACCCAGAACAAGAATCTAAACTCATCATTCAGATATCTGTCTGGCCGGGAATCTAACCCGGGACCCATTGTGCGTCAGACCGGTATGATAACCGCTCCGCCACGCGGGTCGTCGTACATGAAATTACATATTGTATATATAATCATTCTAATTTTAAAAGAATAGTGTGACTATGAAATTCTTAACTTCAAATGGCTTATTACATTCTTATTCATTTTATTGGCAGGCTAAGTAATTAATACAAATATTACGCTAATTTAAATAGTTTTCATCACAGTTTAAATAAAATATAAGAGAAGTTGCCAGCAGGTAAAGGCATATCTATTTTTTTCCTGGCAAACTTCTGCCATGTTTTCTTTATTTATCTGTATACGCAATTAAATACAGTATATATTTCGCATAGGGTTTTATTTTTTTACAATGAAGACATACTTAAATTACAGAATAAGTAAAATAATCTATCCTAAAGTGAGAGAACAGTAATAGCCTAATGGTTGATACTTCCTCTCTCAATCGGGAGGTCCGAGGTTCAAACCCACCACTGATTTATGTGTGTATTAGAAATTAATTATCACTGCTTTTCGCTGAAGGAAAACATCGTGAGGTGTGTAGTTTTACATCCGAGAATTCTTTAAAAACAAAGCTATCGGAGGTGTGTGAAGTCCACCAATTCGCACTTGGCCAGCGCGGTGGACTATGGCCTAAAACTCTCTCATTCTAAGAGAAGACCTGTGCCCAGCAGTGGGACAATAATGGGTTGTACCCAGTCTATCCTAAGAGAACGATGAAAAATAACAAAATGAAAAAATACTGTTGAATATTTGGAGTAGGGAATAGAATAATGGACAATGTTATCTACATTGTCCATTATTCGCGTACACTGTGCGTATCTGGGTTGCAGGCCCAAGCGCATTTTCCAAGAATAGTTTTCTAATAATTGTACAACCCATTGCAATATCCATACAATGAATGAATCGGTTAAATTTAGATGAAAAGCTAGAGTACTAAATTTGTGTACTTTTCAATGAATAAAACGGTTATTCTATTACCACTACTATTATTATGTTTTCTAGTACCTTTTCTATTACATACCAATAACACTAATATATATATGCATAAGAGCATTGATAGCCTAATGGTTGAAACTTGCCCTCTCAATCGGGAGGTCCGAGGTTCAAACCCAGGCACGCACCACTGGTTTATGTGTATTAGAAATTAATTATCAATGCTTTTCGGTGAAGAAAAACATCGTGAGGAAACCTGCACACCCGAGAGTTCTTTAAAAAAAAAATCTCGGAAGTGTGTGAAGTCGACCAATTCGCACTTGGCCAGCGCGGAGTACCATGGCCTAAAAATCTTTCATTCTGAGAGAAGACCCGTGCCCAGCAGTTTGTGACTAATGGGTTGTACCGATATATATGCATCACTTATGTAAGTCAACATTTATTATTCACAAAAACAATACGTCCGTTACTATCTATATATTAAAATGCAGTGGGTTACCGTGTCGTACGTTTTAGTGCTTTCTCGACATATCGTGATAACACATATATCGGTGTTTTCGTTATGTCACGTATTATGATTTATGTTTTATTGCGATACATGCAGTAGAACGCAGGTGAGTCTTGCCCTAATAAAGTGTATAAATATCGGTCACAAAATTGTAAAACATTAACACAAAAGCGTTTCCTGCTGCCGCTATAAGGGAGAAAAAGTTTGAAACCCAAGAATGGGAACCATTCGTCGGATCCAAGGTCTATTTCTACCGAGAAACAATTCTCGCATTACTTTTTTTTTATCTCACAGAAGTAGCAAACGAGCATGCAATCCATCTGATGGTAAGTGGTCACTGCCGCTCATGGACATATGTAATCAACTACATACTGCGTTGCTCACGAGGACTATGATTGTCGCCTCATGTGTGCCGGCAACCACAAGCTTCTATCGAAACTCAAGAAATGTTTCACGCTAGAAATATGTAGGTATCGCGGTGGTACTTCCCCGGTCGAACTACACTGATTCTACCACCTTGAGACTGATTTGATTTCCTTGATTTCGTTGGAAGGGCTTGATTACGGACACACTCATATGAAGCGGAAGATATTTTTCCATTATCGTTCTGTACCGTTATCCTTCCGTTTCTGTACCATACCGTATCGGTTCCGGTTCTAAAAAAACTGGGAGAAAATCGCTTGTTTTATGGCAGCCCCCCTAAAATATTTATTTTATTCTGTTTTTAGTATTTGTTGATAATAGCGGTAACAGAAATACAGCATTTGTGAAAATTTGAACTAGCTAAAACTGGTCATGAGACACAGCCTGGTGATAAACAGACAGAAGAATAGACGGACAGAGGGACAATTCTGTTTACCAGGTGGTAGAACCAGTGTAGTTCGACCGGGAAAGTACCACCGCCACCTACACCTATTTTTGGCGTGAAACATTATTCCGTTTCGATAGAAGGCTGTGGTTGCCAGCACACTTTAGTTACTTTAGTCCTCGGGAGTAGCAACGCATCTGTGATTGACTTCAGATGGAACCCATATTCTGTATGAAGTTGATTATAGATGTTCATGGGCGACAATGACCACTCTTACCATCAGGTGGACTGCATGTTCGTTTGCTACTTCAGTCAAAAAAAAAACTAAGACGGGAGTCTTAGTAACAGGGTTCCGTGTTTATCATTTGCGTATAGAACCCTAAATATATTTAGATTAAAATAAAAACTTATATGCAAATACCGTGACGATGCGACGGTGGAAAGATCGACCAGGGGGCATTATCTGCTACGCATCTCCCTGATTTACAGCATCACAGTTGACGCGAAGTATCTCACTACAAAGTTAAAATGGTGGCTCT
This sequence comes from Spicauda simplicius, assembly GCA_949699795.1. Taxonomy (NCBI): domain Eukaryota; kingdom Metazoa; phylum Arthropoda; class Insecta; order Lepidoptera; family Hesperiidae; genus Spicauda; species Spicauda simplicius. Next base: position 14,728,425 of record OX453063.1, read on the forward strand.
TGACCTAAATTAAATTTGAATCTGTGCTCATTCGGAGACATGTCATGTTTACTTTGAAAGATTTTTACAAGTACATCTTTGACGTCGCAAAGCGCATTAAATAAATTTATTGTAAAACATACAATCAAGGTTAACATGTACTAAATGTATAGAATTGTTTACTACTGATCAAATATATATTGTATTTGTAATATCTTTAATATTTATTGTATTTGTGTTCAATTATCAATTTTTATAGAACTGCCACCAATAACGGCAAAAATAGGTATATTTTTTTAAATTTCGTTGTGTAAATTTCTGAAAAATTAAATGTAATAAGTAAGAAAAAGAAAGAAATGTGTAATTTTATAACAGTTTTTGTTAGGGTAGCTTTCGACCGTAGGTTTAACTATGTATGAGCAGGCATAAAGGCAGTAAAATTATTAAAATTTTAGTAAATCCATCAAAAAATGTTTTTTTAGTGACTTTAGTAAATTAATCTGACGTCATTTTATTATTATAGCGAGAAAGCCTTGTAGAGAAATTAAAAGGAAAAAGAAACTGATATTTTATTTAATTTAAAAAGATAAAAACATTAATTAAACTTCAAAAAATATTTAAGAGGTAAAAATGTAATAAGTATATAGAAGTAAAACAAAACCTATACCTATCGCATAGTTTTTAAAAAATGCATCAAAAAAGTTTTTTTTTTTTTTCAATTAGCTATTAAACTTAGAAGTCCATGAAAATATAATGTTATGAAAGGACTTATTTGTTTTATCAACACCGCATATACCTAAAGCTACTAATTGCTTACCAAAAAGTTTGGTTAACCAAAAATAAAGATTCGTGATAAATAGATAATATGCTTTATAATATTTGCTTTCAAGCGTCTTTAGGAATGTTTGGAAAAGCGGATGAAATTTACATTTATTTCCATATTTGTGACAAGTAAATTTTGTCAATATCCCAAAAATAAAGTTCCTTACTGCTATGAAATTCCCATGAAATGTCTTTCGTATTAATTGACTTTCACATAGATAAAATACATTTTTAATAGCAAAATATTATATATATATTATATTATATATATTATATTATAGCTGTTTCAGAGGGTTATATAACAGAAAAGAAAGGTTAGAAAAGGGTTCCTGAAACGTGGAATTTCGCAATTGAAAACAGTACAATAGACGAAAAAACAATAGTCACAAAATCATAACGATAATCACAGTAATTGTTAGTTTGGAACTTTGTTTGTATCGCAAACGTATTGTTGGTACAATAAAAAGTGTTTTTCAATTCCGCGAATAGCTTTTACGGAATTTTGGTTTTAGTAAAGTAATACTATTTTTTTTTGTTTACAACCAGTGAACCAACCAATAATATTTTATGCGTTATTTCTTTGGACAAGCATATATTACCAGTCACAATAAAACATTAGATTAATGATACCAATAATAACGCAAAAAAGAGAAATGTTTATTATTTTATTTGTGTATCTAAATAAATATCATCGACTTATTGGTAAATATTTTTTACAGTTCAGTTCAGTACAGTGGTGTATACAAATTTCATTCTTTATACGAAAGCAGTTGTAAGTGAAATCTAAGAATAACAAAACGAGAAAAAGAAACAACTTGTTTTTAAAAACGAAAAAAAAAGACAAAAACAAAATGAAGGTAATTTTGAAGACTGTTAAGGGACCTCATTATAAATGTGTATACAAAAAACGTTGCTTGAATTGCAGAAAAACACATCACAATATAGTATCCTAATTAATTTCGACTTCTAATAATAGTTTGGGGAAATATTTGTTGCATATTTATAGAAAATAAATACCTAGAGCTCGATTGCTATCTTTGGTACACTTAAGTTTAGGTTAGGTAAAATTATTCGTTTCGTTAATATTACTGTACAGATAATAACTTTAAGACATATGAAGGTATCTATAATGAACAAATCTAAAAAAATATTCTACACTATTTCATTAAGTTTAGACGAAAAATTTAAACTATAACTTGTTACAATGAAAAAAAAACAAGATGTTTTTTATTACTAGCAATGTCCTGAGTATCCACGTTAAAAAAATACAACTTATAATCGTTTTAGTAAAACAACGATTTTATGTATTAAGCAATGTACCTACAGAAAAAATCCTTTAAACAGAATTTTGAAGGTTGGAGAACCAGTGTAGTTCTACCGGGGAACTATTACAGCCCCCCACATCTATTTCTAGCGTGAAGCATTTCTTGCGTTTCGATGGAAGGGTGTGGTTGCAGTCACACTTTCACATGAGGCGACCATCATAGTCCTCGGGAGTAGCAACGCATCTGTGATAGACTTCAGTTGGAATCCATGTTCTGTATGAAGTCGATTACACACGTCCATGGGCGGACTGCATGCTCGTTTGCTACTTCAGTTAGATAAAAAAATATATCTATTCGGTTATATACATTTTAACACTGATAGAACAGACACAAAATCTAAGAAAAATATAAATATTCTATTATCACTTATTCTCAGCCCCCCATACATTTATTATTATCAAAAATATATTAGTTATACACCAGTTACTTTCATTTTTATTAAGTTCATTCACATCGTCCTATTAACACCCACATATTTCCCTACGTGATGCCAAAAATATGAATCAGTTAAAAATATATAAAGCATGTTTTCTGTCACACCAACTGCAAACTCATTTAAATATTTTTCAGTTGAGATCTTCATAAATATAAAAACAATAATATTATTTTCAAGGTGTTCTACCACCTACCACCCAGTGTAGTTCGACCGGGGAAGTACCACCGCCACACCTATTTCTAGCGTGAAGCATTTCTTGCGTTTCGATGGAGGGGTGTTGTTGCCGCCACACTTTTATATGAGGTGACCATCATAGTTCTCGGGAGTAGCAACGCATCTGTGATTGACTTGAGATGGAATCCATGTTCTGTATGTAGTTGAGTACAGATGTCCATGGGCAGCAGTGACCAGGTACCATGAGGTGGGCTGCATGCTCTTTTGCTACTTCAGACCGATAAAAAAAAAGTTTTGACATAAGTTTATAAGATGGAGTAAACGTAAAACCAGTCCATCAGTATACCATAAACTGGTTCATCAGGTGACGCTCAAACGGTTTAATAAAACGGTTCGGTCATTCAACGCCCACCAATGGTAGTATCGGACATCTTTGAGGAACTTCATACGAGCAAACATTCTATCTAAAGTCAATCACAAATGCGTTGCTGCTCTCATCATCGGCCTGAACCTTCCACGGAAACGCAAGACATGCTTCACGCAGAAATACGTGTAGTTTTAAATTGTAAAAAGTATTTTTTTATCTGATTGAAGTAGCAAATGAGCACGCAGTCCACCTGATGGTAAGTGGTCACACCCGCCCATGGACATGAGTAATCAACTTCATACAGAACATGGATTCCATCTGAAGTCAATCGCTGATGCGTTGCTACTCCCGAGGACTGTGATGGTCGCCTCATGTGAAAGTGTGCCGACCGACAACCACACCCTTCCATCGAAACGCAAGAAATGCTTCACGCTAGAAGTAGGTATTACGGTGGTACTTCCCCGGTCGAACTACACTGGTTCTACCACCTCGAGATCTTCCAGGTCTGATATTCCAGGTCTTTCCAACGTTGGAGATCAAATACCTACTGACATTTAGGCCATCTCGCTAGGTAGCTATCAGTACGTATTACAATAATTTACACGTTGTGAAAATAGACGTTACTGATAAATTCCAGTTAGAGCAGTGATAGCTCAACCATTAGGCTATCTTGCCCTCTCGATCGGGAGGTCCGAGGTTCAAACCCAGGCACGCACCACTGGTTTATGTGCGTATTAGAAATTAATTATCACTGCTTTTTGGTGAAAGAAAACATCGTGAGGAAACCTACACACTCGAGAATTCTTAAAAAAAAAGTTCTCGGGGGTGTGTGAAGTCCACCAATTCGCACTTGGCCAGCGCGTTGGTCAATGGCATAAACTCTCTCATTCTGAGAGAAGACTCGTGCCCAGCAGTGGGCCTATATTGGGTTGATGAGAGAATCAATTCCAAACCAAGGTATTCAACATCATTAAACACCAAGAGCACTAGGCATGAAAACTTCAATCAAACAAATCTTTGCGAGACCGTGAAGAGTAGTCAACTAATGTTGATTAATAACACATCAACACCCAATTCCACACTGACAACAATAGACTAACCGCTTGAGGGGCGTGAAGCCAAAATTAAACACGTTTATCACGCCTATCTGCGTCACTAATAACCCAAATAAACCGGGCTAGCCATTGCGGTAACTGTGACAACAGAAATAAACCCTTGCTCTGAATACCGAGTGCAGTGCGTCTGTCGTGGACGTAACTGCAACAGCTAGCTGACGTATTGCGTTTCGACACAAGCAGACAAGGTTAATACTTGCTTATAATCAGTTAATGTCTTTGTAGTTATTATAGCTAAATGATATACAGATTAGAATTCCAGATGAAACTACATGACAATACAGTTACAGCTTCGTATAGATTACAGATCTAGTCAGAGTATCAAGTGATTAGAATTATATAAAAGTTGCAATATGTATGTCCATCTTATCTCATAAACTTTATACGCACGTGTCAAAGATAAATTTCTAACCTCTTTTTTTGTCATTTACCTAACCTTAGTAGTTCTTACCTTACCCAAGTATTGCTGAAAGTTCCTAGGAACTTTAAAGCATATAAAAAGAGATTAGTAATAGTTGATATTTCGGAATATTTGAATAAATATTTCATAAATTTAAATCCCAAAAGATCCCATTCTACGATACTTCAAATTTGTATCTATAAATCAATTTAATAATCAATCAATGTTTCATTGAGATGTCACACTAGTTATTCTCATTTGATCAATAACAGGAAATGATCGCCTAAGATTAAACAATTATTTTTACTCTTTATTCTCAAACGAATTTACATTTATCTCAAATTACTTACCAATTCCAGCCGAATTTGACTTATTTTAAGGTACTTACAGGAAATTAGAGAAGATTTATATTAGCTGGACACAATTAACCGAAGAAATGCATTCATTTACAGGAACAAAATTGATACATAATCTACATCGAAATTGGAAACCGCTTTGGAAAAGTATAGGACTAATGTTTACTTTCTTTCATTTGAAATAACATGTACAAAGTAACAGCAATGTTATTTTTTCTAATGTGTCAAAGATATTTCGTGATCTTCGCAGACGTACTGGCTGTTGGCCAATGATGCAGGGTTCCGCGGGCGTACGACAATCATGTACTATGTGCGTCACTGCATACGATTCGTTGCATAATTATAACGCGTGTGATTTGAATAACCTTCGTTCACAAATGTAATTATAAAATAGATAAGAGTCGACCTACAGAAGAGCGCGTCAGTACGCACTATGATTACCGTGCATCTTTTATGGGTGTTGTAAAGGTTTGGCCGTAGGAAAAACTTCGAAACTCCACTCATACTGCACCCCCACATTTGAGAGGCGACAGAATATGTACATTTAGACATTTATTGGTAGCTAAATTACATGTTAAAAACATGTGTCAAACATTATTTAAATTTAACCTTTACCTTACCGATTTAATTTCCGAAATAGCTGGCGCCGATTTCAACTTCTGTCTTAAGGGACAGAAAATAAATACAAAGAGATCACAAACCTCCGCTTTGACTAAGATGAAAGGAGCAGACCAATTTAAGATGTGAAGGGAACATTTTTCGCAATCGAAACAAGATAGGAGATTGCCAGTATCCAATTTTCATAAACACTTGTTTTGGAGGACACATTACTAATCAGTGCCAATTTTAAAACTGCATTTCACTTTTAAAATAATCTCCAATGTTCTCATTATAAGATAGCTCTCCTTACACGTCAGTGTTATTGGCCTAATGGCCGTTTTCAACTGATACAAATTGCGTACAAACCCGTACTGCCAGTGTTCCATGAGGGCAAAAACGTATGCAAAAATGTAAACATTAAAGAATGCATCCCTGTGTGATATTACACACGTATTATTCATTGTACACAAATAGTTTTCTAGGAATATTAGAACTCTGCTTTCATTCTTGCTGGCCCCTTTGTATGCAAGATTGGAAGCGAAATTACACAGATTCTTTAGAAACTTTTAGTCTTAGTACTGAATCAAATCTCAGTTACTACGACGCTTTAATCAACCTGGTGTTTAAACACCAGTGTGGGGTTTAAAACTTCGTGAACTACTGTTGATTTAAATCAACAATAATTCTTAAAAATTAAATAACACTAATAATAAAGAAATCAAGTAACATAATATAATAATAGCAAGCAGACGTTAAACCACACAGTGATTACACTAAAGCATTCATATAAACGAAATAATAGGAACTAAGTCAAAACAATCGTACAAAACTAAAAAAGGCAATTAATATTCCTAAGCTATCATACTATATTATTAATATTATAAAGGCGAAAGTTTGTAAGTGTGTATGTTTGTTACTTCTTCACGTGTAAACGGCTAAAGCAATTTTCATAAAATTTAGTAGGGAGTTAGCTGATTTCTGGATTAACATATAGACTACTTTTTTTGTGGAATATATCTTATTCTCACGGGACAATCGATTTTTGTTAACGCGGGCGAAGCTGCGGAATTCAGTTCATCTTCGTCATCTAAGGCACTACAGCCGCGGGTGGGCCTTGGCCTGATCCAGAACATTTCTCCAGTCCAGTCTATTTTGGGCTTTCTCCCTCCATCTTGTCACGCCTACAGTTTTTAGGTCTTGTATGACTCCATCTAGCCACCTGAGTTTTGGCCTTCCTCGGTTTCTCCGTCCGTGCGGCTTACCATGTAGTAGACGTTGGGGTACGCGGGTTTCTTCCATCCTTTCCACGTGTCCAGCCCACCGTAGGCGTCCAACTTTTATGACCTTAATAATATTGAGTTCGTCATACATTTGGTATGACGAACCCTGGGATCAGTTCAGGGATTCAGTTAATTAATGATAAAAACATGAACTGGAAATTTTACAATCGAGTATGTACAATCGAAAGCAAATATTTCTCAAAAATATTTATTTCAACACATACTAAAACTCACGATACTCTCATGTAGAACTAGAAACCTATATTTTTATGACATGTTGTCAACAAAATAATAACTCAACAAAAGCTTTAAATATTTACGACATTTACTTGGTAACTTTTTCTTCATTATTATTAAGATCGTCCGCTTTACACGGAAAGGAATATTTTATTTTGAATAATGTCAAAAGAGTCATTAGTTTTATTTTAAACAAGAAAATTTTAATTTTCAGACACGCAACATATTACACATAAGATATAACGGTTTCAGTCTATGAATACTTCCGTGATTAGTCCTCATTATTTCTTACACATACTTGTATGTTTACAGAGGAAGTCACGAATGATTTATTTAATAATAATTCCAAGGTGGTAGAACCAATGTAGTTCGACCGGGGAAGTACCACCTCCGCACCTATTTCTAGCGTGAAGCATTTCTTGCGTTTCGATGGTGTGGTTGCTGGCACACTTTCCCATGATGGTCCTCAAGAATAGAAACGCATCTGTGATTGACTTCAGATGGAACCCATGTTCTGTAAGAAGTTTATTGCAAATGTCTACGGGCGGCAGTGACCTCTTACCATCAGGTGGACTGCATGCTCGTTTGCTACTTCAGTCGGATAAAAAAAAATAGTTTTATAATAGCTGAAATGGCAGTAGACCGGGGACATCGCTCGAAGAACCGATAACCGATGGGGAAGAAAGGTTCTCGAGTGGCACCCAATTTTAGGCAAATGGAGCACAGGTCGCCCCCCACCAGGGGGACCGATAACCTGACGAATACAAGAATCATTAGAATACCCTTAAGTGGGTAACTATTTTAAATTTATGTTTTTTCAATGTTTACCATTCAGATAATAAATAATTATATTTATTATCTCAGAAATACCTACCTCAATTAAAATAATTAATCAAATAACAGAAAAAGCTTTAGGGATATGAAAAGTCTCACATTTGGCTCTATGTTATTATCGATATACTTTCAATATGTAATAAAAATCAGTTACTGGAACTTTATATATCCTGTCCGGTTTTTCGTTTTCTGTCTCAGTTTAGCGGTCCACGAGCGATTTAGTTGGTCGGTCGGCGACCTGTGCTCACTTTGCCTAAGCTTTTGCCTCTCAAGGATAGATATAATTAATAGTTTCTTGTATGTTTATTTCAACATCATTATATGATAATAAATAAACGAGTAAATAAGTATTTGGTGGGACATTTGCTCCAACTAACTTTCAGTAACTAACTTAAGATTAGACTTTTGAAAGATAAAAAAATCACTAACTCTTCATACAGTTCAACTATTATCTTTTGAATATGGTGAAGCCTTCATCATTTGGCTACGGCGGCAAATCCGTGTGGATTAGGAAATAGAGGTTCACTTATATAAAGCTTTCTATTGTAATCATTGTCGTTATTTTCGTGACCGGGATGACTTAATGACTCTGACTAATTAAAGTCGAAAATACTGCATATTTATTTGCTACTGCGATGGAAAAAAAAAACTGAAATTTATGAAGTAAAATAGTAAAACTTCCTTGAACAAAAGGAAATGAAGTTTATAACCCACTCGAAGTGAAATGGTTATGCAAATAAACTAAATTCTTTATTTCAAGTGCAAACAGATGACCTAGAACGATTAGAAAACATAATAAATTTCATTTTAGCGGATTTACAGACGTGTAAACATACTAACAATGTTGGTAAATTATTTTTTGTCATGTTGACATGCAATCTACAAGTAGTAATATTCAAAGTAGTTTTACATCACGTACAAACAAACATACATTATTATAGGAATACCGCACACCGGAAATATTTGTATCGCTATTAATTATATGCTCACATCTAACACCCACTGAAGAAGGAAGAAACTCGTATATTACTATTTTATCGCAAACTACAATAAAAAATAGTTTTAACAGTTGTTTTTTTTTTTATCTGACTGAAGTAGCAAACGAGCATGCAGTCCACCTGGGTAAGTGGTCAGTGCCGCCCATGGACATCTGTAATCAACTTTAATACAGAACATGAGTTCCATCTGAAGTCAATCACAGATGCGTTGCTACTCCCGGACTATGATGGTCGCCTCATGTGAAAGTGTGCCGCCAACCACACCCTTCTATCGAAACGCAAGAAATGTTTCACGCTAGAAATAGGTGTGGCGGTGGTACTTTCCCGGTTGAACTACACTGGTTTACCAGCTTGAAATTTACCTAATCTTTTAAAATATTTTCTTGCTATAATAACGAGATGACCTAGATGGCTCTTAGCTATAGTTGAACCTATTAGGTTGCGCCGTTGTAGAAATCCAGATATTATAATAAATTATATCCTAGCTTTGACAGTGCAAATGCGCAAGGAATTAAAGTAATGTACTCATATATGAAACAAACTCACATGATCCTGTTAATTTTAATTTCTATTCACTAATATGTAACAGAATAATATAGAAAACACCTCATTACCATATTATACAGAACAAGATCTTATAATAATCAACATTGACGCTTTGATGAGTTTAATTTAAATTTGATTGACTCTCATATGCTTTTGTAAGAAAAACAATTAACGCTTTATTACTGCAACACGATGTGAGAAGAATAGACTGCTTGAGACAGCGTTATGATAACTAAACAAATGATATTGTTAGGCTTTGTTTAAGATTGAATTCACCATACATTTTACTGCCTCTTTGACAATCATGGAAATCGGATCAAATAAATAATGTGATTGTAGCAAAATGGAAGATAATTACTAGACATCGGATTTTATGCATATTTGCATATGCAAATGCATATATTTTCAGTTTTATTTATTGCATATTTTGGTACTTTTTCCCTAGTATTGGGCATAAAAGTTTGTTCTTTTAGTTCTCTAGTTCCTGCCATTCAAGCTTGACGACCAAAAATAAAATAAATGTTTTTGATAGGGCATACTTTGTCTATATTTAACCATTTTATTACATATTTCAATGCATATTTTGGCATTTTGATAGCAAATATAATCCGATGTCTAATAATTACATTTAAGAACATTGTAGATTCGCACACCATTTTTCATTATGAACTTAAATACACATGATGGTAATGGTGATGGCGTCGGGTAGGCACCTTTTGAAGGGTTCCCTCTCGGGATAAAAAAACAATAGATACGTGAATATTTGTAAGTAAGGTCCTTTTTCTTGGTCGATTACTAGTAATTTTCCTGTGCAAGATGTGCCTATATCTCAGGTGCATATTCTTTGTGTATTTAAGAAACATTTCGAAAAAAATGGTAGTTCTCCTGGGCACACTTTAATGCCCTGGCGTTATTGTAAGGATTTAACAAAATGAGGTCGTACTCCAACAGTTGAAAATGTCAAATGTTTTCAATTTCGTATATTTGTTTATTACACATTTAATTTTGACATTGCAATAACTTCTCTTCCTGAGTGCAGCGCGAAGATCAGAGAGATATAGAAAGAGCGTTAAAACTTAACTTGCGCCTTCAACCTTCATACTAACAGGCACAATATTGAGATCTGATCGTTTTCGCCAACTAAATTATCTTAACAGGGGCGAAAAAATTAACTTCGGAAATGACCGGCACGAACTTACTATACTTCCCGTACTTTATTTTGATTTGATTATTTTGACGACCTGCGTGGCGGAGCGGTTACTGGTTCATAATACACAATGGGCCCCGGGTTCGATACCCGGCCAGACAGTTATCTGAATTTTGAGTTTAGATTCAGGTTCTGGGTCTGGGTGTTTGTGTATTCGTCTTGTGTGTGACCATTGTACTCATGACACAGAAGAAAAGCCTAGTGTGGGGCTATGAGTGTAGAAAGCGTGTGTTTTATTAAAACCGTATTTCGAATGTAAGATGTGAACCTATAACTATGTACATATGCTTCTCTTATATGACTTACTCACCACCTTGAACGATAAGTTAACCTCAAGTAGAGATCTTAGATATTTAATTTCATTGTTTCCACACGAGCACCTTGGACTTAAGGGTAATCCTCAGTATGCAAACACATTACACTTCACGCATAGCTGTAATTGTATTTCGTATCGATCGGTACTTTGCACGTAACTCGCCCATATCTATAAACAACACAGATAAAATATCTTTACATAAATAAACAACAATATAACATAGAAGATATTTTAAGGTTTCATGGAATTTAATTGAATTAGATGATACAGATTTAGTTTTGCTCCCTGAGATACATATTGTAGAGTCGATTACTCGGTCGCATAAAAGGGGATTTCCAGGTCCCTAATAAAGAAAATTATATCTTTTTATTATCAATTAGCTGACCCGGCGTACTTGGTTCCGCCTAAAAGTCAAACATCTAAAAATATAAGTGTTCCTCACAATTTTCATGTATGATACGTAAAAACCTATCTATTAAACAAAACTGCATTAAAATCCGTAGCCTATTTTCAAAGATCTAAGCATACATAGGGACAGACAGCGGAAAGCGAATTTGTTTTATACTATGTAGTGATCACCGCAGATCCTCCCCCTCCTTAAAAACATCCATGATCTAAAGCCTCAATTTTTCAACAATAAAGGATTATGGCGAGTTTTGTCAAAACCGAATGTCTAAAAACATATGAAACAACTTATTTAATATCAGCTTATTTAATTATAAAAAGCTTATGAAATATCATTTATTTAATACTTTGGAATAACTGAGATCGAGCCTAGAAGGTATTTTTAAGCCTTACACTGTGTTAGGGTGTGTTCGTGATTGATATTTTATTCAAATGCAAATATGTATGTAAATACAATGATTTAGTAAGTTATTTAAAACAGACCACGATTTATTTAACAGACTATTTATTAACTGGTGTGGTTGTCAGCGCACTTTTATCGGAAGTGACCATATAGGGCGAAAGAAAACTAGTTATTTTCACGCCTATATTTAATGTGTTCAACAATAAAACTATTTACAAGAAAATAGTACAAAATCAAAACATCCTCTCGATACGAAAACTAACAAAACAATAGTCATCTTTTCTACAATGTCTTAAAATAATATTCTTCTAAATTCGAAATATAAAATTATAAAAATATAGTAAAAGAAAATAAAAAGAAATTATAAATAAAACAAAGAGTTCATATCACTGCCTCTTGGGAGAGTCCCAAGAATGCTGGCGGCGTTACCTCTTTGTATGGCCAAACTGATTCTTTGGCCAAAATACGCACCAGCCCTTGGGTCTCCTGAAGCTTCAACCAGTCGCGACGATAGTTCTTTGCAGAACCGTCGTGCTTCTGGCCCCCATGGACCTAAAGACCTAAAAATATAGTTTTCTGAAGAGTAAAAAGTATGTACAAAAAGAGGTCGCTACAACCATCTTAGTCTTCGGGAGTAGCAATGTACCAGTGATTGACTTCAGATAGAACTCGTGTCAGTGAAGTTACTTATTGTTGTCCCTGGGCCGCAGTGATCTCTTACCATCAGGTTGACTGCATGCTCGTTTACTGTTTCAAATGAAAACAACGTTCATATAAATGTAATAACATGCCAAAGTATGTATAATATTTTACTAAATTGAACAATATTGTATCATTATTTCTGCGTATATACTGAAATAAAACAGATTCCAATGGTAAAAACCTTGGCTTATACTTACAATATACCAAAACTTTGCCGTATTCAATCAAGTTCCGGAACACAGCCAAAGTTTGGATACGAACTTGATTGAAAAAACCCCGAAAACAGTTTGCAGTTGTTTGATAGACTTAAACCAAATGCCTACTTACTTATACTTATTAATGGGGTATGGGGAAAACCCAGACCTCTCTGAAGACCTGGTCATGGAAAAGGTTCGCAGGATATTAGGTACCTGCGAGATGTTTTTACACCTCACAGACAATATCCTTCGAGCATTTACTATGTTTCTACATCGTCCGAAAACAAGCAAAAATGCATGCGCGTAGATTCGCACGATGTAATACTAATGTAAAAACCATCTTGCTTTGTATCAAACATTTTAGACGTTCAGCGTATAGCCAGGTGTATCAGTGGGTTTTCTAGTGTTCTACTCGTGCAATATAATACTTAGGTTTTTCCATAAGACTACAGTACTTTGGTACTGTATTGGATGGTACCTCCCCAATTGAACTTTACGCGTTCTAACACCTTGAAAATATTATTATGGCTGTCCCGCTACTGTAACATGTCTGGTATGCTCTTTGAGTAATTTTAGATTATTTTGCGCGAACGCGGAGTCTCAGTACCCTCAGAGACGTAGCGGATGTCCCATCAGCATAATCTCCTAAATCAGCATGCTAAAGAGAGTTGTTTGCCGGTCGTACGGCACGGGAACATATGCTACATGTGTACTAGAGCTATCAAATTTAATACTAAATATGTTAAGTATATTGTAATTTAATTCGGGGTAATGTTTCGGGTCAATAGATTCAATTGAAGGTTACTAACATAATTTATAAGAACGTACTACTTTATCTGAGTTAATTCAATAAATAGAATTCATACAAACTAAAAATGTTCACGAGAAGCGATTTACATATTGTAGTTAATCTTAATCATTCTTATCATAAATGCACAAATAGAGATTATTGCCTACAATTCTTAAATAATTCCTATACTATATACGTTCATAATATTTACTTGAAATATTTATTAAGACTATGTAATCTTATAATATAATTATTATATAAATATTTACCGTAACGTTATCGAGATAAAATTCATATTAAACCAGACAGAAAAAAAAACTTATAACACAATGTAATAACGTTAAATATATTTTAGACAAACACCAGCAAGTATCCATTGAATTACAAAGCGAATTTTTACTTAAAATTTGACTGCAGGGTTATATCTGCAACAGCTATGTATATCGAACGACGAATGAATCTACTCTATTCTAGTGTAATTAGTGTGTTTGTTTATCGATTGACTAGATCACCCCCCCCCCCCCCCCAAAAAAACGGAATTGCCACTTACTTTACATAGGTTGATGAATACCTTAATATAGCAGCATAACTATTCTCAAACCCAATTAAGAAAATTCAATTCAATTCAATAAACCATGTAAGAATAAGAAACCTAAGTGCTATGAATATAATTTTATTTATAGCCTTTGGGGGTGTGAGCATCCGTTGTTTGCAGTAACCGCGTCCCGCCGCCCAGCGCCAACATCCGCCCAGCCTTCAAGTGTCTGTTCTGTCTATCACAACTATTGAGCTCGCCCTCACGTAGCTCTGATGTATACTTACACTAATTAACTACACTCGCTTATAGGTCGTTTGTAATTAAAATAAACGGATAGACTACACGGATATGGGTAAGAATGATAAAATCTTTGAATCCATGTTACTATTTATGATAATGAGTGTAGTCTATAATAATAATTTAATTAAGATTATTTTATTAGTACAGCGTGGAAGCAAAAGTAACTCCAGTACTGCTAACAACCAAATCTAAAAGTAGTACTAAAAGTAGACAGTAGTAAGTGATGTAGTTGATGATAAACTTCAATTTGATACAGTGTAAAGATGGTTGAAGTATTCCGTATCAACGTGTAGGTACATATAAGGTAAATCTGAATTATAAAAAACACTTCAGGGTAATTTCGAAACATTGTAAAAATCATAACATGTAGGTAACGGGTAGAAACTACAATTATCGATATTTCGACCCAGTTACGTGGATCGTGAACACGACGAAAATGCAGTGAGGAGAAACTTTGACAGCACTAGTGGTAGATTGACCTATCTACTCTACTTTTTTTTATATAACTGCAGTAGCAAACGAGCATGCAGTCTACCTGATGGTAAGTGGTCGCACTGCACTGGTTCTACCATCTTCAAAACTCTTTCTATGAAATGAAATGAAATGAAATGAAATGTCTTTATTTTGCATAGGCCTTCGGGGGCGCTTACAAATTGTCAGTTACATTTATATATTTTTTTTTACACTACCACCGGATCGGAACACGATCTCAACTGAGAAGATCCGGCAAGAAACTCAGTGGGTTTGTCTTTTTTCTTTGTATATCTTTTTTATATTTTTTTATTTGCCATCTTGTTTTTACAAGGGTAACAAAAGTTAGCTCCAGTATCCTGCCCTACATTTGGCCTAACAAGGAGCACGTTTGGCAGGATACGCTACACTTTGACATTTTATTAATTACGTATTGTTCAGTCCCAAGCTGTTTTATCATCTATATAATCAGAAATTTTGTAATATGCTTTACGACTAAGCTTTAAAGTTATTGATTGACAAATTTCTGATTTGAATTGGTAGTTTATTATAAAAGCGTATACTTTGACCCATAAAAGAATTATTAATTTTGTGGAGACGAGTAACATGTGCGGAGAGATTGTGTTTGTTCCTTGTATTTATATCATGATTGTCACAAAGTTTACTGAATTTATTAATATTTTTCTTAACATAAATCAAGTTCTCATATATAAATTGGGATACAACAGTAAGAATATTTATTTCTTTGAATATTTATCTAAGTGAAGAGTTCGGACTTAGATTATAAATGTCTCGAACAGCCCTCTTCTGCAATACAAAGATAGTATTGAGGTCTGAAGAACACCCCCACAGCAGTATACCGTAAGACATAATGCTGTGGAAGTAACTAAAATAAACTATTCTAGCTGTTTCAACATCAGGTAATTTTTTTCACAGCATATACCGCCGAACTGAGTCTACCCGACAATTTTTCTATGTGGGGACCCCATTGCAATTTGGCATCTAGAGTAACGCCTAAAAAGACAGATGAATCCACAAGATCCAAAACCGTTCCATTGAGTTGTACATTGGTTTCAACCTGCCGCATGTTGGGCAACGAGAACTTGATACATTTAGTTTTCTTCTCATTCAGAAGAAGGTTATTTATGTTGAACCAATGTACAACTTTCGAGAGAGCATTGTTTACCTCGTCAAAATTATCCAGTTGTCGTTTAATTTTAAATAATAATGAAGTATCATCAGCAAACAATACAATTTCGTGATTATCTCCTACATAATGAGGAAAGTCATTGATATAAATTAAAAACAAGAATGGACCGAGTATCGAACCCTGCGGAACGCCCATTGTAACTCATGCGCCGGGCGATTTTGTACCATTTATTACAACCCTTTGAATTCTGTCATTCAAGTAAGAATTCAAAAGGCTAAGAGCCTTGTTCCTGATCCCATAATGGTGTAATTTCCTGACTAGTGTATCATGGTGGACACAATCAAAAGCCTTGGATAAATCACAAAATACACCTAGGGCATCGCGTGATCCATCCCAGGCTTCGAATACATTTTTCAGTAGTTTAGTTCCTGCATCTATAGTAGAGCGGTTCTTTCTAAAGCCAAATTGGTTATCATGAAGTATTTGGTTTTTATTAAAATAATTCAACAAATCATTTAGGATGATTTTTTCAAAAATTTTACTTAACGTTGGCAGTATAGAAATCGGTCGAAAATTAGTTGGATCTGAAGTACTACCTGATTTAAATATTGGAATAACTTTACTTTGTTTCATAACGTCAGGAAATACACCGTAAGTAACACAGGCATTGAATACAGTAGCCAAATGCGGTGCAATGAGATGAATAATCGAGGAAACAACCCTAACAGAAAGTCCCCATAAGTCTAACGTTTTCTTACGGTCTATGCTGTTAAAAGCAATAATGATATCTACGCTCACAATCCCACATATCCATTATTTATTGTTCTCTTTCCAGTGATTAACTTATTTCAACCTTTTTCCAGCCAGATCCTGTACATGGACCAACACGCGTACGACCTGCCACACAACTACAGTAGAAACATTCCACCCGGTAAGTTTCATTACGTACCTAATATTGCATGAATTTAAGAACCGTTCAATTTGGTATCGGTATTAAAAAGCTCCAGTCACTCTCTTACCGTTTATGTGACAAGAGGCAACTAAAAAAATCCAAGAGATGGAAAGCAACGTTTTACTGTGTAACATCTATTCCTACTGCGTGCACCAGCACCCAAGCCAGGCTCAGTCGTCCCAGTAGTTCCGGGATTAAAATACGGCTACGGTATCTCTTGCTTGTCGTAAGAAACTAGAGGCTAGAGTGGGAGCACTAACCGTTCGGTCAGGCGACCGCGCGAAGGACGGCAGTACGTGTGGTTGCATACTGTCGTAAATACGAGACGGAGTGGTGGGCCCAGCTGCCCATCTATGAGGAGCCCGATGGGGCAACGTGCTTAGAGGACTCCGGTTGCGTTCCTTTGGAGATCCCGGAGGCCTCTTTGTAGCGCCGAGAACGGTCACCGGGAGGATTTTAGTGCGGTAAAAATCCTACATAACCCTGCGTAACTCCCACGATGTCGGGTATGTTTTGATAGCTTCCCTCTCGAGAAAAAAACAGGCACTGACTACTGGTAAAAACCCCTCATTGGGCTCCGGTAATAGTGGATTAATGAGAAAAGGTTTAACATACTATATTTTATTATATTTCCCAACTATATAACACAGATAAGTCAGAACGTACGCTTTTTTGTTGCACAATTAATATTAAATTGAAAATCTGTAAATTTATCTAGAACATAATTGAATTTAGTTACACATAAGGTAATGTGCTAATTTAGTTACTTGATTAAAATGTATTACTATCCCATAATTAAATATAATTTATATTGCAATTATAATTTTTCGAGTGGTCTACCTATACCAGCACTAAACCTTATAAGGGTGATAGAAGATTGACTAGAACCGAATTTGAGAATCAATAATGCCAAAAATAAGTACCTGTTTCGTAAGAGGCGATATATTTAGCGAGTTATTTTGCAACGCACCGATGACGTGGCGAAACTGGCTATCCACTTATGACCGGAGGTTATTCAGCAAAATGTCTGTGATGACGCCTAACCGATCATTACTCAAGCCGTAATCTTCGACACAGCTCATTATGACGGAATATGTACTAACAAAGAATAGCGATGTAGCGAAAATTCGCATTGGTATTCGCATAGATGTATATTCGCTTATTGTGCAAATGCTTTGCGAATTGAATTGCAGTGCTTTCTAAAAAAAGGTTGCCAAGTCTATTCTTTAATTCGAACTGCAGTTTGTCGACCAAAAAAAGGTCGCCAAAATTTATATCCTCCGAACCCTACACCTCGTAACGTCAACCCATTATTGTCCCACTGCTGGGCACGGGTCTTCTCTCGGAATCAGATTTCTAGGCCATAGTCCACCTCGCTGGCCAAATGCGAATTTGCGGCCTTCACACACCTCTGAGAATTTTATTTTTATTTTTAAAGAACTCTCGGGTGTGTACATGTTTTCCTTCACCGAAAGGCAGTGATAATTATTTTTATTACGCACATAAATCATATGCGTCCTTTAGTTTGAACCTCGGACCTCCCGATTGAGAGAGCAAGTTTCAACTATTAGGCTAGCACCCTACACCTAGAACCGGAAAAACCATTCACATTCGCGAATGTCATTTGATACCAATTCGCACTTGGCCAGCGCGGTGGACTATGGCCTAAACTCTCTCATTCTGAGAGAAGAGCCGTGCCCAGCAGTGGGACAATAATGGGTTGACGACGAAGTATGTCTGCACACCTTTATAGCAATAGGAGAGCAGCGCTTCAAACTATTGTTATTAGGTTAATAAAGGTCCCCGTAGTTCCCAGATCAGAATAGGTCTACGGTATCCCCTGCCTGTCGTAAGAAGCGACTAAAAGGGGCTTCAGGGGTTGCGGGCGGTAAGAGTTACCACTCTTACCGCGCTGGACGGTTCGAGCTTCCGCTCGAATCGTCCAGCCAGGCGATCTCGGGAAGGATGGCGGTATGTGTGGTCGCGGTGGGCCCAGCCTGAGATCTGGGAGAAGCCCGATGAGGCAACGCGCTCAGAGGATTTCGGTGCGTTCGTTTGGAGATCCCGGAGTCCTCTGTTTAGCACCAAGCACGGTTTTAGTGCGGTAAAAATCCAGTATAACCCTGCATCGCTCCCACGACGTCGGGTACCTTTTTAAGGAAAAAATAAGGTTGATAAAGTTGAAGCAGTGATGACTTCCACACTCAATTTGCTATCAATACAAACTCATTAAATTTTCAGCCAGGGAGACATCTTAATAACTCATTAAGGTATCTATGTTAGGTCAATATTACACAATAACATGTTTACAAATATACCTCTTCACACTTCCAACAACGTCACCAAAATGCTATTATTTACTTATTAGTACAAGAATACATTCTCCTTATCTTACCAAGTAGTTTATGTAAGGGTGGAGTGGTACAAATAGAATAGGTACATAACGACGCGCGTATCGGAGATATCTCCACCAGCCGTAACTCGATAATTCTTGCTAATATGCAACAGCTTACATGAATTCTGTTAAGCTTTCAGATTAAATATTTCTTACTGAGTTTTTTATGATATCTTTGTGTTTTCCAGCAAAGAACACGACGGTGTACGTCGGAGTTAATGTCAACAGAGTGTCTGGAGTCGATGAAAATAAGGAGGTATGTTGATATTCTAGAAATCAACAGTGAATATCAATTTATTATTTAAACTTAGAAAGGAGATATTTTATTTCATTTCAAAACAACTTTTGTATACAGTTGGCGTAGCAAACGAGAATGCAGTCCAGCTGACGGTAAGGGATAACTGCCGCCTATGCCGTCTGTAAGCAAAAACTTTTTAACAGTAGTCAATCACAGATGTATTTCTACTCTCGAAGACTAAGATGATCACCTCATATGAAAGTGAACTGTAACTACACCCCCCCCCCCCCCTCTGAAAAGCAAGTACTACTTTAGGATACAAATAGACGTGACGATGGAAAATTAGTATTATGATACTACTTATGGCACAAACACATGAAACTTCACACATGAAACTTTTTTTGTGAAATTTTTGATGTATTCCCGATGTTTTTGTTCACCATAAATCAGTGATAATTAATATAATGCATACAAAATTTTAGAAAAATCTGTGGTAGAAAAATTTTTGCAACGTACAGTGTTAACCAAATTGTTCATTTCTTATTCGTTATTTACTCCATTTATCTTCACAGGAGATAACCTTAGACGTATTCCTCCAAGTGTCATGGGAGGAACCCCGTCTAAAAGTGCCTGCCGGTAAACCTTTCATCGACTTGCCATGGGAGTTCCGCCAGCTCATATGGATGCCAGACCTGTACATCTGGCAGCTGCAGACGATGAGGATCCTCTCCGTGCTGCAGGAGATGGCCTCCCTCAGGCTCTACTCAAACCACACCGTCTCAGTCAGTATTGGGTTCGTCCATTTTGTTTTACTACTCCAACATGATTACTTCTTGTCAATTATTCTAAATAAATCAGTCATGATAAATCTATGATTTTTTTTTACGCGCATACAGTGCGAAAACATATTCACACTTTCATTACCAAACTTTCACTAACATGTAAAAAAACATGATAGTAATTATATTTAAAAAAATTATATAAAAAAAGACAAACCCGCTGAGCTTCTTGCCGGATCTTCATAGTTGAGGTCGTGTTCCGATCCGGTGGTAGTGTAAGAAAAAAAAAATGTAACTGACAATTTGTAAGTGCCCCGTAGGCCTATACAAAATAAAGACATTTCTTTTAATTTTATCCTTTCATAAAGGTTCAAGTATTTTCAGTATACGTAGTTTCAGCAATAAGTTATATCCGGCAGTTTCTCATTGTCTACATTTTTATTGTAAATCACGAATCACTAGATGATAAAAAATACGAGTACTAAGTTTGATAAGTTTAATAAAATTGTTTCCCTTATATTCTATGGTTCGATATGTTAGAGAACATTTTCATAATCTGTATTGTAGTATTTATACAGTCATATTGTTAGAATGTATTCCGCTGCTGGTTATTTCTAGCCAATGTCGCATTTGTATATAGTAATCTACTGTAATGTGCCAGGTATTCATATAAAGGTGCGAGTGATACACAGTTTTATCGAAAATAGAATAAATAGTAAAAGTAATTTTATAGATTTACTCTGATGAAATAAGTTACTGCAGAGAAAAAAGATATGTAGGTATACCCAGTAAGTAAAGCAATGACGACCCACATGGCGGAGCTGTTACCATACCGGTCTGACGCGCAATGGGACCCGAGTTCGATTCCCGGCCATACAGATATTTGACTGATGAGTTTAGATTCATGTTCTGGATCTGGGTGTTTGTGTATTCGTCTTGTGTGTCCATGGTACCCACGACACAGGAGAAAATCCCAGCGTGGTAGCTATGTGTGTAGAATGCGTGCGTGTAATTAATATCATACAAATATTTCCAAACTTCTTTTGTATTTACACAAGGTTCGATGTTTTTCTTACCTCTTGAAGTTGACTGGCAGAGAATGCTTATAGCATTAAGTCCCACTTTGTACGATAATTATAAGGTACATTAACAACAAATAAATAAGGTTAAGGTTAATTTAGGGTTGCGATAAAGATTACTATCTATAAAATCTATTGATTAGTAATAATTGAGCATAACAAACTTTAAAGTGTAATTAATTTTATATGGCGTTTGAGTATTTCTTATCAGTACAGTGATCTAGATTCTGAACTAACCCAACTTACAACCTTTAAGCAATAACGTTAATCATATAGTTGAGTCCAAAATAAAAATATAAAAAGACAGTGTTGCTGTCGACGGTCGTCCCAAATCCCTCCTGATTCTAGTTTTCACGTGATTTCAACATGTGCGTCATTCAATATTTATCTACATTTAATGTTTCTATCAACTATTTTAAGTGTTTATTTTCTTTTTCAGTGCCACAATAACTATAAAATGCCAGATGGACTTCGTCTTATACCCTCTGGACGTCCAGAACTGTGCCATAGATTTTAGTAGCTGTAAGTTTATACTATATTTAAAAACCTAACGATAATATGTATACTAATATTAGGTATAGAGAGCTTTACTCTCCGTTAATTTATAGATATGTCTAAAAACCACTTAACTATTTTTAATAATTGTTTTACGATTACAAAGCTATTATTTCAAGGGTAGAACCAGTGTAGCTCGACCGGGGAAGTACCACCGCTACACTTCTAGCGTGAAGCATTTCTTGCGTTTCGATGGAAGGGTGTGGTTGCCGGCACACTTTCTGATGACTACCATCAGAGCCCTCGGGAGTAGCAACGCATCTGTGATTGACTTCAGATGGAACCCATATTCTGTATGTAGTTGATTACAGATGCCCATGGGCGGCAGTGACCACTTACCATCAGGTGGACTGCATGTTCGTTTGCTGCTTCAGTCAGATAAAAGAATACAGAATAATCATAAGCTATATTTTATTGAAATAAAAATAGGATTACAGTCCAAAACATCGGCATTTATAAAGCACGTCAAAAGAATAAACATTTTATCTAATCATAACATTTTTGATTTGTTATGTATCTGAATTAATGTAATTGAACTTGATGGCCGTTCTAGCTAACTATAAATAAATAAATCTACGGCAGCTGCGTAGTAAATCCTTACGAAAGAAAATTACTTTTTCATTAACACAATTTAGAAGATATTTTTTGCTCTAAATATCACACCATTTACGTGAAAAGGGCAGAGTAATATATTCCAAAGCAGCTGATTAATTTGCATATAAAAATTGACGTTAATCTATATTGATGAAAAATTTACACTAATATTTACGTCCTTCAAAGTGAATGATTTGCATAATAGCACGTCCAACCTTCACCTCAGTGATTATTATATGTTATTAATAAACAAGATTCTCCGTCACGATAGCTACACGTTATAAATTAGATACTTGATGTGGTCAGTTATAAATCACATGTGCTATGTACCAGGAATAATTATATGCCCTGAAAATAATCGGAGTTTTTTATCAATTATTGTTGGTGTTTCTTATAGTTTTGATTGACTGGAAATTTATAGCTTTAACGAGATATTTGTGGTATAAAATGGGTTTTGGTATTAGTTTATTATCCTGAGTGTTGATACATTATTTATTATATAACATAAACATTTATAACATTTATTGAATGATTACTGTTAATGTCTTGCAAAAACATACACTTTCATAGGTGGTAGTATCAGTGTAGTTCGCGCGCGGAAATACCACCGCTACACCTATTTCTAGCGTGAAGCAGTTTTTGCGTTTTGTTGGAAGGGTGGGGTTGCCGGCAAACTTTTATATTAGACTACCATCTTAGTCCTCGGGAGTAGCGACGCATGTGTGATTGACTTTAGATAGAATCCCATGATCTGTATGACGTTGCTTACAGATGTCCATGGGCGGCAGTGACCGCTTACCATCAGATGGACTGTATGCTCGTTTGCTACTTCAATCTTATAAAAAAAAAACATAAAATTATACACTCATCATTACTACTAAAATAATTTTATTCATTTATATTAAAGAAAATTTAAATAAAACCTCATTTCCAAAGTAAACAATATAGGCGCCGTAAAATATAGGTTGCTACAACGTGCTACGGAGGGCTACGAAAGATCCTGCTACAAGATGCTACGAGTGAAGCACATTCACAGAACTTTACCCTTAGAACGGGCTTTGAATGTTTCCTCAAAACAAACGTTGTTCTGGTTTTCGCTTATACGTTGCAATGTACATTGTATGCTTCCGTTTTAGTTTTCGATTATAACGGTGTAATTTAAAATGATAAAATGAAAGAAAAACAATAATTGTATGGCGACCTCCCGCAACTAACTAGTATTCTGAAACACGCTATCGAAGTATTTTCAATACCCCGCATATATACAAGTTCCGAACAAAGACGGTCTCAGTACGGCCGCTCCCCAGGCATGGTCACCAAGCCTGGCGGGAGATCTCCCATTTATTTTGAGGACACATAGGAAACCCGTACTAAGAATACTGGCAGTAAAGTTAGTTTAATAAAATTCTATCACGTTTAGACAAATACACTACAGAAGACGTGCGGTTCGAGTGGCGAGAGGTGGGGACCTGGCTGGGCGTGGTGGGCGAGCAGCGCGACCAGTTCCGGCTACCCAAATACGTGGTCAAATTCGCCACGGACAAAAGTAATCATATTCGAAATTTTGGTGAAGGTAAATGTAAATTTATTGCTTTGCGCTTAAGTTTGCGCCCCGATATTGACTAATCTACCGACCCACTAACCGATTCGTCCCACTGCGAACGACGACAGTAAAATATATCTCCGACAAATAGTTAAAATCAAGATTGTAATAACGAATATTAGAACTGAACCCTGATGTATCGATTGTCCATTTAAGACATCTTCTTAAAATAATAAGTAGCCTATAAGTTAATCCAGAGTGTCAGCTAACTGCCCACCAAATTTAATAAAAATCGCTCCAGCCGTTTAGACGTGAAGAAGTAACAAACATACACACTCAGAAACTTTCGCCTTAATAATATTAGTATGATTTCATTCAAATCATGACCATGGTGTAGAATAGACAGAATAGAATAAGCTGCTACTTAGTCTATTCTATCAAATCGTATTTACATATATTTCACATTATATTAAATCTCGTACAAGATTTTATTTCTGTACAAATTAATGGAATTATAGAATTGTAATTAGACCCTCAAATGAGCAGTGAATACCACTCGTCATAAAAAAAAAAACAATTTTATTGCAACATAGCGATTGCAGAAATTGGTACAAACATCTATGTGTACCTACAAAAATGCTAGTTTCCAGACGGCAAACGAACCAAAAAAATAGTTCTTCCTGATTATTACAGTAACATTTTCGTTTATTGCAGTTATTTCTCCTTATTTGCACTTGATTTTTTTAACACAACTGTAAACTATAGGTTAAATAATATGAACATTCCCGTGGTAAAAAGCCCAATGTTCATATAGGTTAATAAAACTGTCAACTCCTTGTGACAATCCATATTTCGCGGTGGGGAAAGTCGCGCTGTCGCGTTGCTATCGCCGGCATGTCGTCGCAATGCTTGTGCCCGACGCGGATGTTCATTCCATGTTTTCTTCCTTTTTGAGATTTGACTTTGAAACGGTACACTAAGGTACTCTTACATCCGTGACCAGCGCAAACGATGTTGTATATGTCTGGTTGTGCATGTTGCATGTTAATCTAGTCAATAGAGATAAAGCCCGATTAGATATTTAGAAACTTCAACCATGCAGGGCCGTGGCAGATACCCCAGGGCCTCCACAAAAGAGGGGCTCACAAACTAGAGGCTTAATGTATAAACACATTTGTAAGTGAGTTTATCCATAGAAAAAAATCTTTCAAATTCCCACTAAACACACTGTAAGTAAACACTATTCAGGTGATATTAGATTTGGTGACCGTTTTTTGATCGTTAATTTAAAGGGACAAAGCTTATTTAATTTTGACGCGATGTTTTTTCGCTGACTAAAATTCCTAAATGGGTGTGCGGTGAATTCAACTTTGGCCCTGAGCGGCATGAACTCACGCTACGCCACTACCTTTATTGAAAAACTCGACTGAAAAACAGTAATTTTTTATTAGAAAATATTTGGGCTCCACTTTTTTATTGCCCCAAGGCCCCCAGACCTCTAAATCCGACCTTGCAGACATATGTTGATGACTGCAAAGTAAAAACAAGTAGACAATTTATTATGTTAGCCATAGTATAACTACAATGTAGTGCGAGCTTAACCCTTTCATAAGTCCTAATAACAAGTATAATTTAATGATAGGTACTTCTTCGTGTACGGGCGCAACGTAGATATTATGAACTATTCTCTTAAATTAGATGGCCGATAAACGTAGCATGCTATGCTTGATGTCATATTGCTATTTTTGCCTATAAATCTGCTTTTATGTGTATTTGTTAAGTTTATGTTTAAAAAAACTTGATTACGTTAAAAAAACCGTAACTGCAAATTGCAGAATTCCCTCTAAAAGCTTACGGACCGTAAATACGTAAGTAGGTTAGTAGGCAAATTACGTGTTAGGTAATGTTACTATAATTGGGCGACCCCTTAATGCAATTTTAATTGCATCTGCTTCCTATTTCGTACAATAAAAATCACTGCCTCCGGTGAACTTTCCCATTAAATGTTTATTTGTTCAATTAGTTTACGTTGAACTCCGATTCACCTTACTTATAAAATACTAAAATATTATTAAACCATGTGGGGTACGACTTATATTGTAATCGTCCTGATACATACAAATCTAATATTGTGTTAATACTTTTAGAAAATAACAAAAAAACAGTTTGATTAAAGACTTCGTTGCAGGTGAGCACTCAGCAGCTAGGTTGCAAATTAAGCTGTCCCGAGAGCTGCGGAGCTATCTCTTGGAGAGCTACCTGCCTTCATCACTCTTCGTCATAATCTCGTGGGGCAGCTTCTGCGTCATCCCGGAGATCGTGCCAGGTCGCATGGTCCTGCTCGTCACAACGCTGCTATCCCTCGTTACTATGTTCGATACAGTCAGGTAATCTACATGCCATCATTGCTTTTCATCATCATCTTGAGAGGCAGCTTTCCATTATCCAGAAGATCGTGCCAGGTCGCATGGTCGTGCTCGTCACGATGCTACTGTCCCTCGTTACTATGCTCGATACAATCAGGTAATCTACATGCCGTCATTGCTTTTCATCAACATCCTGAGAGGCAGCTTTCAATCATCCGATCGTGCCAGGTCGCATGGTCCTGCTCGTCACAACGCTACTATCCCTCGTTACTATGTTCGATACAGTCAGGTAATCTACATGCCATCATTGCTTTTCATCATCATCTTGAAAGGCAGCTTTCAATTATGCAGAATATCGTGCCAGGTCGCATAGTCGTGCTCGTCACAACGCTACTATCCGTCGTTACTATGTTCGATACAGTCAGGTAATCTACATGCCATCATTGCTTTTCATCATCATCTTGAGAGGCAGCTTTCAATTATCCAGAAGATCGTGCCAGGTCGCATTGTCGTGCTCGTGACGATGCTGCTGTCCCTCGCTACTATCTTCGGTACAGTCAGGTAATCTACATGCCATCATTGCTTTATGATGATGATGAAAAGCAATGATGGCATGTAGATTATCTGACTGTATCGAACACAGTAACGAGGGATAGTAGCGTTATGACGAGCAGGACCATGCGTCCTGGCACGATCTTCTGAATGATTGAAAGCTGCCTCACAAGAGGATGTAAAGCAATGATGGCATGTAGATTACCTGACTGTATCGAGCATAGTAACGAGGGATAGTAGCGTTGTGACGAGCAGGACCACGCGTGCTGGCACGATCTTCTGGATGATTGAAAGCTGCCTCACAAGAATCATCTTGTGAGGCAGCTTTTAATCATCGAGAAGACCTTGCCAGGTCGCATGCTCGTACTCGTCAGATGCTACTGTCCCTCGTTACTATCTTCGATACAATCTACATGCCGTCATTGCTTTTCATTATCATCTTGTGAGGCAGCTTTCAATCATCCAGAAGATCGTGCCAGGTTGCATGGTCGTGCTCGTCACGATGCTACTGTCCCCCGTTACTATGCTCGATACAGTCAGGTAATCTTCATGCCGTCATTGCCTTTCATTATCATCTTTTGAAGCAGCTTTTAATCATCGAGAAGACTGGCAAGGTCTTCTCGATGATTAAAAGCTGCTTCATAAGTATCCCTCCCATATCCCTCGTTACTATGTTCGATACAGTCAGGTAATCTACATGCCGTCATACCTTTTCATTGTCATCTTGTGAGTGAGGTAGCTTTCAATCATCCCGAAGATCATGCCATGTCGCATGGTCGTGCTCGACACGATGCTACTGTCCCTGGTTACTATGTTCGATACAGTCAGGTAATCCACATGCCGTCATCTTGTGGAACAGCTTCTATGTCAACCAGGATGTCATGCCCGGTCAGATTATCCTGCTTGTCACGACTGTAAAGTTTCTCGTTACTATATTCAATATAGCCAGGTAAGGTAGCTGCCGTGATCGCTCTTCATCGTCATATTCGAGAGCATGCATCTAAATTACGAAATCATTCAGGTATATTAACGATATACATCGAAATTGTAAAGTCCAAAAATTAGCCCTGTATTTCTTTTGTCTTAATTTAAATGATCCATTGATATTATTTTACCAATTATCGTATCCTAAATGTTTTCTTCGTGGACACTAAACATTTACTATCTGACCTCAGTACAAACTCCCCGGACGCACTGGAGCTAAAGTGCATCGAGGTGTGGCTGATATCGTGCACGCTGTTCGTGTTCCTCGCGTTGCTGGAGTACTTCGTGGTGCTGTTCGGCATCCGGTACGACAAGAGCTGGAGCAAGCGGCGGCAGGACCTGCGCCGCGCCGCCTCCGCCGCGCAGCTCGCGCCGCCGCTGCATATGAATCATGCGCAGGTTAGTTGGTTATTTATTCTGCCATCACCCACGGTTATCTCGTCAACCCATTATTGCCCCACTGCTGAGCACGGGTCTTCTCTTAGAATGAGTTATAGGTCATAGTCCACCGCGTTTATACTATACGATAATAAACAACTCAGTACAATACGATATAATACAGTTCAATATAATATAATGTAATGAAATGCAATTCAATGAAATGCAACGCAACGAATAACAATGTCATGCAGTGAAATGAATTGCAATGCAATACAATACAACAATAACAACTATAACATATACCTAATACATAAAATATATATATTATTTTCTAGCATCATGATTAATATCAGCTTTGATATAGAAAAAATGCCGTTATACCTACCTGTGATTTGAATGATATATCTACGACAGAGAAGGAAAACCGTATTCTATGTTTGGATATCACGCCTATAAAAAATGAGTTCCATTAATGTTAAGCTTTGTCATTAGTACACAAATAACATGAGTAATATTAGAATTTCATTTCAAGAACCAAATACTCCAATTTAGCCTACAATTAGATATGTAATTACAAAAGCGACTTAGGTACTACTGCTATTAAAGGTTAGGCAGAAAATAAAGTCGACAAAATATTTTTACATTATAATTTTGATGCCGTGATAATCATGACATTCTTTAAACGTAGGTACTTATAATTAACATTAGTATTATATGTATACCTACAGAAAGGCGGTCAACTACTATAGCAGCTATATATTATTTTCTACTATTTTTCTATATAATAAAAAAAAAGACTTTGTATAGAAACACCTGTACCATCATATTATTAAATATATATAAAGACATTTAATCACTTTGACACTTAGGTATATGTATATTTTAAAACACATTTCTAAAATTTTAGTTAACTAAGAGATTTATAAGGCATGTAACTATCTATCACACTGTAATCTACGCTTTGGGCTTGTAAGCACACCTAGCATGAAAAGGCCTATAGATTAAAGATGGGTATTAATTGTATCAACTGTTATTAGACTTCTTATACAAGGACTGAATATAGATAAAGTGATGCCTAAAGAAATCAAGGCAGATATAATCCCGTAAATTTGTAAAAGTGTTATATCCATACCACAGATATTTTTGCCTAATAAAAATAGTGTTATGCCCTGATATATACTTGTTTGAAGGACGTGGGAAAGGGGACCGTCCTTACCAGAAACGTTCCCACTTAATCTTTAGAGGTAGTAATGCATCCATGGTGAACTTTTTTTTTATCTGACTGAAGTAGCAAACGAGCTTGCAGACCACCTGATAAGTAAGTGGTCGCTGAACTTCATACAGAACAAGGGTTCTATCTGAAGTCAAGCACAGATGCGTTGCTACTCCCGAGGACTATGATGGTCGTCTCATATAAAACTGTGCCGGCAACCACACCGTTCTATCGAAAAGCAAGAAATGTTTCACGCTAGAAATAGTATGACGGTGGTACTTCCCGGGTCGAACTACACTGCTTCTACCACCTTCAAATGAGATAAGATTAACTTAAATAAGATATATTAACTTGAGATAAGACTCAGATGTTATCTGAGAATTACCGATGTCCATGAGTGGCAGTTGCCACTTACCATCTAGGGGAGTGCATGTTCTATAGCTACAATCATTTAATAAAAACAACATGCAATATTGCCTTCTTACAGAGGCTGAGCACGCCGGTGACGGGGACACCGCAAGGTGGTGTTTTCACCCCTCAATTAAGTGTCGAAGATGAAGGTCTGAAACAACAATTTTCACATCAGACTATTCAGCGGGTAAATATTTTTATATGTCATCAAAAACACCAACGTCGAACTAGTTTGCCGTTAGCATAATAAATGAGACCTCAATACTCATCAAGCGATAAACTTGTCACGGCAAATACCTAAAATAGTAACTAAATGTCGATAGTAAAATCAAACCATTGCACTAAAATATTAATTTATCCCCTTGCATGATAGGTAGTAATTTTTGTTGCAATTAACAATATTGATTACAAAAATACCAATAGTTTTAACAATATCTAGATCTGTGTTCGTTTGTGCTTCAACGCAACACATGGAAATGAAATGGCTCATATACACGTAGGCACTGTTAAGTACATTGTTTTTTAAACTTAGGCCACCAATTTTTAGTTAACCGGCAAGGATAGAAGGAAATGGAGAGATAATAAGGTTGGATGTGAATCAAGATCGCTTAAAAAGGTAAAAATTGAATTAAAAACACTGCACTGTGTGGCTAACGCTAGATGCAGTATGAGAGGTAAAAACACGGATATAGAGCCAGTAAATAATTGTTGTAGTTAAAACAGTGATGTCTGAGCTCGTAGAACGTAAGCTGGTAAGCAAAGAAATTGAATTGTGATAGAAAAACACTATAATTGCCCTCAGTCCTTGTTAGTTGTGCTAGTTATACCCGTTTGAAAATGTATTTTCTACAGAATTATTTTGTCTATGTCTAGGAAATACCAACTGCTTGTTTTTAAGTATTATTAGACATCCTCTATAGAAATGCAATACGCACCGATGCTTCCGGCGCCTCACATGTATGTATATTCTCCAGATTGTATTGCCCTATCCTTACCGATTAAGTTTTAATGAAAACTTATTATAATATAATATTTATCCGCAGGACTCACCCATCCTGGAAACTCTACCCACAAGCAGGATGTCTAGCAGTTTTTTTTCGCGGATTGGTGAAATAATAGACAGCGGCGTCATGTTTTGTGGCGCCCAACATGGGGCTCTCGACAGATACGCCCTCATGGTGTTCCCAATGTGCTTTGTTCTGTTTACAATCATCTACTGGACCACATATCTCAGTGAAGCGCATCGAGCGATGCACAAGTGAAGTGATATAAGAGCTTATCAAGAAACTATCATGTTTCACAGGAATATAAACTATGTGCCTAAATGAAGACTATTGTATATTGTGCTTATTTATTTTAAAATGTATATTGTGACTCTTAAAATATGTCACATTAAGGTACCAATGTGGTAGCTACTAGAAATGAAGACAACAATTTTAGTCAAAGTTATCGAAGTTAAGTCTAAAGTACATTTATGGATCTAATGTAAAAAGAAGTTTACCGTACGTAGTGTTTTATAAATAGTTTATTTGTATTAAATGTGTACTTTTTAATTTATTTTCTTGAGTTTTTTAATGCAAATAGGTAGATTTTTCTAAGAATTAATACCAACAAAATAAACCCAATTATATATTTTTTGTAGTTACACAATATTCACGATATTCACGCTTGACTTTATTAAAATGGGAAGATGGTTTTGTATTATTTTAAATCAAGTTTACATAATACAAAGATGTTTATAAATTTTATAGATATTGAATATAAAAGCAATGGTGGGACCATTCGCACGGTAGTGGTATGAAAATTAGAGCTAAAATATATGCCTACATATAGTATTGGTGCCTTGTAAATAAATATATCACGAAATTGTAATACATCACCACAAACGTTTTAAACAAAGAGTGCGTTTCCACAACAATCCTTGTAGAATAATTGACATAGCATATCTATTGATTTGCGAAACAACGAACTATGTGCCTCTATGATCAAGAACGTGCCAGTAACGAATGTTTTAATTTAAACGTTCGCGAAGGCAAATGAGAATATTGTTTTTTAAGTTATTGCAAGCTTTTATCGCGGGCTTTGAGCGCGGTGATGGAAGAAATTCCGTAACGAAAAAAACCTAACACCCCCAATTCGCCTACGATGTAGCGCGGCCGAGCAGTCGCTTAGCGTGTACTTAAGTACAAGTATATGGTACGATAGTACGAAGCTCGCACGGATCGAAACGCTGCTCGGAAATCGGATGAATTTGTAAGCAGCTGTTTGTGAGAAAATACATAGGTAGTATTAAAGAAAATACTTGAATTAATATCAAGGAAAGAAAATACTGCATAAATAAATAAATAATTATCATTGCATACCTTGATAAAAAATGCTACGTAATAGCTATACCGCGGCAGTCTCCGAGTGCCGCAAGTTTTTTTTCAGTTTTTGGTGTAGGGGAAGGATCTAGATTTGGCGACCTTTTTTAGGTCGACAAACTGTTGTTTGACTGTAGTTTTTTTGAAAGCACTGCAATGCAATATTGGCAAAACATTCGCACAATTGCAAGAATTGTGCGAATGTTTTATGTGCGAACGTGAATATTCGTTACGTCACTAAAGCAAACAACCAGAGGGCCTTGCAAATAGTACTGTGCCCTAGCTAGAAAAAAAATAATCAAGTATCATCGGTACATACCTATTTGTAAAAAATGTTATGGTTTGAATATGTATGTACTCGCTAAATAGTTTTATTATGTAAAATATTGCGTCCATGTGTATTTTGTAACATATTTTTTTTTTACTTACGAATAGTTTCTATTGGTTTAAAAAGCCATTAGTTACACCGTTTAAGAATATAATTTAGTAATATAAGAAAAAAAATATATCTATATTTTAGTTTACTTAGATTTAAGAATGTAAATGTTAAGATATCCTATTATTCCTTCATAAAATAATACTTAGTCCCTACTTTGCATGATACCTTACACTTTATTATTAATAAGGTTTTTAAAAGATTGTTACATCTAGATTGATCTTAAAGCAATAAATCTACTTATATCTATTGAAAATATGCCGTCCTAGTGTTTGAAACGCGGTCTACAAAATATATTTTAAGTTTTTTTTTATGAGCGCTGTATATTGTGTTCTAACATCACAATTAAGAAAATTTTCAATAATTAGAAAATACACTCTTTAATATCCAAAGCAATAGGTACCATGTTTACCAATAATTTCGAAAAAAATACATACAATCCCTACCTAAAATATAAGAACGATGTAACTTCAAGTTATTTATAATAATTTCAATAATAATGCTATATAATCATAAATATTTATTTTTAAAATTTGTGAAAATTATGAATACCAATAAAATAAGACATATCACTGTATATCGTATCTTACTTAAAACACTTTTAAAATGGTAATGTATAATCATATAAGTTTAACTTAATTGATATAATTGGTATATTTCTAGTCCTCTTAATTTAAAAATAAGGTTCGGCCTATATATTTTAGAGCTTAATTTTTAGTAAATTTATGGACTTAAAGTATTGTTAAAACAATTATATTTTATATTGTTTAAAAAGTTGTTTGAAATTTAATTTATATATTGTAAAGAGCGCCATTTAAATCATTAACATACCGGCAGACTACACCAGCTGTTTTTTTTGTAAGCACAAATTATTTTTCCACTATCTATAACAATTGGCAGCATTATTGTTTCATGGTAGATTTATAATTAACTGTTAAGCAATATTAATAGAATATAATATTACAGTCAATTAGAAATAAACAATGTGCCTTGAATCAATTTGCCTTAATAACACTACAGTTGTGATAATTTTGCTTCATAAATGTTACATGTCAAAATTATGGGACAGTATTAAAGATTTTCTATTAAGCAATATTATATTTCTAAAATGTAAATATAGGTGAGATTTAAATATTAAAATAAAAGACATTATTTTAAATCTTTTTCAATGGATTTTATTTACTTCACCTTAAACTAAGTATCTACATATTTTGTGCTGTTTAGAGTAATTTTATGTATATCCATAGTAAGGAGACTCCTTGAAAGCTCTGTACATGTCATCGGAATTTCTCCTAATCCTCCTTCCGATTGGCTCCATATCATCATAGCACTTAGGAAATACTTTTTCAATGACATCCACAGCCTCCGCTTTTCCGATTTGTCGCACAGCCATTACTGAATATAAGGCTTTCGTTTTTACGCAGTCCTGAAAGAAATGTCATTTGTTTACTGTAGGAGTTAAATTTTCACAATTAAACAAGAATTACAATTTTGTAAATTTTCATAATGTCTGGAATCTTTGCATGTAGAATATAATAAAGGCATTTTGTTCACGCTCTCCGCATTCGGTTTCTGTATTCGCCGCGTGTGGGCGGAACATACCAGAGCACAGGGCTTTTACTGTAATAGGTAACTGCTACTCAAAACGAGTGATCATACTTAAGGTACTGTTTTATTGACAACAAGATATTTAACATATGAATTTAAACATTCAATGCACAGTAACATTTAAGGAGTTATACTAAAAAGTGGCTCTGTATACTTGTTTTCCACTGTATCTAAATGCTGGATCTGAATCTTCTCTTTAAGTAACGAGGAGAAGCAGTTAAGGCCATTGTACAAAACTTTGAGAACCTTTATATTTTCAAAATCTACAATTTCAACATTAACTGAATTGTTTTGTAAGGAAAACAAAATATCTGCCTGGTGTTTGAACCTCAGACTTCCGGTGTAAGGGGATTTCAAATCACTTGGCTATTACAGACATTATATAGTTTTTTTTTAACAATTGATTAGTTGGTACTCTAAATAATTGCCATGACATACCTGATGAGCTTGCTTGATCTTAGTAAATGAAGCATCTCCCTGGGACCATGCGCTTACAAACGAGCAATGTGTGAGGTTGGCAGCACGTATCTCAGTGCAAGCCAGATGTTCCATATTCCTGAAGTCCAACTCATTGCGACAGTAGTCAAACATATGTATCATCTCGTGGGCAAGGACTCCTTGCACCATCCCCTTTCTTGTCGACACATTTTGGCACACCACAATCTGAATTTAAAAGATTGGACGTTGTAGGAAAAGAGATTATATATTTTAAAAGTTTTTTATTATAAATACTTTCTGCGATATTTTCTAGTATAACCTAAAAATAATGCTCTAAACATAAAATGTTGTTATGTTGTTGTTAAAAGAATCTTAAATATAAAACTCTCAAAAGAAAATATAGGCCACACACAAGCCTATCTTTGTTTCATATTTAAAAGGGTGAGTTTCTGAGTTAATTACAGTGTTAGTAAAAATACTACTTGTTAATGGTAAGAAAAAGAAATCATAACTTTTTTTTATGAATATCTGAAGTTACTTAATAAAATCTGAAATTATGTAAAACAAAGGTTATATTTTAGTGTTGGTTGCTTGAAGTAAAGTGAAACCAATTACCTTTGACCTAATTTGGTTTTGATTAGCATGTAAAATATTCAAGAGACTTTTTTATATAATATATGCCTTACTTGATTCAATTCTGGATCATAACCTCCGCTCACCGAATAATCACATACTTCACAAGATATATGTCTTCGGATATCAATGGGGCTGAAAAAGGAAAACATTTGAATATTTCCACCCAAATATTCTAATTTTAATAAAAATATAGCTCAACTGACCAACCAGAACTCTTGAGCGCTGTCATCATAAGCTTCACAATTGGACCTAAAATAAATGATTACTGTATGAGTATAATATTAACTGAACTAATACAAACAATAGTACTGGAAGTATTATTGTTTGTACAGTCCGCAGCAAATCTACCTCTGTGTACAGTTTGAATGTCACCAACTATTTGCTGCTGACTGTACCAGAGTTTTAGTATCACAATGTTAGTGATATCACAGCAATAAGTCAGGTGGACACACATTGTTAAATATGTGGCATTTACAATAAAAGAAGTGAAAGCTTATTTTTATAATGGTTTCTTTCATTCTCTTGAAAATATATGTATAATAATTTGCTAGAAATTATATCGAACAAAGGATGTAACAAAATCTTTAAAATATTTCTATAAACCTAAAATTTATGTTGAATTTAGCTTACAAACTGTTTTGAATTCTCCGATAATACCTATATATACTAAATATCAATAATAAAAATCAAAATTAATAAAGTGTATGATAGGTTACAGATTGATTCAGATGGCTCAGGACCGGTCGAAGGGGCGCAGATTAGAGGATTACCTATGTCCCACAGTGGACTTTCAAAGATTGATAGATGATAGGTTATGGAATTTACTAACTTTCTTTAACACACGAATAAACATTTTTCTCGCATTTTATCTTCTCTAGATTCTCTTTACCCTGTTTGCCTATGAGAATACTGGTCATTTTAGGTTTGAATGTCCCTCGTCTTTCGGGATACAGGTCATAACCCCAAGATTCTTGTTTTTCTGCTTTGCTCTTATCGCTTTTAACCTCACTTTCGTTAGAACTAGCAGCGCTACTTTCTTTTACACTTTCTGTCGTCATCTTTGTTAATAAAATTATTACATCACAATAAATAAACTATTTTACAGGAACGACGACACTGTATTACGAATTCACGATTGATAACGACTAAAATAATATCAATATTAAAGTTTGAACTCTAGTGATAACAACCACCAAAATTCATCTACGAAAGTCGAAAATAAATCGACATTCGACAATTATACACTATAGACAGATGTCAGATGACAGCTTGACACCTATTAAGTGCGTTCCATTACACGTTCACAAAGGGCGTGTTCCAGATGACGCTCACAAGGTCCCAAACGCCCGAAACGTCACTCATGACGTCATGACTTATGCCCACGCGACGCTCGCGACGACCCATCTAACAAGGTGGGTCAAGGTGATCGTTCCAGTAGAGAATACATCAGTAAAACTGACAAGCTAATGGAACGGGAAAAACTGCGTCCGTGAGCGTGCGCTTTGTGATCGTGTAATGGAACGCACCCTATGTGTCATTACTCATTACTGTCATTGTCAAATTTAAAAGCTGATTAAATCGGAATGAAAATAAATTAAATTTCTTTATGTTAATTCCTAAAACTTGCTGAATATGTTGTCGAATAATAATGCGGAAATCCACGCTATTATAAGTAAATTAACACAACATTTTCTAAAAGGAAGCTTACAATTTTCATTAAATGTATGTTTTCGTATATAAGTTCATAACACGTTTTAAAGTTGTTCGTACTGTTGCTTGATAAGGATTAAGTTCTACGAATGAGCCACTATCTTCCCTATTTCTCATAATAACAGTGCTATTGTTAATTATGTGAGATATTGTAATACTAGATACTAGCCGGTAATAGTAATTAAAAAATCCCTAAGTACATTAAACAGTAATTGATACAAATTTTATGTGGCAATAGACTCCAAAACAACTAAACAATTTTAGAAACGGGCGCACATTTATATGTGTAAAACTTAACTTCTTGATTTACTAATAAATAATTTTAAACTCAACTTGCAGGTCAAAGAAATAGACATTCTGACACCAGATGTGCAAGAAGAATTCTTACAGTCAACAATACATCATGATAGAGTCAAAAAATATCCATTGAACAATAATTTTTGTCTAATATTTTTTAAAAAGCTAATTTCATATTTGGAACCACAACAAGAGATACATGATGCAATGTACAGTTTTTTATGCTCTGAAATGGAAAAGCAAACGATTAACAATGAATTTTGTTTTCACCATTACATTATTAAGAATGATATTAATTCTTTAGTTACAATTAAGGAGACTAAGAATATGGTTGTACATGGTACAACTGGAATGAAAACTTGGGAGGTATTTTTCATTCTTTAATTTTTTATAAACTTAAAAGCTTGGATCTGATCCACATGTAAATGAAAAAATATAAGGTGACTTGGGGTAATATTGGTCATGGGGTAAAATCGTAAAATTGAAGCTGTAGGCTAAGTAGCCATCATTTATCAAATTGACAATGTCATACACAAATATCATTTTCATGGCATGGTAGGTGAAGTCACACATAAAAAGAAAATGGCTGACTTAAGTTTAAAATTTTAACCATACGGTTTTACCCCATGTCTGATATTACCCCAACTCACCTTACTGTGTAAGAAGGCTATTAGTGCTTATTAAATAATCATATTTGGTGACCTTTTGAAAGTTTTACATTTCGGAGAATTTATATGATTATTACTAATTATTAATATGTAAAGAAAGGCTATGTGTACCTTTTTCTACTGAAATAAATTCCTATAGCAATAACTAACATATCCATTTTCTAGGCAGGCTTTATGCTGTCAGATTGGGCTCTATGCAATCAAGAAGTTATAGCCAACAAAAAACTCTTAGAACTTGGCTCTGGAGTTGGCTTCACTGGTGTAGCTATTGCCCAGCATAGTAATATCCAATCTATTGTATTAACGGACTGCCATGAAGAAGTTCTTAGCACTATTAAGGATAACATAAGGATAAATTTTCCTGACTATAAGGAAGAGGAAACTGCCAACATGACAATATTTTCTGACAAACAAAAATATTTAGGTATGCTATTATAATTTTGCTATTGACCATTTTGGCATCTACTATTGTGTAATGGTCTAGTCTCAGAATTACTACCTATAATGTTTATGCACATTAGCATAAGATATCTGCATAAAAATTAACTGGTAGAAGTTGAAAGAACCTGGTAGTGGTTTTATGAAGAAGATTTGTTTGTTTGAAGGAAAAATAAATGATTACATTTGGAGACCTATTTAGTTCCATATTATTATTGATGTGATTAATAAAGATGAAAAATTTCTTGAATTTACATCATTTTGTCTGCCTCAAACTTACATGACTGAAATAAGATTAAATATTAAAGTAAATTTTATTGCTTATCGCCAGACTTTTATATAATTTCTATTGATTAGCCTAAGATGTGAAATTATTTGCAGGTGTAACAATGCTTGATTGGAACTGCATAGAAGATATACCAGATGAACTTGTTCCAGATATTCTCATTGGTGCAGATATAGTATATGATCCTTCAATATTGCCAGCACTATGCAATGTAATACAAACTTTCTTTACAAAAAATAATAATCTAGAAGTGTACATAGCCAGTGTGGTACGAAATGAAGACACATTTCATCAATTTTTGGAAGCTTTAGGTAAATAACTTTATTTCATTTCAAGATTTCAAGGTTATTTATTTTGGATATGGTAACCCTGAAATTTCAAAGTCAAAGCAATATATTGTAACTTGTCATACAATTGAAATTGTATATTTTCTTTCAGGTAAATGCAACTTGACTTATGAAGAAGTTTGCCAATCGAAACCTGTTTATGTGGAGTGGGATCATGGTATAAAGAGGAAGTTCTTAATAATTAAAAATAAATAAAGTCCTTTGTTGTTTTATTTCATGTGTATATCATGAAACAAGTCATTTCATGAATAGATTAAATAATCTGACTTTATTTCAAATCTCCGTCCTCTTCAAGCCGCATCATAAATAAACCTACATGTAAAGTAGAACGACATAGAACATTCAATGTCATATTGAAAACAGATAACGCCAGAAAAGTCTTTGGCATGTCAAAATACCCGCTATTGCTTTATTTCTATTTAACGGGTGCGTTCATAATGACTTGAAAATTATGATATTATAATTGAATTTGAGAAATATTCGTACTACTTTGGACAATATGAAGTTTAGTTTTTGAACTTTGAAATTACGGTTGAATTTCGACCGATGCTACGGGTATGAATAAATGTCCATTTTTTGGGTTTGCTCTACAGCCCAAATGGATTTTTCATTTCAGATTTATGATAATAGTAAGAAGGGTAGTTTTTAATTTCTCGTGCTACTGCTAACAGCAGCAGTAGTAACAACGGTAGTAAGTAGTAATAAAATTACCCGTTTTACTACTAGTGGTAAGATTGGTAGTATCACGGGTAATGAACCAGTTTTTTTGTACAAGAAAATTCTCAAACTATAGTTGGTATCATTGCTTGTATGTGAAAGAATGGCAATTATCAAAGGCATTGTCAGTTGTCAAATTTGTTACTCTTGTCAGCTGTTGCTTGTTGTTTAAAGACGACTTGAATGAAAAAGAATACCGGCTAAAAACCGTTTAAACTTTTGTAAGTTTGTTGGTAAACTGAAATTATCTTGCACAGAGTGAACGATCGTTTTAGTTAAGATGGATAAAGTAAAAGCTCCGACAAGGAAGAGGAAAGTTCAAGAATCGACCGATGATATTGAAAAGACTGTACCTAAAAAAAGACAGACGAAGAAAATATTAGAAACTGGTGAAACCGACACAGAAATACCTAAAAAAGAAGTCAAGAAGAGAGTACTCAGAAAAAGGACAAAGAAAGAGACAGCGGACAGTCATGAGAAACTTTTTAGTGACACAGAGAAGGAGGATGAACAACTTAATACAGCGAAAAAAGCAAATAAAAAGCCAAAACCTACTACAGTTACAAAGGAAACGAATGATCCTTATAAAGAGTTGGAAGAGGCGCCGAATGAGGTACTTAACGGTTGGAATGATGTTGATATGCTCTCACATTTTGAAGGGATACCGCAAAGTCTGGCTCGCAGGTTTGTCAAGCTACTGACTGAAGGATGCACGTTGCCGTTTATCGCACGATACCGCAAGGAAGCTGTGGATCATTTGACACCAGATCGGTAATTGCTATGACATGTTTACTTTAAGATCTTTACCTTCAATTAAAAACTTTTTATAATTTTTAATGGTGGTAGAACCCTTTTGAAGTGACTCTGAAAGCACCATCGCCACACATTTATGAGGCGACCATTATAGTCCTTAGGAGCGGCAAAGCATCTGTGATTAAATTCAGATAGAACCCATGCTCTATTTGTAGTTGCTCACAGATGTCCACAGACGGCAGTGACCACTTACCATCAGATGGACTGTATGCTCATTTGCTACTTCAATTAGGTAAAAAAAAAACTTGTTCCTGTCGAATAACATCAGTGTTAAATGCAGTTGTGGCCTTGTCTAAAGCATGTGGTAAGGGAGTTATGACATT
The DNA here is from genome assembly GCA_949699795.1 of Spicauda simplicius. NCBI lineage: Eukaryota > Metazoa > Arthropoda > Insecta > Lepidoptera > Hesperiidae > Spicauda > Spicauda simplicius. The sequence continues at coordinate 14,769,495 of OX453063.1, forward strand.
CCAATTTAGTACTCAGGCATAGGACTGTGTCTGTGGCTAATCTCCGGCTATACTCATCTTATCTTGAGTTGATTACATGTGTCAGTGTGTGGCAGTGGCCGCTTACCATCAAATAGACTGCATGCCCATTTAATACTTCCATAATATAATAAAAAAAATGTGATTGCATAGCATATTTTATCAACTCGTGCAATTATAATTATGTATTTATGCAGTATTTTTTTCTTTGATATTAATTAAGTTTTTTTTGATACTGTGTACTTTCTCACACAACAGCTGCTTATATATTCGTCCGATTTCCCAGCAGCTCATCTCTATCCGAGGGAGCTTCGTACTCTTGAAGCTATATACATACATGTTAAGCTAACGCTCAGCCATGCTACATGGTAGGAGGTTAGGAGGAGTGTGGGTGTTACGTTATTCTTGTTATGGAATTTCTTGATTCGGTCGCAGCCCTCGAACCTCGCATTAAAAGCTATGCAATAGCTTAAAAATAACTTATCTGAATCAACCTAGTCTACTAGGCAGAAACAAATTGTTCTATTAAGAATAATTTAATTTGCAGTTTTTTACACACAACCAGTTACAATCATCAACCCTCATTGTCTAATTCATTCATTAAATAAATACACAGTTTTATTGTCTAATTTCAGCCTCCAAGAATTGTATGAAAGCTACCAAAATGTCATCCAATTCAAGAAGAAGGTACAATCAGTATTACAAGCGTTGATAAAATCAAAAAAGTTGACCCCAGAGGTTGAAAATAGTATTATGAATGCTAAATCTTTGTCAGAGCTGGACTTAATTGTAAGTTGTTATTAAATTTTCATTAATTTATTTTAGACAACAGAAATCTATTAGTATTAATGATTGGTAGAAATGAAATTTAACTTAAATACTGACATTATTGACATAATGTAAAATATGCTTTTCTACCAATGTTGTATGTATTTATGCTTATGCATAAAGTAAGAGTTACCATAAGTGTATCTTATCATCTTATTTTTTTATACACATAATATAATATAAAAAATAATTATTTCATGGAAGTAAGAGAGTTTACAAAGTTGAAAAACAGCTTTTTTTATTTGCTTAGCATAAAAGTAATTGATGCAGATGCACGCCTATTAGCTACCTGTGTTTTGCATAGGCGTGCATCTGCAATTACTTTTACGCTAAACAAATAAAAAAAGCCATTTCAAAAAATTGCAATATTTGAGTTATCACCAATTGCCAATTAGTGTACATGTCGCACATATTCAAGAACATTATGGACAACCTTAAAAATGAAAAAAAACAGATGTCCAACATACTTTGGTTACTTTCTGTTTTTATTTTTATTACCATTTATTTTCGTTTTATTAGCAATATTCTTTAGATTAAGAATAATATGAAGTATATTAACTAATTTTGCCTCTGTTTATTTTCAGTATGCACCATTAAAATCACATTCCATATCATTAGCTGAGAAAGCACGAAGCTTGGGCCTTGAAGCATGTGCAATTGGGGCTTTAAATGGTGACCATATTGATTTGACAACACAGTGCAACCCTGACAATGAGGAACTTTCAACTTTTGTAAAAGTAGAGACGCATATCACCCATATTGTAGCTGACATTATATACAAAGATACTAGAGTTATTCAGCATATGAGAGAGTTGTAAGTCCAATATTTTTATTGAAAATTGTGTCTATCCATTGTTTATCTTTACTATTTGGTTTTAAATCTTTGGTCATCTTGTTTACCTAATCCAACATATTCGAATCTTATTTGTATTACAAAGGTGCAAATTTGTTAGAATCGACATTAATATTGTGAAACTTTTACATAGAAACTACTGCTTGGATTTAATTGAAATATGCACGCAGATAGTTACGAACTTACGACCTATTGACACATAGTAGTGATGTATGAAAAATTCGCATTTGCATGTTTTTATATATTCGCATTTGCAAGAATTGTGCGACTGTTTTGCGAATATTGGATTGCAGTGCTTTATAGAAAATGGTGAAATCTATCCAACTTGAAATCGACTTCAGTTTGACGACAAAAAAAAAGTCGCCAAATTTAGATTTTCTGGTCCCTTACACCAAAAACTGAAAAAAACATTCTCATTCGCGAAATGGTAAAATAATAACATTCCTTACATCACTAACACAGGATACTGTCGTACAATACCATTTGAATTTCACAGGAAAACAGAAACCAGGTTTACCTTACAAAGTAGCCAGTCAAAATCTTCTACAAAGGGAAAGAAAGAAGATGATAAAAAGAAACATGATTCCAGATCAGATCCTGAGACGTACAAGATATACTTTGACTGGAAATGTCCAGTCCAATTTGTAAAATGTCATCAAACATTAGCGGTGAATAGAGGGGAAGATGAAAAGATCCTGTCCGTGAAAGTGATTGTCCCTGACTGGTTTTATCATAGGCTGGAAAAGTAAGTTGTATTGTAGCTATTGTATGAATACTAAATTAATCCTCTTATCTGTATTGGAGCACTAAACACTTGAACAAAAAGAAATAGCAATTGAGTATGCAGTTCACCTAATTAGGTACCCACTGCAGCCCTATTTATAGTCAACCCCAGACAGAATTACTATCCTACTGAAGGTAGCCTAGTATTATGTTCGAATGTGGTGGAACCAGAGTATTTCGACATCGGTGGAAATACCACTGCCACACCTATTTCTAGTGTGAAGCATTTCTTGCATTTCGATGGAAGGGTGTGGTTGCTGGCACTAAATGAGGCGACCATCATAGTCCTCGGGAGTAGCAACGTATCTGATTGACATCAAATAGAACCCATGTTTTGTATGAAGTTGATTACAGATGTCCATGACTGGCAGTAAACACCATCAAATGGACTGCATGCTTGTTTGCTACTTCAGTCAGATAAAAAAAAAGCACTTTGATGACTATATTGGAATATTTGGAATAACCAGAAGTCATCAGCACTTCACGTCATTGTTATAAGGCAAAAATTAATATGGCGATGATTTCTCCGAATTCTAATTTTTAATAAGGTTAATAAATGGTATCCTTCAGACAGAAACATATCCCAGAGTATAATATTATTGGTTGGGACTGAAGGAGGATTTTGCTTGTGAAATATATGTCCTTCTATTTCTTTACGACCGCGTCGCAGAGTGGTAACCATACCGGTGTAACGTGCAATGTGTCTCGAGTTCGATTCCCGGCCAGACCAGCTATCTGAATGATGAGTTTAGATTCCTGATCTGGGTCTGGGTGTTGTGTATTCGTCTTGTGTGTATCCATGATACCCACGAAACAGAGAAAATCCTACTGTAGGGCTATGAGTATAGAAAGCATTTTTTTTTAATACAGCCTGTATTCTAAACGACTTGATCGGTGGATAAATGATTTTATGATTCAGGCGTACACAAATTTTTAAAGCAGTCTTATTTTTTCTTAAAGCCTCACTCTTGTTTCAGATTTTGCCAAACTCTGTGGAAGAGCGCATTTTGGGTAAACAAAGGATTAACCGACGCATACAATCGGCTGATTAAGCCATGGCTTTCTCGGCAAGTTCGATCTGAGTTGACTGTTGCAGCGCAAAAAGAAGCTATTAAGACTTTTACAACGAATTTGGAAAAGTACCTACTCACTGAGCCAATTAAGAACAGGAGAATAGCCGGGCTAGACCCCGGATTTAAAGCAGGTTGTAAGGTGGGAAAAAAATCTCCTTGTGATTAATATTATGTCTCGTCCATATACCGCGAATGGCTATGAATACTCGAAGTAAGCTGACACGCAAACTGGAGGCGCCGAACCTTTTTCATTGTATCCATGTATCTACACCCGTGAATAAAAAAACACTCGGGGATTGCCGCGGTAAAGCAATTGCATAGCATTTTGATTTTCATATTCATTCTAATTTTCGAGCAACTCGTTTCGATCCGTGTGAGCTTCGTACTGTCGTACCATATACATACACTTTAAGCGAACGCTCGGCCGCGCTTAATGGTAGACGGAGTGTTAGGTTTTTTCGTTACGGAATTTATTGATTCGGTCGCCGCGCTCAAAGCCCGCGATAAAAGATATGCAATAGCTTTAAATTTTTTTAGCCGCGTATACTATTGAACGCGAATATGGAAACTGTAAATATGCTTGTCTGAATTATGTTGTTATACATAGTAAAAATTCAGTTATATAACTCGTTATGAAGTATAAAGAATTGTAATCATTTTCAATTTACCATTTTGTATCTAGAAATACGTCAGAGCATACTTTAAACAGATCTATTAAAACTATAGTAATTAAAATTTGTTACAGGTGGGGATCATTGATTGTAATGGAGAAAAGCTGGATGCATTCACTATATACCCAAATTTACATAGCCAGAACGAAAATGATTTGGCAGCAAAACGGCTGCAATCATCTTTACATAAACATGGGTAACATCATCGTATTAATATTATATGCGAAAGTTTTTGAGGATTTATTGTATTATGTGTATACTCTACTCTCATCTCATATCAGGAAGGTTATTTGTGATATGTGTTATATTGTGTTATCGTTCAATATCATCCCATTCATGTTAAATTCGAGTGTTTGTGAGGATGTGTGTGTTTTTATTACTTACGCAAAATCCACTACAAAAATTTGACTTAGAATAAACCATAGGAGACTCATTAGTTCATATCATTGGGTGAAGCCGCGAGTTTTTTTTATCTGATAGGAACAACAAACGAGCATGCAATCCACCTGATGGTAAGTGGTCACTGCCGCCCATGGACATCAGTAAGCAGCTTCACATAGAACATAAATTCTACCTAAAGTCAATCACAGATGCGTTGCTATTCCCGAGAACTAGGATGGTCGCCTCATATAAAAAGTGTGCCGGTAACCACACCCTTCCATCGAAACGCAAGAAATGCTTCACGCTAGAAATAGGTGTGGCGGTGGTACCTCCCCGGTCGAACTACATTGGTTCTACCACCTGGTAATAATAGTGACTAAAGAATTATTTAGTTACAAATCACTATTATACTTTAAATTTGTTTTGTATTCTAGGGTGGAATTAATTGGCTTGGGAAATGGAACAGCTTGCCGAGAGACAGAACAGTGGTTGAAAAGACAGAATGTATCAGAAAACATTCCGGTGATCATTGTACCTGAACAAGGGGCTTCTATTTATTCCATTAGCAAAGAGGCACAGAAGGTAATCATAAAATCTTTTTTATAACATGAATGATGATGATTTGGTTGCTGGCTCAATTTTAAATGAGGCGAACATCATCACTACATAGTATAAAACAAAGTAGCTTCTCGCTGTCTGTCCCTATGTATGCTTGGATCTTTAAAACTACGTTACAGATTTTAATGCAGTTTTCTTTAATAGATATAGTGTTTCAAAAGTAAGGTTTTTATGTATAATACAGTTATAATATAGTAGAGAAACACTGATAATTTTACATTTTTGACTTTTAGGCGGCACTAAGTTCGCCCGTCGACTAGTATCATATAAATCACTTTTTCTATGTAAACAGTTCTTTGTTAAGCTTTGTCTAAAAGCTTTAGTGTAAATCATGGAAAATAATGTATATTTACAGTAATTAAAATCAGTAACAAAGGACAAACTAAAAGAAAATTTTCACGAGAAATAGAAGTATAAGGTATTTTATTACTGATTTTATTTTTTTGTATTTTCGTCACAGGAACATCCTGATATGGATCCGAATTTAATATCAGCCCTATCTATCGCAAGAAGAGTATTAGATCCTTTGGGAGAACTAATAAAGGTATTTTTATAATAGTATTTTTAGTGCAAAAATAGCAAAAAAATGATTTAAAATGTTTTAATTTTCTTTTTTTTTTGTGTAGGTAGACCCAAAGAATTTGGGGGTTGGATTGTATCAACATGATATTCCTCCTAAAATGTTAGAAACTGCATTAGACAGTGCGGTGGAGAAAGTTGTGAGTCTCGTGGGGGTTGATATTAATACTGCATCTCAAGCTATGTTAAGGTAACAATTTATTTCTTCATACTTTTCTGTTATATCGCATACACTATTTGTTTCTTGTTAAATAAGTATTTCAAAATCAAAGCGCAGGACGACCCGCATGGCGGAGCGGTTACCATACCGGTCTGACGCGCAATAGGTCCCAGGTTCGATTCCCGGCCAGACAGGTATCTGAAAGATGAGTTTAGATTCTTGTTCTGGGTCTGGGTGTTTGTGTATTCGTCTTGTGTGTGTCCATGGCACCCACGACACAGAAGAAAATCCTACTGCGGGGCTATGAGTGTAGAAAGCGTTTTTTTTAAATAGCAATAGCGGGTATTTTGGCATAGACATCTGACATTTTTGACGTTTTGTTTGCATAGTAAGACATTGAATGTTCTATTTCGTTTATTATGTACTTATGTGTTAGATTCATTTTCTGGGTCTGGGTGTTTGTGTGGGTACTCACGACTCAGGAGAAAATCCTAGTGAGGGGCTATGAGCGTAAAAAGCGTATGTGTGTTTATTCGTAACAATTTCAGATGTACACGTAGAAAAATCTGGCGACACCCAATTGCACGTCAGCTTTCTTTGAGTACATTCACGGTCCCTGTATTCGTGGAATGTGAGCGGAACATAGCACCCGCGAATAAGGAGCTATTACAGTATGAAGTAATTTTTTTCTTCAGCGAGAAATATGCATTTTTGGTTGAAATGTGATGTCGCTTGACCTTAGCATGTTGAGAGTTGAGCATTGCCTTAAATACTGCGCGTCAAAGACGTGTGTTAAAAATATGTAAACTTAATATTGATTAAATTACGTCTTTAAAACTGATAAGTTGTTGGCTTTCAGACGAATCTCCGGATTAAACGAAAGTCGGGCTAAGAAACTGATCGCATACCGCCAATCTCATGACAGATTTACAAGTAGGGCGGAAATACTTAAAGTTACAGGAATTGGAAAAGTCACATACCAACAGTGTGCGGGCTTCCTAAAAGTGCTGGGAGGGACAGAGCCTTTAGACACAACTATAATACATCCAGAGAGTTATACTATTGCAAAATTGTAAGTATTTATTTAATTTATCTTAATCACTACATTGTATAAAACAAAGTCCTTCCCGCTGTGTGTCCCTAACTCCCTATATATGCTTAGATCTTTAAAACTATGCTGCGGATTTTAATGCAGTTTTTTTTAATAGATAGAGTGATTCAAGAAGGTTTTTATGTATAATACATGTATGATATAGTGGAGAAACACTGATAATTTTAGATTTAGGACTTTTAGGCGAAACGAAGTTCGCCGGGTCAACTAGTATAGTCTACTAGGTATATTATAAATGCGGAAGTTGTTACGATGTATGTGTCTGTTTCACTCAGAAACTTCTGGTCCGATTTCGTTGAATTTTGAAACATAGATTAGCACATAGGGAAAGCAATATGTTAATTATGCCACATTATGTTGTAGTATTTTTTACAAATAAATATTATTTGTTTCAATACCGTGATAAACATCTTTATATCCCCAGTTTAAAGTCAACTGTTTAACATAGACTTTTTCTAATGGGGATTTTAAAATCCACTTTTTAACACGAACTTTCCCTAAAGGGGTTTTTGTCAATAGTTCCTGTTCCTGATATGAATGTAGGTGACCATGTTTAATGGTCCGTATGAACTTTTATATATAGGATATAAATGTAGCGGTAAGAAAATACTGACTTATAATGTAAATAATAGCCGGGAATTAAATGGACTTATCAATAAAATTAAACCATGTACATTTCAGATTCGCCAAAAAAATAGGAGTGAACATAAAGGACCTTACAAAACCATATTTCCCAGAAGAAGTAGAGAGAAAAGCTGTCAATATTGATATAAGTTCTATGAGCAAAGAGCTCAATACTGATGTGTGCACTTTGGACCTCATCATAAGTGCTTTCAAACAGAAACCATATGAAGATAACGTAATAACATTCTGCAGACCTGTTTATTCCATGGCTGTGCAAGCGAGCGACCAAGTTGCCGTTGGAACTACTTTAACTGGTTAGTTTCTGTATCTGCAAGGTATTTGCACGCTAGTGGAACGTAAATGTTTTTTTTATCTGATTGAAGTAGCAAACGAGCATGCAGTCCACCTGATGGTAAGTGGTCACTGCCGCCCATGGACATCTGTAAGCAACTTCAAACAGAACATGGGTTCTATCTTAAGTTAATCACAGATGCGTTGCTACTCCCGAGGACTATGTTGGTCGCCTCATGTGATAGTGTGCCGGGAACCACGCCCTTCCATCGAAACGCAAGAAATGCTTCACGCTAGAAATAGGTGTTGCGGTGGTACTTCCCCGGTCGAACTACTCTGGTGATTGACTTCAGATGGAACCCATGTTCTGTATGAAGTTGATTACAGATGTCGATTGGCGACAGTGACCATTTACCATCAGGTGGACTGCATGCTCGTTGCTACTTCAAATAAAAATAAAAAAATCAATGTTGGGTATGAAGTTGCTTACCGATTAAAATTAACAAATATTTTAAACCCGAGGGCTCAGAAGTCCTGTTAAGAGCGCTTATGTTCTTAGTAGTAGTTCAGATACGTCGCTGTATACATTTATCTGTAGTGTAGTGCTTAGTCTAGAAAACCAACACTCAGGCAGTACTTTCCGTGCATCACATAGGTGACGACTAATTAGTAAGCATATTCTTTTAAAGTTATTCAGCTACTGTGGTCACTTGCAAGCGTTATTAGTGCCTAGAAAAAGTTGTAAAATATCGATCAAAAAATTATATTTATAACTTAGATAACAATTATGGACTAAGGCTCCTTGTAGTGGTGGAAGCTACTTTAGCTACGTAAACCTAACCTAACCAAACCAAATTAATTTCTACCACGTAGCACTAAAAAATTGCATAAAATTCCAGGTGTAGTACGCAATGTGGTACCCTTCGGGTGTTTCGTGGACTGCGGCGTGGGGGACAACGGACTCATACATCGGAGCAAGCTGGGTAACAACCAAACACCGAAGCTGGGCGACCGGGTGGCGGTCACCGTCATCGCTACACCCAAACCTAAGAAACTGCAGCTACAGCTGGATAGAATTCTTGACTGAGTACTGGGATCGTCAACCCATTTGTCCCACTGCTGGGCACGGGTGACTCGGAATGAGTTTTAGGCCATAAGTCCACCGCGCTGACCAAGAGAATGGGTGGACTGAGTACTAATACATCAAAATTACTGTTAGACATAATGTAGTGTACATTTGTTTGTCGTATTTTTTGATATATACACAAAAGTACTCCGGTGTTTTACTACTCGGTTATTTTAGTACTCCGTATTTTCGTACTGGATTAAGAGAAGCCTGTACCTTTAGAATCTACGTCTAAAAGACAAGAAGAAAAAGACGGCAGTTAGTTCAGTAATTTTCAAGATTAACCCATACAAATAAATCAAATAACATTATAGACAAAAAATATAAAAAAATACCGGGTTTTCTGCTTTGGTAGTAGGAGTAAGGTACCAAATTCTGTATATTTTAAGGTAGGTTCCCTTGTTGTAATGATGAATGATGATATAGTAAGAGATTTTTTATAAAACATAAGTCTTAATAGACTTATAATGCATTTAATAAATTGGAATTGCAAGGTAATAATTTTGCATTCAATCAAAATAACATTGAACATGTAATAGATGTAATAGATTATTAAAATACAATTTCAAGTTATATTATAATAATATTGAACTTGTAAATAACATTTTGAAAAAAAAATGGTATATATTAAATATCATTTTCTTTTTACTTTTATGTATGTAATTTATCGTTTGCTGGTAGGTTTAAGCGTTATTTATGAACGATAGTATCTTTTGTGGTTCGCCTCAGTAGGTACCATGCCATATCTGTCTACTTAACTACTGTGTACTCTATGTTAACGAGTGTCGAATCCAGATAAGTAACTAAAATTTTGACTACCTATGTATAAAATTAATGTACGTCCATATTAAATAACGTACGTAATAAAGGTGTTAGAACCAGTGTATTTCGACCGGGGAAGTACCACTGGAACACCTAATTCTAATGTAAAGCATTTCTTGCGTATCGATGGAAAGGTGTGGTTGCCGGATGCCACTTTTATATGAGGCGACCGTCATAGTCCTCGGGAGTAGCAACGTATCTGTGATTGACGTCATATAGAACCCATGTTTTGTATGAGGTTGATTACAGATGTCCATGAGCGGCAGTGAGCACTTACCATCAGGTGGACTGCATGCTCGTTTGGTACTTCAGTCTGATAAAAAAAAACGTACTTTCTGTATGTTTTAACGAAGTATGATAGTAGTGTAAATATGTGTTGTTTTAAGTGCCAAAGGGACATACATTGATTGCGTGAGTCATTTAAAAATTTAGGCCTGGCCGAATCTCATCCAATCGCACGTTGAAGAGAGGGAGTCAACATTATGTTACGATTTTTTTCTACTGGAAACCGTGTGATTTCTGAGAAAAGTGTAAATTATGTAAGTTTCCTAATTTTGAACAATCTCTCTTGCTCAAATTAAGAGAGATTGTTTAAATGTAACTAATGTTATCGCGGAATTTATACATTTTATTACTTAACGGGTACTCACGATATGCGGTGTTTGAATTTTGTTTTGAGTTTCGCCGTAACCACGATGCTTGCAACTAGGTCATAATATCGGTAAAAATAAATTATAAAAAAATTCCTAACCGCATATCGTGAGTCCTCGTTAAGTAATAAAATAAATCTCACTTGAATCGAGACAAATCTCACATGTAGTGAGTATACATGATCAATGGGGGAGGGAGAATCGAAAAATCGCCAATAATATCACGCCAAATAATAACTCATGTAATTAATGCCCCAAGTGCATGTCGCCTCTTTACAAGAACAACGTGTTATCTTGAAAACTATAATTTTATTGGATTTTTCGTTGGAGGCTAATTATTGAATTACAAAAAATTAAATTAATGGACTTACACAGAGCTAATACGATAATTATAAATATAAACTAATGATTTACGGCAAATTTAAGAAAAAACATGATAATTAAGCAATTGAACTAAAGATGTCCATTTCTACTTGCCACGTTGTTATTGTAAAGAGGTGATATGTGTATGTAAATTGTTATTATTTACGTGCCTTCGTCTATTATCTCTGAATAAATTGATGAATTATGATTTGAACGATAATTTATGTTATTTATTACAAAACCAACATGATGTTTTAATGTGAACATTTTAAAATATTTTTGTAACATGGTAACGTAATACGAATTAAACAAATTGAGAAATTATAAAAGATCAATAAGTTGTCAAGAATTGGAAACTGCCATTTGAAAATAATTGTTTTGTCCAGTTATCAACTTCTTTAAATTTTATACAGCTAATTATGGATACTACAGTTATCATATGAGTGGAGTCAGTGTTGCCATTTTTACTAAGTCGGGATTTGGGAACTTTTTGGGTAAAAAAGCGGCACTTCGTAGTCAAAAGCGGGACAGAAGTCCTCACGCTACAACGGGCCCTGCGCCTTTCTTTGGTGTATTAGGGCCGGAGGATTTGGCGACCTTTTTTTGGTTGAGAACCTGCAGATCGACTTAAATTTGTGTAGGTTTGGCTACCTATATTTGCTCGGTATACTTAAGTTCCACTTATATTTGCAAATGGCTTCCTTTTTTTGCAAAATTTCGGTTCTTCCCGAAAGCAGGACTGGGTCTGTCACGCGCGGGACATTTAATTTTGAGCCAAAATCGGGACGTCTGGCAACCCTGTATGATATATCATATGATAACTCTATATTCTTACTAAAAATGTCGATTATTATTACTAACTAAATCAATATCAGTAATTACTTGAAATAAAACACCATTCTTTTAGTTAAACTTTAATAAACCAATCTTTAATAACGAATAAGACGACTTGTATGTGTAGATCACTCTGCTTCTAAAATCGAAACATCATGTTTAGTTTTCAGATTGTAGACGTGAAATATTGCCTTGTTGACAATAGCATCACATATTCCGGATGTCACCCTGAAAACATTTAATAGTTAGTACTAGTCGCCCGTCACAACGGTCGAAATTCGACCGTAATTTATCTTAAAAAACTAAACTTCATATCGTCCAAAGTAGCACGAATATTTCGCAATTAATAAATTATGATATGATATTGATTTTAATGATTAAAATCACCCGTTAAAGGTAAAAAAGAGGTTTTAATTAACTAAGCATTTTATTTATTAAGGGTATTTTGACAAAGACATCTGATATTTTTAAAGTTATGCGTATTGATTGTTTTATTTATGTGTTTGTGTAAAATGCAAGGTGACGCTCGCTAAATATATATAAAGGAAAATATTATATAAAGGATCATTTGTTCCTTTTGACAACGCCATGTTGTAAAAATCTAATTTGTAGGGTGATCTTCTCGCCTAAGCGACACCCATACCCCTGATTCCATTGGCACCTATGTATCATGATAAAAATAATGACTTGGTGTTTTATAACACAACAATACACCCGCTAACAGATTATAACAAGCATTACGCAAGATGCATTTCTTTAAATCAATATTTCGTATAAAATATTTCAATACCCATTTTTTCCATTCTACTATGGTTTTATTATACAATCATAATTTTATATATTTTATAATTACTCAAAAACTATCCATAGCTGTTACCTTCTACTGAGCTTGGACCTCGTGTCCTTTTCGATAGCTTTTACTAACTGCCCATAGGTAGGTATCTCTTCTTTCGCATAGTATTCGATTTGCTGTCTAAACATCTTGCTGTGTAGAGCATCCCTATGAAACAAAAATTAATAATAACTTGGACACACATGGGTACAACCCATTATTGTTCCACTGCTGGGCATAGGTCTTCTGTCAAAATGAGAGTTTTAGGGCATAGACCACCGCGTTGGCCAAGTGCGAATTGGTGGACTTCGCACACCTCAGAGGATTTTTTTAAGAACTCTCGCGTGTGTAGGTTTCCTCACAATGTTTTCCTTCACCGAAAAGCAGTGATAACTAATTTCTAATACGCACATAAATCAGTGGTTCGTGATAAAAAATGCTATGCAATAGCTTTACCGCGGCAATCCCCGTGTGTCCCCGTGTTTTTTGCTTAATAAGCTTGTCTTACCACAATATTCCATCTATGATCCTGATGATATCTGTCAACGGCATATTGTTACCGGTAGTGCTTTTGCCACTCGCATACTCGTTCAAATCCGATGACAATAAATCGTATGGCGGGGGCTGAAAAATACATTAAATAAAAAAAATACAAATAAATAAAATCGTAATAAAACCAATATCTAATATATAAAATTCTCGTGTCACAGTTTTTGTTGCCATACTCCTCCAAAACGGCTTGACCGATTTTTACCAAATTTTATATGCTTATTCAGTAGGTCTGAGAATCGGCCAACATCTATTTTTCATACCCCTTAAGGGTTGTCAATCCTTTAATTTTTTTTTTTTATATGGCAAAACAACGTTTGTCGGGACAGCTAGTTAAATTATACAAAAAACGTTACAATTTTTTAAGTTTACTTTAAATTAATTTAATACTAATTTAATTTATACAACTATTTATGGTAATAGCAGCAGTATTGAGCGTCGATCAATCTGGCTGTAACGGTGTATGGGAAGGAAGATATATTATCTCAAGTGTTCCAGCTTAGCACACGGGTAGCAACTCATTCGTGAGCAATATCAGGTAAGAATCTCATATCATATTTTCGCGAATATACTTATTACAGATGTCCATTGTGGGATGATTGGGACGTGTAAATAATAGACACGTATTCACTTGGCAGTGGTTGTATTAGAATAGTCCGCTTAACCTAAGGAGACTTGCATGTGTCTTAAACATCTACTAGTATACGTAACGCTACATACCACACCATGTATGACAGTAGCCATTCGCCAAAACAGCATCCTGTACCATTAGTTAAAACAATAATTGTTCATGTTTTTGCCCATTATTTCAAAGTATATTGTAAGTTATGGTCGTAAAAAATCGTAGGCTAGCAATGTACATTGCAATATACAAGTGAAGACTTGTTTTGAAGCAAAATAGAATAACTCTCACAAGAGGCACTGCTTGCTAGGTCTACATTAGTATCGCGATATGTGTGGTCGCATACCGCCGTAAGGACCAGACGGTGTGGTGGGCCCAGCCGCTAACCTGTGTGGAGCCCGATGGGGCAACGGGCTGAGAGGACTCCGGTTGTGTTCCATAGATCCCGGAGTCCTCTTCGCAGCGCCACCGGGCCACAGGGGGGGTTTTAGTGCGATAAAAATCCCACATAACCCGAAGTTTCTCCCACTTTAACGGGTACTTTTGAAGGTTTCCCACTCGATAACAAATAAAAAGGTCTACATTATAGTCAATCAAACCTGTTCCCACAATTGTTTCAATAGCATTCTGGAACAACCGTCCCGTTGTCCCTTTGAGGATATTGATACCGAAGCAACCAAATAAAATGGCTGAGGCTTCTTTAAATCCAGGACATAAGGTGGCTCGTCATTGATACCCTGAAACATAAGTAAAAAATGTAAACATAAAATAAAAGATGAATTCTTATATAAAACTAACTGTAGGTACCCTGCGCGCGTTGCTACACCATCACAACAAAAAACACCAGGAACTTTCCCGAGGTCATGAATAACAACTTTGCTAAAGATCGTCACATGATCAAGTGAATAGTTTACGATTCTATAGAGGACATGCAGACAAACTTTAATTTTAATAAAGAAGAAGATTCTGCTAATATTAAGACAATCACAAAAAGTTAAGAGCATGCAGTCCACCCAATGACAAGTGGCATGTGCCGGTCATACACATGTGTAATCAATCTTAGATAAAATTGGACTTGAAGAAGTTGACCACAGATGCATTGCTACCCTCTAAGACCTAAGTTTTTACCTCTTATATGAACCAATGTCTCCCTTACCACCTTCAAATCATTTTTTTTATCTGACTGAAGTAGCAAACGAGCATGCAGTCCTTCGGGAGCAGTAAAGCTTCCGTGATTGATATAAGTAGAACCCATGTTCTGTATAAAATACAAAACATGACCATCAGTTGAACTGCTTTCTCGTTTGCACTTCTTTCTTATAAAAAAGTGGACTTTTCTACTAACCGGATGAAACGTTCCCTCTTCAGTGATAATAAATTCTTGGTTGCATTTTTCAATTTTATTTCTTCTTAAAATTTCATTTTTCTGATAACGTCTGCGTTCGGTTAAATCTAAAATCTCACAAGTTATAGTTGTGCTGAAATAAAAAAAAATACGTAAAGGTTAGAATTTTAAAAATAGTGTTTTTTTATTCCATCTTAAGCGTATTTACCGACTACTTAGCTGCGTTTGAATCGGACCATTATTTGCTAAAATATGTAACTTTGAAGCAAGTCGCGTTAGAGCTATACTAAGGATAGCAAGTTCTTTAAACAAAACTTTAAACTCGTTTTTCTCGAAAACCATGTTTTTGTAGTCAGTGATCACTGTAACTCGAAAACGGCTTTACTGATGGGGTTGAAATTTGTATCACTTTTTCTCTATATAAGTAGTTCTCCGGTTGAACGATGTGAATAACTATAATTACATTTTTTTCCCCCAGACGCGTTATTATTTCTCAGGAGTAACTTTGAAACATGAGGGTACATGAAGAGGGAATTTTTCAACGTCTATCTATCGGTAAGTAGTGTTTCTAAAATGAAACGGTCATGACTGTGGTGGTCACGGAATTAAACCCCAAAGAAGTTCTGGTAAAGCATTTAGAGAATACTAGTTGACCCGGCGAACTTCGTACCGCCTAAAAGTCAAAAATACAAAATTATCAGTGTTCCTCCACTATATTAAGTATGTATAATATATAAAAACCTTCCTCTTGAATCACTATCTATTAAAAAACCGCATTTAAATTCGTAGCGTAGTTTTAAAGATATATGGGACAGACAGCGAGATGCAACTTAGTTTTATACTATGTAGTGAAGTAGGTTAGTGTTGCCGAACTATCGATAGTTTTTCAATCGATAGTTTTCATCTTAAAACAGCCATACTATCGATGATCCTATCGATAGTATCGATACTATCAATAGTTCAAAATAAGGCAATTTTATCGGATGAGAGCGATACTATCGATACTATCGAAAGTATTGTTGCTCAAGAAGAATGGATTGTCGATTGTATCGATACTACCGATAGTATTGTGATCATAAATTATTAAAAATATTGAAAGAATCGATAGTATCGATAATTTGGCACCATCGATAGTTTGGCAATTTGCAATAGTATTGAGTTTGTTTTAAAAGTAATGTAATTAAACGAGGACTATTAAAGGCCTCCATAGTTTGTGTACGTAAATAAACCAACGTGTGCCAGTTTAAATTATTGTTTTAAAGAAAAAGGAACAAAGCTTAATGACATGGCAGATAAAGGTATCAATGCGCTTTATTAAAATACTATTGTAAATTAGTAAACAATCGATAGTCCAAAATAATCGATCATATCGATAGTATCGATAGTGTTGACAGTTTTTGATTTACTAGCAACGATACTATCGATAGTATCGATAGTACCGATAGTCTAGTTCTCGCGAGCAACAATATTATCGATAGTATCGATTGTATTGCACTCATGCGATAGTATTGCTTCGAACTGAGCTATCGATAGTATCGATACTACCGATAGTATCGATAATATCGATAGGCCCATCGATAATCTTGCGATATCCTGGCGATCGATAGACTATCGATTAATCATCGATAGTCGACTATCGATCGGCAACGCTAAAGTAGGTATTATGTTTACGTAAACGTAGCAGGTTCCTGTAGTGTATAAACGGTCATTGTAATCCATTCCGAACACTTGGGCTCGATAACTCCCCACCACGGAGTCATTACAATATTAATGATATTTGCAATTCTTTCCCTGCAGACAAAAATATTATGAAAACAAAAAACTCGGCTACTAAGACTAAAATTTGCAATTTAATTCGTAATGGCCGTTGAACTAGTTTTCATTTGATATATTGTAATGATGATAAAAAAATTGTCTCTCCTCTCTTTTTCTCTGATCGTAGGCGTCATATTTAAAAAATCTGCAATTCTGCGCGATTGATCAGTGCCGGATTAAGCCAGCGCGGGGCCTGCAGCAAATTCTGACAGGAAACCCATAGTTTGCCTTATGTAGGGGTATTAAATAAAACAAAACTGTTACTAGGATTGATGGATTTAATCTGGGAAAAAATAGAGGTGACACTTTTTATCTTCTTTCAGTTCATTTCATCTTTCATTTTTAGGATAGCAAAGATAGTAAAATATAAATAGCAGGTAGGTGTTGGGCCGCGGGGCCACTCTAGTCGCGGGGCCCGTAGCATTTGCTTCTCTTGCTAATCCGGCACTGCGATTGATGCTAAACTGAGTCGGTTCCAACAATATGTCAAAGGCTAAAATCCGTCATATTCAAAGATATATACATATACTTACTTACAGCCAAACACATAGGTATGTATACTCTCGAAAAACATTTCCCTCGTTCCGGCGCAGTAGGTAAAAATTAAATTAAAATTTTGTATCGGAAAAATACTTACGGTAGCCATATAAACCTAATAACGTGTTCCGTGTCATTGCAAACAGCTATCACTTCTCTCGAAAGAGAATGCGTAGGCATTATCGGAAGTGTTATATGTTCCCTTGATAGATACACCTAGAAATATAGTATACTTAATTGTAATAATTAGAAATAAAATAATTGAATTGTAATATTAGCACGTTTGTATACCCAGTGGCACTTGGCCAGAACGTAGGCTTGATCATATTCATCTCTACCTCTACGCCGTAGCTCCATATTCATGTTGCAAGTCTTATTAACTCATTAAGCTTTGCTATTTTTTTGATTTTTTTTTATCTGACTGAAGTAGCAAACGAGCATGCAGTCCACCTGATGGTAAGTGGTCACTGCTGCCTATGGACATCTGTAATCAATTTCAT
Source organism: Spicauda simplicius (assembly GCA_949699795.1). Taxonomy (NCBI): domain Eukaryota; kingdom Metazoa; phylum Arthropoda; class Insecta; order Lepidoptera; family Hesperiidae; genus Spicauda; species Spicauda simplicius. The sequence goes on from OX453063.1 coordinate 14,787,480, forward strand.
ACAGAACATGGGTTCCATCTGAAGTCAATCACAGATGTGTTGCTACTACCGAGGACTATGATGTTCGTATCATCTGAAAGTGTGCCTGCAACCACACCCTTCCATCGAAACGTAAGAACTGCTTCACGCTAGAAATAGGTGTAGCGGTGGTACTTCCCCGGTCGAACTACACTCTCCAAAGTAGCATTTTTGTTAAAGTACTAATGGACCATGCAGTCCATCTGATGGCAAGTGGCCAGTGCCGTCAATGGACATCTGTAATAGACCCCACATGACAATATTGCCTGTGGTAAGCCACAGTTGCGCTGCTAGCCCTGATGTCAAGTTGCAATTTTGGATAAGTGTATCTCCCTTACCACCCAAGATTATATTTTATAGCAAATTTTCATTAAAGACTATAAACTTTATTGATCTTACGACTTCACTCCTGTAGGCAGATCTTATAATTCTTTCAACATAACTAGGAATGTCGAGCCTCGTTTCAATACAATTGGGCAACCCGCCCTGGCCTTTCACTAATATTTTAACTGTGTCATAGCCAAATGAGCAAAAGAATACCACCTGAAATTATATCTTGACTGTGAATTTATTTATTAGAAATATGCAGGAATTTATTTACAAATTGCATTGTATTGATTCTTATTAAAATGATTTTCGACTAGCATAGGTGAGTTTAAAAGTAACAGGCCAGATAGTGCTGAACAGTTTCATTTAACAAATATGTACCAATTTTGTCTCTCAAGGACATAACCAAAGATAGTCCAGGAACAATGGATAGGGGACATCCATAAATTACGTAACACGAATTTTATGATTTTAAGACCCCAGTGTGACAGGGGGGACCCTGTCACACATGGTCACATTTGTGTGACCCCTCGCTCGTGTGATGTCACATATTTTGCTATCGACAAATTGAAGTTTTAAATTAAAAACAGTAGTTCCAAAAATACATGTGACAATACAAAATTTTTATTCCTCTCCACTTCTTGTCACACAAAGTCACACATATAGACCTCGACTTAAGGGGGGGGGGGGGCTTTAACTGCCGACGTAATTTGTAATTTAACGATGGCCCCATATATAAGACTACAAATGTTTGTGTCATATAACAAAATCATGAGAACAATCTCGAAAATCTACAAATAAAACAAAATAGATTTACCTCATAATCGATCATTTCAGTAGGCATGAACGCAAAGGGTATCGCCAGTTTGTCCAACGGCGGAACTTCGGCAAAGTATTGCAAACATCGAATAACTGTATCAGGGGTTAAAGTATTGCCTCTTAGCAGTCTCCAAGTTGTATACACATCCGTTGGGTTATACAACCATAAAATCTTTAAAATGCAAATATATTGTCATTGACGTAAATCCGTGGTTGATACAAAAATTTCACTTAGGAGTTTATCAAGCTAAGGGTGGGTTTTATAAAAGAAAATATCTCCTCCATATTTTTTTTTTATCTGACTGAAGTAGCAAACAAGCATGCAGTCCACCCGATGGTAAGTGGTCACTGCCGCCCATGGACGTCTGTAATCCAAATTCATACAGAACATGGATTCCATCTGAAGTCAATCACGGATGCGTTGCTACTCCCAAGGACTATGATGGTCGCGTCATGTGAAAGTGTGCCGGCAACCACACCCTTCTATCAAAACGCAAGAAATGCTTCAAGCTAGAACTAATACCATATGTTATAAAAAGGCCGTATCTGTCCAAATTGACATAGGTCATCCGACTATTTGATGTCTACTGCTGAACGTAGGCCTCACTTAACTGGCATCATTTTGATCGTACCTGTGCCTTCTGAATCCAAGTTACTTAGCAGGTAAATGATTTTGGAAAGGAACTGAATTCCATTATACCTATAAACGACAAGCTTAAATATGCTGACCCGAATAACTGGATCCAAATTATTTATTGGTACTCTTCCACAATTTAAAACCGCCAAATATCCCTTTTCCTCCAATCGTCGTAAAGGCAAAAGAATGCCTTTGGAAATAATGTTCGCATAGATATGAATATAAATATACAGAGTTCTTTGGTTAGGGAGAGTCATGACGTAGCATAATGTGTTTAGACCTTCGTACGTGTAGCTCAATTTCATGTGGAGCAAACTTGGGTTATTTGGCTAAAAACAGAAAATATTTCGTAAATATTAGGGTAAGGCCAATGAAGTTTTTATAGTCTTTAACTCTTTAGGTAGCCCGAGTAATAAGAACGGTTTTTCTGATTGCCTTAATCGTCCAAAATTTGCAATATCATCTCTCTACAGATTTCATTTTATAAGTATTTATTTGCAAAATTCTAAGTTTTCCAAAGAAGTCATGAAACGGATCTTCACATTTTTTCAGTTCTTTGCAATGGTACCTAGTCTTATGATCAGTTGATTTTGTTCTATAACTTATATTATTAATCACTAACTGATAAAAGCTGTGGCGTGGTAAAAATGACATTAAAATGATTGTACGGGGCAGGTATAAGTCCCCATAAAATCCAGGAATCCAACGAACTTCTTCTCGTTTAATGAGTAACCGCCATATTATTCACAATGACCATTGACATTGATTCCACGCGCAGGTAACAACTAACTACAGACTAAATATAGACGTTTGCTGTTAATTAACAATGATTATATTTCAAAAATTCTTCAAACTTACAGATACTATCCCTTGCTCAGGAGACAACTCGACCAAGGCCCTGTGTGTGCAAGTGTGCCTCATCTCATATGTAGATATGCCAATTTGAACCTCGACCATTTCACAATCGCAAATCTTTTCTCTGCGAAGATTCCAGGGAACGAGGACTCCGTAAACGCATCCAAACACGAATATCAATTTAACGTTACCAGACCGCACGCATAACTCTGGAGCGTATAGGTTGACGCTCAATGGTTTGTTGGGTCGGCAGTCCATGAGAGCTTTATTGAATCTAAGATAGTGAAGAGCATTTCAATCAGATTTCATAAATTTAGGTTAAATTATAATGATACCCGTTTAAAAAATGATAGGATATTGCAAGGTGAAACCAACTCCCCGGTGCAAACGGGTGTGGCCGTGGTACCTCTTTTTATGTGGGGGAAACCTTCTAAAGGTACCCGACGCCGTGGCAGTGATGCGGGTTATGTGGTATCGTTACTGCACGAAAGTCCCCCCGGGGGCCGATCTCAGCGCTGCGTAGGGGAATCCAGGATCTCCAACGGAACACAACCGGAGTCCGAGCGCGATGCCTATTTCAGGCTCTTCCCCAGTGAGCGAATATGCTCACCGCATCTTCTATCATTTACGGCCTGTTATTTGCGACCACACATGCTACCGTCCTTCCCGGGGTTGCTTGATTGCTTAGCTGGACGTTTCGAGCTCCCACTCTAGCCGCCCGCAACCCCGAAAGCCCCTTTTAGTCGCCTCGTACGACATGCAGGGGATACCGTAGCCCTATTCTGGTCCCGGGACTACAGGGACATGTGGCGGTGGTACCTACCTGCTCGGTCAAACTATGCACGTCCTACCACATTGCAAGGTTTCAATGAATTGATATAAAATAACTTTGTACGTACTCATCCACATTAACCATATTCCATACGCAGTGATTGCTTAGGATAACTGGGGATTTTACAGATATCGTGCGTTTCACCTACAAAATAAAATTGCTGTGTACCATCACTTTAACTATACTGAAAGGCAAGTTAAATCAAAAAAAAATTAACACTTGCAAAATGTAAAATGTACCTACCTACTTTTTCAAAGTCGTGTAACAGTTCCCTATCTGCACTTGCTCTAATTTAACCACATAATGTTACTTATACTAACTTAAAGATATTACAAAAAAATAATGAGCACAGTTTCTTGATAGGTTTTATATGAAATGGAATAGCTATTAAATATTTTGCGATTTAAGCCAAGAGTATCAATAAGTCATGACCCCCCCTTTAATGTTTTGAGCAGTGGTTATTGAATTTATTAGTAAGGCCCCTTGGGTGTTCTGCAACTCAAGGGTGAGAAGCAGCTGGCAGCACCCACAATTACTCGTTAACTTGTGATCAAATCTTGTAATCCGCCAATAATGTCTGCGTCGAAGTTTCGTGTGTATTGCTGGCACAGTCAAGATCGATTTAATTTCCTAAACTTTGTAGGTCATAGGAAGAAGCGGTAGTCACAAAATATGACCAGTATGTATCTATGTATGTCTGGATAACCAATCGCTGTCAAACATACCTTTATAGTCGGATATATTCCATCATACCACACGGTACATATAGTTTTCATAACAGGTTGTATCTCTTCAACTTCGTCATATTCGGTGCGGAACAACACCGTATACTTAATATCAACCTGCCGAGGCCCCGCTCCCTCTGCAGTCACTGTAATCTTTACTTCGCAGTAGTTTGAGGGCTTCAAGCTATTCTGTACAGATTTTTATAGTTTTGAGATTTTTTATTAGTATTCATTAGTAGCAAACGAACAGGGAGTCCATCTATTGGTAAGTGATCACTGGCGCCAATAAACATCTGTAATCTACTTCAGAACATAGCAATGATTATGTAGTTGCTGTTATTAGATAGAAATAGCTGGGATTGTTCCGCTAAAAGTATATAAAAGTAAATAGGTGAAGATAAACAAGTATTTCGGCCTTTTACAGTCCTGCAGCAAGCCAGTCAAAATTAATGATCGGTTCGATACGTGAAAAACGTTTTAATTCGTCTGAAAACTAGCAATTGACATATGTATATTTATGGACAAATAGGAGAGAAATATTTTTCGGGAACATGTACGAGTATGTCCATTTCTTTGCAGGCTTTTCTGCCTAAACAACTCGATAAATTTTCCAATAAGTATTACAATTTTTTTTTGTCGACCAATTCGCACTTGGCCAGCGCGGTGGGCAATGGCCTAAAACTCTCTCATTCCGAGAGAAGACTCGTGCTCAGCAGTGGGACAATAATGGGTTGACTATACGATTTTAAAATTGGAATTGTTTCATTTTTCAGTGACATATTCTTGGGGAATACTTTGACACTTACTATCGGAGAATCTATCTCAAACTTTTCGTTGCTATGATCATCTCCCATTCCTCGGGTGATATGATACAACTTCGAAGTGAAGAAGCATGAGCCATTATTATAGAGCTTTACAGAGAATGGAACATTGCTTCCAACCACTGCATCATGAAGATTAGTCGATTTTGGCAAAACCTATAATAATTAATTGTTAGTCAATATTTCATCTAGTTACAGCTTATAAAAGATTTTAAATTTTCTCTCTAAACTAAATTAATTATATATATAATTCATAATTTATAAAAAAATATCTATTTTATCGTAAAATCTTTTGATATTTACTCTCAAATCTGGTAATTCAGAAAATCCTAATATGCTAATGAAAACTTCTGTTGGTTCTCCAACTGGTCTGAAAAGAAGATGATAATTATAAAAAAATAACTAAACGTCGTACCTACACTTAATAAAACACAGTAATGATACCCTACTGCTATTCAATAAAAGTAGGTACGTGAAGGGGCAAGTACAGAGTAGGTATTCAATAGCATATATTAAAGGTAGAACCAGTGTAGTTCGACCGGGGAGGTAACAACGCCACATCTATATCTAACGTGAAGCATTCCTTGCGTTTCAAGGGTGTCGTTACCGGCTCACTTTTACATGAGGCGACCATCCTAGTCCTCGCCTCTGGAATAGCAACGCATCTGCGATTGACTTCAGATAGTACCTATGTTCTATGTGAAGTTGCTTACAGATGTCTATGGACGGCGGTGACCACTTACCATCAGGTAGACTACATGCTCGTTTGCTACTTCATTATTATAAAAACAAAATCAATAGCAGTAGGGTGTGGATCAGGGAATAAATGTTTAAATTTCAATTTAAACCATTGCTTTGCACTTACTTGCCATCGATCAAACAAATACACGAACATGTAACGGTAGTCTCGTAGACCATATCAGGAACCTTCGGGAAGAACCACCAGTGGAAATGGACAATTTCTCTCGGAGGCAGTACTATGGAACCTTGGTTATCAGCACCCAGCCATGATACATTGTTTAGAACTCTCATACTGGAAAAAAAGTGTCCAATTTCATAAAATAAGTACAAAATTGCTTATTACAATTTATTTTCGTTAAAAAAGTTTTAAACGTTTATACGTTAATAATGGTGCGAAAGGCGAACGAAGTTAAAAACAAACTCGTGATCTACCACTAGGCTCGGCTAAGCATCCAAGACGTAATTTAAATGTTAAAAAAAAAATATTAGCATTAAAAATAGTATTTAATAAGCGAACAGTAAACATTTTTGGAGAAGTATAACAAAAAATATTATTAATTCTATCAGCAATATTAATGACTGCTCCCCCAGAACCTTAAGGCTCTGAAAGTCACTACTAGCTACGGCACTAAGAATGTGAAATGCTTTACTACTTATTAAATTACTTTATTTTTTCTTTTACTCTATGGCCTCTATGCTATTTCTAGTATTTTTTCAACTAATATCATCAATGGTGCCGTGATTCATGAACTGCGCAATTTATATAATATATTTTATTTACTGTATCTCCATCCTAGTTTGATTGTGTAGATATGCGGTGCAATAGTTGGTGCATCCTGTGATGGTCGGTTGAAATTCGTACATGGCGTGTGTCGCCGGGTTGTAGCCATGCGACATCACCTCCACTTGACTTGTCTCAGCATTACCCGCGAAGATGATTCGTGCCTGAGTTATTGTGATTGATATACATTGATTGCTTAGATTTATCTTCAAATTTATATTTGAATCACGTGTTAACGGTCTTACCTATGCCACTAGTGAAAGCGGGTGCAAATGATTTTGCGAAATTTACTTCCTATACGAAATATTGTTAGAAAAACGACATATATTGCTACCTCAATTTTTTTAAACGTTTTTATGACGCCATATGGTAGACCTGTAGATATATCACAGCGTTAGAATATCAGGGATCCATCGAAAGTCCTCTATGTTTCTAAAAAATTTACTATAGAAAGGGAAACAAATAAATTCTAGAGCTTTGATAAAATCATATAGCTTGAAAATTTTTACTACTATCGCTTTAAAAATAAGATGAGCGTATACATAGGATGATAACATGAAATAATCCCATAATATTACATAACATACATACTTTTTGCACTCTGTTCACCACTAGGTCCCATGTTTCATAGTAATCTCCAAAAGTCTTCGGCTCCAGAGCTACAGATATAATCTGCCAACCTCGACCTTGCACAATGCCGCACATAGGCATCACGACGAAATTCCTTAATTTGTATTAATAATAATATTAAAAGGATTATTATGGTTTCAGCAGACTAGGAACTTTTAGCATCAGCGATCGACGGGAAGTTACATGCATTTGCAGAGGAGGCAATTGTCCCAGACAGCATATCTTGTAGGGTGACAAAAGCGTATTTGTATTGTGTAATTTGAGGGGGCAGCATAATATTCAGTTTTGGAAACCTTTTTTTGATTGTCACTTTGCAATTTGACTTAATTTGTAAATGGGTTGTAGGGGTATTTAACTTTGGCCCCGGTTGGCTTAAGCTCACGCTACACCAGTGCATGCAAGGGTCTAACGCTACAACCCATACATTTATACGGTCGCAACTACTACTGTCGATAAAACGCAAATCGCCGATGCTAAACATCATTTCAGAAATTAAAAAAAAAATCATACGTATTATTTGGAGCTTCGAATTTAAAAAGCATTGGCAATTCTAATTTATTTGACAACATAAAATTGGTGAAAGTTGTTCTTGATGGAACCGTTGGCGGCAGAACAATCTGAGGAAAAAAAAGATTGTTACTTTACGTCAGTTTGTTTTATAAAAAACTGTTCACGCATACTCAAGTAAAAAAAAATTAAAAAGTCATCGTTAAAACGCTTGTATCACACGTGGTCTACATTTGAAAACAGTGTAAAAGTAAAAAAAAAAGAAATTGTAGATTTAAAATTGTATTAGAAATTTCAAACATTTCTATAAAGCTGAGTTTAGAAAGCATTTCTAATCGTTGACAATAATACAAAAGATCGAATTAAACTAGCAATATTAATAAACACGAATATAACATAAACCTCAGTAGCACAGTCCCAATCAGAACTCCATTCAGTGCAAGGATCCCATGTGTTACCAATACACGGTATCCGGAACCAGGTGTGTCTAATTTTCGGTACGTCCTTCTTGTCTTCATCCTGTTTTTTATATTGATATTCGCCACACATCAAATATCCGTATGCCTCGTTGTGAACTTTGGGTCTATGAGTGGGTAATTATAAAAGTTAGTGTAATTTAAGATAAACTATAGGTACACGGTTAAAGTTACAAGTATTACACAAAGAATAATTATATTACATGACTCTATTTGTATATTTTATCGACGTTTTATTTTGACGAATCGGACATGCGTTCGAATTTCATACATTCTTTCATAAGATAGCAGTGACTGAAGTTGATTTGCTAAGGACTAAATAAAACAATTCAACATTAGAAAACATCCACCAGCAAAAAAAAAACGAAATTAGCGCCCTTCTTAGCAAAAACACAATGTTATAGAACTAAGCCCTTACTACGTAAAACATAGAAGTCAATTCATATTTATACCTGAAACGGACAGTAAATAGAATTGATTCGTTAGGACGAATAACTGCGGCGACTGGATCCACTAGGAAAACATTGTCCGGATCTGGAAAAAACATAATACATGAATTATTTTGGTATTAACATAATACCTACATAGTTAAACTGACAAATATTAGATCAAACCTGACAACCAGTTTATATAACCATCTTCTAACTCATGGTTAGTGACACATAAAGTCTGGGAAATGTTAAGAGTTACATCACGAACACTTCCAGTTCCAAAATCCAAATATCTTTCAAAAGCAGACGCGGATGGTATATAAGAAAATCGGTTCAAACTGTTTTCCATCAAATGGGTGTAGCGACTCTTGCGCTTCCAATTCTTTTCAAAAACATGGTTCTCAATATTAAACATAGGATTTACTGCTAGATCAACTGTCGCTATAACATTCAAGAATAATGGATCCTGGAAAGATTTATTCATTACATCGTAATAATATTATTCGTATTCACAGTTTCGTACTTTTAATAAAAAAGTTTGTGAGTGTGTATGTTTGTTACTTCGTCACGTGTGACTGGAGCGATTTTCATAAAATTTGGTAGGAGGTTAGCTGATACTCTGGATTAACGTATAGGCTACTTTTTACTGTGGGAAAATATTTTATTCCCACGGGACAATCGATTTTTGTTAACGTGGGCGAAGCTACAGGATTCAACTAGTTATACGTTTCGTTGAAATACCAAATGATAGGTAATGTCATGGCTAGGATAGTATTTTACCTGATTTAAAACCAAGCACACCAACTCGCCTGTATAAACACCAAGAGCTATGCCTGAAAATTGTATGGTTGTGGTAATTCTTTCAAATGCGTGAATCACGCCGCAATTACCCGTTAGAATCTGCAAATTTTTAAGGTTGAGTATGTATAACTAAGTTAAACTAATAAACCTAAAGAAAAAATATAAAATTGTAGTTTACAAATTTATACGCTATTCTTATGTTATCTATATCTCCATTCTGTTTAGTATTATAATTAGTAAATTTTGGAGGTTTGGAGGACTCTGGAGGTACTAACGCCACATTCATGGCAGTCTTAAAACTACAATTTGAAGTAGGTACCTACTTATGTGTTCTTATTTAAATCAAGGTGGGGGAAGAGACGCATGAGGCATTGCTACACTCCTCGTACGTAAGAGTAGCAACGCGTCTGTAACCGATCACAGGTAAGACCAATAGATACCACTTGGGTAGCTGAAACGTTCATATGAGCGGCAGTCGTTATATTGCTCCTTTGCTACTTGATACTGCAAGATATTGACTACTGAATTTTAAAAAATCTAACTTACCTTTTTCATGACAGTGTCCGACCAAACCTTCGGCATTGGCCACGTTGGGCCAAAAAAAAGCTTTTGGGTGCGGCCGAAAGATTTGGCCGAAGTCGAAGAACAAGCTTTAAAATTGAACAAACTGGAACGCATACAAGACACTGCGCTGGAAGTGGTGATGCGCTTTGGTAGCTCACACTCGGGTAATGAGCTGAATTCGCATTATCATTTTTAGAAGTTACAAAGTGTAAATTGTAATCACCTCTAGGACTTGTTTTCTCGTGGTGTTCAAACCTTGGAATTCGGCTTCGGCTGAAGATTGTGGCTTAGCCGAATAATCGGCTACAGCCTAAAATCTACCTTAGGTCGGACACTAATGAATGATGCTTATCTACGTCAACACTCTGCTAAGTTCCAGCAAAGTGATCGTAACAAATCTATTTCAAATTACCTGAAAGAATCCTTGTCCAGATATCGGCAAAAGCCATTGATATGTGGCGTCTATAGCTGAATTATTAACTAATTTTATAGTTCCTTTTCTATATTCTGTTTCATTTTTGCAAATTCTAAATATAAGCTGACGCCTATTTAGGGATATCTTAGGACCTACGAATTTAAAAACCACTTAATTATGAAGCAATAAAGTATGGATTATCTACATTTTTAATATTTGGGAAATTTATTTGAGCAGCCCATTTAAAATAGATCCACGAGAAAATAGAAAAGAGAAAAAAGAAAAGGAAATTCAAAGAGCATAAGTTATTAATTCAGTTAATTATTTCAATATAGGTCATTCTCACGGTTTCGGAAATGAGTACTATATAAATTAATCTATATCTTAAACTATCGGTTGCGTTCCTTTGGAGATCCCGGAGTCCTCTTTGTAGAGCCGAGGACGGCCACCGGGGGATTTTAGTGCGGTAAAAATCCCACATAACCCTGCGTCGCTACCACGGCGTCGGGTACCTTTTGAAGGTTTCTCCCTCGAGAGCAAAAAAAGATCTTAAACTTGTGTGTGACAAACTTCAGCGAAATCGGACAGGTTTAGTGTGTGCGTGAAAGAATAACACGTACACACATCCTCACAAATATTCGCGTTTATATTATTGAATAAAATTTTATCGAATTAAATCACCGAAGCACTTTCCAGTCGCGGTCATTCGGTAAGTATTTCCGGCAGTATCATCAACAATGAAGTATTCTGTAAAAGATTGGCTGGGTATGTTGGGTTTGAAGATTATTTTCAATTCGGCATTATCGAGAGGTTTTACGGGCGTTGTCGTTATAGAAATGTTAAATGCTTGATCCACGCTGTTTAAAATGTACAACAATGAAACTCTGTAAGTAAGAAAACTCTGCAAAAAACAAACATGTACTTATATGTAACACATAGTCGAAAAAAAACGCACCTAACCATAGAAACAGATATATTCAATTCATTTAATAATGCAATCATCAGCGGTAAGCAAATTTCACTAAAAGCAACAAAATTTTGCGGTCTTTTAAGATACAGTAACCTCATTCATATTTAACGTTCAAACCTAAGCATAGGCGCCGTAATCACGTATAGGTACTTAATGGCTTGTCCTATAAAGCATGTTTATATGTTTATCAAATTTATTTGATGCTAGTTTAAAAAATATTTCAAAATAGCAACAATTTTACATAAAAATAATGTCATATTAATTGAATGTATAGATTTTTATATTTCTGTCGGACATGAATCCGCAGAAGCTTAAGTTTTCAATTATTTCAAAAATAAGCTTACATTGGATGTGTTTCTTAGACTGACACATTTTTCTTGTATTGTATCAACAGGAACACAACCGAAGTCAACAATTTTCGTTTCCGATACACTTTCATCTGAAATCATCAGCATAGTACTTAATTGTTGCGTTTTTTGAGTCAATAAATAATCAAAATTAAATTATTTAGCCGTATTAAGTAACGTTATCTCTTAGTTCATTTCAATTCTAATTACAGAGCCACAAATTTATTAGCGAAGTGGCATCAAACTGAAATCGAAGGTGATCTAAAGCCGCTAATCAACTGTCAGTTGCTGTCATAAAGTGGCCAGCAGAGGTGGAAACATTATAATGGGGCTTCCACACTTTTAATTAAAATATTGTTACTTATATGACATAGATATTTTGAAATTATAGTTATGAAATTATTTCCATCATAATTTGGAAATTCATTTCATACTAAACAATTTGTTTACGAGTGGATACAAAGTGATTATAAAAAATCAGTGAATTTGGAGTAATAGTAACCATGAAGCAGCTCCAACGAGTAAGAAAGAAAAAAGATATAAAAACCTAAGTAGCCGTAAATTTCGTCAAAGTATTATAACCACGTTTTGAAATAATGAAGATTGTATAGATTGTATAAAATTATTTCTCTGTTATAAGAATTTCAGTCGACGGACTTTATTACACAGTTTAAATTAACGCTCAGTATAAATAGTCTCTCAATACAATGCTCCATATTTGTTTACATCCCAAGTCAATCGACGACAATAGATTTTATTGGCCGATCAAGTTGAGTAGTATGTACGCTCCATAAGTCTATGACAAACATACAAAACTAAAGTGGTTGTTATTACTTTATTATCTTTTTAAATTTGTATTAATATATACCATAGAATAGGCTATGGGAATAGGTCTAATAATTTTACATGAAAAAAATATTAATGACTTATAAACCTACGTGTTGTTTCTATGTATTTTATCCTATATGAGTCCTTTGTTAGACTACGAATAAAATATTAATATAGTTGTTCGAAAAGCACACTGATTTTAGGTACTTGAATCATATTAATTTTGTAATTAAGCAGCCCTTGCAAAAAAGTAAGAAGGTAAGTTTAAAAATACTGGACGATCACAGTAAAAAAAAAAAACTGTCAAGCTGTGTTTGAAGTGTGACAGAACGAAGTTTGCTGCTAATGTAATTCAGGAAAAGAATCGTGGTTGTGTTGTATCTTGTATCGTGTTACAACAAAAAAATCGTAAACAGAAAACATTTGGTGGCATCGTTTGCTAATCTCACACTTGGACATAAAAAAATATTTTACGTGTGTTATTAATTTACTTCAAAAGGTAGTGTTTTTTAGTCACAAGAAATAAATCGCACTTCCTGATTGAGATGTTACCTTCATACAGATTTCTAATAAATCCGTTGACTGGTTAGAGGATTGCACGATGGATTCAGGCACGGACTGGTTGTGTGAGATCCTACAGAATGTGCAGCTTGAACAGTTTTATTTACCAATCAGAGATCAACTTCAGGTAAATATACAAACTTGTTTCGAGAAATCGTGTTAATGTGTGAGAGCTGCTGAATATAGCCATTTCAAGATGCTTAAAATCATGTAGTCTTTAGCATAAAGTAAGGCATGTGTATTGTATTGTGTTATTGTGAGATCAAGTGATTAAGGATATAGTTAAGGACATAGCTGATATTATTCATGTGTATCCTGTAAGAAACCTTGAATAAAAATGTTTTTGTATTTTATTTAAAAAATATAGGTTTTGTCTGTGTGGATGGCTAAATTCTATATAAAAATCTTTTAATATGAAAATATCGAGAAATGTTCCAATAATAAATAGTGTTAGTTCAAATTATTGGGGATTATATTATGATAGATAGCCACAACAAAACTATTTCAATAAAGTCCCATAGTAATCATGTTAAAAACACTACTGTTTACAATGGCATGGTGTTAAATACTGTATTGTATGACAGTGCACACTCAGTTCCTTTGCCAGCTGGTTAAATTTCAAATTAAACAACATAAACCATTATATAAAAAAAGTTTTTCAAATCATTATAATATTCATTTTAGTCAACTTAGAACTGATTCTAGTGGCAAAGCGGACCAATGAAGATGTGCGCGAACTCCTATCAGCGAGACCCCTTTTCCATAGATTCCAAGATCTATCCAATAACATGCTTTGACGCAACATATCTACTTAAGGAGTAGTACTCATGATAGTGAAAAAGTTTGAAAAAGGTCTTATCTTTTACAAAAGAAAAAATAGAAAGAGAATACCCAAAAATATACCATTTTTGGGTATTCTTTTGGGTATAGACATAGTATTTTCAGAGAGAAATAACAAACTTCCCCTTCTGAAATGAATGCCTTCCCCTTCTCTCTCAGAGGCCTCGCGAGGCCCCTTTAAGTGTGTGGCCGCGGGTGATGGACACTGAAATGCCTAGCTACGCCACTGACTGATTCTCTCATGGTTTTTAAACCTTTGTCTTTGGCTTTGGTTGTGGGCAATATTCGAATAATCAGTGTTGGCTTCAGTTTCGGACTAAAATTGACCTTTGGATGAACACCACTTAAATGGGGCATCCCAGTACAGCCTCATCTATTGATGTTCTCAAACACTTTTCCATTGTGGGGTTGGCTATTTCCTCAGGCTGCAGAATTTGCCAATTTTAATACATTATTTCTAACAACCATCAGATTTTTTATAAATGGTAGATTTCACAACTAATACCTCATATAATAATAAACATGTATGTAATTTAAATGATGATGTTGGAATCATTTAAAACTTTCTTCAGTAGTCACCTAAACACCTATAACTCTGTATAATATAATATAAATAAATAAATAAACTCATGTCCATATGTCCCAAAATTAGTGCATCCCATTTTTTGGTTATTTGTCATTCTGTCCTCGACAAAAATGCATGGATGTAAAATTTACATTTTCGCAAACAGTAGTGATGTCAATTAAGGTGAAGTAACAGTGTTTTTTTGCAGACAATTTGAATTTTTTTCTTGGGTTTCTTAATATTTTCTAATATGTACAACCTATATTAATTGACATAAACCCACCAAATAATATTAAAAAAATAAGCTATTATGAGTCAACATAAGAAATTATCATGTTATTCATAAATTTCATAATATATTGTGGAGCTGGTGGATTTCCAAACCACATATGCAAGTGTTTAATTTATTTCTGTATAACATATAATAACACTATAAGTGTAGTATATAACTCAGTTATTGTAATAATGTTGAGTAAATGACGTCTTAGTAAACAATCACAATTATTGCTTCTTAAGGACTCTCTGTCATATGTTTATTTCTTAATCTTGTCATATATTTTGTTTTTTCTTGAAATTCTGTATTTTTTTTAATTTCTCCCTCTTAATCCTTGCAGGAAGTATTTAACAGGTAAATTGATAGGGAAATCTGTCAACCGTATTAATTTTTGATTGATGATCCTATTGGGTACAACCCATTATAATAAATAAATAAATCGTGGTCCCACTGCTGGGCACGTGTCTTCTCTCAGAATGAGAAAGTTTGATGATCCTATTAAATGAACTATATTTTACCGAATGTTTTAGATAACAAGACTAGCACATTTTGACTATGTGCATGCTGAAGATCTGGAGAGAATCGGCATCAGTAAGCCAGGTGTGCGCAGGCTGTTTGATGCTGTAAGGAAAAAAAAGCTACAACTGTGGAACAGAAAATTCTGGAACAAACTCTTTGGCTCGTCCAGCTCTCTATCTCGTGAGAAAACAGATATAGTGCTGAGATCACCTCCACAGACTGAGAATAGAACTACATGTATAATATTGGAAAAAGATATTGTGTGAGTATATAAATCTTTGTTTCGTTTTGTAGGTTAATTAGTGTTAAGTAATCCAGTACATGTTCAAGTCCTTGATTAAGAAATAAACGAGTTGTTATTAAGAACATGTTATTCTGACTACAGGTTGCATAATGAATTAGGTAATGGATCGTTTGGAGTGGTGAGGAGGGGTGAATGGAGGGTGTCCGACAATCCTAATCAGATGGTGCCAGTGGCTGTTAAGGTTCTGAAAGCGGATGCATTTTCACAGCCGGGCATTTATGATGACTTCCGAAGAGAAGTTGAAGCGATGCATAGCTTGAAACATCCTAATCTAATCAAACTTCACGGTGTTGTCTTCCATCCCCTTATGATGGTGTGTGAACTGGCCAATATGGGAGCCTTACTCGACTACATAAGGGCTCAAAATGGAAAAGTGTCACTGAATTACATATCGAAGTGGTCGGGCCAAGTGGCGGCGGGAATGGCGTATCTAGAGAAAAATAGATTTCTGCACAGAGATCTTGCTTGTCGGAATATATTACTATCTAGTCTTGACTTGGTAAGTAGATGCTAAACATAACACTATAATTAAATAGATTATTGTAAAACAAACACTCAACTGTGAACAAATAATTAACTGAAAGGGAAAAACAAATACAACACTGAATATATATATTAATACGTGAAGCAAAAACTTGTAATTCGTTTTTAAGATAATTGCCGCAGGCGGAGGAGTATGAAATTACGCACGGTTATAGTTGATGTAGAAGGATTTCGCAGTGCTAATATTTTTTTCAAATAGTCCATAAAAAATACGTAAAATCAACTAAAAACGCATTACACTCATTACCTTGCATTTGACACAAACACATACATAATAAACGAAATAGAACATTTAAAGTGTTACTATGAAAACACTTCATAAAAAATGTCAGATGTCTTTTTCAAAATACCCGTTACTGCTTTTAAATGCAGCTTTAGATTAAACCTCTTTTATCTTTAACGAGTGCGTTCAAATTAACTTGAAAATCATTACAATTTATTTAAATTTGAAAAATATTGGTGCTACTTTGGACACTATGAAGTTTAGTTTTTTAATTTTAAATACAGTCGAATTTCGACCGTTGCGACAGGTGACTAGTTTTAAAATAGACATTATAATTATATTATGTACGTATATAAAACACAATGATAACTTTGGAGTTGATTTTGTTTTTCAATTAATATTTGGCCAGGCTGTTTATTGCTTTTTATGATAGTTTTACGCTTTTCAGGAGTTTGCGTCATTATAATTTATAATATGCCTTTATTTTTTGTGTTATAACACAAATGGCACGTTTTGAGAAAGTTGTAGAAGAAATTTCGTTGCTTATAATACCAGCAATGTAGCTCTGCAATGTTATTAATGTTTTACAAATAATTTTGTATATATGCGTCATCCTTATCGCTTACGAAGTATTACTCGTCCTTTTATACCAGCAGTATAATCCTGCAAAGTTACAAATGTTTTACAGATTGCCTTGTTTAAGTAGTATAAATGTTACACCCGTTTACATCAGTTTTGGAGCATGCTCTTTTGGTTATACAAATTTATATTGATCAGGTGAAAATCGGCGACTTTGGTCTAATGCGAGCGTTGCCGGACGCGGACGACTGCTACGTGATGAGCGAGCGTCGCCGCGTGCCGTTCCCGTGGTGCGCGCCGGAGTCGCTGCGCACGCGGCAGTTCTCGCACGCGTCCGACGTGTGGATGTTCGCGGTCGCGCTCTGGGAGATGTACACGTTCGGGGAGGAGCCGTGGATTGGTGAGTTGTACACGCTTGCACTTGGTAAAGATAATGCATTTCGGTCTGATAGGTAAAGTAGGTGATTTCTGTTTGATGTACGTGCGTGGATTAATAAGTCGGACACAGTTGCACCAGGTGAACGGGTAAGTTATACACACTTCGGCAGGTGGAGACTAGCACGAATGTCTACAAAATCCGGATGGTCGCCCTCTAGGAGATATATACGTTTGGCATGGAGCCTTGAATTGGTAAGTTGTAAATATTTGCACCTGATGAAGATAAGGCACCTCGGTCCAATGTACGCTTTGCCTGGTTGTGCACATTAAAATCAGGTAAAATTGGATAATGTCGGTAGGATGTGTGCCCGTGTATTAATAAGTTAAACACGCTTGCATCAATTGGATTGGTAAGTTGTACACACTTACACTTGGTAAGAAATTATCCACTTCGGTCTGATGCGAGCGTTGCCGGACGCGGACGACTGCTACGTGATGAGCGAGCGTCGCCGCGTGCCGTTCCCGTGGTGCGCGCCGGAGTCGCTGCGCACGCGGCAGTTCTCGCACGCGTCCGACGTGTGGATGTTCGCGGTCGCGCTCTGGGAGATGTACACGTTCGGGGAGGAGCCGTGGATCGGTGAGTTATACACGCTTGTACCTATCGAAGATAAGGCATTTTGGTCTGATAGGTAAAATAGGTGATTTCTGTTTGATGTGCGTCCGTGGATTGATCTGTCGGACGCAGTTGCACCAGGTGAACGGGTAAGATAAACACACTTCGGCAGGTGGAGGTTAGCACGCGTGTTTCGAAATCTGGATGAACGCGCTCTGGGAAATGTACCTACATGTTTGGCATGGAGCCTTCGATTGATAAGTGGTGCATACTTGCACCTGATTAAGCTAAGGCACTTCGGCCCAATGTACGCTTTGCCTGGTTGTGCACATTAACATCAGGTAAAATTGGGCAATGTCGGTTGGATGTGTGCCCATGTATTAATAAGTTACACGCTTGTATTGCAACTGCAGGTAAGTTATACACACTTCTGATGCTTCGTGATTAGGCTGATTCTTCGCGGTCGCGCTAGGGAAATGTACACATTCGTGAGTTGTACACGCTTGTACCTGGTGAAGATATCTCACTTCGTTCTGATGCGTGCGTTGCCCAACGCGGACTTATTTGTGCACTTACTTATTTGTGCAGGTGAAGATATTCCAACTTGGTTTGATAGGTAAATTCCTAGGATAATAGGATAAGCGCCCGTAGATGTCGGAAAGCTGTGCGCACTTTAGCTTGAGAGCGATGGGCTGGAGTACGCTATCTCTCACGTCTGGATTAGTACGTAGGCTTAGATTGATAGGTTTTGCATACTTGTACTTGGTGAGATGGTCGACGTCGGCTGAGATGCGCCTGAGGTTAGTATGTTGAACTAGGTAGTTTGGCAAGTTGCAAAGAGTTCTTACTACCTTCAAAGGTTAAAGCGACTGTGATACTTTCTATCAGGTTATCTTTGCTTTATTGCTTAGTATTCATTTTAAATACATACATAGGGTATATTTTGAAACATCGAGCTTCAAATTTTCAAACTTTAACCTAAAATTTGTATCTTTGTAAACAAAAAAATCAATGTATTTCTGGTTCTTCCCCCAAGGTCTGAACGGCTCCGAGATCCTGCGCCTGATAATGCGAGAAGGCCAACGTCTGGGCGCTCCGCCCGCGTGTCCTCCAGACGTGTACATGCTAATGGTGCAGTGCTGGGACATCAGTCCCAAGGAGCGACCTACCTTCGCTGGCATCCAGCGGTATATGGAGACTAATAAGTTTGAAACAGCCGTCGCTGGGCTTAGGTATGGTTTTATTTTGATTTTGATTAATTTGTACTTGCCTCCAATACGATAAGTGCCCTGAGTTAAAATCCAGACATACAAAATTTTTGTTTTACAAGACATCTTAGTTTTTTTTTAAATATTTGTTAGACATTCATTATCTTTCCCTTTAATAAGTGATGGCAACGTCAGAAGGATAAATAAGTCTTCTAAAAACAGTTTCTATGGTGTATGAAGTAGGAATGAACGGAGGTCACTTATCGGAACCAAAGTCGGAATCGGAGTTTTAATATTCGTTTTATCGGAATCGGAACCGGAATCGGAATCGGAGGTTGTATCAGTCAATAAACATTAGTACAAAAAAGTGTTTTATTCGGGCAAATTTGTACATGTGAAAAAAGAACTGACTTAAATACTGTCATATCAACGCACAGCCCAAACGAATGTAATTAGAAATTTGCACTGTTTCCTTTTATAGTGTTAAAATTTTTGTAAATTACTCCTTAATGGGATAAAAATGAAGAGGAAAGTTTGTATGAAAGTTCATCAATTTTGATGCAAATTTAATGAAACTTAGTATTTGGCTTTGTGGTTCAATATATTGTTGACTATTGACATGATGAAACATATTGTGCTCTGTGCGAATGAAGTTGCGGGTTCTGCTGGTACATTCCTATGCTAGAAGAACAGTCCCCTCTTTCTAACGCAGTTTAATAAGAAAGGTGAGGAAGGAACTTTTTTTTTAAATTAATCCACCATTTTCTCTTCATATTTAAAAATTATAGCTTATTTCATTCTGTAAACTGAGACGATTTTAATGATACCTCATTGAACTGCTAGTAACAACGTGAGACAGTAAACTTTTTCAACTTTAATTACAAAGTAAAAAAAAGTGTGTGTAACACGACAACAACAAGAATTTACGTGTTTACTATTAACATTTTCGCATAAACAGTTAACAAATTATCTAAATCAAATTCGCTTCAGACGACCTCGGATATAAATCTCCGATATAAAAATTTCGGAACCGGAATCGGAACCGAAAGTGCATTTACAATCGGAAGTTCCGACTTATCGGAACCGAAATCGGAGCTCCGTTACATCCCTGGTGTGAAGTCTACCAATTTGCACTCACCACCAGCGTCGCGAACTGCGGCAGCCGCTTTAGATATTTTGTATATTTTAATTATCTTGGTGTATGATGATACTATTGATATTAGAAAATATTTATTTCTTTCTTATTGAGGAAAATATCACGACAAAACCTCCATGCTTGAAACGTTTTCACAAACATTTTCAAAGATGTATCTACTACAGTTATTGCACTATCAGCCCAGGCATATTTTGAAATATTTTTTTACGCTGTTGGTTGCCTGGGATCGAACACTGAACTGTGCGTGTCAAACCAACACAGTTTTCGCAACGTAAGAACACATTCGAGACACGTGAAGCGGTCAACGTACGTGAATGACCAGTGGGTTTTGGATTCGATTCCCGGCCAGAATGATGTCTGAATGATGAATTTAGATTTCTCTTTTGGGTCTGAGAGTGTATTAGTCTTTGCGTGCATTGCAACGAAGACGGGAAAAATGTTAGTGTAAATGTAGAAAACGTCATTTTTATCCATACAATGCAACATGCACGTCAAATAGCTCAATGTGTGCACTAAGGCCACTAGCACATGACGTATTTAAAACGCACAGACGACGCGCGTTTTAGGTACACGCGTTTTCTGCGCCGTTAATGCCGATTTTTGCGTTTTTACAGATTCGAACGCGCGTGAAACGCGATACAAACGCACGTGTGAAGCGCGTTGGGATCTCGTTTGATGTGATGACATTCGATACATTTAGAATTATTTTCCTATCTTTTGTGTGTATCTGTATCGCTATATATGCGCGTATACAAGCAGTAGACACACATTTCACGATCACCCCGTGTGTAGATTACAAGGTTGCGTTCAAATCTCGTTTGAAGCGCGTAAACGTGCGTTACCAGCGCGTCCTCTGTGCGTTTAATATATGTTTTGTGTTAGGGAGGGTCGTCGTCGTCGTCAACCCATTATTGTCCCACTGCTGGGCACGGGTCTTCTCTCAGAATGAGAGAGTTTAGGCCATAGTCCACCACGCTGGCCAAGTGCGAATTGGTGGACTTCACACACCTCCGAGAACTTTTTTTTTTTTTTTTTAAAGAACTCTCGGGTGTGTAGGTTTCCTCACGATGTTTTCCTTCACCGAAAAGCAGTGATAATTAATGTCTAATACGCACATAAACCAGTGGTGCGTGCCTGGGTTTGAACCTCGGACCTCCCGATTTAGAGGGCAAGTTTCGACCATTAGGCTATCACTGCTCTATGTGTTAGGGGCCTAAGCAATATAAAGGTATTCACGATACTGTCCATTCAGCTATAGGAAGCAAGGCCAGATGACAATAGAGGCGGGGGACACCATCGTTCTCATAGACAAGCGGCCGGAACTGCACTGGTGGAAGGGACAGAACCAACGGACACTGGAGGTCGGGTTGTTTCCAAGGTATTTGATGTTTAATGAAGTTATACTTCGTAGGCGCGGTATGGAACAATGATGAGAGTGATATTTTGAGATTCGTCACACAAAAGTCACAGTACGAAGTTGAAATGAAAATGAAAATGAAAGGGAAAGGGAAAATAACAATAAAAATGCTATGCAATAGCTTAACCGCGGCAGTCCCCGAGTGCTGCACGTTTTTTTTAAGTTAACTTCTTTGTACATTATGAAAAGAATATGAGAATAAGGCGAAAGAAAAAAAATAAAAAAAGATTTTTATTTTGTTACGCCAAAGAAGGATAACTTTTAACGCGTGTAGATAAGTACACATATATTTTTTTTAAATATACACACAAACAACATTACGCACTATTATTAATATTAAGTTTAGTTATGATGATATTATGTAGGTAGATTGATTTTTATTTGGCAACCCGCGTGGCGGAGCGTTTACCATACAGGGCTCTTATGCAGTGAGTTCCGGGTTCGATCCCCTGCCAGACTGTGTCTGAGTGTTTATATTATTCAAGGTGGTAGAACCAGCGTAGTTCGACCGGGGAAGTACCACCGCCACACGTATTTCTAGCGTAAAGCATTTATTGCGTTTCGATAGAAGGGTGTGGTTGCTGGCACACTTCCACATGAGACGACCATCATAGTCCTCGGGAGTAGCAACGCATCTGCGATTGACTTCAGATAGAACCTATGTTCTATATAAAGTTGTTTACAGATGTCCCTGGGCGGCAGTGACCACTTACCATCAAGTGGGCTGCATGTTCGTTTACTACTTCAATTAGTTAAAAGAAATATTATAAATTGTTTCCAGAGATTAAATCAATTTGCTGAAGTTTTGTGCCCGATCTTTCTCCTTCTCACTATGTGAATTATAGCTTATGTGTTTTGTCGCTGGTTAACATAAAATGCCTTTACTTATTAGTTTTATTTTTCAGTACCTTGGTAACGACAGTGAAGAGCAAGAACGTTCAGGCAACTAAGAAATCCCAGACGCTATCGCCCGGTCAAAGAGGTGAGTCTCAAATAAATTAATCAATTCTCTTACTCTCTCTCTCTCTCTCGTCAACCCATTATTGTCCCACTGGTGGGGAAGGGTCTTCTCGCGGAACGACAGAGTTTTTAGGCCATAGTCCACCGCGCTGGCCAAGTGCGAATTGGACTTCACACACCTTAGAGAACTTTTTTTTTAAAGAACTCTCGGGTGTGAAAAGTTTCTCACGATGTTTTCCTTCACCGAAAAGCAGTGATAATTAATTTATAATACGCACATAAAGCAGTGGTGCGTGCCTGGGTTTGAACCTCGGTCCTCTCGATTAAGAGGGCAAGTTTTATCCATTAGGCTATCACTGCTCTTGATACATAAATATTACATTGTTCTTATTTATACACGGGCCGGTGCTAGTTTGGCTGGTTTCGTGTTCGATTTCCGGTTAAGACTAATTCAGATTCTCGTCCGAGTCTGAGAGATGTGGCTCGTGATTTAATCGTTTAAAATGTTCAAATAAAGATAGGAGTATTTGACGAAGTTTAGTCATTCCTTAAAAAATGTTGACATGAAATAACTAATTGTTGTGATGATTATATTGATATTTTTTGAATTTATAAGTGACGTTATATCGACGTTAAATTGAAAAGATGCAATATTTAGATAGTATTAGCATTGTAAATAAGTTATCCCATATGTTGTAGGTCATAAACTACTAACTTCAAGGTTGTAGAACCAGTGTAGTTCGCTCGGGGAAGTACCACCGCCACGCCTATTTCTAGCGTGAAGCATTTCTTGCGTTACGATAGAAGTATGTGGTGTCCGGCACACTTTCACATGAAGCGACCATCATAGTCTTCGAGAGTAGCAACGCACCTGTGATTGACTTTAGATGGAACCCATGTTCTGTATGTAGTTGATTACAGAGTCCATGGGCGGCAGTGACCACTTACCATCAGGTGGACTGCATGCTCGTTTGCTACTTAAGTCTGTTAAAAAAATAAAGAAATGTGACCGGTTTTTGTCTGAAAGAATGAGAAACAACTATGCATTCACACATTCAAACACCCAAACACACATTCGCATTTATAATATTAAATAGGAATATGGTTATTATCGGTTATTATCATATTATAACCATTATATTAATATCAGAAGCATAATTTGTAATTCCCCACGCGTACTCTGGTTATTCAACACAAATGAGTACTTTTATGGCGGTCTTTGTATGGCAATGTCGACTGACATTATGGTATGTACGTCAACTTTTGCTTTCGTCAACGAATACTCACACACGTCAACCCATCATTGTCCCACTGCTGGGCACGGGTCTTCTCTCAGAATGAGAGAGTTTAGGCCATAGTCCACCGCGTTGGCCAAGGACGAATTGGTGGACTTCACACACCTCCGAGAACTATTTTTTTTAAGAACTCCCGGGTGTGTAGGTTTCCTCACGATGTTTTCCTTCACCGAAAAGCAGTGATAATTAATTTATAATACGCACATAAATCAGTGGTGCGTGCCTGGGTTTGAACCTCGGACCTCCCGATCGAGAGGGCAAGTTTCAACCATTAGGCTATCAACGAATACTATAAATTAAATATAAACTATAAACAAGTAATATAAATTAAATAATATTGCTCTTTCATATTCAAAATGAAATGCAGTGACGTAAGTATGCATACAATTATATAAAGTGGAACTATTCGTTGTACAATTGTATTTACATAATAATAATTATTATTTATTTTTATATTTGTACCTAATGATAAGGCAGACGGGCCACCTGATGGAAAGTGGTTACCGTCGCCTATGGACATTTGCAACACCAGAGGAGTCGCCAATGCATCGCCGGCTTTGAAGGAGAGCTCTTTTTGCACCTTTCTTGAAGAGCCCCATGTCATAGCGCTCCGGGAATACCTCAGGATTATCTGTAACATATAAAATTATAAAGATCAAGCAATATTATTTTGAAGTTATTATTATTTGGGCGTGTTCGTGGAAACAGATTGAAGTGTAGGTATGTTTATCGTGCGCCAATGTACATAGTTGTTTCCTTATATATTTACAATATTCGTCATTAGGATATTCGCGAGATTTAAATGGTTCAGTACAAAGATTTCTACTTATAACTACCACAGATTTGCAAGATTTTTATTGCAATAGGTAAATAGCGGTTAAAATAATCCGATAAAGGAACCAAATGAAACTTTTTGAACTTTCTGAAAGCACTAGGGCCACACTTATTATCGCTTAACAAAAACAATATCGAGCGCTCTCAGGGCCTGATTAACTCCTAGGCTAATAAGGCTCGTCCCTGTAGTTCCGGGATCAGAATAGGGCTACGGCATCCCCTGCCTGTCGTAAGAGGCGACTAAAAGGGGCTTCCGGGGTTGCAGGCGGCTAGAGTGGGAGCTCGAACCGTTCGGTCAGGCGATCCCGAGAAGGACGGCGGTATATGTGGTCACATACCGTCGTAAAGACTAGACGGGGCGGTGGGCCCAGCCGCCCATCTGGGAGGAGCCCGATGGGGCAACGCGCTCAGAGGATTCCGGTTGCGGTCGATCCGAGTTCCCTGAGTCCTCTTTATAGCGCCGAGGTCGGCCAAGGGGGGGGGGGGGTTAGTGCGGTAAAAATCCCACATAACCCTGCGTCGCTCCCACGGCGTCGGGTACCTTCAGAAGATTTTCCCCAGGAGAACAAAACAAAAGGCTAATAAGGCTGCAGCCTAGGTCCGAGGATTGAGGGGGCGCGTTGATATCGTGTTTTCGCATGCATTATTAATCTAGCATCATTGCATCTACCCTACATATTTCAACTAGATCGAGACAAAACACTAACACACCGGAGGGTGTTTTGTCTCAATTTGGTGACCTTTTTTTTTGCTCGACAAGCTGTAGTTACTTTTTTGGCGACTGTAACACACCTGGTGGGGGCGCGTCATTATAATTAGCCTAGAGTGGTCAGAATTCTTGATCAGTCGCTGAGCGCTCTTGTTTGAAAGTTGTATGTAGTACGAGAGAGACGTTTCAATAGGGGTAGGGATCTTAGGATGCAGTCCAATCATATTTGGTGTAGATTACAGATGTCTATGGACGGCAATGCCCTATTACAATCTTGTGACCTGTATGACCGTTTCGTCGTCAACCTATTATTGTAGTACTGCCGGGTCTTCTATCAGAATGCGAGAGTTTCAGGCATTAGTTGCCCAATAAAATTGGTTATTGGTTATCGGGGTTCACTAGTTTTCCATATAAGAAATTTTCCTACCAAAACGTGCCGTACATTACGCTGAAGCAGACCAAATCCGGACGGCGGATAGACTGTAGCTTTTTTTTTTTTTTTGTTCTCGAGGGGGAAACCTTCAAAAGGTACCCGACGCCGTGGGAGCGACGCAGGGTTATGTGGGATTTTTACCGCACTAAAACCCCCCCGGTGGCCGTCCTCGGCGCTATAAAGAGGACTCCGGGAACTCGGTCCGACCGCAACCAGAATCCTCTGAGCGCGTTGCCCCATCGGGCTCCTCCCAGATGGGCGGCTGGGCCCACCGCCCCGTCTAGTCTTTACGACGGTATGTGACCACATATACCGCCGTCCTTCTCGGGATCGCCTGACCGAACGGTTCGAGCTCCCACTCTAGCCGCCTGCAACCCCGGAAGCCCCTTTTAGTCGCCTCTTACGACAGGCAGGGGATACCGTAGCCCTATTCTGATCCCGGAACTACAGGGACAGGATAGACTGTAGCTAATGTGCCATTTAATTCATTAAAGATAGCGGAGGAAGGGACCACCTATATACAGTTAAAGCTCTTTATTCATGGTTTCCGTATACCTGTTGTCAAATTTGCGGGTTAAAAAATTATGAAAATTTTCTTCCATTTGCGGCAAAAGATCTTTATTCGCGGATATAGTCGGTGCAAGTAATAAAGCGAGTTAAAAAGGTTCGGCGTCATCTTCGTTGTTTTCGCCGCAGTTTTCTATGAGTACTCATGGTCATTCACGGATTCTGTATTCACGGTACGTGAGCGGAACGTAACCGCCGCGAATAAGGAGCTTAATGTGTTTAAAAGAAATACCTTAGATTAAAATGAATTAATGCAAATTCATAAAGAATTCCTACGCATTATCGAACGTAAAAACCCGTCGGATACATTCATGGATGTCTTTAAAGCTTAAGTAATGCGTAGTACGTAACATTCAGCGTAGTTAGCATTAAAATCGCTAATCTGTGACTAAGTGGAAGATCTAACGTGCACGTGACTAATTCTATTACTATTTATGTGTAACGTATCATGTACGTCGAGGTAGTTAGACGTTGCGGGTAACCAGTTCGAGATGTTGTTACGGGAAATGTAAAGACAATTTTAATTAGATACTAATTGTAGCGTGAAAAATAATTTTGTTGTATACTAAATCTAATTTAAAATGTCAGTCTTTTTTTAAAGTTTATTTGCTGTTATTCAAAATAATAAATTTTCGAGGCTCCTTGCTTTTTATTGTATAACTAGCTAAACCCCGTAGCTTCGCCCGCGTTAAAAAAATCGATGTATCGATTGTCCTGTGGGAATATGGTATTTTCCCACAGTAAAAAATAGCCTATATGTATGCTAATCTAGAGTGTCAGCTAACTCCTTACCACATTTTATGAAAATCGCTCCAGCCGTTTAGACGTAAAGAAGTAACAAACATACACCCCCACAAACTCACCTTTATAATATTAGTGTGATATGATAATAGCAAAATTAAAATATATATGTTTGTTTGTCTACATTTGTAAAACACGATGATTTATTTTAATAGACCTTGATCAGAATCAAAAAGCTTTATGTAATTCAAATGAAAACAAATATGTGCTCTCACGGCTCAGAGGTCTCAGATAAATAAGACGAAAAGCTTCGATGAAAGGATTGTCTCAATACACCTTACATTTATTATAAGATTGAAGTGGCAAACGAGCATGCAGTCCACCTGATGCCTCTTTCATTAACAAACCTCTTTTTACCCTTAACGTGTTCGTTCAAAATAACTTGAAAATTATTACAAATTATTTAAATTAGAGAAATATTGCTACTTTGGACAATATGAAGTTAAGTTTTTGAAGTGAAACTTCTTTATCGGGGTTGGAAAAAAATTTAGTGTAACATTTTTTCGTTACGCGCCATCTTTTTCTTATCCCTACCACGCGTGATATTAGATAGATTATTATAGATTAGATTATTAGATAAAGTTTAATAAAAGCCTTTTATTTAATTTAACTTTATCTAATTTAACTTTATTTGACCAATTTCTGTAAAGTTGCATAGAGTAAATTATTTTTTGAAAAATAACGTCATAAAGAAGTTTAACGTCTTACGAGTGTACGCTAGTACACGCACACATTTTTTTCATTTAAATTACGGTCGAATTTCGACCGATGCGACGGGTGATTAGTACCTATATAGAGATATTCAAAGTGTATTCTCGAAGACTAAGATGTTCGCCTCATACATATAAAATTGTACCTCAACCACACTCTTCTATCCAAATGCTGGAACAGCTACACGCTAGAAAAAAGTGTGGCTGTGCTACCTTGCCTAAGAACAGAGGTTCAAATAGTTATGCCAATGTTGCAAAGAATTAAAAATATAATCGCATGAAACATACATATTGTACAGTTAAATGAACACGGTCCACGTCCTATAGTAATTTGCAACGCTATTTATCGCTTGTACGCGTCACAAAACGACAATATATTGATATCCATATCAATCAGTATGTAGCAGTGTAAACACTATTGTAGATATAGGTGTGTGATGACATTGTCATGTGATAATGTATGGATGTTATGCGAATTAGGTGCGGCGTGCAAGTTCAAATAGATTTATCAGATGTACGACCTTAACATTCTAACTGTATCGTTGAGAATCTTTACCCGACTGCATCAGAGGGGTAATGCTTTTCGAGCGTATGTATGTATGTACGGTGTGTTGAAAAAGTATCGCAAATTTTGTGTTTTCCAAAATTATTTAATATTTCGTGAATATCTATTAGTCCCCCTCAAAGAAATAATATTTTACATATCCCAGGGGGTTTACTTGTGCCAACATTTTTTCCAATTTTGGAAGCACTTCATAAATCGAAATTCGAATATACGTAACCCGCAAAATTCAAAATTCGCGATACTTTTTGAACACACCTCGTATATATGTTTGTATGTATTTATGCCAATTTATAAGACCAGTGATAGCCAAATGTTGAAACTTGCCCTCTCAATCGGGAGGTCCAAGGTTCAAACCCAGACATCCACCACTGATTTGTGTGCGTATTAGAAATAAATTATCACTGCTTTGCGGTTAAGGAAAACATTGTGAGGAAAGCTTCACACCCGAGATCTTTTAAACTTCTCGGAGGTGTGTGAAGTCCAGTAATTCGTACTTGGCTAGCGCAGTGGACTATGACCTATAACTGTCATAACTGTCTCATTCCGAGAGAAGACCCGTGCCCAGCAGTGGGTGAATAATGGGTTGTACCCCATGTCCATTTATTTAGCACACGCTACGACCCAAATGGCTTGTCGAATAACATATTACATTTCATGGGACTCAATGTTTGAAGGGAATCTTAGTTTGAAGAGTGTCATAGGATATATGATCATATTTTTGTTCAATACGGGCAGTATTGAACAAAAATTTGTTTAAAGAAAACTTTGTTAAAAGAACTTTGTTTAAAGAAAAAAAGGAAAGGAAGGGATGTTTTCTGTTACTATCATAACAATATGGGTGTCCAATGAAAGCTGGTAAATACAAAAATATATCATACAACTTTTATGTGAGTATTTTAATAGCTACTCCGAAAAAATGTTAAATTAAATAAATGATAAAAAACGAAATAACCAACTGTAAACTTAAGTTTTAGCAGTCAGGTTTTTTTTGTTTTCATAATGATTACTTGTTAAAAAGGTAGGTGCGACATTATCAGTGGTTTAGTGATGAGTAACATTGAATTTAATGGATATCCGGTTTTGTCTTTTGCGGTAGATATTGCAAATATATGCGTATACGTGACATTGAAGTATGTATGTAGTTTTAAAATTATAGTCTTTTATTTTTCTAACTTTAGTTACGTTTTTGAAGGTGGTAAAGCCAGTGTAGTTCGACCGGGAATGTACCACCGCCATACCTATTTCTAGCGTGAAGCATTTCTTGCGTTTCGATGGAAGGTTGTGGTTACCAGCACGCTTTTATATGAGGTGATCATTTTATAGTCCTCGGGAGTAGCAACGCACATGCTATTGACTTCAGATAGAACCCACGTTCTGTATGAAGTTGATTACAAATGTCCATGAACGGTAGTGACCAGTTACCATCAGGTGGACTGCATGCTCGTTTACTACTTCAGTCAAATAAAAAAAATCTATAAACTAGAAGTTACCTTGCAATATCTAGCCAATAATAAATCTACTACCTTGTTAAAATACCCCATTTCTTCCAGCCCCAACTCAGTCTCCAACCGCATCTCCATCGCTGGGCGTCCAAGACGACTCAGCAGTGGTACTACGAAAACGTCGCACGATCGAGTCGACGCAGCCGAGCACGACGCGAGCGGGGAACAGCGCGAGCAAACACTTCAACTACAACAAGCTTATAAACGATAGGACGTCGTTGAATCTGAGGGAACGCTTGCCAAGGAATGTTCGGGACAACTATTCCAGGAGTTTGAATCAGGGTAAGTTACTGCGTCATCTAAGATTAACGTAGCCAACAAGCGTGCCGTTAACCTGACGGTAAGTGGTCTCGTCCAAGACGACTCAGCAGTGGTACTACGGAAACGACGCAGCGTTGAGGCGACGCAGCCGAGGACTCAGTTACTTTGTTTTAATAAAACTGCGTCGTATAAGATTTAAGTAGCAAACGAGTGGGCAGTTTTCATGACGGTAAGTGGTCGCGTCCAAGACAACTCAGCAGTGGTACTACGGAAACGTCGCACGATCGAGTCGACGCAGCCGAGCACGACGCGAGCGGGGAACAGCGCGAGCAAACACTTCAACTACAACAAGCTTATAAACGATAGGACGTCGCTGAATCTGAGGGAACGCTTGCCAAGGAATGTTCGGGACAACTATTCCAGGAGTTTGAATCAGGGTAAGTTACGTTGTTTTAAAACTGCGTCGTATAAGATTTAAATAGGAAAAGAACATGCAGTTCACCTAGCGGTAAGTGGTCGCGTCCAAGACGACTCCGTAGTGGTACTACGGAAACGACGCTCCATCGAGCGCAGCCGAACACTAAGTTACTTTGTTTAAAAAAACTGCATCGTATAAGACTGAGGTAGTGATCGAGCATGCCGTTCACTTGGCGGTAAGTGGTCGAGTCCACGCTGCTGAGCACTAACTTCCATCCATCAATCTACCAGCCCTATAAGGTCCACTGCTGGATATAGGCCACTCCTAAATGACGCCAGTCTAACCGGTCCTGTGCCTTCTGACTCCAACGGTTTCCCGCTGTCCACTTCGTGGGGTGGGGAGGGGGGGCGACCTTTGTTTTTCGCCTAAACGTAGTCGCCACTCGAGGACCTTCATTTCTCATCGGTTATCGGTTCTACGAGCGATGTGGCCGGCCCATTGCCACTTCAGCTTGCTAATTTGGAGAACTATGTCGGTAAGCTTTGTTCGTCTACGGATTTCATCGTTGTGAATCATGTCTCGTAGCGAAATTCCGAGCATAACCCTCTCCATAGCACGCTGAGTGACCCTGAGCCTCCGAATGAGGCCTACAGTGACGGACCACGTTTCGGCGCCATAGGTCATCACTGGCAACACACATTACTCGAATATATTCGACATCAGGCAGACATCAGGCAGGTAAATGGTCATCATATTAAAGTGAGCCGGCAACCACACGCGTATATATGCATAATGAGAATATGTAATCTAATGTTTTTCAGCTCATTTTCCATATTAGTTAAATGATTTCAAACTTATTATTTATTATTTTTTGTCTCCAGTGAAAGAAGATTTACTAATCGACCTAGATCTGCCGCCGTCAACAGGCCACGGCTCACCAAAGAAGTCGAATCCTAATAACGTCTCAATACTAGATCAGCCGATCGATGTGCCAGAAATTGGTAAGCACTACCTAAATTGACGTTTGTAATAAAACCTATTTTTATGAAAAAACCGCAGCAATGCGATGAGAATATTTGATAAATAGTTTTAATTATTAAAGCAAAATTACGCAAAGCTCAAACCTCCCCCCCCCCATGCTTACGTAAACATTTTTCAATTAAAAATGTATTTTTTGTACAGTATTGTAAAAAAGTAAATAAATAGCGATGACGTAATCATCATCTAGACCCCTCTAGCCCCCATGTCATCCAAAATAAGCAAAACAAAGACCCCCCACCCCCCAATAGTGCTTTGGTAATACTTGAACAGCCCCTATGGTTATTTTAAAGGAGATGTTTCAAAATGTATGGACCTTTGGCCAGGTATCTGTACACCATATGATAAAAATGCCAATAAAGTATAGAGCACTTTTTAACTAAGCATTTTATTATAATCGACTGGGTTTATTGGTACAAGACGAGAATTTTAAGTTAGAATTGCAACACAAAAAAATGGCGGCGGTAATATTGCATTTTGACAGTTGAAGTTAATAAACAAACTGTGACAATGACAATCAGTAGTCAATGATCATCTGATCCAACGCAGTCATATTATTTAAGTGTCAACTATAATTAATAATTATGCCGTTTTAGACTTGCACTTCACACATTCATTTTACAGTTCTATTGCTTTCAAGTTATTTGATGGTCAATTTATATAGAAACTCCAACACAATACGCACACGAAAATATTCCGTGGAAATATCTAACAAGACAGATGAATGGATCTAGTAAAAGAATCAATATGACAGTTGTCAGATAATGACAACTACTTACAGTTTTATCCACAGACTGTCTAAATCAGTTGTTCCGCCATATTGGAAAATGAAGAAAGTAGTTGATTTTAATTGGTTTTGTACCAGAAAAGTACACGTTTTCATGAATTTTAAGTATTTTTTTAGGATTCTTGAGATTTTTCTCGATTTTTTGAGATGGTGTACATATACCTAGCCAAGATTGAAACATCTCCTTTGATGTTTTGTAGACCTCTAATTTCAGATATTTATTTTTCTGCTGTAAACTCGACAGTCGCATTAAAAATGGATAACGGCTATGATATTATTGAAAATGGGTTAAACGAATTGTTACATTATGATAAATACCTATATTTAAAGTTAATTAGAAATTTTTGTTTTCAGCCCAAGACGCAGACTGGGGCCAACCCAGTTTAGACAGCCTCTCAGCTCAGTACGCGACCTCTCAGAACGTACGAAGCCTCACGAATCTCTACGGTGCTAAATCACTAGACAACTTAGATGTATCTCCTAACAATCTCCAAGTGCACGCAACACAAGCCGATCCATTCGATACCACCCAAATGTGGGTGACTGAAAATGAATCTTCAAGACCCAGATCTAACTACGACATACAAATAAACGACTCTCTCATACAATCGCAACCAGAATCTCATGTATACTCTAGTGGTAATTTTTCCGGTAACAACGAAGTACCTAGTACGTTTAATAATTCAACTAACACTAGAATGAATAATAGTAGTAATCCTAACAACGCATATGGTAGTGTTTCAACGATTTACTCGAATAGCAACGCTCTCTTGACGGAACAAAACCCGAGTACGAGCGATGCGGATATGACGAGATCCTTAGCCGAAATGTCGCTGGACGACCGGATCTCGGAATCTCTGAATCTCAGATCGAAGAACACTAACAGCGAAAATATTTACGAAAACTTCAACGCTCAGAACCCGTCGACGTCGAACGTATACGGCAGTAATACAGCGGACCAAAGTAGATATAGTGACTTTCCGATCTACAGTAACTTCGACATCAACTCAGCGCAACAGCAGTTCATTCTCGAGACGAAGGACTATTATACGAAGTTCTCGACGCCGGCCGGTAACCGGGCGAGCGACTACGAGAAAAACATCTACGTGCCTAAGTACGAGGAGGACGGTGAGAAGCTCCGCAACTTCAGCGATTCGGTGGAGAATTCGAAGAACTACTCCGCGTTGAAGTACCAGAACGTGGACTACGGGTATGGCTACGCTTATGGGGGCGGGGCGTCCGGTTCGCGTGCTTACGACGAAGTGAATGACACGGCGAGTAATATCTACAGTGAGATTGCGGAGCCGGCTCCCGGACTGTACAGTGGCGGTACGTACACGAACACGTGTCTGTACGACGAAGTGTACGACCCCGCCCCGAGACCACACCGTCCCGCACCTCCGCTACCCTCTAAACCTAAGTAAATACAGGTAACAAACATCGTTAATGTAAAGACGTGTAGATTGGGTAGTTCATGTATTGTTGTATATTAACAAACACCGGTCTGTCTCCTGGGATCCAGACTAAACACGCGCTTACGTATTTTCTGGACTGTAGAAGTTTACTAGAACCCGACGCGACCATTTTTTCATAGATCTATACTGACTGCTTTGTTATGTACTACTACCCACGTTCCGAGACTTTGTTAACATCTTAAAGATTGCCTTTTACTTTTAGGACATTAATCGGCCAAGTAAAAGGTCAGTTTATAGCCAAATAATCTGTAGGACTTTCGTTTAAATATTGAATACTTGTCTTTAAATATGTCCAAGAAATGTCCACGACATGTAGAATCCTTGTACGGGGCTAAGAATGTAGAAAAAGATATATTATTTTAAGTATAGTCTTAAAATAAATTAACATCATACAATGTTTAGACCATAGTACCACGGTTGATTGCGCACACAGCGATAAAAAATAGAACCATTTTCCATATACGATTTATTTTTGCTGCATAGTATCTGGGATATAGAACGTAATTCATGTACAATCTTACAATTACTATGAAGGTTTGTAAGGGTGTATGTAAAACTGCCAGAGAGGAATTCCGCTGAAATTTTAACATCAACTGGACCAGTGGCGGTCCTCCACGGTTCAGTTTGCGCGCTCCTTCCTGCAGACGTGCAAGATGTGGAATAAGCTTTCTCGTGAGGTATTCTCGGAGCGCTATGCTCTTCAAGAAAGGTGTAAAAAGAGCTCTCCTTCAAAGCCAGTGGTGCAAGTGCGACTCCTTTGGTGTTGCAAATGTTCATAGGCGACGGTGACTGCTTTCCAACAGGTGGCCCGTCTGCCTTTTCGTTAGGTACAACTATAAAAAAAAACGTGTGGTACTTGGGCACTGCCTTGGTAAAGCTACTGTATAGCATTTTTTATCAACTTATGTATTTATAATTATTTGTTTATTTATGCAGTTCTTTTTTCTATTTTTTTCTTTGATACTATATACTTTCTCACAAACAGCTGCTTACATATTCGTCCGATTTCCGAGCAGCTTGTCTCGATCCGTGTCTCAAGCAGCTCGTCTCCATCCGTGCGAGCTTCGTGCTGTCGTACCATATACGTACACGTTAAGCGAACGCTCGGCCGCGCTACATGGTAGGCGGAGTGGTTGTTAGGTTTTTTCGTTACGGAATTTCTTGATTCGGTCGCCGCACTCAAAGCCCGCGATAAAAGCTATGCAATAGCTTAAAAAATAACACGCAGACAGTTTATGGCCTGGATTATTAGGATACACAGTACCGCGGTAAACGTGGCCGAAATGGGCAGAGTCGCGTGCTTTACCTAGTTCTATAATATTCTCAGAATACCTAATCTGCAGACTTTACGTTTTAACCGACGGGATTACTTGCGATATTATTAGATTAAGTCACCTATTTATTCTACTAGATGAGAGAATCAATTAGCGTAATTTGAGTGAATGGTAAAAGAATAAATGTTTAGTAGCGATACTCAAGAATACTCATTTGTATGTTAAATTTGTTAATTTGAACCTGAACTATAGTTACTACATTTGAGTGCCATGTCGCTTATACGGACTCGAATAAAAGCATTGAAGATATTTGTATAGTACCTGGTGTTTCGATTTCATTACTCATAGTTAACCCAGTAATTATGAACTCGAATATTTCAGAATGTATCACACTCACAGCATTTTATTGAAACACACTTTTTATTGTAATCATTTAATATACGGAACGAAACGTGTTTTATTGCCAGAACATTTTTCGAAAAATGACGGATTTTTTAGATATGATAGTTTCGATGTCCTGAACTCTATATATGTGTATAACTCGTTTCAATAAGTAATGTAATCAAAAAATCACACATTATAGAGAAAAAACGAGATAAAAAGGTATGCCACAACTTTGAAGTACAGTATTTAATTGGAGAAATTATACAACAGTCCATGAGAATGATTTATCTATACATCATATAGATTTTTAGAAGAATTATCATAAAATTTTATTTGACGGTTATGTCTCAACTCTTACGACGGATATTCTCTGAACTAACCTTACTGTATACCATCATTTTACATATTATGTAAATTATCCTTGAAATTTCAATATTTAAAAATAATATGAAGGCTTTTTTGAAATTTTCTGCCTTCCTCAATGCCTTTTCTATTTCCAATAGATATAAATATTTTTTGATTTACATCACATGGTGCCTCACCACAATGTACCTGCTAGATTAGTTGATTACGCAGTATAATAAGTTATAATTAAACTGCGCCAAATATTTGGTTCGTTCTGAAGTTGAAATGCGAAATAAGCGGTGTTCAACGAGGAATGCTTTGCTTTAAGTTACCCAACTTCTAACGTTAATGTTAAGTTGCCACCAATTATTGTAAACTTGATATGAGCTCAAATATTCAACTCAATCCTTATCAATTTCTACTTAGTGGGCGTGGAACAAACTTGAAAAAAAAAATGTGTGCGTGTACTAGCGTACACTCGTAAGAAGTGAAACTTCTTTATGACATTATTTTTCAAAAAATAATTTACTGTATGCAACTTTACAGAAATTGGTTAAATAAACTTAAATTAGATAAAGTTTAATAAAAGGCTTTTATTAAAATTTATCTAATAATCTAATCTATAATAATCTATCTAATATCACGCGTGGTAGGGATAACGTAACGTAACGGATAATGGCGCGTAACAGAAAAAGATGGCGCGTAACGAAAAAATGTTACACTAATTTTTTTTCCAACCCCGATAAAGAAGTTTCACTTCAATAAAAATGTGTGCGTGTACTAGCGTACACTCGCAAGAAGTGAAACTTCTTTATGACGTTATTTTTCAAAAAATAATTTACTATATGCAACTTTACAGAAATTGGTTAAATAAAGTTAAATTAGATAAAGTTTAATAAAAGGCTTTTATTAAACTTTATCTAATAATCTAATCTATAATAATCTATCACGCGTGGTGGGGATAAGAAAAAGATGGCGCGTAACGGAAAAAAAAGATGGCGCGTAACAGAAAAAGATGGCGGGTAACAAAAAAATGTTACACTAATTTTTTTTCCAACCCCGATAAAGAAGTTTCACTTCAATAACTAACTTGCAATGTACAGTGCAATATTGGGCGAAAATGGAAACGTTTAAAGATGTAATCGTGTTGAAGAAGTTAAATTATTAAATTAACTCGTAGTACTCGTAGTACAGCAGCGTCACGACTAAACAAGATACCTATCTGAAACACGAAGTTATGTTGAAATTTGTTGTATTAATATCGATAGCACAATCGTTGAATAACCTAAAGTTTTTTACAAATCCTATTTACTAATTGGCATGTTATTCGATGCAACTTTAGAGCGTACTAAAGGTTTGGCGTTACATGTAATCACCTACGACATTTAACACGTTTTACTTTATCAAGTGTTTTATTAATAAGCATACATGCAATAACATATTGTTTGCCGGCTACTGAACATACAACATCAAATTTATTTCTGTGAATCTCTTGCTAAGAGCCCTTCACAGATATGATACCTGTGGACTAAGCTGGAACGCCTGGCATATATTATCTGGCATTTAAATTAACTGTAAAGAATACAATTTTGTCAAACTATTAAAGGAGCTGAGTTGATAAGGGTAATAATATTCTGTCCATTACTAAATCGAAAAATGTTTTGTATTCCGACTATATTTAACTGCTTTTGTATATTTAAACTGGATTTTTTCATATTAGATTTACGCTACAAATTAAATTCTAAGTTAGAAATTATTGCCAAGAAAGGGTGTTATAGCCTTGTTTTTTTTTTTGTTTTTTGTTTATATATACAATATTCCTAATATAAAATAAATATATATTTAAGAATACAAAAGCATTCAATAATAGTCGAAAATCTAAATTTTTTAGGGTGTATATAGGCTAAAAAAATCCCTATTATCATGCTACCTCCTTTAAAAGATAGTATTTTGGCGTAACAAGCTGTCATAGTAATTCTATCCTGTGGCAATAGTGTGTACTAATCCTTTTTTTGTTTACGAGGGGGAAACCTTCAAAAGGTACCTGACGCCGTGGAAGCGACACGGGCGTGGGACTCTTACCCCACTATATTTATAAAGTTAGGGCATGCAGGGGATACCGTAGCCCTATTCTGGTCCCGGAACTACAGGGACAAGTGTATACCGATCCTACTGTGTTTTGGTTTGGAATTCGTGAAAAATGCCAGACATTGTAACATGCGAATCCAGCTTAGTCCTAAGGATAGTATATAATCAACCTCAGATAGGAAGCCCTGTCAGGTGTAAGTAATCTACATCATATTATTTAAATATATTAACGCGTGTAACTGTTAAATTTATTTAAGATACATGCATGCATGTTTAGTGAATTCTATATATTAGTTTTAAAGTGATCTGAGATTATTGAGTGTTTGGAAATTATAAGTAATAATTATATTGAAAGTCTATGCATGTGTTTAAGGACTGAATGTAAGATAAGTGTAGCTAACCGTTACTTGATGTAAGATGTATAGATAATGCTTAAATATAAATATGAAAGTGAATATTTTATGTGAATAGAATAATATAATGCATGCAAAGTGACGCTTGCCTAAGGATGATTATTTTAAAATGTGAATTAAATGGTGCAAGTTAGTTATTGTTTTCTGTGTATATAATAATGATTGTGAACCAAGTGATAGACAAAGATATTATTCATGTCTAGATAGAAATTTATTTTTACAAAAAAAAAAGCTGCACTATATTCAGTCAATAATATTTCCGCTATAAGTTTATTGAATTATCCTAGTATCGCATCACAGCTCATTAAAGTTATAGACACAAAAAAACTTTTGACCTGTAACACATATATACATTTAAAACATGTATTTTTCGTGTCTCGTATTACGTGACATAATTATCTAGACATAAAAATATCTTTGACGATAGTGTAAAAGCATATATACCCGTGATAATTGTATTGTTATGCGACAAAAATACTATATTTTCTGATATTATTACCTATACGATAAAGTAGCGAGATTAATCATTGAGATTGTTTTTGCCAACGAATAATACCAACTGATTATTCCTAAGATCACAATTATCTATCTTAAGTTACTTAGAAAATAAACGGTAAAAATATTATGGTGTATATACGTTATATTAACTATTTTATAAAGTTTAATCTGTCTAAATATTCCTATATACCTAATTTAATGGTGACAATAGATTTTGTTAAAAGAACTTTTTTGTTTTTGTTTGTCATCGTATCGTGTTTACACGAAGTCTAGATCTGTAGAGAATATAGCAGTACATATTTACAATTCAAGAAAAATGTCTTAAAATTTATTTCGCTGAATTTTTTATTGTACATGGATTAAAAATATATGACGTTACATAAAAATCACAAGGCGATACAAAATTGTCTAATTTACTAAAATAATAACTGTTGATAAAACGATGAAATACGTATTTTCACAAAGTAATTTTACACGAATCCTATTTCTCTTCGGTGATATCTTTATGCCACTTCAATAGCTGTACTTGTTTAAAAGCAATATTATAAAAGGTATACAAAAATATAACCGACTTCATTCCTTCCTGTCTTTCCTCGCGTAAACTTGATCGAAGAAATACAGAACAAACTCATGTTGCAATTGATAAACACCCAAAGATATCGTAAGATATAAAAAGTCTAAAGTGAAAACATCATATTATTTCGTAGATACGTTTCCTGTCATGCGTGCAACATGGACACAGAAAATTCAGCAAATTAAGTAACGCGTGCGGATGTAAAAGTGTGACATGAAAAGCCCATTAATTTATTCAAAGTTCACGACGATGACTATCTATAAATCTGATTTAAACTAAAGTTTTTTTGCGTGTCCTTTATTAGACAACGTGGTATCTAGACGTTTATAATAACCTGCACACATCTTATTTATTATAAATAAGACATAATATTTTAATTCCAAGATTGCAGTAAGCATTCTGTATGCGCATAAATTTATACTTTGTACGTGTTTTTCTATTCGTAAAATTAAATAGAACAAACTGCTATTTAATTTCACGATTTTTCTGAGAAAGCTTTTTGAAAATTGTATTCCGCTTATTTTGCATTGGAGAGTTTTCTTATGTATAGTTTGTACAGATTTCCTAATAATAAGCTGTACCTGTTTAAAACTGAATAAAGAGATGATATTGATCAGTGTAAAATGTGTATTTTTGTCTCGGTTTCCCTTATATTTCTGTGTCTATATTTTGCACGTTTTACATTGTAAAAAGTGCAGAGAGATAAATTTATTCCGGAC
Organism: Spicauda simplicius; assembly: GCA_949699795.1. NCBI lineage: Eukaryota > Metazoa > Arthropoda > Insecta > Lepidoptera > Hesperiidae > Spicauda > Spicauda simplicius. The sequence goes on from OX453063.1 coordinate 14,827,835, forward strand.
AGGACAATATCGTATTGTAGCTAAGGTATGTAGGAACTGGTAGGCAACGCAGTAAGATTAGGAACTCCTAGGGCAATTATAATATCGTGCAGTATAATGCCTATTCTACTCTGAGTTTACAAACTTGCAGGAAACGTAGTTTTGTACCACTATGACCCATTTGACGACATTGGTTAAATATAGGCGTAATGATTGCAGAACAATTCATAAATACAGAATTATTTAATAGTTATATTTGTTATGGATCAAAATAAAATAATGACACTAAAGGCTTGTCATCTGACTTTCATAAAAGGCGACCATCTTATTCTTCGGGAGTAGTTAAGCTTCTGTGATTGACTTCAGATAGAACCCTTGTTCTGTATGAGTTTGCTTCAATGTCCAAGGGCGGCAGTGACCACCACCATCAGGCTTGCATTTCAATCCGATAAAAAATAATATATGTTTATTATATCTTTTTTTTTGTTATCGATTTTGTTTTCGAGGGGAAAACAAAAAGGTACCCGACGCCGTGCGAACAACGCCGGGTTATGTGGGATTTTTACCTCACTAAATCTTCCCCGGTGGCCGTCCTCGGCGTTGCGTGGAGTATTCCGGGATCTCCGATGGAACACAACCGGATTTCTCCAAGTGCGATGCCCGGGCCCCCTTCGGGCTCTTCCCAGTGAGAATTGGTACTCACTGCGCTTCCTGGTGTTCACGACGGCATATGGCACATACGACACATACTGTTGTCCTACACGGGGTCGCTTGGCTGGACGGCTCTAGCTCCCATTCTTGCCACCCGCAACCCCAGAAGCACCTTTTAGTTGCCTATTACGACAGGCAGGGGATACCTACCGTAGCCCTATTCTGATCCCGGAACTACAGGGTTAATGTGTAATGACATACAAACAAACGTTCATTTTTATATATAAAACTAGCTGTACCCGCGCGCTGCTACGCCATCAAAAAAAATACACTAGAAACCTTCGCGAGCTCAGGAATAACAACAACTACTACTACTAGGTACTACTACCTACTACTAACTGCTAAAGATCATCACATGATCAGATAAATAGTTTACGATTCTATAGAGGACACGCAGCAAACATATTTTTTATAAAGAGAAGAAGATAGGTAACATCATTTTTGTGGAAATCTATTTACGATTACGTATGCATTTATTAAGAAGTGACACATCGCACGAGGGTTAAGCCTGCGTAACCTAACTAAAGGCATGCTCCGTAAAGTTAGGAAATTAATTAGGTAACATTGTTTAAATTCCGGTTTTAGATAAAATAGTGTACTTATATAGAATTGGCTCTGAATTGCCATACATAGATAATTATCGAAAAGGAATAAATATGGGTACTGTCAGAAGTACCTATAATCTTTTGATGAATTGTGAAATGATTGAATGAAGTTAGAAGATTTATAAAGAACTTTCGTGGAACTCAACTAAAAAAAAAGAGAATCTATTTTTACGAAGTACTTGGTGGTTAAAAAAAGAAATCTTAAACCGGTAAGTAAAAGATAAAAGCCGTGAAATAAAATAGTAGATCCATGCTTTCTTGAGAGCTTTTAGGAGATTACATCGTGATCTGCTATTGAAAAGGTTCAAATGCCGTGTAGGTACAAGGTATCACTTTGTATCAAAAATAAACATCTGAACCTTTGCTTAGTATAAACATGAATGTACCTACTTTTTATAAGATTTAAGTAGCAAACTAGCATGCAGACCACCTGATGGTAAGTGGTCACTGCCGCCCATGGACATCTGTAGGCAACTTCACATAGAATATGGATTCTATCTGAAGTCAATCACAGATGCGTTGCCACTCCCGAGGACTAAGATGGTCATATAAAAGTGTATCGGCAACCACTTCCACCGAAACGCAATAACTGCTTCACGCTAGAAATAGGTGTGGTGGTGGTAATGAATGTAAAACTACCAAATGAGCAATTGTTACATATATGAAATCATAACCTGAACAAAACAAACAACGGATAGAGTATGTAGGTAACTATGTCGTTAATAAGAGCCCAAAGCAAAGACTAGATATTATATAATTTATTTTTACGTTAATCCACCCTCTGTCCACTTACCTACTCTCGCAAAAACATACTTTTGACATTTATTAGATTTATCATTTTAACGAAGGTACTTCTATATTACTGAGGTAAGTCCAATCTAGATCAAAACGCGTAGGCGGTCATCCTGGTACGTAAGCAGCTTTCCCCCCTCTGCTGCGAATCCACCCACGCTTACTCTATTGTTTTAAATTTTAAAATACGTCACGTTGATATATTTTACACTTAACGAGAACATCTGGAAAATACATTTTATAAGTTAGAAATGTATGTTGTCCTGACTGTTTTTTTATAATTCATAGGCAGACATTTGATCGCAATCTCACCTGATGGTAAGTGATGATGCGGTCGAAGATGTAGCATGCCTAGAAACAACCTATTCACTCTGGCCTCGAAGATGCCATGTTTTAGAATATCTACATTATGATATGTAAAGGACTCCACAGTTTTGGTTGGAAAATCAAATAATTGTAGGTAAACAGCTAAATTACATTCAGACACAAACATGGAAATATCTACGCGGTTGTCGGCCACGTTATCGGCATAACGTCATTAGCATGCAGGGTACTATTCAGGCGATAAACGGGTGTGTGGGCGCCATCACAGACCCATTATTACATTCTAGCTTAGGTACAAATTATATAAACACACGTTTTATTCTTTAAAATCTACTATTATTAAATAACATCTAACATAATTTAGTAGCTATATGTTAAGAAAAGTAGTAGTAATGTTTGTATTTATTCGGGTATTGTTCGAATAAGTGGTTAGAGCTTGGAAGCTAAGAACTGAGTGGTAATATCACGTTATCTAATGATGATTGAAGTATAACATCGAGTCGAATCGCGTCGTTATGTAGGCGGCGAAGTGGTAGCAAGTGAATGGACGGGCGAGGGATCGATAGAGCGGAGTGCGCAGGCTCGCCGGCATACAGCTGGCTAGCATCCTTCCGCGACCACCTATCAACCTGTGTCTCGGTGCTCACGGTGAAGGACTTAAGTGCTCCCTTACAACGGATATGTTTCGGACTGATTGGCGAATCTAAACGGTGAGTGGAACACATTTTTCAGTCGAGACTCCTCTGTTTAGGTCTTGTTTTTCGCGACTCCTAAACATGGTCGCTCTTCGTAGAACCTGTTACACGATTTTTATAACGTCGCATTAATGAAATGTTATGAGATTGTTTGTTTGTCAACGATAAGAACGTTATTTCGTGCTTATATGGCTTTTTCTGCCTATATTAAACGTGTTGCGCCCCATTACGCGTTTTTTTAGAGGCATTTTAGTTAGACTTAAATTTACAGACCTTTTTAGAATATTATGAAAATTGTATGTAATTACAAACGGTCTAATAATAATTATGATCTATTTTCATCATTAATTTTAAGCCTTTTACTCATTTTATAAGGGGTTTTGATTCTAAAAATGGCATGAAGCTTCAGACCGTTGCGTGGGATGTGCCCAAAGGGCATGAGTTCCTACGTCACTGACTTCGACATAACAAGCTATATACGACGCTCCGATCTATCAGTAGTTGCTCCCGATATAAATTACATAATAAATGTGATTACTTTATGCATTTATAACTATTATAAGTCATACTCTTCCCGATATTAATGTTATTGGAGTAGTAATTTATGTTTTTTACGTAGAGAAAATTTTATTAAATAAAAATCAGATTCACTTATTTTGATTAATGTCACTTAGTAGAGTCCTCACATTATTAACTCAGCGTGACCCTTGTATATAATCGATTATATCTGGCTTTTGTATATACTAAGGAATCCTTAATTTATTAGTAGGCGTATTATTAAAATTCATTTTGTGAATTTTTAATTATATCTTTCAAGTCTCGAAAGGGTGAAAATGTGTCTCTACCTACTTTAAACAGAAAGAAACTAAAGATTTTTGATAACTGCTTATCAAAAATGTGATTACAAGTGTTCTAAATCTATACTAAATTAGTACATTATATTAATATACTTCGTAAACTTTATTTAATATTTTTAGCACGTTTCAGAAATAGAACATCTAGAGTAGAGTAAAGAGTAGTGATTATCTCTATAATTACTGTTCGCACTAATTACAAATTACGTCCAATTACTTCAAGGTTTACCTTTTTAAATATGCACGACGACTATTCCTTCTGTAATCAAATAAAGAGGTGTACAACATAAATATCTAATTAAGGTTAGGCAATTCGGTCATTCGCGTTGTCTGGATGATTCGTGGACACAAAAAATACTATTAACCTTAATCTGAAGGAGGTGGGGCGTTCTTCGGATTCGGTTACTGTTTGTTGGGAATAAACATCCTTTATTGGGTTACACCTCGCGTAATAAAAACAAGTGGACGGACTTCGTGGGCGTAACCCTCGCAATAAACTGCGACAAGATTTCAACTATACGTAGCTACTTGGAGGAAAACTTTCGTTATTGCGAACTCGTTTACGCTGGAGAATTATAAAGTTAACGAATTGATTTTCTGAAGCGAGTTATTATTTCAATTATCGATAGCATGATTTTGATATAAGTAATGTTCTATATTTAACATCTAAATCCGTAAGTATTAAAACCACGTTGTAATTCGACTGTTAGTACGACAGAGGGGTAAAGACTGGTATTATCTTCTGACCTTCTTCTATAGTTGAAATACGAACGTAAATTTGTGCATAACAAATCACTCAACTCAGATGAATTTGAACTTTTGAGCCAAGATTCGCAATTCTATATTGCGAATCTTGGTTCAAAAGCTACAATAACTAGAAGCTTATTAGTATCGGATAAAAGATATGTATTTATTATTATTTTTATTATTTTTTATCTGACTGAAGTAGCAAACGAGCATACAGTCTACCTGATGGTAAGTGGCCACTGCCGCCTATGGACATCTGTATTCAACTACATACAGAATATGGGTTCCATCTGCAGTCCAATCACAGATGCGTTGCTACCCCTGAGGACTATGATGGTCGCCTCATGTGAAAGTGTGTCGGCAACCACACCCTTCTATTGAAACGCAAGAAATGCTTCACGCTAGAAATAGGTGTGGCGGTGGTACTTCCCCGGTCGAACTACACTGGTTCCATACACTGATACCACCTTTAATGTTTTTGTTAACAGATGTGATGAGTCGCCACCCGCGATGGGAGGCGCTGTGGGCGCTGGTGCTTCTAAGCGCGCTGGCGCCATCGCGTGCTGATGGGAATATCGGTAAGTGATCCTAATCTTCACGTAAAGTCCATTCAAATAGGTGTTAATGATACAACTGTCCCGTTATCTATATATTAATACGTGAAGCAAAAATTTGTGATTCGTTTTTAAGATACCTACCTACTTGCCGCAGGCGGAGGAGTATGAAATTACGCACGGTTGTAGTTGATGTAGAGACGGATTCCGCAATGCTAATTTTTTTTTAAATAATTCATAAAACATACATAAAATCAATCCTTAGAGATACTCGTTCTAATTTATACTAATGAATATAAATTTCTCACGGGATTCTATTTCAAGGCAAACAGAGAGGTTTAAATACTCAAATAAGAAGGGCATTGTAATCTTAATGTATTTCACAGGTGAAATTATTTCATGAACTGGTTGAAAATTGATACGTCGGTTTTCTGTTCTAACTTCCTCTTATTTCTTGCTGAACTTTCCCACACGTCCACCCACGTACTTACAACCTCGTGCGTGGGCATTCAGCTTAGACGTAAGAACCCTTAATTGTATTTGACGTAAAAGGTAATCTACGTTTATATAAATTGACATTCATATTCATTAATAACCCTTCTAGTCTCATAGCCCCATATAAGTAATATTCTCGTGTCTTGGATACGACGGACACGACCACCCATCCATCAGCCTTTTGATGCCCACTGCTGAACATAGGCCTCCCCTAAATGGCGCCACTCCAACCGGTCCTGTGCCCTCTGAATACCTATAACAGATTTTTTTTTTATTACGACCAAATTTACAATATTTCAATATACCATTGAGATGTCTTTCTGACCGGGAATTGGACACAAACCCCTTGTGATGTCAAACTGCTATGCTGACTATTCCTTTGTCTTTGTTGTTTCATGTCTTCAAAGATTGTATGAAGTTCTTTTGAATGTTATAGATAAGTCATTTAATTAATTTGCGAGAGTAAATAGGCCAATGCGAATAGATAGTTCTACGTTTCTACAAAGAGAACTTTTCAAACAAAGTTATTATCAATATTGATTCTACTCCTGTTAGCTTGGATTACTAAAATAACGTTTTCTATTTCTAGGGTGCTTGTTTAGCGCTTCGCTCTGCGTGGAAGGAGTCGAGTGGTGCTACGATGGTTAGTATCATTGATCTTCAACTTATATGAAACAAACTAAATATCAAATCTATCAATTTATTTATGAATCATATTACAGTATAATAAAAATAAAATAAATACACGATAAATATGTAAACAAGACTAACAACTACAAATTAAATTTCCGCATTCTAATTATGTCCGCTCTCTAACAATTATCCGCTAGCAGTTGAATGCATCATTAGTAACGATTCCTTGCTATACGCAGTGCACTGTTTTATTAATTTCTCTAACTACCCTCTATTTAAAATAATTAATCGTTAATAATGTAATGTTTATATTGTATTTAATCCTTTGTCGTTCGAAACATAATATTTCTGTTACTAAATAAACTTATGTTAAAGCACTATAACGTGACATACGCTTAGTGATTAAAAAAATGTGATTAATTAAAAAGATGTTCTGCAGAGAAAGTAGACTTTTATTGAATGTTTAAAAGTCTTATTTCTCTTAAGAATTATACATTCTCTTACATAAGTGAATTTATAATTCTTAAGAGAAATAAACATTCAATAAAAATATAAGCAAATATTATAGAATTTATTATAGTATAGATTAAAACTCGTTCGAGCAGAAGAACTGCTGTTTTCTGGTTTGAAGGTACAGAAAATTTGCTTTTTCGAGACTTTCCAATCAGATCTTTCCAATTCTACTCTGAACTCGTTCTATATTTTTTATTTATTTATTAGGTACACCGATTACATTAATTGTAACATATATAAATTGATAGTGAGCTATAAATAATATAGGTATTATTATTATTTTCTATTTCTAGATTTTGCATTTGGAAAATGCATACCGATTTATGAAAATGATCCGGAGGATGGAGCTCTTTATCAGTAAGTTATTTACTAGAAAATACATTTTTATTTGCAAGTCAATAAGAATTAAGATTTAGTTAGTTCTGTAGTCTAAAATATAGGCACAATTATACGGTATTTAATCGATACGAAAGCATTTTAGGATTTAAAAGCAATCTGTAGACTACTCGTCGTCAATCCATTATTGTCCCACTTCTGGGCACGGGTCACTTATCAGAAAGTAGAGTTTTAGACCATAGCCCACTACGCTGGCCCATTTAGAAGACTTCTCACATCTCTGAGAATTTTTAAGTACTCTCAGGTGTGTAGGTTGAATATTAATGAACGTTTTTTTTATAGTTAAGTAAAATAAATGTTATTGTAAATTTCGTTTCATTAGGTGCTCTACATTACGTTAACGAAAAAATTAAAACAGTTTTTAGTGAAACATTTTTACTAATATGCAAATATAAATATTGTAAAACATTTTTTAAACCACAGACACATTCTATCTTAATTTCAGGTATGACATGAGCTCGCAGCAGCTGCAATGGTTCGAGGGCGAGCTACAGCGGCTGGCTACGCGCGGCTACCGCTGGGAGCACGGCTACACGCAGTGCGTGCTACAGGCCATGCTCTACGCGCTACGACATCACCTGTGAGTATCATATTATACCAAGTTCAGATACGACCTGAGTTTGCAGCAGCTGCAACGGTTCGAAGGTAAGCTGCAGCGGCTGGCTATTCGCGGCTATCGCTGGGAGCACGGCTACACACAGTTCGTGCTACACGCCATGTTCTACGCGCTATGACATCACCTGTGAGTCAGTGAGTATTTTACCAAGTTCAGATACGACCTGAGTTTGCAGCAGCTGCAACGGTTCGAAGACAAGTTGCAGCGGCTGCCTACCGCTGGGAGCACGGCTACACGCAGTGCGTGCTACAGGCCATGCTCTACGCGCTACGACATCACCTGTGAGTGCAATATCATATCAATTTCAGGTATGACAAGAGATTGCAGCAGATTTAATAGTGCGACGGCGAGATGCAGCTAGCTACACGTGGCTACCGCGAGGAGCATAGCAACACGAAGTGCGTACTATAAGCTCTACGCATCACCTGTCGTACTTGCGGTAGAGTAAATGATTACTGGTGATGAATGGTGATCATATTTAACTTAATGCAGTAAATCTTATTTATAGCATTAAAATATAGTATTAACGTCTTTTTTCCAAAAAATATATATCCCATTATCCGACCAGAAATTGTTTTTTTTTTTCTTGAAATATTAATTATTTTATTTTATTAATGTGGAACCAAGGAATATATTCACTAAAGTGTAATCTTACTGCCTTATATTGCTGTTTTTTTAACATTGTCATCGCAGTGCTGCGTACACACATATTAACGTATACACGTTAATAATTAATTATTATCATTCATATTAATGTTAATGATTACTTGGCAGGAATCCGGCGAACGTAAACGTTAAACTTTGTGAACACTTTACTGATCCGAAGTTGGAAGCTGGTGCATCTGGAAGTGTCATTGAAAACTTGGAAGTGAGTATTTTTAAAAAAATCTTTAAAATGTCTTATAAAATATAAAAAAAAAATCCTACATAATTTTTGCTTCTTAGGTTGAACCGGACGAAACAGCATACGTTCGTTTTACTCCAAATTCAGCCGTAGCCGATTCGGACTACGCAAGTGAAGTATATAACCCTCCTTTTACAAATGACGAAGAATCGACCCCCTACATCGTACCTAAAGGTATATATTATTATTATTAGATGTTTAGATTTGTTTCAATTAATTTGGCTACTTTATAAATATATTACACCTTTATAGAAAACTATAACTTCTTTATCAAATATTGGCTGGCTATAGTTAATCAAATATTTAAGCATTTCAATGGATTCTATTAGAATTAACTCATTTCCTCCAGAAAACGGAGAACCGGCAATTGTAGATGAAGAAACTCCTAGCGACAAAGTAAGGGATCTGATGCTAATGAGAGGCATTGATGAATCTCCCGTAATTGTACCATTTGAAGGTTTTCGAGAAAGACTTCAGGCTGGACATAAATCTAGAAATAGGAATATGAAACATGAACTGCAAAATGATCTCATTGACAAAGAAAAGAAATCTTTATCGATCGATGAAAGTGAACAAAATGTTGATACAGGTAACAAAGAATTTACTGATGAAGAACGACTTGGTGTGCACTATCGTAAGTTTAAAGCAAAAAATCCACCATTTACCGCTGAATATATCACTAGCAACCGATTTTCTCCGTTAGATGCAGAAGTGCGATCGAACGCACTAGAAAAATATAGACAAAGTTTCGCAGAGAAAAATTTCCCATTTGAATATGAAGCTGAAATTCCGGAATCAAGAGTTTATAACGATGAGGATGGAGTGGAAGAAGTTCCAATTGATGCTGGAAGTGGTGAATTAGATCCATATCATTTAAAAGGTAAAATTATTAAATAATCTCACGGTGATAAGATTTTTTTGATTAAATAATATTATTTATCCACATTTTAGATGACTCACCAGCATTACACGGTAAGATGTCTAAAAATATGGAATCACTAATGAATACGTGGCAAAGTATAATAAATTCGAGGATAAAGCCTCAAGAAGCTTTGTATGCCGAAGGAGGGCCGTTGAAACCATCCGAGATACAAGGTATGAAAATACTTAAAATTACAGATCTTGCCTTTAATATAGGAAAAATTCTCATTGCTTTCTTTTGTTCACATGTAGGTCTATTACAAATACTTTTTCACTCATTCTTTTAACCCTGTACTTTGAACATACACATATTCATAAAATTTTAAGACATTAAGTTATAAGTGATCAGTATATCACTTGATGGTATGATTTTTATGTTCAATACGTATGTTTGTTCAATAAACCTTAGATATTTGTAACATTGTCGATCGATTGTTTCGATACCGAACCAGACATACTGTTACAAATACCAACAATTTTTCAGGTGAAAATTCAAAATTATATCTATCAGAAGAATTGCAAGATTATTTAAATAATGAATGGGGCTTTAAACGTAGGGAAAGAGACGATGTTAAAAAACCAGGGCCGCGTCTGGACGCGAAAGCTTTAAAAATTTACAACGGCAATAATATAGTGACAGGTTAGTGTCACTAAGCCTGAGGTAGCTTTTAGATTCTTGATGTGCCCTTAATCAGTCTAGTTATTACGCTAACGCGTCCGATTCGATCAGTATTATATTCACGTGATATTTCTCTAGCACTAGCACGTTTCCCTAGTCTATTTTATAGCACTGAGTGTTTCCCAAAGTCAGCACATTTTGTTTTAATCTAACACAAAGTGCATGACTCTTCGCAGTCTTCTTATCTCAAGGTATCTTCCTTATGTGCGTTATATTTATGCGTGTTGTGTTATGGGTGTTATTCTTTCTTCCGATTTTTCATTTTATCTAGCCTTTTAAATCCTGTTTCACGTTACTGACCTATCCTGCAAAATGTATCCACGCCTGGGTGTTGTATTTTTGTTATCACTACATGTTTTGCTACGTTTGTGTCTGCAGTAAATGGATAAATTGTTCAATAACAGCAAATATATATTTGATTAATGGAAATTAAATATTTATTTTGTCACACGACATTCGAGCTTTTAAACTTTAAAACATTTAGACATAACGATATATCAATTGATTTTATACGCTGGATCAAATGTACCTATCTATGCATGTCTAATTCTTTTTATGTCGTGAGAACAGTTTTTTAGTAAGATACATTTAAAAATCTATATTTTAGGTGTCGGTTCTGCCGGACATGTTGCAGTTAAGGGTCATGACCATAATGATTTTGATTATGATCCAAACTATACCTACGTACTATTTCAAGAGAGGTACGTTTTTTCTTATACATATAAATATTTACGTCAAACAATATGCTGAAAAACTCAAATTACGTGACTACATTTAAAGGTTTTTAAAAAAATATTAAAAATTGTTAACATTTACTATATGAAAAGGTTCACAAACCGTAATTTATCTTGACCATAGTTCAATGATAAAAAATTCTTAAATTCGTAAATGGTCCATAGAGGTCCGTAGCTGTCCATAGAAATACCGCAAGTCCGTACCGTATATAGTCATAAAAATATATCTAAATCCAATAATTTTATCGTAATACATTCTATAAAGCTTGCTAATAAGTATTATTAAGTTTGTAAACTTGCTTAGCTTTGAATATATTTTGCTATGTTGCAGGTTTCTTCTAACCTGGGCGCAGGGAATAGATTTTATTGATACCATTCGGAAGATGTTGAATCTGAATGAGAAAACTTTCACTAACCCTCGGTCAGTATTATCTTTAAATATTTATAAATTAATAGCCTTCTTTGTAATCGAAACACATTCCTTTCGTTTACAAAGAATTTGCTTTGCGTTTTAACAGTTTTAAATACTGTGCACCGATTTGAAGAATGTGGTAAGGATAAATATTTACTTATGTACTCTCCTCAATGGATGCCGGAAACTACTTCCCATCAGATGGACTTGAAGACAATCAAATAGATCAAGAATGCGGTTGTGCTTAAAAATATGCAAATTAAAAATTGTGTAAGCTTTGGGGCCAAGACGGCAGTAAGAAAAACCGATTGAGCACAATTTAGAAGATATATTCCGAAATAATAATAAAACATATACATCAAGGCGAGCGGCGGGCGCGAGACTCGCCATATTCAAACAATGTCAAACCGAATGTTTTTCTTTTTTATTTTTCAATTTTGTTCCTCGCGACCGTCGCACGCTTACATATTATTATGTACAAAGGTTCCTATCGTTTACACGCCCCACCCCAGTGCTGCTTAGCAGCACTCACCATCAATGGGTATGCGGGCGACGTGTGTCGATGACCTGGTGACATATCTTGAGTTGGTTTTTATTTTCACCATTCGGACCCGGCCGTCCTTTCCAGGCATAACTTCACTTATAATGCCCCTGGGCCATACATTACGTGGACGGTCTGGGTCTAGGATTAATACCAAATTTCCCACTTGCATAGGTCTCTGCACCCTTTTCCATTTTTCGAAAATTTTATTAGAAATGCGTTCGTCCCAATTAATCTTTGAACGCCATATGTCTTGCAAAATAAATCGCAGTGCATCTCTGTCTTCTTGGCGGATTTTAACTCTTAAAAACATGTCTTTGATGTCCGCTGCTGCGCCTATTCTATTTTCACGGAAACGTAACATAATGCCGTATAAGGACATAAGTAAATCCGGGCCTTTTAGCAAGTAGTCATTTAGTGACGTATCTCCGATCTTAGAAGCGGCGTCAAATACTAATCTGAGCTTCTTTTTATTTGGATTCTGGACACCGAAATGTGGCAAGTACCACGTCTTAGGGGTAACTTCACATTGTTCAAGCTCTTCTGCGTAATCGTTGTCTAATAAATGCTGTATTCTTTCTCTATACTTTTTAGCATATTCTGGATCTTTTTTTATTCTTTTTTCTACTCCCCTCCATCTAGCCAGCGCGTTGGGGAATGAGTCGGGCATAACGCTATTTTCATCCTTCCAGGGCAACCCGACGTACCACTTGCCATTGGTGAGGCAGGCAGTTCTTTCCAGGTGTTCGCAAGCTCGCTGATCTTCGGAATTCTGACGAGGTTTTGCAGAAATTCCCATCGCGTCAATGGAGAAGGAGCGTCGTACCTCTTCGTGTAAATCATTTAATTTTGCAACTTCCGTATCGGTGGTAACTTCGGTGATGAGTAACGAGTGATGAAGAGGTAATGAGGGAGAGGTCATCACCCTCCCATGCAGACACCACCCTAATGGCGTGCGGGTGGCACATGGTTCGTTTGTTTTTCCGGTCACCATTTCGAGAGGTACCATAAGGTGAAAATTGTCTTGGCCTATTAGTATTTCTGGTTTTAACTGTCCGGTGCGTAGATTATTTTTAATTTCGTTTAAGTAGGAATATTTCTCTTCATTAACATTAGGTAAGCTTTGAATCGGTAAATTTAGTCCATTAACACTGCGTGCATTAATGTTAAATAAAGTTCCGTCTGAATTAGACAATGTCAGGTTTACTATCTCCGATTCACACATAACTTCAGTATTGTCCCAAGCACCGCGGGCGTGTAATATTTGTTTACGTCCGGACAAACCCGCGCGCGAAGCGAGTGTCGCACTTATTAATGACACTGTAGAACCACTGTCCAAGAGTGCGGTCGCACTTAATATTCCGTTAGACCCGTGAATGTTTATGTTCACCACTTGTAACAACACGGAACAGCTGTTCACCCCTATATGAGTAACTATTTCATCTCGCACGTTTGTCTGTGAGTCGGTTTCCGATGTATTATTGTTCTGATTATTGTTCATTACTTGCACGACTGCTGATTCGTTCTGGCACGATCTTCGAGTGGGTACGTAATGCAGTAAACGATGGTGGGACTCGGCGCACGAGTCGACATCACATACGGCGGCCGGGCACGTCTGCCGATCATGTTGCGATATTAAACACTTGAAGCATATTCCGGCGCGTTTCACAAAGGTCCATCGGTCTTTACGTAACGATCTTCTAAATTTCTTACAATCAGGTAACTTGTGCTTTGATACTCGGCAGAATCGACATTTATGGTCCGAAGTATCACTCTGTCGCGAAATTTGAAACAGAACAGTCTGAGATTGATTATAGTTATTTTCGTTGTAATATTTTCGTTTATTTTCCGTTCTAATGTTCAACAGGTTCGCACTGCACGTTGACGTTTTAACTGCTTCATGGCTGAGGAACTCGGACAAAATATCAAGCCTTGGCTTGTCTCCGGTAATGATGAGTGGGTAGCTGTAGTCCGCCCATTTCGACAATAGTACTGTTGGTAACTTTGAGAGTACTATGTTTGCCACATTCACTCCCTGCAGATATTCCTCGCGTTGAAGTGCACGAACAGCGGCGACATAATTTTGTACTTTTATTGAGAATGGAACTATGTCTCTGTGGTATTCATGAGATAATGAGGTCATCTTCTTGATGTCGAACATAATTTTTGACAATATTACATCCGGGTTGCCAAACTGTAGCTCTAGGGTAGACATTACAGTTTTTATTGGAGTTGCAGTAATGAGAAGAGCTGAGACTGCATCCTTAGCGGGACCACGTAGACACTTTCTTAGGCGCCATAAATTTTCTCTATCCGTAAAGTTGCACAGTGAGGTTGACTCTTCAAATGCTTGCTTAAAGGCCAACCATTCCATAGGGTCCCCGTAAAACACGGGGAGGTCACGAGGTGTGCTTATTCGGCTGAGTAAATTGGCATTTTGATTGGTAGACACGGTAGTGGTGATCAATTCCTTGACTGCACTAACCAACTGCTAAACTGGACCATCGGTGCCGACGGGTTCCCGGGGCGGTGTAAGCAGAGGGCCGTTAAATATTTCCCGAGCGCTGGCTCTCTGCTCCTCCAGTTGCTGTTGTTGGCTTTGGTTTAACCAGTCTTCCACACCTCTCCGACTGTCGTGGTCACTTGTAGACGGACATGGACTGTATCGACTTTCTACTGCCTCTAGGTCCGCCGCTAGTTTTTTATCAATTAGTTCCATTTGAATCCGCGCCTTCTCCTTTGCCGCTTCTAATTCCAACATCTTTTTCTGTGCCTTGATCGACGTTGTATACGATTTTAATGATCTGTGTGAAGTTGTTTAGGCGAACGATGCGAAGGCGATTCTTTTATACGCTCTTGTATATCTTCACTCTTTACAACGGTTATTTCGGGCTTTACCTTTTTTCTTGTACTATCCGCCATCTTCGCCTGCGGCGGAGTATGGAACATTTGAAATCCAAGGTTCAAAATAGTTTAACTCGAAGGACTACTGTAAGCTTTGGGGCCAAGACGGCAGTAAGAAAAACCGATTGAGCACAATTTAGAAGATATATTCCGAAATAATAATAAAACATATACATCAAGGCGAGCGGCGGGCGCGAGACTCGCCATATTCAAACAATGTCAAACCGAATGTTTTTCTTTTTTATTTTTCAATTTTGTTCCTCGCGACCGTCGCACGCTTACATATTATTATGTACAAAGGTTCCTATCGTTTACAAATTGATAGCAAGGAAATGTAGAAGAATATTGTTGTTTAGGTATTTAAGTGTATAAATATCATTGCAGGGTTGATCAAACAGAAGTGTCATTCAAAGTTGAGAAAACGGATGGTGTTAACGCCACAGTAATTGCAAAGAAAATATGTAAGTAGTTCGATGCAGCTATAACCGTATTTAATTGTGTATTATAATGAATTTTGTTCAAATCTAACTTAACTTGTCTGTTTATTTTTTTTTTTGAGCACGATGCACGATGACATTTGTAGAACTTCTATACATTCAATCTTATGTACCTTTTTTAAAAGATTGTTACAATGAACCGTACTTCTGTGAATCGAAGTCCTAACATTTTCAGAATCATTCATAAAATGATCGTGTACCTAAATAATGAAATTAATACTCAGCATAAGTAATACGGATTTATTATTTTTAACATAAGTAAACAATACAGGTTTTATTATTGTTTAGAAAAATATATTTTGACAAAAGAAAATTTAATCGAAACGAAAAAAAAATATCTTTTTAACCGCATCAATTCTTTAATTACAGTTGAAATTATAAATGAATTAAAATTGAAGACAGGAGCTCCTATCAAGGAAATTGGCGTGGGAGATAAGGCTAGTATAAATTTTCATACTATTAAAATAAAGACATTTTATTAAAATATATAAAATTTTATTATATATACAATTTACAAATACAATTATTACCTTATTAACACTAGCACAAGCAGATTTTTTGTTTTCCTCGATTTAGCTTTAAACAATAATATCATTGAACTTTGCCGCTCTTTTATTTGTACATTGATAAATTTATTTCTACAAACTTTTATTCAAATTGTTTTGTTAGATCGTATGTGTGTGAATTCAAATCTTGCAACTGTATTTTAAATCAGATACTTATGTAATCCCAACCGATTGAGCTGAAAATTTAAAAACACATTTGCAAACGTTTTCGATGACAATTCATGACTATGATTGGCCTAAGAAAAACATTCTAAATCCAATATGGCGGTCACTCTAAGATGGCGAATATTTTTTTCAACACAGCCATGATTTGGTTAACATACGTTCTCAAGAAATACTACGGAAGACAAAATAACGTTACCGTATATTTTGTTTTTAAAAAGTATTTTATATTAATTAACTGAAACCTTTGTGTTTTTACAGAGTAAGCATCCGATTTATCGATACACGGATGTCCCTCAGGAAAAAACCTTCTACAACATCGACATGCCAGTACTCTTATCCATAGCAGGGGTGTCCACTGTTCTCATCATAGGCCTTGTAATTTTCGCTATTTTGGTGAAACGGGACCTAATATCTCCGAAGAAGTTCCAAGGGCTAGCTTCCGCCGCTGAAATCGATGCCGAAGCTACAAGGGACTACCAGGTAGCAATTATATTACTGTGTTCAAAGGGAATAATGATTTTACTAATTATCTAATCTATTAATCACGATAATTTCACCAATCATAATAATTTCACAAACAAATTTATTGTAACTTCGATGATGGCTTTTCTTTATTCAACTTATCGGGAAGATATTACGAGCGTTTCATAGGCGTCTGTACCTTAGTAGTATTTTAATCATGTTTGTAACATCGCGATACTACTATTGCTAAGAGAAGGACGAGTACGCTTCGATCGAAGATGTACCAGCGTAACACATATATACCGCAACGTACAAGCACAGTAGAAATATGGGCAACAGTATGGAATCTGCGACACAAACGTTCGGAAAGGACACACACAAACATCGACGAGGCCGCTAAGGGGTTTTTGCAGTGCTTCAGTAGAGAGTGTCGCGTCAAGACGAGAGTGGTCACTTTGCTATTTGTTTTTGTAATCTTTGTATAAATGCCACGTTATGCTCGTGGACGCTCCCGCAAAAATTTGTAAAAATTTACGCCGTAATAACTTGTTAAAGGTCTACAAAAAATCAATGACAAATTGTATCAATATTAAACTGTTTTCTGTATTTAAAATTATAATAATAATAATCGTCATGCTAGGAGTAACCGACGCCGTGAGATTGTCTTCTTATATTATTTGTAAACTGCGCAGATATTACAATTGGATTGTTTGATGATCACAGGACAGTAGGTGTTATAATAAAAAATAATAACAGTATTATTTAAAAAAATTACAGAGACTACCCACTTCACTAGAGTGTAGGTAATTATTTTATCAACTAGGCTTAGTTTCCATACTATTCCATATTTGTACTGTGCTGTAAGGGTGTGGTTTCTGCACATTCATGAGGCGACCATAGTATTCCTTGGTCATAGCAACACATTTGTAATTGACCCAAGATAGAAAATATGAAGTTGCTTGCAGATATTCATGGGCCGTAATGGCCATTATCAATACAATCGAATGGACTGCATGTTTGTTTATTACTTCAAAGTTATAAAAAAGTGCAATGAATCGCAAGCGAGGCTCACTGAATCAAGAAGATAATTTTAACATGATTATAAAATACCTCTTGAATCACTCTATCTATTAAAAAACTGCATCAAAATCCGAAGCGTAGCTTTAAAGATCTTAGTAGGTATACATAGGGACAGACAGCGGGAAGCGAATTTTTTTCTACTAGGTATGTAGTGATTATAACCGGATGCAGATTACATAAATGTACATATTATCTATCACAGGAACTTTGTCGTGCCCGAATGTCCGGTAAATGGACAGGACAGCAGCCTACCACCGCGTCAGCGCATCCAACCGAAGCACCGCAACGTATCACGTCGCTGTCCCGAGAGCCTGATGGTAACTCACCATCAACTCGATCCAGTACTTCCTCTTGGTATGGCTTCCTAAAAATAAATTCTAAATAAATAAAATGTCAATTTAAGCTAGGTTAATGTTTTAGGTACTTCTTGATCAAATCACTAACAATATGTTTCGAATATTTCTAGGAGCGAAGAGCCAGCCCTGACAAATATGGACATATCTACGGGCCATATGGTTTTGGTAAGATAAAAAAGAAAAATATTATTTACATAAATATATAGCCAAGGCTAAAAGTATTAGGGACCCGTATTGTTGATCTCTATCTAGGACCCACCAACCTTTTGATTATCCATCATACATAAATGTAATCAATTCGTTTCAATGAAGTCTTAAGAAACACAGGTATTTAAGCAGGTAGGTTGTTATAACTTTTATTTTCCTGGCAATCCTCCGAATGCCGGTATGTTCCAAGTTATGTAGGTTCCAAGTTATGCCGGTATGAACCAAGTTACTTTATGTACACTCACTTTACACTAGGATTTTTGCTGTGTTATAAGTGCAATGGAATCATACAAAGACTGGGTATATTAACACCCTGATTGACAACCATAATCTAAATCTATCGTTCAAACATTTGTTTGACTGGGGACTACTCCACCACGCAGGTCATTTCGTGGTGTCTTTATTTAAAACACATATTTTACATTTTACATAGACGACCCGCGTGGCGGAGCGGTTACCACAGCGGTCTGACGCGCAATGAGTCTCGGGTTCGATTCCCGGCCAGACAGATATCTGAATGATGAGTTTAGATTCAGGTTCTGGGTCTGGGTGTATGTGTATTCGTCTTGTGTGTGTCCATTGTACCCAAGACACAGGAGAAAATTCATAGTTTAGGGCTATGAATATAGAAAGCGTGTACTTCTAGGCATACATGGAAGACCATTTGCGCAACAAGGACCGTCTGGAGCAAGAATGGCGTGCTCTTTGTGCGTATGAAGCGGAACCCTGCGCGACCATCGCTGCCCTGAAGCAAGAGAACACGGGCAAGAACCGGTACGCTGATGTCCTGCCCTACGACCACTCGAGGGTGACCCTGAACACGCTCTCCAATCACCTGGGTTCTGATTACATCAATGCGTCTACCATTGTGAGTTTGTGTTTTATTTTTCTACTCGATTCAGATTTCCCGCTGTCAGGTAAAATTTGTGTCTCTAAGAAGTACATCAGGAATAAGCTCGTAGCATGTGTTGTTTGAATTTGTTAATATTATTTTTATCTGACTGAAGTAGCAAACGAGCATGCAGTCCACCTGATGGTAAGTTGTCACTGCTGCCCATGGACAACTGTAAGAACATGGGTTCCATCTGCAATCACAGATGCTTTGCCACAACCGAGGACTATGATGGTCGCTTCACGCTAAAAATAGGCGTGCCGGTGGTAATTCCCCGGTCGAACTACACTGGTTCTACCACCTTCAAAATAATAATAATATTTTTCAGTATGAAAATCCGAAGCAGAGTTTTAGATTAAGCAAATATTTTGAAAATAAGAATAGCTTAATTTCTTTTTTACATACGTCATATATATATAGTCATCGCATATTTTTATTCTTTTTATCCCTTTCCAAGATTTTAATAATATTTTGGCAGGTAGTTCTTTTCCATTACGTTCTATCATTCCCCTTTCTAATTATATATGGATTACGACATATTTCCGTTGCAATTCTTCTTCTTCTTTCCTGACCTATATTCTTCTTTGAAATTTTGTTTATTGTTTCGTCAATTCTATGGACACTTGGAGCACCACCAATTTTAGACCTAATAATTCTTGTTTTCTGACTCCTAAATAGATAATTCTTCTTTAAAAAAAATTTTGTAGACGGACCACGACCCACGCAACCCAGCCTACATCGCCGCCGCGGGTCCTCTGGCGCACACGGCCCCCGACTTCTGGCAGATGGTGTGGGAGCAAGGCAGCGTTGTCATGGTGATGCTCACGCGGCTGACGGAGAACGGGCAGCAGCTCTGCCATCGGTACTGGCCTGAAGAAGGATCTGAGCTTTACCATATTTATGAGGTAATTTATGTTAAGATTAGTTTAAATTTAGTAGGTTTCTAAATGTATACCGTAGGATGCCTTGCGCAGATTTTTCTAAGTATTTGTTAGTGAAGTATATACCTAAACAGTAAGGATATTTATAAGTTCGAACTATATGGTAGAAATTATGCGGATTTCGATTCGTTTTCATTTTCCCAAAAATTACAAACGTAAACCTCTTTTTGAATTTAATTGAACGCCTAATAGATAGAAAATATGTTTTACATAACATGTATCATGTGAAACTTTGAACTTAAAAGTGAATAAAAAAAATTACTTGAACAAACAGAATTTAGCATTTAAATCAGTGCCGGATTAGCCTCATAGCAAGAGTAGCAAACGCTACAAGCCCCGCGACTAGAGGGGCCCCGCGGCCCAACACCTACTATTTATATTTTACTATCTTTGCTAACCTAAAAATCTTAAACTGAAAGAAGTAGATATAGAAAGTGTCATCTCTAAATTTCCCCAGATTAAATCCAGTAAAGTTTGCTTGTAACAGTTTTGTTTTAATCGATACCCTAACTTATGGCAAACTATGTTCATCCTGTCAGAATTTGCTACAGGCCCAGCGCTGGCTTAATCCGGCACTGATTTAAATAAATATGTCTATATACTATGCTCTAATACTTTGCTTTTGTGCTAAGTAGACTACAAATCATTTATCTGCTATTGTCTATGAAATGTGGTACATAAATATGCTTTTCTTCTTTTGCTTCAGGTGCATCTAGTAAGTGAACATATCTGGTGCGATGACTACCTGGTCCGCAGCTTCTACCTGAAGAACCAACGCACCGGTGAGACCCGTACGGTCACGCAGTTCCACTTCTTATCCTGGCCGGAGAATGGAGTCCCGTCTTCTACCAAGGCTCTGCTGGAATTTCGAAGGTAATCCAGTAATACTGTCTTCTTGTTTCAAGAGACGTCCGTTAATTACCAGATTTGTCGACCCATAACTACTGACCCATTTCTAGCATTTCTACACGGTTTGTTCCAAAGAAATCGAGGGAGATTTCACTTATATATTCCACCGTTTATTCGAGAAAATTCTTGTATGTAGACTTAATTTCAAATTAAAGCCTATTCTTCTATTTGCAGGAAAGTGAACAAGTCGTACCGAGGAAGATCTTGCCCGATAGTAGTACACTGCAGGTAATTAGCAACATGAATTCGTAATCTATAAGGTCATGTGATGGTAAATACTTCTCAATCAATATAGACAATAAACTAAATAACACTTTATTGTATATAAATAAAAACAGCAAAACAGAAAAATAATATCTATCAACGTATGCGCAGATACAATGGACGATTTTTCCTGCAAAATCTCAACAAAACTTTAGAATATTTCAAATGCAAGAGATACGTTTATGTATGTTGAAAAATAACAATAAAGTATAAACATTTGCTGGATTTGGGACTGAGAGGATTCTATATGAAGTTACTTACAGATGATTACATGGCTGCAGTACCTACCGCTTACCATTAAATGGACTGCATATTATTCTGCTACATCAGATATGAAAAAAACCTATGAGGCATTTCAAAGTTATTTTCGAGTTATGAAGGTTAACTTTTAATTATACGTTTAGTTAAGTAACAGTGGGTCTTTTTCTTATAAGATTGAAGAACCAGTCGAGCATGCAGGCCACCTGGTGGTAACTGGTAACTGGTCACTGTTGCCTATGGACATCTATAAGCAACTTCATATAGAACATGAGGGCCATCTAAAGTCAATCACAGATACATTGCTAGTCCCAAGGACTGACTGGGACTAAAAGACTAAAAGTGAGCCGGCAACCACGCCCTTCCACCGTAACGCATGGACTGCTACACTCTACAAATAAGTGCGGCGGTAGTACCACCCGGTTATATTGTTTCTACTATTTGGTAGCAGTAAACATTTAGCATCATATGGACAGCATGCTCGTTTACTTCTTCAAATTTATATTAAAAAAAACGTATGAGTCAATCCACAGTTATTTTCCGGGTTACCTGGTTTAGTTAACTTTTAAGTGTAAGTAATATACAGAGCATAAATCACACCCTACCGAAGACTTCAATGGTAGATTGGTGACACTAACTACCGAGTTTTTCATTTTTGAGCGCGCAATGTATTGTGAACAACGCGCGCCAAATGCCACGCGCGTGCCTAATCGATCGCTTATTGTATTGTAGGTAGTTATGCCCGGCATTCGTCTAACAGATCGCTTATTTTATTGTAGGTAACTTATATTTATGTAAAGTAAGAGTTTTTAACCGACTTCCCAAAGGAAAGAGGTTATCTATTCGTCACGTATATTTTTTTTTTTTTTTTTTTTTTTTTATGTATGTTCGGGCGAAATGGCTAGAAATCGTCGACCTACCGACACGATTCATACGACATTGTATGCGGCTAGTTTCACAGGCAGTCCCATATTGAGGAAAATGAAAACCTTTTGGCGGTTTTCCCGGAAAATTGGAAAATGTCGGTTTCTTAAAATCTTGAATAACTTGGGTGTTTCTAAACCGATTTCCATTTTCATTCTTTCATTTGATAGGATATTTCGTCACGCAACTTTTTCTCCTGGACATAGGTATGCTGTGATGCATAACTCTTTGAGTTATGGGGTGGAAACCACCACCACTCCTCAAGTTTTTTAGATAATTTGAGATAACTCGGCTTCTGCCGAATTGATTCTTGTGAAACTTGGAATATGTATTAAATATCTATGCTTATATAGGTTGACGAAAAATTTGACCTTCAACTCTTCGATCCTGATGATGCAGGGTTACAGCTATCCTAAACTATAACATTAGCTATTTGGTGCTTACATATATGTAATAAGACTACTAAGCAGAGACATGTGATGAAAAATTTGACCTTCAACTCCTCAATCCTGATGATGCAGGGGTGCCTCAAGCCTAAACCATAGGGGTTGACCATTTGGTGCTTATAGGTATGTAATAACAATACTAAGCAAAGACATATTATAAAAAAATTGACCTTCAACTCCTCAACCCTGATGATGCAGGGTGCTGTAACCCCAAACCGTAGGAAATGGCCATTTGGTGCTTACGGATATATAATAAGATAGCAAGGTAAAGATGTACGCTGACAAATTTGACCTTCAACTCCTCAACCCTGATGATGCAGGGGTACTGCAGGCTTAAACCATAAACGTTAGACATTTGTTGCTCACGGATTTGTAATGACATTGCTAAGCAAAGGTATACGACGAAAAATTGGACCTTCAACTCCTCAATCCTGATGATGCAGAGGTATTGAATGCCTAAGCCATACAACTTAGCTATTTTATTCTTACGCATTCAAAATGATATTTAAAAAATGTAAGATAGAACATTAGAAAAATGGTTGTATATGGTGGAAAATTGGACCTTCAACTCCTCAATCCTGATGATGCTGGGGTGCTTCAAGCTTAAACTATAGGCGTTAGCTACATGATCGCTACGTATATCTGATAAGATTACTAAGCAAAGATAAAAGATGAAAAATTTGACCTTCAACTCCTCAACTCTGATGATGCAGGGGTACTTCAGGCTTAAACTATAGGCGTTGGCCATTTGATGCTTATGGGTATGTAATATATTTACAAAGCGAAGACGTATGATAAAAAAATTGACCTTCAACTCCTCAACCCTGATGATGCAGGGTACTGTAAGCCCAAGCCATAGAAGTTGGGATCTGTTGCTTACGTGCATGCGATGAGATTACATAGAAAAGATATGACATGAAAAATTTGACCTTCAACTCCTCAACCCTGATAATGCTGGGGTCCTTCAAGCTTAAACCATAGGCGTTGGCCATATGGTGCTTACGTATATGTAATGAGATTACTAAACAAGGATATAACATGATAATTTTGACCTTTAACTCTTCGGTCCTGATTATGCAGGGGTACTTCAGGCTTAAACCATAGGCGTTGGCCATTTGATACTTATGGATATTTAATATGTTTACAAAGCAAAGACGTATGATAAGAAAATTGACCTTCAACTCCTCAACCCTGATGATGCAGGGTACTGCAAGTTTAAACCATAAGCATCGGCCATATGGTGCTTACGTATATGTAATGAGATTACTAAGCAAAGATTTGACATGATAAATTTGACCTTCAACTCCTCAACCCTGATAATGATGGGGTCCTTCAAGTTTAATCCGTAGGCATCGGCCATATTGTGCTTACGTATACATAATGTTGTTGTTCACAATACCAACAATGAGTTTCGGAGAGGATATAATTATGATCAAAAATTCCACTTTGAATACAATTACCTGGAAGATGAAAGAGTACTAGCAACCTTTTTAAATTGGATGGGTTAGGTTAGGTTGGAACATAAAAGAAAACACAAAAACTAAGCGAGCAGGGCGCGGCAGCGCCCTGCGAGCGGTTGCGCTCAGTTCATACGCATTGTAACAGTAATGTAAGATATCGCTTATGCTTTTGTTTGACTTGTCATATAAGGTTGAGTTTAAATTAACGTTTCCATTTATGCTTGCACTATGCAGTCTTATTGATACTATGTATTACACGGTCTCGTATAACTGAATTTATCGTCACTAAAAAGCGTGAAAAAAAAATTTTAAACAAAAAAATACAACCGACTTCCATGCCACATAAAAGTAAAAAATAATTTAATTACATGTTGGTTTAGAGCAAACACAGTACTTAGTACATAGTTCCGAAGTCGGCGCTCATATAAGACACATATAGTTTCGTCGTGATCCAGCGAAATATGGTGAGCGCCGACTTCGGGACTATGTACTAAGTACTGTGTTTGCTCTAAACCAACATGTAATTAAATTATTTTTTACTTTTATGTGGCATGGAAGTCGGTTGTATTTTTTTTGTTTAAATTTTTTTTCTGACTCGAACTCGATCCGTTACAGACCCGCTATTGTTAGAATGATAGGCGTAAGCAAGTGGTCATTTCTTAAACAAAACACATTTTTAGTGACGGAGCCGGTCGCACTGGCACCTACTGCCTGATCGACATGGTGCTGAACCGCATGGCCAAGGGCGCGAAGGAGATCGACATCGCCGCGACCCTGGAACATATCCGCGACCAGCGCGCGCGCACCGTCGCCACCAAGCAGCAGTTCGAGTTCGTGCTAATGGCTGTCGCTGAAGAGGTATTTTTGAACTATTCTTTTTTTATATTTTACTAGCTGACCCGGCGAACTTTGTTCCGCCTAAACGTCAAAAATTTAAAATTGTCAGTGTTCATCTACTAGTTATATTTTGCATGTATTATACATAAAAACCTTTCACATATATCACGCTATCCATTAAAAAAAACTACATTAAAATTCCTCGCCTAGTTTTAAAAATCTAAGCATACATAGGGACAGACAGCGGGCAGGGACTTACCTATCGTTTCAACTGTCGTGCGCCTAATTGTTTTGGTCGAGTAGTATTTATCAAATCTTCCTGTAACTATGGATATAGGGAGATAATCTTTTTAAAATAATAAGACCATTATACTGAAATACCTTCATTTTTTGTTGATTACTTTTGAGTTGGTTTATTCCATAACCCATGAGATGTGAAAAAAACAGAATCTATTTTCATTAAATGCCACGGTTGTACTTCCCCCTTAATAAAGCTATAGATATGCCCACATCGATTATTATAGTGTCGTGTGCGTGTTAGGACTTAGGACTTCAATGAGTATGACCTTGCATTAACAATGTTAATTGCGTCGTCAGAAAATAATTAGTGCTAAAAGATTATCCCAGTGTAATTATAACTCTGTTATCGTTATAGTAAGTTTAGCTGTGGTTTTAGATACTTTCATATTATAAGTTTCGCTTCTATTTTTAAAGTAAAATATATACAGAGTAATTTTTTCAAGAATCCTTCGATTATGAAAACCGAATCTATAAGCAAAATCAAAAGATTTAGTTAATATCGTTTATTAATACCATCATTGGATGATAACAATATTTATTTCACTCTTCGTACTCGAACCAGTTAACATAATAAAAACAAATTATGCTCTACTTACTTTTATTACTTACTATTATTGCGCCTTCCGATAGTGCGACTAATATGTATAAAATTCTGGGAGACAATAAACGTCTTTATGGAAAAGTTTTTTTAAGAAAATCTTTTTGTATGCCAATAAAAACTTCACGGCTCCGAAACGTTTTTGATTTACCTATATAAAAAGCGGTAATTATAAAATAATCATCTTAATTTGAAATGTTCCCGACTTCCGAAAAATACCTGTTTTACGAGTAAATTATCACGACGAATAATAAAATGTGTTATGACCTAAATATGTTTAACATAGTAGATGATATAAAATACTATTTGACTTAACTTACATATATTCAATAATAATTTAATATAAAGATTCCTTCTACTACATTACTTTTTTTAAGTTAAACAAAACAGCTAAAGTTAATGATTACTAACACAAAATTCTGTATTTCAGGTCCACGCGATATTAAAAGCTCTGCCGGCCCACCTGCAACAGATGCAAGAGAAGAAGGAGAAGGAGAAAGAGAAAGAAAAGGAGAAAGAGAAAGACGGCACTGACAAAGAGAAACCCAACTGAACTACGCACCGCTTACGCTGACACGACTTTGTTAGAGACATAATATTTGTGTTAAAATGGAATATTAACGTACGTTTCACATAGATGTACTTTATTGGTTAACGTTAAGAATTTCGCTCTATTAATATAACTCTAATGAAAATTTAAGGCTGCGTGTACACTAGTCAACTATTTCGGAATTGGTTCTCGTGTCGTGCGAGCAGCGTTTTATCGAAGGGCTTACATTTCAGCGATTTAATTATTCTCTACATGTGTAGTATCATATCATGCGGAACATTTCTATCATAGTGTATATGCAGCTTTCAAACTGCTATACGTCTATCGAAATGCAGTGTCGTTAACCCCAATATTATAAATCAGCAAAAATATAGTGGATTACCAATAAGCGAAATTCTTAACTTAGATGTTTAATGTAGGTGTATTGTTTAAGCTTATCGCTACAATGTCTTTCAATTAATATTTACGTACAATTGTTTTGCCGATAGACTGCAAGTATATGAGACTTGAACTACGATTAGGATTCATTTCTACAACTATGTTGCGCTACAAGTGGCCGCGGCCTGGCCTTTATTTTTTATAAAAACTTTTTATCTGCTTATGATGTGATAACACAACCAATCAGCCTATTTATTTTAACATAAAGCGTTATATATTTATTATAGTTATTTTACTATTTGTATTAAAGGTTTATGTTTTATCGTAATGGTCAATTCAAAGAACGCCTACGTTTGAATTTTTAATTTAATAAGAATGTAACTAATGTTAGATATCACGACCAAGTACTTAATATACATTTTTAAAATCCAGATTAAATGTACAATTTAACATTATCAGCGTTAAAACGAGATACAAATTATTTAATTATACTTAAATTTAAAATCCTTAACTACGCATGAAATGCTTCATTGTGTATTTATCGTTCTAGACAGTAGGACTAATTACACAATAATGTAATTATGAAATATTTATTTATATTGTTAAAGTTACGCATGTTATTTAAACTCTTTACGTTTAAATGTATGTGCCACTAATATTGTAACAGTGTTAATTATTACGATGTTAAAATTATTATGCATTGTTATTTAGCCTCGATTTAAAATTGGTTCGCTATTTATGTGCAAAAATTGTTATTAAAGTGTTAGTTTCGTGTACGCAGTACTTTAACTGGAAATGTGGCAACCCTATGCATTATATCGTTAAAACTATTATCAATTAAATACTTGACATTAATGTACTTTCATCACATACGACCTGCAATATGTATTTAGATGATATGTTTGCCGAATCATATCCTGAATAAAACGGAATACCTGATAAAAATAATCAGATAAAAAAGATCTAAAATATTTACAGACTGTAGCAAAACAATAGGAAACGTATAACGTATCGTCTATCTGTTTATCAACGTTTGTATTGTATAAGATTACTATATTTACTGCATACTATCAAAAATGTAAAAAAAAATATATGACCTATCCACGAAATTATGATTGTAGTTTAGAATTAAGAGAAATATATTTAACCGTATTTCTGTATGAAATTATATGTAGTTTTTATGTGGATGAATTGAATATGGATTTTGATTATTAATATTAAAATGTTTTAGGGAATAAGAGATGAATCAGTGTCCAAATCCCTGATCCTACCCGAACCAAATACACAACCGGATTTTTAGTAATAGAACTGTGTTTCGCGGTATCATTATACTTTATGTGGTAGTGATAGCTTAATGGTTAATGATACATAATGATAAAAATAATCTAACACGTTACCTTTAACGTTAATCGTTTTGAAGGTGGTAGAACCAGTGTAGTTCGACCGGGGAAGTACCACCGCCACACCTATTTCTAGCGTGAAGCATTTCGCGTTTCGATGGAAGGGTGTGGTTGCCGACACACTTTTATATGAGTGATTGACTTCAGATGGAACCCATGTTCCGTATAAACTTGATTACAGATGTTCATGGGCGGCAGTGACCACTTACCATCAGGTGGACTGCATGTTCGTTTGCTACTTCAGTCAGTTAAAAAAAATGTTATCATATTTTTATTTTGCTTGCAACGTCAAGAATTTCGCAGTGGCAGTGTAGATAAAAAAGGTTAAATAATTATGAAAATTTGAGTAGTACTTAGGTACCTTCCAAAATTTTGCAGACTATTAAAAAAATAATAATCACGATGACGAAAAACTTGGCGAGGAAACCTACATGCTTTGAAGTAAGTATTGTAAAAAATGTATCACAGGCAATCAGGCATGTCAAGTCTACTCTTAGACCAATAAGATCCACGCTTGATTAGTTTGTTAGAACGAGACAACTTGGAGGAAATTCGTATATATTCGTATATATACCTAGTACATAAAGTAGTTAACCAATTAAATTAATTTTAAGATTTCGATTAAATAAATAAAAACTCTTCAAATAAAATATATTTTGTTTGTCCTTATGGAAAATAATACGTAGGTACTTAGAAAAAAATATACAGTGTTACCGAATTCCAGTGAAATCACTACATATGTACAATAAATAAGTATTTTTTTGTACAACTACGTTCATATTTTCATTTGCATTAAGTTATTCTTGGACAATCTAATGGTTGTAAAATAGATGTAAAAGTTTTATTATAAAAACACGCTATTAAACCACAATGAGTCCGCCAAGGAAAAAGCGCTGTCATTAGACTTCTATGGAATATTTTTCCTCTTAAAAACAATCTAATCGTATTGTTATTAATCTTATCTTCAATCTATGTTGTACCTAAACGGCTTCCATGCTTGTGGAACATTCATTGTAAGTGCGTGATATGAGCTTATAGGTAATACTTTTATAAGTAAAACCCAAACAAGATTACTATTAATATCTAAAAGTTGAACAGAGTTGAATTCAAACAATACTGTTTACGATTTAGTGAAAATAAAGTGTAAATATTTTTAACAATAGTTTTATTGGCCTTCATCTAGGCTGAAAGGAGAGAATCTAAGGCCAATCCAAGTAATAAAAAAGACGTTTTATCTGTCAATACAATTTGGTGACATTGTGTTGTGTCAAATGACATTCATTCAGTTTCTTCAAACGAGTCAGTGAATTTGGTAGTGTTTATTGTGATTTCCACTTACAATTCCAATTGGAATTTAAATACCCGAGGACGGGGACAAGATATTGTATTTTTTCTGTTTATACAATAACAAATCGACAACATGATCAACGGGAGAGCACTGCATTTTGTCTTCAAAGTAGCCGACAGGACGCTTACGGCGAAATTTTACCGAGAAATTTTGGGAATGAAGGTAAGGGAAAGATGTGACCATTTTTTAATAAGTAAACGCTATTTACCTTTTACCAAGTACCTAAGCATGTACTAAACGTAATAACAAAATATACCTTTTATTTGATGGGTGTTAAATGCAATAGTTTTGTGTTAATTATTCGCCAGATGGCCAAGGTCGGCTGGCCGGTTTCATAATACAAGACAAGCTACGTTTGAGTAATTGCTTACGTTAACTATATCGTTTACGTTGTATTAGTTGCCTTTGCTAACTCCGTGACTAAAAGTAGTGCATTGATGTTCTGTAGGTACTCAGGCATGAGGAATTCACTGAAGGCTGTGAGGCTGCTTGTAACGGGTAAGTTTAGCGGATAGTTTAGTAATAATTGTGCTATCCTGAAGTAGATTAATTACTAAGTACTTCATTATGATATCCTCTTAAAATAAAAAATAAATTCTATAAGTAAAAGAAATAAAAGAATGCACAACTGAACAGAGGAAGTTAATTTTTTTTATTTAAAACTTAGTAAAAGCAAAGTAATACGTCTTTTTACAGAGAACTCTATAGGTATTACATGTGATTCTGTATGTAGCATCATTGCTTCATGGTTTAGAATGGAATATAAATGACTTAATTATATTGTTATATTTTCCTAAGGAAAACTTGAAATTTGTTTTAAATCCGTTTGCACACATATTTGGATAAGTTGTGGTATTTGTATTTTACAGTATCTTTTAACCAATTTGGTTTATTTCGTGACCAAACTGTTTTTTTCCCCCTATTTTTGATTTTAATAATAAGTGTTTTATTGTATACCATACATTGAAAAAAAATACAAATGGAATTTGTCCCACATCAATAGTGATTGGTGTTCTTTTGACACAGTCACACAGAGATACACAAGTCACACAGTGGTGCAAAAAAAGGTCCGCTTGTATATGAAACTGTCTGTATATACTAAGGATTCCTGAATAGAATATGAAATTAGAGAATAAACAAGCAAATACATTCTCTCTTTAGAATTTTTGATTTTTGTTTCCATTGCCTAAAGGGTCTCCAGACCTCTGTTTAAAAGTCCCTTTCTTTGTTTATAGAGTAATGCCCTTTGAAAAAATTTTTAATATATTTTTTCTCTGCAGGCCATATGCAAACAGATGGAGCAAGACTATGATAGGATACGGTCCAGAAGATACGCACTTCGTAGTTGAGCTCACATACAACTATGGTATAACACACTATGAGCAAGGCAATGACTTCCTTGGTCTCACCATTCAGTCCAGTGAGAGCTTGAAGAGGGCCGCATCTTCCAATTGGCCAATTAAGGAACAGAATGGCATGAAATATGTGGAGGCACCTGGTGGCTACAAGTTTTATATTGTTGACAAACCACAGCCCATTGACAAAGGTAAGACTTCTTGGCACTGTTCTTCCCTCTCTTATTTTAGCATTTGTCATCAACCCATTATTGTCCCACTGCTGGACACGGGTCTTTTCTCAGAATGAGAGAGTTTATGGCCTATAACTCTCTCATTCTGAGAAAAGTCCATCGCTCTGGCCAAGTGCAAAATTGGTGAACTTTAGCATTACTTATACCTTAATAAATACACCGTTGGATTCAGAGGCTACAGAACCAGTTTGAGTGGTGCCATTTTGCTTTTATCCTGCAGTGGACCTCAAAAGATTGATGGATGAATAAATGGATAATACCTTAATACACAATTTACCTTACCTTACAGAAATATCTTATGGAAAAATAGACTTCTTTTCATTTTATTTTCTGTTTTGTTAAAAGTCAGTTGAGGGTTAAAATTAGGGGTACTTTACTATTAGGCTTTTATTCAATCTCAGATTCAATAGTGGACAATGAATTTGCAAAGTTCAATAGTTTCGACAGCTGTACACACATTTTCACATCAGAATTTTATTTACATAGTTGTAAGTTAAAAAAAACAATGTATTTTTCAATATTCCACACAGAAACACAAAGTATTATCTTTTAACAAATAAATTTAATAAATTGTTTTTTTTATCTCATTATTCAAGTCACATATTGTATGTCACAAGTCACATATGTTTAATGAGCGGCTGCAAAAATAACCCTCAATGGGTCTTAAATAATGAGAAAAATTATGATCATGTCTTTTAATTATTGTCTTAATTTTATTTATTTACTAAGATAAAAAACTGACTATCTGAAGATTCTGAAGTTTTAACTGTACCCTTAGTACAATTTTATTGTGTTACCTTGAAACAATCATCCTTTACGTTTTCGTTTATGTTTTCTTGAATGGAGTGGATAAGGGCAGTGACTAAGCATAATACATTTTTCTATTTAAGTATGCATGTACTTAAGCAATGTATTACTATGTATTTGTGTAAACTTTGTATTAATTCTCCTTTATCAAACATAATTATTTGTCCTAGACAATCTATAAAGTGTCTGTATACTCTGATAAGACGTTTCTATCATTTGTAATCTAAGATAGCTATCCTTATCATGTCACGTGGATCACATAAATCATAGAATAAGTGTTTAAATCTCTATATATTAATATGTGAAGCAAAAACTTGTCTGATCCATTTTTAAGATACTTGCCGCAGATGAAGGTTTATGAGAGATTACGCACGGTTATAGTCGAGGTAGCTAGAAGGATTATGCAATGCTAATACTTTTTTCATATAATGCCTAAAACATATCTAAAATCGACTAAAAACACATTACATACACTACCTTACATTTGATACAAACATATACATATTAAACAAAATAGAACAATAAATGTCTTACATAAAAACGCATAACGTCAAAAATGTCAGATTACTTTGTCAATATACCCGCTATTGCTTTTAAATGCAGCTTAGCTAATTATACCTCTTTTTACCTTTAACATGTGCATTCAAAATAACTTGAAAATTAATACAATTTATTTCAGAAATATTTGTGCTACTTTGGACATTATTAAGTTTAGTTTTTTAATTTAAATTACGGTCGAATTTCGACCGTTGCGACGGGTGACTAGTTAAAAGTAATGACGACATTCTATGTATCATTTCAGATCCTGTGCAGAAGGTATCTCTGGCTAGCTCCAACTTGGCCAGATCGATAGCTTACTGGAACGGTCTCTTGTCCTTGAAGATCTTCGAGAAGACAGACAAGTCGGTGGTTCTAGGATTTAGTGAGGATCAAGCTAAACTAGAATTAGTCGATATTGGTAAGTTGAATTTAAACATATTTTATCTATACTAATATCATAAAGAGGAAAACTTTGTATTTTTTATGTTTGTTATGAACTAACTTAAAAACTGCTGAACCGATTTTAATAATTCTTTCATCATTAGAATGCTTCATTATCCCTGAGTAACATACTACTAATTGCAGTTGGATAATATTATACTATAGTCTGCGCGAACGAAGTCTCGTGGATTCTGCTAGTCAGTTATATTTAAGGTGCTTATGAATTTGATTAAATGAATGAGTGTTATGGTTAATAAGTTTGCGACTGACCGATTTTTTGCACGCTTAAATTGTGTTTTAATTTATTCGTTTCAATCCAGGCATTTTAAATAGATTTGAATACCTAAACGAGTCTAAATTTAGGTTAAATAATAGGTAGTAATTCGTGTTGTGATGCCTTGAATCTACTGTGCCTATGATGGCATTGAAACTATGTGTTATTATAAAACGTTGACCCGGCGATCTTCGTTCCGCCTAAAAGTACAAA
Organism: Spicauda simplicius; assembly: GCA_949699795.1. NCBI lineage: Eukaryota > Metazoa > Arthropoda > Insecta > Lepidoptera > Hesperiidae > Spicauda > Spicauda simplicius. The sequence goes on from OX453063.1 coordinate 14,861,545, forward strand.
AATCTAAAAAAAAATGTGTTTCTCCACTTTCTTATTCGTGTACTATACATAAAAACCTACCTCTCCAATCACTCTATCTATTATAAAAACTGCACTTGAACGCAGTTACCCTGTGTGTAAACCCTAGCGTAGTTTTAAAGATATAAGCGTACATAGAGACAGACAGCGAGAAGCGACTTTGTTTTATACTATGTAGTGATTTAGAATGTAGACCGAGTAACTACGGTTCGACCGGGTAAGTACTGCCACCACACCTATTTCCAGCGTGAAGTAATTCTTGTATTTCTGTGGAAGGGTGTGGTTTATTTTCATATGAGGCGGCAATCTTATTCCTCGGGAGTAGCAACTCGACTGTGGTGGATGTCAGATACAACCCCTGTCCTATATATAAAGTTACATACAGATTTTCATGGGCGGCAGCGACCATCTACCATTACACGGACTGCATTGACTCGTTTGTTACTTTGACGACCCGCATGGCGCAGCGGTTAGCGTACCGGTCTGACATGCAGTGGGTCCCGGGTTCGATTCCCGGCCAGACAGGTATCTGAATGATGAGTTTAGATTCTTGTTCTGGGTCTGGGTGTTTGTGTATTCGTCTTTGTGTGATTCCATGGCACCCACGACACAGGAGAAAATCCTACTGTGGGGCTATGAGTGTAGAAATCGTTTTTTTTTTTTTAAATTATATACGAAAAAAAAACATTTTCAAGAAATACGACTAATATTGTAGATCAACTATTATTTATCAGTAAAAGTGCGGCAGTTTTATCAGTTCAGTAAAAATATGTTTTTATTATTTATCTTCGGCGATGCCGTGCATAATTTTGTATGACTCGCATTGCATTATTTAATCTTTTGATACTTAAGAAGTTTATTGACCTCATTGCTGATATAGACAGGTTATCTTGTCTTCCCATATGTGGATATGTTTTGATTATACAACATATTAAAAAGAAAAGGTATTGAACCTTTTATAATATTGGATAGATGTGCTTGAATCTAGCTTATAACGTTTGGTAATCATTTTTGAATGAGATAATCCAATTAAGCTCCTTCGAATGTTAGCGCATTTATTTAAAACCAGTTGTAGCCAGTGGTTTTACACGCATTCGGAAAATATATACAAAGGTTTGAATTGTAATGACTTGAAGATTGCAAGAAATAAAACCTTAAATATAACTTCGAGGTATAAGACTATAATTTAATATTTTTATAATATTTAAATCTTTAAAATCCGGTTAGGTAGTTCTTGTTTTTTGCGACTGTAAACTCAAAGAAAATGTGATATATAAATTATCTAAAATGTATAAGTACAAAGACTTCATCATTTATTCTCAGTCCTCTTAAATATATTCTTGTGAAAATACGCAGTATACAGACACGTGGACCTTTGTTTTTATTATAAGTATGCACTAGGACTTTAGTATGATTATTACTTGAAAAAAGGTATGGTGCTATATCCCAAGAGGGGTATACAGGACACCCGTTAGCCTTGCCTAAAATTCTAGGACAGTTGAACTCGTTGCCTATTTGTTTTTCTACGCTCTCTTCAAAGGAGTTATAGCCTAATGGTTGAAACTCGACCTGTCAATAGAGGGTTGGAGCTTCGAATCCTGGGCATGCAACAATGTTTTTTCTAAAATTTTGTGCGTTATTAGGATGAAGGTTAACATCGCGAGGAAACCTACACACCTGAATTAAAAAAGTCTCCAAAGTATAAATAGTCTACTAATTCGTATTTTTCTAGCGGTAGAGTATGGCCTAAAACCCTGTCATTTCTATAACAACTTCTGTATTCTGTACCCAGCATTGAGACAATAAAGGGGTAACAAAAACCCCACGCTCGTAGCCTGAACATTCTTACAGGAATAAACCTGCTATAAAAACTTTTTTACGCCGACTCATTATACTACAAACTATTGTATAGCTTGATTAATTAGCATAGATAGTCAATCTAGCATACATAATTACAAACATATAGATCCTTATTGGTGGTAGTGATGGACAACTAGAGTTAACCCGAGTCAACTCGAGTTAAATTCCTTCTAACTCGAGTTTGATTGTTTTTTGTACACTGATGCATGGTTTGTGATAATTGGTAAAAATGATTTACAAAAAAATAAGTCCTTATTTGTTTAAATTCTGCCAATATGATTATGATTGACCCATTACATGTTTATGATGAAGCTATTTTGCTTTTCTATAGTTTTATGAAGGTTATTAAAATGGTGAAAACTAAGCGAATGATATGCTCCGTTTCATCCACGCAATTCGAGTTGTTTTACTATTTCAACCCGAATTCAAAGATTTTTTATTGATCAAATATACATGATACATAGATTGAATTATCGTAAACAGCTACAATAGTAAAAAAAAAGTGTGTCGAAAAATTACATGAATTGTAACTCGAGTTAACTCGAGTCGTGTTTGTCCCGAGTTGGCACATCACAACTTATTAGCCAACGTTATTATAGATCCTGTTTACGTATCAGAAACATGATCTTGATACACGTTTCACGCCACACTCAGCAATATAAAATGGCGGAGATTAGATACTCGTGGCGAATGAGGCTGCATATTCGCAGATGATCAAAGGACCTTCAATTCGTTATCTGCCATTGCCACCGATGGCTGATAGGCCAGTATTGTCAATTCCGATTCAGATAAGCATCAGCCATGTCTAAATGACTGACGTCCAAAAGAGTAAACGATATTCATTCGTATGAAGTCATGAGCGTGATTATGTTGGTATGGATAAGCCAGCAATAACATCTGCTCCACTAAGTCATTAATATGCATATAATAAGGCAAGATACTGGAGCTAACTTTCATTACCATGTAAAAAAAGACATGATTGTAATAATATTAAAAAAAAACGGATATAAATAAGAAAAAAAGGCAAACCCGCTGAATTTCTTGCCGGATCTTCTCAGTTGAGGTCGTTTTCCGAAGGAGATTTTATAACGTGGCAATATTTTGAAAATAAGTTATCAAAAACGTTACTATATTTGTTGTTTCATCCATTGAACGACTCCTTGCATGACTTGCATGACCAGCAAAGTGTTACACGTTATTTTGGCGTGATAGATGTCTATGTGTATGTAAATGTTTTATGTCTTTAGTTCTCTTTTACATAATTAAACCTAGTGATTAAGTGTAATAGTGCGTAGTGTAGTAATGGACATCTGAAAACCAGGGAAAGGAAGTATTTCCTCAAGTTTTAGGATGCATTGGCAGTGCTGCTTACGCACGCTTGACTTTGAATACCCGCGTCGCGGAGTTGTTGGTATACGATCTGACACGCAGTGGGTACCGGATTTGATTCCCGGTCAGACAGGTTTTTGAATAATTAATTTAAATTCTTGTTCTGGGTTTGGTAGTTTGTTTATTCGCCTTTGTGTCCATGGCACAGTCCTACGACACAGGAAACAATCCTAGTGTGGGGCTATTAATATAGAAAGCGTTTAAAAAAAAACACTTCCTATATTACAAGTCTTTCACATTCTTTCTATCTATCTATGATTATTGCGATTACGAATTAGCATCAGATGGACTGCTTTGGAAACTATTTTTATTGTCTTTTACATTAAATAAATTCAGGCATAGTAGTATTAAACAAAAGATATAAATTGTAAGATGTTAAAAAATTAGAAGTAAGATCGGTACAGAAATTATTGCGACTGAATTGAGTAATCTGTAAAATAGGTAAAATAATCCATAGGAAGGTGCGCAGTCATTGTAGGTATTGTTTTAATATTGTCATTCCCAGAAGATGTGTCACGTATACTTAACAAAACGTGACTCAATGTTACAAATAAACGGTTCAAATAAACGATTTCGATATTAGTAGTTCTATACCATATTTTTTACGTGTCGTGGATTCCATCTACACAAAGATGGGTAGCCAAAACACTCATACACGGAACAGAAATCTTAATTAAAATTTTAATTAAAGATACAAGTGGCAAATACGATTTAAAGTAATGAGTAAAGGAACTTGAACACAATTATTGAAGTGAAACTTCTTTATCGGGGTTGGAAAAAAAAATACTGTAACATTTTTTCGTTACGCGCCATCTTTTTCTGTTACGCGCCATCTTTTTTTTTCGTTACGCGCCATCTTTTTTTTTCCCGTTACGCGCCATCTTTTTCTTATCCCTACCACGCGTGATATTAGATAGATTATTATAGATTAGATTATTAGATAAAGTTTAATAAAAGCCTTTTATTAAACTTTATCTAATTTAACTTTATTTAACCAATTTCTGTAAAGTTGCATATAGTAAATTATTTTTTGAAAAATAACGTCATAAAGAAGTTTCACTTCTTACGAGTGTACGCTAGTACACGCACACATTTTTTTTATCGCTACATAGTATAAAACAAAGTCGCTTCTCGTCGTCTGTCCCTCTTTATGCTTAGATCTCTGAAACTACGCTACGGATTTTAATGCAGTTTTTTTAATAGATAGAGTGATTCGAAAGAAACGTTTTTATGTATAATACATGCATAATATAGGGTCAGCTATAAAATACGAATCGATGTCAATTTATGATCACATCAATAGATGAGTAAGAGGGTTATTACAAATGAATCAGTTATTTCAGAGACTTTGATTTGAACTACCAAACGGGCTTGCAGTCTACCTGATGGTAAGGGTTACGTGCCGTACGTAGACATTTGTAAATGCATATAGAACAGGAGTGCTATTTGAAGTCAATGACAGATGCGTTGCTAACCGCGACCTTAGTCCTCGGGACTAAGGTGGTCGCCTCATTTTCATTTGAGGCGACCACCTTAGTTCCGAGAACTAAGGTGGTCGCCACAAATGAAAATGAGCCGACCTTACTCTCCACTTTCACCGAAACACAAGAACTGCTTCACGGTAGAAATAGATGCGACTGTTTTACCTCTCCGGTCGAACAAAACTCGTTGTACCTTGCAAATCAAGATCAGTTTTTTTACGATAATATGTATTGAAACATGGGTTTTGTTTGCTATTTAAAAACGTTTATACCTTTAGTAACTTTCACCGCGCGGCTCTGTGCGCATTTTAGTCGATATAGATGAAGTATTCGATAAAATCCCAGTAAATACTTGTATTACAAGGCGCTAAAGAAATAGTTTTTGTGTTTGCCGGTCTGAGCCAAACACCACATTTCTGTAATCCCCATAGCACGATTGCGGCGATACACATATGTTTAGTTGATGTTTGTAGTTGACCTTTTGGCTGTCTATGATTTATCTCAAGTCTATTTATTTTTCCATATGTGTTAGTTTTACTCTAATTTAGTTACGCGATTATTCAATAGGGTTTTGATCAAATGTCTATTCCAACGAAATCTATACGATGAGATTATAAGGGACCTAAAGTGAAATATATTATACAATTTATGGAAATAACAAAATTATATTCAAATTTTGGTGACTTTAAGTTATATTATATAGCACTTTTATTCATAAAAAGAAATAACTCAAAATTTATGTTACGCGAGTTTATACCATGAAGCAAACGAACTAGGTGATAAATTCGCAAACCAAGGATTTAAAGATATTTCTTATTATGATTATAAGGTACGAATTATGTACATGTTTGTAAACAGTATGTTTGTCTTTTTTAGGTCGAAATCAATTTTTTTATATTCACCAGACTACATCATGAGGAGTATTTTAATGTATTTAACTCAATTTCCCAAAATTTTGAAAGCACATCTGAAAGCACTTAATAAAACAAATAAATTGTATTGAATTTTGTAAGCGTTGCTAAATTGGTAATAGCTTAGTTAGGTGAAATTTTATATAGTGACCGATTTCAGAATATTTTGTAACGAGTTCCCCTTGACCTTATATCTAAGTAGCGGAAACGATTGCTCCTGCTTGTTAGTTTGCTAGAGAAATCTAGTCTAACTTGACCTACTTTCACGTAGGTAAAGTTATAAGACTAACTATATAAAATATTACAGATATACTTACATTTACATCGGTATATGAATGTTTTTCAAAGCCTGTGCCTATTTTTAACGTTGGTACGTTTGTACTACCTAAGGGTTTAATGCTAGAACTTTATGTTTGAACTACGAAGATAACACAAATTTAGTATTTCTTACCTTTAATTGAATGTGTGTAAATAAATCTTTTATGACTAGGGTTCCAACATTTTCCTTTGATAAATCATATTTTTATTGGGAAGCATTTCTTGCGTTTCGATAGAAGGGTGTGGTTGCCGGCACACTTTCACATGAGGCGACCATCATAGTCCTCGGGAGTAGCAACGCATCTGTGATTGACTTCAGACGGAGCCCATGTGTTCTTTATGTAGTTGATTACAGATGTCTATGGGCGGCAGTGACCACTTACCATCAGGTGGACTGCATGCTTGTTTCCTGCTTCAGTCTGATAAAAAAATGATAACGCAGTGTTATTCATTAGAATAAAATGACTTAATGAAGATGTTTTCATCATTCATTTTGAAAGTGATAACATTTTTCAACGGTTCTGGCATTCACATGAAATCGTCTAAGATGGCATAATATTAACAAAAGCACATTGTTTCAGGCGAACCAGTGAACCACGCGAAGGCTTACGGACGCATCGCGTTCTCCTGTCCCTTTGAAGAGCAGCCAGTCATAGACGAGAAGATTCAAGCAGCTAAGGAGAAGATCTTGACTCCACTCATCTCGCTTGATACGCCCGGGAAGGCGACTGTCCGTGTAATCATCCTCGCGGATCCAGATGACCATGAGATCTGCTTTGTGGACGACGAGAGCTTCCGTCAGCTGTCGCAGGTCGACCCAGCCAGCGACGCTGACCTAGATAAGTTCATCAAGTCCGATAAATCAAGGGCCTAAATACGTTGGGATGTCCGTAAACTCTTCGTATTTTTCTTATGGCAACACTACCGTCACTTTATGTATTATAGTAATATGCAAAGGTATAACAGCTTTGCCTATCTTGAGGCATTCTAACTTAGTCCCCGCAAGTAGCTCTGTGATCAACTTTAAGTAGGACATGGCTTATTTAAAATTGATGGCAGATGTCCACAGGCTGCAGTACCCACTTAACATCTGATTGACTGCATGCTTGTTAGCTACTTATAAATAAACTAAGTATATCTGCTAAAACTCGAGTATTTTTTCACTGTCTATATTGTAGTTTTAAGTATAATTTTGTCCAATGTGATATTAAAAAGTTATAAGGTTCATTCCGTTCAGTAGATTCGTTTGAAGAAATTGTATTATAAGTACTTATATATGTTCGCACATTTTTACTAATTGTTGTATTACTGCTTGTAAGGCGTCTTACTTATTTAAAATTATTTATTCGCGTTGAAAATGTAATTATTGCAATACTGTCGTTCTTACATAACTCTCTTAGATATTATAAATGTTGATAATATTATATTTATTAATGATTAAATAAAGATACAATATCCTTTTTAAAATAATTTGTATTATTTGAAAAATATGATTGTTACCTAGATGTGCCTCCGGTTTCATCCGAGTCTGAAAAATATAAAATGACATACATAATTACGTATTACCGAAATATTATGCTTTCAGCACTTTAACGAAATAAAATACCTCTAAAAGTGGAAGTATCTTACATTAGAACAGTGCGAAGCGATATACATGTATTATTCGTTAAGTTGTAAAATCCTACAGCATAACTTATTAATATTCACCAATTCTTTGACATCAAAAATAAGTGAAGCAACAACACTCCCTTTTGATACTTACATTATACTTGAATTTCAGGGAACCAGTGTAGTTCGACCGGGGAAGTAACACCGCCACACCTATTTCTAGCGTGAAGCATTTCTTGCGTTTCGATAGAAGGGTGTGGTTGCCGGCACACTTTCACATGAGGCGACCATCATAGTCACATCACTATCATACTTCAGATGGAACCCATTTTCTGTATGAAGTTGATTACAGATGTCCATGGGCGGCAGTGACGACTTATCATCAGGTGGACTGCATGCTTGTTTGCTCTTCAGTCAGATAAAAAAAAAAAACATCTTAGTGCGCTCAAAATTTATTTTTCCTTCGAAATACAGAGTTTCTATAGAGTACAACTGCCATGATATCATGGCACTGATGTACTCTGAATGAGAGTTGTAAGCCCACCGCGTTGGTCAAATGAGGATTGGTACATTTTTGACACACTTGAGACCTTATTTTAGAGAACTCTTAGCCGTGTATGTGTTTACGATGTTTTCTATTTACAGTGATAATTAATTTCTAATACGCACAATATTTTAGAAACGTCAGAAGGGCGTGCCTAGGCTTTGAACCTTGAACTTTCTTAATTAAAAGACGAATTTCAATCATTAGCCCACCATTGCATTCACATTTATAAAAGGTTTTAATTACTAAGTTATATAAGAGGCCACTTTTTAGTGTTTTAGAAGTCAAATTGAACTTTAAACAGCAGTATTTACCTGTCTAAATAAACCTAGCTTATTTGAACGTGCTAAATCAGTTGTAATCACGTAGGAAAGTAAAGGGCGTTGATAGTCAACACGCAACTGTTTTGTTTGCGTGACTGTGCGGGCAATAAACGGTAAAATATGTATAAGAAATGGACAGACGCAATGCGAGGGACTGTCATAGGTACCTTTCATTTTTAGGATTCCGTAACAAAAGGTTGAAAACGATTATTACTGTCTTCGATGTCTGTTTGCCTTATTCGTTGGACTATAATCAATAGATACTTGAATTTTTAGTTTATAAAATTAAGAAAAAAGTTAAACTTAAACGTGATCCCCATAAATACTGATACTGATATGCGTTACATTGACGATTTTCGTTTTATATCTATTAAACTGTTATATGTAGAATCCTATAAAATGCAGTAAGTTAGCATTTGTTTCGGCGTGTAAAAGGAGATTTAATAATAAATAGATACCTACTTCAAATAAAACAAAAAACAATTGGCGATACGGAACTCTTTGTTGGATTTACGTTTATCCAATATTTTATTGTAATATAATATATTGGCGTAGCTTTTTATAACTCACTGCTAGGCACGGGCCTGTTCTCACTATTTCACTATCGGAGCAGCCGGGATTATACACACCATGTAATACCATTGCATTGCTTCGGAATTTTGCCCTTTGGTGGTGCCCGGTGTTGAATAGCAATATCACTTCTCTTCACGTGAATGCCATAAAAGGCCTGTAAGGGACAAAACCCCGAAGATGGACAGCAGCGTCTTTCTATGCGTAATATACCCACAGTTGTTACCAGTGGCGTAGCGGGTACCAAGTAGACGTGGGCAAACTCATATAAGCGAGGCCCCTTTGCATGATTCCATTGGATGGTGCCCTTGGAAATGTCTTCGTCTCCTCCTCCAAAGAGGCCTCGCAAGGCCTTTTGAGTGCAAGGCCGTGGGCAAAGGCCCACTGCGCCCACGCCTAGCTACGGCACTGGTTGTCACACTACACGAATGCCAGGAGCAGTTACTAATCGCGAAAATCCCAAGGCCTATTCTCAGAATTTGACGTCTTTTAAGGCCCTCAACAAATATGAACGACTGCAATTCAACGAAAACTACTGTGTAAGATAGTTTTTACTGCGTCGTCACTCTACGTAGAGACGACAAAACATAGAGAATCCCCAAAACAACAAGGACAGAAAAATCATAAGCTTAAAAAAGTACCTACTGTTTCTAGTAATAACATATTGATAATCAGATAATTCTTAATAATGGTTAACAAGATAATTCACTCCTGTTATTATGAAATGCTGGTTCAATTATATTTTTAATCTGGTTAACTTTTTTATATTAACTTGACATATGGCAGTCACCTGGTTCCGCCCAATAGGTGGACGGAATGTGTAATTAAAACATAAGCCTAAAAATATTTTCCATTTATTTATTTTTACAGCTTTTTATATTATACTTGTCGGGTCCGGTTATTTTGAATAGTAGGCGCATTGATCTACAATATTTTTCGTCGCGTCTTGGCAGAGTCGTGTAGTCAGCCGAGGGTGGCATAGACAATAAAAGTTTACGTCACTCGAAAAAAGGCGGGAACACGAAACTGTCCCTCCGTTTCGTTCTTTAATAAAAATATTACCATTTGAATGTATTACTTGCTGTATTTGTGTTAGAAGACTTTGTGATAATTATATCAAGCGAATCAACCCCATGTTTTGTTATTCTACACCATCTCTGGTGTGTGTGATGTCGAGTAAAACAAATGCCGACATTCTTGTAACTATCTATGTATCTTTTTTTTTTTTTTTTTCGAGGGGGAAACCTTCCAAAGGTACCCGACGCCGTGGGAGCGACGCAGGGTTATGTGGGATTTTTACCGCACTAAAACCCCCCGGTGGCCGTCCTCGGCGCTAAAAAGGGAGGACTCCGGGATCTCGAAACGACTTCAACCGGAATCCTCCGAGCGCGCTGCCCCATCGGGCTCCTCCCGGATGGGCGGCTGGGCCCACCGCTCCGTCTAGTCTTTACGACGGTATGCGACCACACATACCGCCGTCCTTCCCGGGATTGCCTGACCGAACGGTTCGAGCTCCCACTCTAGCCGTCTGCAACCCCGGAAGCCCCTTTTAGTCGCCTCTTACGACAGGCAGGGGATACCGTAGCCCTATTCTGACCCCGAGGCTACAGGGACGAACTATCTATGTATCTACTAATTCTAATCACATGTACCTAAGTAGTCGTTGCATGTAGTATAGATGAAAATAGAATTTGGAATTTTAGACCTGATATGACGACGACGAAGCCTGTGGAACTCTTTGGTGGCTACTAGAAAACCCCTGAATAAAGCGTGTTTTAAGTGTTCTGAAGTTAATATTTTTATTTATAACATATTATAACGTAGACTACATGCGTCTATCGGATAGCAAGTCATCGCAGCTATTTTATTATTGAATTGTATCGGTCCTTGATAAGTGAGTAAATATTCAAATTAATCCGATAATTCAATGTTGGTCAAAATCGCGTTCAAAGATTTCGTTACACGAAAGATACGTCTAAAGCTAATAAAAGCCTGTTAAAAACTAAGTATCTACCTGTCGGCGGGACACTGCGTAGGTATTTATGAAAAACACGTTGCCAGAATAATTATTTTATTTAGTTTAAATATCGAAAATTGTTTATTTATTAAATTTGTCGTATTTAGTGATTTCTAAAGATATTAATTGAGTCTACCCTCCAAAAATGTGTTGTTGTCACCTCACGCAATTTTGTTGTAAAAGGGCGAGCGCCCGCCGATATAAAAAGATTCTTGTTCAACCGTCGAAGCGATCGGACCTCCTCAACTCCTTTTACTTGAAATCTTCAAGAATGGAAGTAATGAAGACTGACCTTCCTGACGTCACGCTCACATCGTTATACCTATACACAAAAAACCATAAGAGCTTGAACCTCTTTGATACTACATATTTTTTCGCTACGCTGCCTACCCTCCCAGTGTGATAGGATACCAGTGTGATAGGTTCGGAAGCGAGCGATTTGTACCTATTGATCAAATAAGTGGTGGTGGATGATGCGAGACTGCGGCATGGCGTGCTATCGCCTATTCAGCCTACAAGCTACACTGTTACCGCAGTTATAGGCTCTAAGCAAGTTTTTATTCTTAGCCTATGTAGGTATTTATATTTCTGTATTATTTTTTAGTTAATTTAATTTACGTTTTTATTAACATTTTTTTAGTGACGGTAAGGAATGCTTCAAAAGTTACATCGAAGCCTTGGGAGAGACGCCGGGTTAGCTATGTTGGATTTTTATTCACTAAAACCTAGGGACCCTGGGATCTTTAACGGAGCATATTTTTACCTATACATATGTTTTTGTAACATCTACACTATGACGGAAAGTATGAGTTCCATTAAGCCTTATAATTTCCATTTTTATTCCATAATTATTATAAATATTGTAACTTATCAAATAAATCCATCGATCAAACAAATAGTTGTCGACATTGTCGTTGATCGCAAAACAACAGCTTCGCGTGAGATTGCCTTTCGGTTTAACACAGCCAAGTTAACTTGAGCTTAAAGTTTTATGAACCGAAATAACTTAGAAATTTACTACAGCGTACCAGCATTTTAAAAGATTTTCCTTACGTACATCAGGCACCACCGCCAAACCTATACTAGCGTGAAGTAGATTTGCGTTTCCACACCATCATATACCTAATCTCACAATCCCACATAACCCCGCGTCGCTCCTACGGCGTTGGGTACCTTTTGAATATTTCTCCCTCGAGAACAAAAAAATATATATCACTACATAGTATAAAACGAAGTAGCTTCTCGCTGTCTGTCCCTATGTATGCTTAGATCTTTAAAACTACGCTACAGAGATTAATGCAGTTTTTTTTAATAGATAGAGTGATTCAGAAGCAAAGTTTTTATGAATAAGACATGTGTAATATAGTGGAAGAACACTGACTATTTCAGTTTTCTATTTAGGCGAAACGAAGTTCGCCAGGTCAACTAGTTGATGTTAAATCCACTAAGCTAGTTAGAAACGGGTTGGTGTTTACCTTTATCTACGATATCAGAGTGTAGCACAGGGACCCTAGGGAAATATCTTTCATGCGGAAACGTTAGACAAATCAAGCATGCTCTTAGGCAGGTATGTGCTATGTACCTAACGAATTTACAATTTGAATTTGTATATAGAAATTAATACGAAAATTCACACGTGGTCTGTTGGGAACCAAGTACAGCCAACCTAAACATTCCCTGCAAAAGCGCGATGGCGGCATAAAAAGGACAAAAAAAAAACCAAAATCGAAATTCTGCTGTTGACTGACATATGATTTTGAATTGTGTATTCGATTGAAATTCTCGCTCATTTAAATTTCTGTATAAATACCGTTACTATTTAAAAAAAAGACATTACTATATGAGACCTCGAAGACCAACAAGTAACCTCTCTACAATTGGTGATACTGAGGAAGCTTTAAGTAAGGAATACGGAAGAAAAGGATCTCAAAGGCGAACAATGTAATGAAAAACAGTGCGAACAGGCTTTAAAAAATAAAAAGAAAAACGGAGAAAAAAGAAGATTTATTTAAAGAGAAGAACGACAAAACGCCGAACGAACGGACTACCAAAGCAATACAAGCTTTTGTAAAGTGCATTATAAGCATCATAGAAGCGAGAACATTCATTCCTGGCTGCTCCCTTGCCATCATTATTGATGTCTCGATCATAGTCTAGGCGCTGTACTTAATCAGAAGATTGAGATTTCCGCTAGCTTTCTTCAAAAACAAATCCAGAAAGTTTTAACATTAACGTTCTATCTTTTTTTTATCTGATTGAAGTAGCAAACGAGCATACACCTGATGGTAAGTGGTCGCTGTCGCCCATGAACATGTGTGAGCAACTTCAAATAAAACATGGGTTCTATCTGAAGTCAATCACAGATGCGTTGCTACTCCTGAGGACTAAGATGGTCGCCTGATATAAATGTGTGCTAGCAACCACATTCTTCCATCGGAACGCAAGAAATGCTTCACGTTGGAAATAGGTATGGCGGTGGTACTTCTCCGGTTTAACTACACTGGTTCTATAACCTCTAATCTAGTTTATATCAAACGATGGAACCAATCAAAAACAACTAAGAACGACAGCGCACTATGCACGTCTGCGGCAATTTCGATCGCACACATACACACACACACACATACTTATATAGGAAAGACAGGAACAGTTACTTGCATGTAGAGGCATAGCGCCTCTTTACATGAAGATCTACAATTCAATTTTTACACTATGCCACATCAAATGATTATTCCAAAAAAATAATTTACACAGCATAAAAACAGGTTCTTTTTGTATTTACATACAACATATTAAAACGCTTATTGGAAAGTGCAGTGATGTGCAGAATTTTAATTTAACCGTTTCATGAAAGAGCATTCGGCCACGTTATTCGAATAGGTATGTCATTCATTCGTGTTTAGATATATAAATGTATAAAATATACTTGTATCTAGTTCTCATTCATACACCTGTAGAACAGGATATAAAAAAAATATTATAATAGGCATTTCAAAATATTATTAGACGCATTTGGTTCGTAGTTTCGTCCGAAACTTCATGCATGCATGTCACTTTCGGACGAGGATCTTGAATAATTAATTAATTAATAATGAATATTCAGAATATTTTAAAACAATAATTATAATAGGCATTTCAAAATATTATTAGATGCATCATGTTCGTAGTTTCGTCCGAAACTTCATGCATGCATCTCACTTTCGGACAAGGATCTTGAATAATGAATATTTGAAAAATACACAGTAAAATATGCATTTTCAAAGAAAATTAACTAATCCTTGCATCGAAAGATGAAATGGATTTTTACCCGATTGCCTAAGGAAAGTAATGTTTTTCGAGCGTATGTATGTACGTTTGTATGTGTGTACATTTCTTTGGCACACGTTACAGCCCAAACGGCTTGACGGATTGCAACATATGACATATTATTTAAAACGACTCGGTTGTGAGAGTGAAATAGGCTATATAATTTTTCATTATGGCGTCTGTGGTCAGAGAAAATGGGGGGGGGGGAACGATTTTGTATGTATAACCCATAACAATATGGGTGTCAAATGAAAGCTAGTAGGTATGTATACCATTACAAATATATATGTATTTTAGTCCTTGTATACTTGTTGTAAAATAAATTCCCCCAAAAGCTATGGACTACCATGTACCTATTCGTTTTTCTCAGAATCTACTGAACATAATATTTTCGTGCGATTTTTAATATGGGATAGTAAAATTTTAAAAGTTACATATATAAGAGTAAATACTTACTTAGAGTAAATAAAAAAATGTTATAAAACTTAACATTTTTACATTTTTACTATTTTGGGACATATTCCGAAAAGTGTTAAGTTAAATAAATGATGTCAAAACAAAAATAAAAAAATGACTAAAATTAAATTTTAGCAGTCGAGTTTTTTGTTTTTTTATAATAATTTTTCTTTAGAATAGATCTTCTAACACCTTTTACAGAACGGTAAGCATTAACATTCAAATCTGTTGTCAGTAACTAGTAATATGATAGCACATGCATTTGGACTTGCTGATTGACCATAGGCGCCTCTTTCTACTTATGTAGACAATGCCAATTATGCCCACTAAATAAAAATGAAGTAGGTAACATACCTTTTTCTAATTGTTTAATCAAGAAAGGGATGTTACCTTTTACCTTATTTGGAAGTGAGAACGCAAGCACGCCCATCCACTGGCGGTGGTATCGCCCCGGTCGTGCCATAAACGCTCTATCTTCTGGTGTTCATTTATGTATGTCGCCAGAGTTATCCTACCTGACAATAAATATCATGGTATGTATTTTACGCAGACGTAAAGACATCCAGACGGCAAGAAACAGTAGTCACCCAATCACAATGTGTTTGTCTCGGTCGAGTCCTTTGACCTAGAGAAATCAATACTTAAGTACATCTAGTAAGTACATACCCAGCCCTTATACATATAATATGATTAGGGCAATAACTATTCTTCGGCTTATGATAGAGAGATTTTAGAATAGGTAAATATATTTTTTTGATGAAAAGATTGTGTTGATGAAGAAATCAATTGTAATGCAAAAAATCTTGATTGATACGGTAGAAAATTTCAGCGCCGAAGACAGGAGGATTTCACGTTAGTTTTCGTTGCATGATTGACACTTATTGTTTAAGGATTTTTGTTAGCGGTTTTAGTTAGACTCTATAGCTTTAGTTAGTGAATGTTTCGCAGTCTCTCGTGTAGATGCGAGGTTGATCAACACGCCCCCGCGTCGTAGCGCTCTCGTAGCTCGTAGCCACGGTCGCTCACCCGTTTACCTATTGATTGTCTTTAACACACTTAAATTCGTACCTCGCTATGGTAAGAAAGGGTATTGAAGTATGTAGTTAATTCTATGGTCGTATCTACATATAATAGTATGTGTCAAAGTGCGCTTATAGTGTGGTCTATTCATTGGAACATATTGGTACCTAGGTATGAACAAGTAGGTTAAAAAGAAATCAATATAGTTCAAATGTTGCTTACGGTGCCAAGCGTTGAAGATGATGGTATATCTATATATTACCATGTAGATATACCATCATCATACCAAGGTCATAAAAACTTAAAGATTTTGATTCAAACTATACATAAAGATCCCATTGAAATAAAAGAAAAATACGTAGTTTAAATCTTGAGATATAAAGGTTGAATGCAAAGCCCATGAAATCAGCAAGTAATCGCCCGTCGATATAGATCCGCGTATCATAAATTTCATCGCAATCAAGAATCCGGCTGATCAATCCGCGCGGCCCGCGCTTGCGCGTCCCCGGCCGCCGAGCCGGGCGGCCCGCGGCCGGCAGTGCGCGAGACGCCCGCAGCCGCGCGCCATGGCCGCGCCGCGCCGCGCCCGCTGACCAGACGACCCCACGCCCAAGCGCATGTGGATACCCTCCACCAAGGACCTGTTTCACACCGCCAGTGACGACAACACCGAACGTGTGTTCGGCACTCGACTGTTCCCATGCTCTATTGGTTAGTTCACGTTCATTACTAGATACATGGTGTACATGGCGCTTAGGCTAGAACGTATCGAATTCTTGAGTTCGAGACGTTACATAACGCGCTGTTTTCAAATTTCCAAGCTCAATGACGTTCTCGCGGCCGAGCTTTTACGAACTCATTATCTCGGTTGTACCTACTATGATAGTTGTGTAGTGAGGCATGCATTTTTGTTATGAATATAGATTTCGCTTATATTTTTTTGATCCCATATTTATACCTACTATGATTTAGATATCTATCTACCTAATATGTAAACTTGGTATTTAGACTCATAATTATTCTTAATAGTTAGTTTTTTTTAGTTTTTCTGCTTTATTTTTTTCGGTAAACCAACTCCTATTGCATAAAAAATGTATGTAATGAACCGTTGAATGAAAAAAATAATAGGAAACAAAAACCCAAAGATGAAATATAACAAAGATGAAGTATGTAGATAAAATATAACTTAGTAATCATATTGATGGTACTATATAATTTACATTACCCACTATTGTTTAAGTACAACGATTTTCGTTTGCATAATATGTACTTACAATACAGGTATTTTTATAAGTTAAGATTTGTACAAAAATTGAAAGTCGTCGTAGATAAGATGCTATTTTTAACTATTTATGTCTTTTCATTAATAAGAACTTAATGGTCATTCTGAAGGTCAAACGATTCGTAAGCAAACCAAGTTCAATCCAAACCTTAAATTTATCAAATAGGTAGCAAAATAAATATGTAGCTGTCGTATTACGTACTTGAGTGTTGTATTTAGTAAACTTATCAGATTGAAGTATAGTTCAGTAAAACCAAGTAAGAAGAGGTTCTCATTGTATTGGGATAGTGGTCAGTGCCCTCAAGCTTGCACGAGAAAGTATTGATTCGTATAGATACAATAATACAAGATTACGGTCGAATAGGGGAACAAAAGTTTGATTTTTTTCCTTTAAAAGTGTCTCAGATTAAGTTGGAGGAACCCTGTATGGTTCAAAACCTGCGCCACCATGAACAACTGATTCTGTTGTCTAATGATAGCAGTGTTAGGGATTGCTGCAATGTTGTTTGAGGACGGTGGAAAGGGTCACACTTACTTGAGACGTTATAACGTAGTTTAAATGTAACAACGCACCCGTCGACCTCAGATAGGATTCTTATCCAATCTGGAATCACGGATGTCCATGATCGGCAGCGGCTACTTTACTATCAGGTGCGGTCGTTAGCTATTTAACAATTTTACATGAAGGAATGGAGGAACTTTAACTTTACGCCAATCCATCCATCCATCAGCCTTTTGAGGCCCACTGCCATAGGTTTCCCCTAAATAACGCCACTCCAACCGGTCCTGTGCCTTTTGAATCCAACAGTTTCCCGCTGCCTTCTTCAGGTCATCGGTTCACCTTGGGGACCTGTGCTCCTTTTGCCTAAACGTCGTCGCTACTCAAGGACCTTTCTTCCTCATCGGTTATCGGTCCTACGAGCGATGTGGCCAGCCCATTGCCACTTCAGCTTGTTAATTTTGAGAGCTATGTCGCGAATCATGTCTCGTAGCGACATTCCGAGCATAACCCTCTCCATAGCACGCTGAGCGACCCTGAGCCTCCGAGTGAGGCCTACAGTTCTACGTGGTCCGTTTCGGCGCCGTAGGTCATCACTGGCAACAAACATTGCTCGAATAATTAATTTTAATTTTACACAATTTTATACGAAATGTCGTTTTAGAAAAGATCTATCTATATGTAATTTTAGTGGAAGAGGGCAGTATAGCAAAACACAGACTATAACCCTTTTCACAAGAGGCACAGATACATAAGTCAGACGGCATTCACACCCTCTCACCGAAACGCAAGACTGCTTCACGCTAGAAATAGGTGTGGCGGTGATTCCGAGTACCGAATTAATTCTCTAACATTTAAAATACTTTTTTCGGCTGTATATTAATAAAGCGTCTTATGCTGTAATGCTTTCTACATTCACAAGTACAAGCCATGCTCGGATGCCTTGTAAATTAAATGCTATATATAAAAAAATGCTGTAGGATTTCATTTAAGTTTCATTACTTAGATGTCTCTCAGAATGGAACCCGGTTTCTTTATTTTAAATGATCCTGTGTAGGACTATGTTGAGTGGTAAATAATTATGCCTAGCAATTAAATTTTTTTTATTCAAACTTTTGTTCCAAACAAAGATTTTTACGACTGTTTCATTCCCCATTAAACAAGTCCCAACAGTCCCCAAAAATCCTTACTCATTTAAATAACTTACACTTTCCTGTAAAACTTACTTTAGGTACCACCTATTAGAAATAGACTTATCGAATCAAAATAATCGGTAAACGGAATAAATTTATTTTTTGATAGTACCTACTCTGATGGATAAAATAAGCATATTGACATGGCGGCATAAAACGCAATAAACAAAGAAACTAGCATTGTTTTTCCTTACACAAAACTTATTTATGTGTAGATAAAATCACATTCGGGTTTTTCCTATACTTGCACCAGTGGCCATAAGGATTTATGCCACCCGGGTCGAAGTTGTATTTGCCGCCCATCCGCTTAAATTTTAATCGGCGCAAAAAAACACATCCATATTAGATCTTAGATATCTGTGTCTGCTTCAACTGTAATAAAAAGGTCGCCAAATCTAAACATTCTGCTATCCCTAAATCTTTGCACTCGGGGGCGCGATGCGCAAATTTCTTACAAAAAATACCGATAGTAAATACAAAATATAAAAGTTTTGCCGCCCTCCAAAACGTGCCGCCCGGGGCGAATACCCTTTCTCTCCCCCCCCCCCTCTCCAAGCCCTCTGGCATGTAGTTAATTTTAAATCACGATTTAAAAAAAATACTATTTTGTATCATTTTATTTATTTTTGTTCAATGAATGTGTCCCGAAAATAGGATAAAAAAAATACATTTTATTTGGGTTGCTATTGTGAAAAATCCACACGGCAAGCAATATGTAAATAAAGTGGTGACAGAATTAAATAATCCAATCATCACATCCAGATTTCATGAGGCTAACGCGATAGGTAAATATTTTCATTCTATTTATAAATCACACTGAATCTAGTAAGAAGTTTTGCTATGGATTCGGAGTCGTCGGAGACACTCAGAGGTCGAGGTGTGCCGGGTGCTAATTGACGGAACGAGAGGTTTAATCGCCCATGGGTAGAGACGTCTGTCTTATCAGGAGCTTGTCTCTATGCGGAGGCTCTATTCGGAATGAGGTAGGTGGTTGCTTATTTCTCCAGGATAACCAGGATATCCAACATAAGGATACATTACATTTATTTTATTTTGTTTCTTTAATGTTTTCACATGTTTATGATATCACTTGTCACGCGCTGTTTGCAAACTTAGATTGGTTTCCATGTGCGGACAATACTTAGTAGATTGTCTTACGTCGTGTTTCGTTGAATGTGATGTAATTCGGTTGGATTCCTGTACTTTTAGTGATTATTCCTCTTATTTATTAATTAAAATTTATTTTCGACCTGAAACAAATTTATATTGTAACACTTTTAATTTTGTAACATTACTTTTTAAAATAAAAAATATATGAAAAGAAAAATGCAGTATGATCTAATATAAACCAAATAACGCGTTTATTTAATTTAATGCACAGTTTACGTTATTTGTGAATATTCAACGTTTTTGCTATGACTCTGCCAAGTTAGCGATCAATTTCGTTAAGCGCCTTTTGGAAGGATGGCGGCAATAATACAGTCTTGTTGTAACTGTTTTATCTAGGCACTGCAAGGTAAGTAGTACGAGTATAGAATACCAAGGAGATCCTTTTTTTTTGTGACGAGGAGGAAACCTTCAAAAGGTACAGCGAAGCCTTCGGTTAGGCTCCGGGTAATGTGGTATTTTTACCCACTAAAACCTTCCGGGCGGCTTCCTCTGCGCTAGCAGGGGTCCCCCGGATCTCAAACGGAACGCACTGGTGCCTCCTAGCGCGGTGCCCCTTACGGGCTCATCTCTTGGGGAGCGTGACTGACCCCTACGCCTTCCGGTGTAAGACAAATTGCAGCCACACATACCGCCGTCCTTCCAGGGGCTGTTGGCTAGGCGGTTAGAGCTCCCACTCTAGCCGCCCGCAACCACAGAAGCCCTCTTTCAGTCGCCACTTACGACAGGCAGGTACCGATACCGTAGCCGTATTCTACTCCCAGACTATAGGGGGGGCAAGGACATCCTACTACCACACCTATTTCTAGCATGATACAGTGCTTGATGTACCGTAAAATAACGGTGTTTTCATCATACTTTGACATCAGGCGATGATTTTATTCCTCAGAAGTAACAATACATCTGTAATTTACTTCAGATACAAAGTCTGTTCTATTTGAAGTTGCTTACAGATCACTTGGCAGGTTGACTGTATGCTCGTTTGTTGTTTCAATCTTATAATCTTATCAGCAGTGACTAATAACTAACATTATAACATTTATAAGCGGTATTGTATACATCTTTAATAGTTTATTAACCAGTCTTTGCTCTAATGGTATGCCTTAATAATTGAAATATTTTCAATATTTTGTGAAGTATTGAATTTAGTTGTTTAATGCAATTTGTAATAATCTACATTAAGTTTTTACAAAGTTAAAGCTTTATTTTAATTGTTAATCACACAAGAAGTCGTTTTTGAGATGAATATCTACTTAACTATTATTAAAACAGTGTCATGTTCGATGAACGTAGTACTTTATGTGTTAGCTATTCTTTTTCTATAGCCGAAGGCGATGAAAAAAATGTCAAGATTACGTAAAACAAATATATATCTAAACGTTTATTTCCATCCATCCATCTATTCATCAACCCATCAGCCTTTTGAGGTCCACTACTGGACATAGGCCTCCCTTAAATGATGCCACTCCAACCGGTCCTGAGCCCTCTGAATCCAATGGTTACCCGCTGTCTTTTTCAGAACATCGGTCCACCCTGTGGGGGGCGACCTGTGGTCTTTGTGCCTAAACGTAGTCGCCACTCGAGGACCCTATTCTCCTTTGCCTAAACGTTTATTTATACAAATAAATTACACAAGATTTAAACATGGACATCGGTGCGCAATGCTAAATATGTAACCACGAGACCGGAAATCCACAAACGTATAATTTTATTTTTCGCCAAAACGTAAAAAGTTTTTGGGTCGGTTTAAGGATGTGGTTTACCTTTAACAAAATATAGATCTAAATATTTTGTATAGAACTGAAGTGCTTCAATCTAATGAAATATACCTACCTATCTACTTTTTGATATTTTTATTGTTTTCAAAATCTTCCGTCAAATTTTACAAGGTTCTAGATGTAAGCGTTAATTCGGCAGCTGAAAATAATGGATTTACTTCATATCAGTGAGTAAATACTAGGTGAGCTGCATTGCTATTTAGTACAAAACTAAACTTAGCGCATCGAACAATTTACAGAAACAATATTAACATTAATATTTATACTTACAACATTCTATTAGTCGAAATTTTAATGTGTTTATTTATTTACTAGTACAAGTGGTTATGGCACGGTAGTTATCTGCTTAATTAATTATTACGTATGTGCGAGAGGCGCAAGGTTAAACGGCTCTTTATTATCCATTCAAGGCGTCCCCGAGCGTGTCGTAGGCCACTTATCTCAATTATCTCAAGGTGCTTAAGCCCAAAATTCCCCATGCCTCTAAAATTTACGACATTAGAAGAGATTTTGGCAGAGCGCCGTTATCTATTTTATCAGAAGTTATTGCGAGTCGGTGCGTGGCTGTCGTTAAATAATAGCAATTTGTCGATCGCGGGAGCGTCCTCTGGATGTGTCGAACGCAGGCCGGTGATCGTGTAGTGCTCGGTTGACTGCGACGGCCGGCGCGCTTCCCCAATGGAATCAATGGACTGTATCACGATGACGCAAAACGTGTGCCACACATGATTTACCCATTAAGCGGATGAGGTTAGTTCATTTTTATGCCTCTTTGTCTTATTAACGTTGCAGTATCTTAGTATCATTTAAGATATCTATTAGTTTCGATCTGAAAGGTCATAGATATTTGTTTACAAACAAATAACAAATGACAATGTTAGCGATATTTATTGTGAATGAATTCAGATAGCAGACAATAATCTCGGAGAATTAAAAAGTACTTAGCAAGTGGCTACAGTAAATTTGTTGAAGTTAACTTAAATTCTATTTTCATTCGTGAAGAATCATCGACTAAGATCAATACAAAGTTGTGTGGTTAGTTCTGTTGTCTAAATATAACACATGATTACATAATCAACTCAGTATTTATTTTGATCAATATTATTTATCGTTTGTACAGTTGTTTTTGATGCATTAATTTTTCAGATAAAACTGATACCGATGACATCGGTAGATGAATTTGTGAACTCATCAGCATGGCTTATCAAGGTATCATAAACTGTATACTATTTATGTACGTAACCGTATCTTTAGATTAACCTAAATTACGACAGAAATTTACTAACAGCGTTAATTTTTACAATATTGCAGGTATAATGAAATATTTTACCTGTGTCAGTATTGTAATCATATCATCATACTTAATGTTATAATAATAATAATATGCTTTGTTGAACCCAAAAAATGAAATAATACAATGAGATTACAATGTTGAAATACAAAAGGCGGTCTTATCGCTAAACAGCGATTTCTTCCAGACAACCTTATACTTAATATTATAATGGCGAAAGTTTGTGAGTGTGAAGTGAAGAGATTTTTCATAAAATTTGGTAGGGAGTTAGCTGGCACTCTGGATTAACATATAGGCTACTTTTTATGGGACAATGGATACATCATTTTTTTTAACGCGGCGAAGCTACGGGGTTCAGCTAGTTTTGACCATAAATCTTTGTCCACAAAACTGGTTTGAGTGTTCTTCTTTTCTATCTTTCCAAATTGCCATTATTTACCATTTTATCAGAAAAATTGAAATTTATCTACAGCTCTCCATTATTCTAAACGTTTTTCTAAAACGAGATCTATTCATAGATTATGAAAACAAAGACAATGCGACACATCTTCGTTTTTCTAACAATATTGGTAGAAGAATTCAAAGAGTAGGATTTACACCCATTTTCGCACCGCATAGAAATATCATAGCCCCATCTGATTCCTTCTGCTAGCAGCTGTGGTACTAGCTGTTTTCTGGTTTACATTATATATTAATTTACAGATATTAAGCATTCTAGCTTAGGCCTCATAGATAGCAATACGTCTTAGTCTATTCAGTAGGTTCTTTTTTTCAATTATAGAAGTAGCAAACGAACACTTCCTCCAAAGGGATGGTGTGACCGTTCTGCCACAGTACTAGTATCTACAGTATTCTAACTTCTTACAAACGCACGAAACGCAAGTTGTACTTACGCGCCACGATTTCGGTATGCACTTGGTACTCAACAGCTAGCGAATGTGCTGTAGTGGCGAGCGGGCGATGTGACGTTTTTTAAGCAGTGGATCTTTTTATTTAAATAATAATGTAGCGAAGAGCAGTTGTAAACTATATAAGGCTGTTTTTGATTGCTTTAATTGTGCATAAACACGTTCAGTGTTAATAATTTTTATTTTGGTTGGTAAAATATTATTCAGTGTGAAATTTATAACTATTATTTGTGTACGATTTATTATTAAGTCTCATAAATATTATAAGAACGCGTTGTTTTTTTACCTTAATCTACTGAATAAAATACATAATAAGTAAGAAAGAAAATCAAGTATACAGATGTATTAAAATACTTTAGGCGGGTAGCCCTACCGCGAACTCTGGTCCAGCGCGTCTGTAGGTATAAAATTCAAGGACACGGCAGAGTTAGACTACTGTATGATATTAATACTGTGGTTCTGCTCTGAGTGGTCACTACTGTCCGTAGAGTTAAGATAGAATCAGAATTCTACGTAAGATCGCAGACGGTAGCAATACTATTTTCTTTGACTATTTGGAACGCCTAGTATATATTTCTTGTCACATTGTTCGAACTATAACACAACAGCGCTTAATACTGTTATTATTAAAAAATGGGTGAAGTGATTTTTTCCATCCTATTTTAAAATTTCCTTTTCATCCTATTTTAAAATGATTTTCACCAATTCGCGCTCGGCTTCTGAAAGGAGACCCGTGCCCAGCAATGAGACAATAATAGGTTGACGAGATAAGATTTCCTCCAATCTGCTACCACACTCCACCACCGCAAACAACCTGCCCTTGTCTTCTAAGATTTGGTTCGTTTCCATAAGTATATGTTAGGTATATTCTCACGAGACCTGCTATTTGGCACACATTTCATGACCTGGATTATAACACAGATATTTTGTCATCATAACTATGACCTAAGTGAAGCCGCGAGAAAAAAGTACCTTTTCCATAAATAAATGGTAAATGCGACCACATAGCGAATACCTGTTTTGTTATTGTTTGTAATAAATAATAATATATTCCGTTTAATATGGTCAATGCTAAAGAATAATATATAGATGTTTGTTTGCACATAAAATATCACTACATATATACAAAGTCGATTCCTGTTGTGTGTCACTATGTATGCTTAGATCTTTAAAACTACGCTACGGATTTAATGCAGTATTTTTTAGTAGATAGAGTGATTCAAGAGGAAGGTGGTATAGGTGGTAGAAACAGTGTAGTTCGCCCGGGGAAGTACCACCGCCACACCCATTTCTAGCGTGAAGCAGTTTTGTGTTTCGATGGAAGGGTGTGGTTGCCGGCACACTTTTAAATGAGGCGACCATCTTAGTCCTCGGGAGTAGCGACGCATCTGTGATCGACTTCAGATAGAACCCCATGTTCTGTACGAAGTTGCTTACAGATGTCCATGAGCGGCAGTGACCACTTCCATCAGGTGGACTGCATACACGTTTGCTACTCCAATTTTACAAAAAAAAAAAAGGTTTTTATGTATAATATAGTGTGGAAACGCGGATAATTTTAAGTTTTAGACTTTTAGGCGGAACGAAGTTCGCTGGGTCAAATAGTTTAAAATAAAAGCATTTTCCTACAAAAAATAGGTCATATTTAAGATGCTTTCTCTCATTGAAATCCTTCAACAGATACCTACTGTGTTGAATTTTAATTTCTGTATGAACGTGCAATTCTCTTATTCGTCCATTTGTCCATCAGCCCTTTAAAGTCCATTGGTGGACATAAGACTTTCTTCAACTACGCCGCTCTAAACGATCCTGAGTTATCTAACACACCGGTTACCTGCCATTCTTTTAGGTCATCATTCCATCTGGGGGCCGCCTACATTTTTTTTGCCAGACGTGGTCTCTATCCGAAGACTCTTATATTCCACCCGTTATCTATCCTAGGAATTATGTAGCCTGCTTTTGCCACTTTAGCTTACTTATTCTCCAAGATATGTAGGTGACCTTCATTCTCCTACGGATTACTTTAGATTTACTTTAGATTTGATAATTAAGACAGGT
The DNA here is from genome assembly GCA_949699795.1 of Spicauda simplicius. Taxonomy (NCBI): domain Eukaryota; kingdom Metazoa; phylum Arthropoda; class Insecta; order Lepidoptera; family Hesperiidae; genus Spicauda; species Spicauda simplicius. The sequence goes on from OX453063.1 coordinate 14,887,542, forward strand.
TCTATATTCTTTTTTGTATTTGTTTGATATTAGTTTGTAAATTCAAGTAAACGTTTATAACATTTAACCCCTTTTAATTACATTGGATTGCTTGATTGGAGTTAACATTTGATATAATTAAACTTTAATTATGAAAAATCTGGTTTTGCCGACTATGTTTTAGGTGCATTTACAAAGTTATGTAAAATTACATATATGTTTGCCACGGAAGTACAGAAACTACTGTAAGACCAGATTATATCATTAAAATAATATCATCTTTGAATTATTATGTAGAGTTATCCATTCGGTATAACTATACCATCGGCAAATACCATGCATGCAGTCTATCTGATGGAAAGAGGTCATTATCGCAAAGAATAGAGTTTCTCTCCGAAGTTATGACACATGACACTTGAAGGTGGGTAGGGGAAGTACCACCGCGACACCTATTTCTAGCGTGCAGCATTTCTTGCGTTTCAATGGAAGGGTGTGGTTGCCGACACACTTTTATATGAGGCGACTATCATAGTCCTCGGGAGTAGCAACGCATCTGTGATTGACTTCAGATAGAATCCATAAGCGACAGTTACCACTTACCATCAGGGGGACTGCATGTTCGTTTGCTACTTCAGTCAGATACAAAGAAACATGATGCGAATCCTTAGGACTAAGATGTAAGCCTGAGCGCGAATAAGTTGTGGTGATGGTACCTCCCCGCTCAAACTATACCTACTTTTTACCTTTGACGACCCGCGTGGCGGAGCGGTTACCATACTTATACGGTGTGACGCACTGTGTCCCGGGTTCGATTCTCGGCCAGACAGGTATCTTAATGATGAGTTTAGATTCTGGGTCTGGGTATTTGTGTATTCGTTTTGTGTGTGTCCATGGTACCCACGACACAGGAGAAAATACTAGTGTGGGGCGTGTGTGTGTGTGTGTAGAAAGCGTGTTTTTTAAACCTTTTACGATACTAAAAATGATAACAATCCATGTTAACCTTGTTCATATGATTGAGTATTCTATGCGTAACATTTTAACTATCGCGAAGTAAACACACGTAAATACGAAATTAGAAACTTTACGACTAATTCTAAATTCCACCACAGTTATAGTTCACAACGAATTCGGAATAACAGATATAGTCTAAACACAAATCAGTTTTTTTGAAGATTCTTTCGCTCGATTTGATTTTTAGTAGAGATGCGCCGAATAGTGGTTTCACCGAGTAATCGAATACCGAATACTTTAATTTGGTTAACTTTTCCCAAACCGGATATTCGGGCGAATTATTCGGTTTACCATTTCTCATTAAGAAACATCTGCGAAAGTGTGTTCATAAAAATTCAAATGTTGATTTGAAGTTTAAAAATAAATGTTGATGTAAAAGTTTAGAAAAATGAGAATTCAATTGAGGTTTGAAATATGTTGTATAGAACTTTATTTTTTATATTATTGGCTTTATACAACACACTATTCATAGGATTTCTTTGACTTATATGTCATAAATCTTACGTAAAAAGGTTTGTCTTTTTGTTCTATACCATGACATTTAGCCAAGAAAAGCGGAAAAATTAATAAATCGGCACCAAAACCGAATAATTCGGCCTAATACGAATAATGAAATAGATGCCGAATACGCCGAATACCGAATAATAACCGAATATTCGGCGCATCTCTAATTTTTAGTAACGTATCTGGAATTGGATTATAATAAGCTAGGTTTTTCCACGAATATTACTGGCGTTTTTGAAACTGCTTGATAAATAAATGGATTTTATTCGTGAAAATGTGAATAAACTTTGTACTTTATTTTAATCAAATAAAAAATACTTTCATTTCTGAACTTATGTATGTCGTCGCTTACATTTCGTATGCACTTTATAGTTTATAAACAAGGTTTAAACTACTTATGCACAACGGTAAAACGTAGGGTACCGGAAAGATAAAGGCTTTCAAAAAACCCATCACATGGAATGAAAATGTGAATTTATATTTTAGATATTAACTTCGTGTTTACGATCCATTAATAAATAATTTATTATCATTATAACTGCGTACTTCGTTTAATTGATCGCTAACAATATGTGTGACATTTCGTTCCGTTATTAACTGTTTTCGATTGCCCATCCCTAGTCTGAATAAATTTACATGCATGCAAACATTATCGGTTTTTGCCACTGCAGCACATCTACAACCGCCGTCCACTTACAGCTGAACATGTTTATTTATTATCACTCAAAAACACCCAGCATGCAGTCTTCTGAGGTCACCTTGAGAACTAAGATGACCCCCTCATATGTCCTTCCACTAAACCGCTCTTGTTAGAAATAGATGTGGCAGTGGCCTACTCGGTTGGATCATAATGATTATACTAATTATTATAAATTATTATAATACTCCTTTCTACTCTTTGAAAAGATATTAACTGTTAGCCATACTAAATATTAGAGCATCTCTCATTCTATTACTTCTTCTACGATGTCTTAATTTTATTTATGTAATATAATCTATTTTATTATAAGCAAACTAAGAGATCGAGCCATAGTGACATTCGAGCACTTGTGCGACGCCTTAGTTTTATATACATATGGGTATAATTTATCATGAAAAAAATAAAGAGAGCTAGCCATAGTGATATACGAGCTTATCTCAATCTAGTAATTGTTTGCCATTTCTTAGTTTAATAGATATGTCTAATATTTATTGTATCTATAGTTTTTGTATAGAATGGTTTGGCCTGAGATGAACCTCCGCCGTAACTATTTTTAACGTGTAGACGTTGTTGGGTTTCGATAAAAGTGTGTGGTTGCCGTCTTACTTTCATATGAGGCGACCACATTATTCCTACGGGAGATGAACTCCTGTTATTTCCACGGGCGGTAATGATCACCATCAGGTGACCTTTATGCTTGTCTAGTACAATGTTATTAAAATAAAAATACTAGGCCAGTGGGTTTCGTTTAAACCCTGCTATTTCAGCCCGAATTCACCTGGTGGTAAGTGGTCACTGCCGCCCATGGATATCTGTAATCACCTACATCCAGAACATTGGTTCCATCTGATCACAGTCAATCACAGATGCGTTGCTACTCCCGAGGACAATGATGGTTGCCTCATTTGAAAGTGTGCCGGCAACCACACCCTTCCATCGAAACGCAAGAAATGCTTCACGCTAGAAATAGGTGTGGCGCTGGTACTTCCCCGGTCGAATTACACTGGTTCTACCACCTTGACAGTATTCGCCAAGTCTAACAATGCAACACTAATAGAAGAACAATCACTTGTTAATAAAAATAAAAAATAAAAAAAAAACAAAAATGACGTGTATAGGCTCACAAAGGTAGAGTCGCGCTCGGGGACATCTAAATATATTTATATCCCTTCATCCAACACATGAACAGCTCCCCTCACTGGCGACTACAGTATACATAATTAAATCAACTAATCCATGGCTGGACTCCACTAGCCACTCGGAAATAGATACCCTTTTAGTTGGAATAAGGAACCCTTTGATGGTTGAACAGTGAACAAGCTGTAAAATACTAATTGCTTCCACTTAAGAGTTTTATGGAATGCCTTTAGTTAAATTTAAGTTTCTTTTGTTTTTGTTAACATATTTAGTTGTATGTAACAAAATAGATATAAGATAAATATGATAAAATAAACATTTGCGTTGCTCTGAAAATAGGGATTTTATTTTGTTAAATTTGAAACGTCTTACAATCTATCTACACCACCACCTGAAAATAGAAAAACAACAATTTATATTTACTAGTCACCCGTAGCATCGGCCGAAATTCGACCGTAATTTAAATTAAAAAACTGAACTTCATATCAAATCAAATGTCATCTGACATTCTTGACGTTGTGTCTTTTCATAGTAAGACATTGAATGTTCTATTTCATTTACTAAGTACATATGTGTTTGTGACAAATGCATGGTAGTGTGTGTAATGTATTTTTAGTTGATTTTATGTATGATATATGCGTTATTTGAAAAAAATATTAACATTCTGCACTCCTTCTCTACGTCCACTATAACCGTGCAAAATTTCATACTAATCCGTCCGCGGCATATTACTTAAAAATCCGTCACAAATTTTTGCTTCACGTATTAATATAATAATAATTCTCTCCAACTATCTATTTCTTTCAACTATCTCTTTGTTTTAATATTTTTTAAATTTTCGCCTATGCGAGTGATTTACAACACACGCTATAGTTTTCCATAAATCTGTTCCTTAGCATGTCATCTGACAGTGAGTGAGATTTAAATTATGAAAGAAACTAAACTTTATTTCCATACATTTGTAAAGCGTGACTAGACCTCGGAAAGTATCATAAATGAATTGAATTAGAGGTGTCCCACAGCTGCAGCGACCACATATCATCAGATCTGACTGAGTGACTCGGGTACGTATAAGATGAACAACTTAATAAAGTGCCAATAGCTGACAAGTATTTTTAATAATATGAAAATAGCAAACGAGCATAAACCATATTAATTCTTATCAATTTCTCCAACGCCTTTAACATGGTTCTCCAGTACAAAAAATTCTCATCCACAACACTGGAATAGTTTTTCTCTTACCATCGAGGGTGCCAGCAAGCTGCCAAAGTTTTCCGATTGGTGTGATTTAACGTCAGGTGTACCTCAAGGTGGAATTCTATCACCTCTGCTATTTTCCATCTTCATTAATTTTATATTTTTTCACTTGACTGCCATTTGTATGCCGATGATTTACGAATACACACACAGGTTGGCATTTCAGACATTAACTCTGGATTTAACAAAATGAACTGTAACCTGTGTAGTATGAATTTTTAGTCTCAAAAATTAGGTCTAACTGTTAACCCAAATAAATGTCAAGTCATCATCATTGGCAGCCCACGGTAAATAATTAAAATAGATATGGTTTCTGTCTCACCCATCATTTTGGAAATTCTATCACCCCTATTCGTCGACAGTTAAAAACCTAGTTAGAAACTCAACATTAATCTAGACTACTAAGTTAATCAAGTATGTCAATCAGATTTTTGCAACGTTACGTCCGCTAAACCGTTTCAGAAACTTCTTACGGGCTGCTACGAAAAAGTGTTTAGTACAGACTCTGGTTCTCCCTATAATCGATTATGCTAATGTGTGCTACTCGGACATAAATGAGGATCATCTCAATAGGCTAAAACATCTCTTGAATTATTCTATAAACTTCATTCACTGTCTACGGAAATTCGACCACGTTTCTTCCTATCGTCGCCAACTTAAATGGCTCTCCATTCGTGAGCGTAGACACTCTCGCTTATTAAACTCACTTTTCTCTATTCTTTTCAATGAGGGAGTCATAGTCCATCGCGCTGGCCAAGTGCGAATTGATCGACTTCACACACCTACGAAAACATTTTTTAACCGACTTCCCAAAGGAAAGATTATCTATTCGTCACGTTTTTTTTTTTTTTTATTTTTTTTTAAGAACTCTTGTGTGTGTAGGTTTCCTCACAATGTTTTCCTTCGCCGAAAAGCAGTGATATTTAATTTCTAATATACACATAAATCAGTGGCTTGGGTTTGAACCCTGGACCTCCCGATCGAGAGGACACGTTTCAGTCATTAGGCTATCACTGCTCATCATTAAGCTATCACTGCTGCACAAAGAGTTATATCAACGTTAAACGTAAAACAGCCTAGAGAATAACAATTTACGCAGACATTCTAATTTCGAGGGACGTTACGGGATCGACCAGGCTTAAGTGGCATGCACAGATTGATTTACTTATAAATTTTAATGGGCCCACTCATCAATCATACAGGTGAGATATTTCCAGAGGTTTATTGACGCGTGCAAGTAGAAAGTACTCATGAAATATTGATAGTCAACCGTCTAAACGGTGTACTAGGGAATATTCCGTCGTTCAAAACTGTATCGATTGTACGTCACTTAATGCATGAATAGATACAATAAGTGAGCGTAAGTCGTTGCTTTGGTAATTCATTACGTAAAATTACATTATCGTTTAGGAAATAATAAAAACATTCGATGATAATATTATCTTTTTATTTTCATTATTTTTGTATCGGGTTTTGTCTTGTTGTTGGGAGTTCATACTACTCAACATTATCCCACGAAAAATTAAGATGATATGATTTTTTTCTGTAAAAAAAACAACTTCAACACATGCTATTTTGGCGCATTAGCATTATTTGCTTTCCACTGACGATATGATTGAAGTAACAGACGAGCATGCAGCCAACCTGATGGAAGGGAGTCATTGCCGAGCCGTACGGATGTCTTTATGTAATTTCAAATAGAACAGGTGTTATATCGTAGTCAGTCTAATTCAGTCATAGTTTTGTTACTACCATCGAGGACTCAGATGGACAGATAAGAAAGTAAACCAGTAACCTCACTCTTCCATCGAAGCGCAAGTAATATTTCACGTAATAAATAAATGCGGCGTTGGTCCCTCCCCAGTAAAATAACATTTTAAAAATAAAATGACATTTTTAAAAAGCTTTTATCACTGTAAACTGTACCACCACTCTATATTTTAACCATCATAGTTCTGTTGATATGAGCAAAATATAATGCTTATATCAACAGAACTATGGTGTTTACAACTGAGTGGTGATTTCACATTGTAGTGGTAGGTTGTTCTTAGTTGTCCCTGTGGTTCCGAACCAGAATAGGGCTACAGTATTCTCTGCCTGTCGTAAGAGGCGACTAAAATGGGCTCCCGGGGTTCCGGGCGGTAAGAGCTCGACCCGTCCAGCCAAGGAAGGACGATGGCGGTCGCACATGCCATCGTCCTTCCTGGGTTCCTGCATGACGTCGCAAACACCGAGAGGCACGGTGAGCTTCAATCGGTCACCAGGGCTCAAAAGGGGCATAGCGCTCGGAGGGCTCCGGTTGTGTTCTGTGAGATTTTAACTGGAGACATTTTAATTTCATTATTTTCTGCATTGGTAGTTTTTATTTAAGACGTATCCCTTATATGTTTATGATTGACACTAAACATACATACGTAATACTGATGTTGAGAACTAAGAGTAGGCACATTTAATTATTTATTTATTTTTAAGTAAATACGTCGTGCATAAAACCTATACATAACTTCAGACAATAGAATTATTCGAACGACTTAGACAATAGAAATCCATGGAATTTGCGTCGTTTAAAAGTCAAAGGTACAAATAAATTATAGAACGCACGCTGCACGTGCACACCTATGTGCAATTATGGTAATAAAATAGTTATGTAATACTTTGCAACTTATTGTTTAACAACAAATTGAACATTACATAAGGTAACGTATAATCAGGTAACGCGGGAAGGCGAACTTATCACGTATATTAGAATGGTGTCATATGTTACATTATAGAATTTAGTGTAAAATTCAACATTTAAAAAATAATATAGGTACTGATAATAGATTATCTATCCTAAAAATTACGATTTTTTTATAGATTTTTTGGCTCTAGTATAAATATGCCGACATGACTTGCTTTTCTGCATGCACATTTAGTGTTCAATAACATAATACTTTTTTTTTATTTCTCAATTAATATTAAAACGAATAGAAAAATAATAAACTACTTGTAATCGTTATGTAGTGTCGAGGCAAGTTGTTGTTGTGAGAAACGAGTGTGTACCGTAAAGGTACTAACTACCTATACATGTAAGGCGAAATAACATGTCTCATTAATTCACCATTTGCGACCATACGATTTATCCGAGAGTCAGGTGTAAAAATGTGCAAAAATTGCTATTTTTAATAGGTAGATATCACATTAAACATAACATCTAAAAGTTTTCGTAAATATTAATTTATATAGGTATTGTTATATGAATGTTATTTATTTTTTCAAATACTGATCTAGTATGAACCACATTGCTCATTGGTGCAATAATATTAAAATATAATTTTATAAGTTTTTATTACTCATAAAACGAAGGTAGGTGAGGTATAAAGTAGTGTACTGTGTACCCTCTCCTTTTGAGTGAATTTATCATCGAAGTTTTCACAACTGCTATTACCAGTAACATTTGAACTTATAAAATAGACTCGTTATCTTTATCCTACAAAGCGAAATAATTTAATGAAACGAATCTAAGAATACATTCTAAAGCACGTTCTTTAGCCAGACTCTCGGTCGATGTTATCAATGCAATTCGCGTGACTAAGATATTACGCCGCTTGCGCGGAGTGCGTAGTGGTGAAGTGATCTAATAGTGCGAACGCAGAGTCGAAAAATATATTGATACATAATCCTAAATAAATAAAACCAGGTTCTTGGTTTACTTAAATGCAATTCGCGTAATTAAGATGTTTGTTGTTATTACTGCATTGGGCGTAGTGGTACTGATCTAATAGAGCGAATGCAGAGTCAAATCAGAGTCACTAATCGCTCAAGAGTGCAGAGCGTAGTGATGTAATATTGCAAATGCAGAGTTAAATAATAACTTAATTCCACATACCTTTTTCGTAAACCAGACTCTCAATGCACGTAGTTATAAAATTCGTATGATTTGAGTCGTTACGCTGTAACTACGTAATGCGTAGTGATGTCCTGATCTTATAGTTCGAACGCACAGTCAAATAATATGTTCATTTCTAAACCAGACTCTTTCAACCAGATAGTAGTTTTCATGCAATACTGATATAATGTGAACGCAGGGTCAAATAATAAGCTGTTACAATCATAATCATTTATTTGTCAATAAGTAGCATCATATATAAGTGTTTACAGTAATAGGAACAACGCTTCCTGTTGCTTATTGTTCGCGTACAAATGTCAAAGTTCGTCTTCATTAAAAATCGAAATTGAGAATACATTATCAGGTACTTTACTTAAAAAATGTTTAAGACTTCCAACTACTAAGTTCTTTGTCCGTATACCTTTACAATACTCATTCACGTAATCAATAAAACTCGCGTGACTGACGTTACGCTGTAAGTAGTGGTGTACTGATCTAAGGCGCTCGCAGGTGTCGGGGGCGCAGCGCGGGCGCGAGCGGCATGCGGCCCCTGCGGCAGACGCCCATGGAGGTCGGATAGCGGCGCGCGCGCACCCCCCGCGCCCGCTCGCCCCGCCCCGCCCCGCCGACGCCATGGAACTCGCGGACGTGCCGCGCCACCGACCCCTGGCATTCGATAAGGTAAGCTTTTTTAAATTTGACAATGTATGCTTTCCAACCATAGACAATGTTTTGTTTTTAATAATTCGATGGGGTAAGGTTTTTAAAAATTTACAGTAATACAGATCTATATTACATCCATAGACAATGTTTTGTTTTTTTAATTATTTTTGTATGGCAAATGGTTACATCGTAATATTTGTCTATTTACTGAATACTACTCACATTATATTCACAAACTAACTACCATTAATGAACTTTTTACTAATCGTCACAATAAAACACATATATTGATTAGTAAACAAATAGGATATTAAATAGATATATAATCTTGATATACTCTAATTATTGAAATTATTTTCATCAATGTTTCATTTCAACTTTACAAAATGCATTTGTAGAGATATAAAAAAGGTAAGAGGTAAATATAAAAAAGCCCCAGTTATTTTATCTTTCTTTATTCGAGTTTTACACAATAAAATATAACTGTTAATCTCGCGTTAATAACAAAGACACAGGTAAATCGAAAATTATATTCATGTTGCTAATTGAATAAAATATCTCATTAGTCTATCACAATATCACCAACAAAACATGCTAATTAATTGTTAATACCACATAACTATCAACATATTACATCATACGATACGTTACACAGATAGTTCGCTATCCAACCATATCGATGCAGTTTACGAGCAGACGATCATCGAGTTTTTGTGCGAGTCCGTGTAGTGAAGCGATGACCTCAATTACGTATTATCATAGAACACGGGGCTATGGCTAGTGTTGCCATGTGTCGAGAGTTGCGCGGGTGTGTCTCAATTTTATAGGGACGCGTCGCGGGTTGCACTGGGGGTACAACCCATTATTGTCCCACTGCTGGGCACGGGTCTTTTCTCAGAATGAGAAAGTCAGTTAGGCCATGGTCCACCGTGCTGGCCAAATGCGAATTGGTGGACGGATGCACCTAATCGGGTTTAATGTTCCATTAAATAAAAAATAATAATAATAGCAATTATTAGGGATTGGACTGAACAAATGCAGATTTTTAGCTTTTGATAATATTTTAAATGGTTTAATATATGGTTTATTAATATCTTAAAGCAGATTAAATTAGGTAAACTGTCAACCAGGGACAAGTGCTATAAACGTACCCGTGGTCGCAATAAATAAAATGGCGAGGTTAATACCACTAGGCTAAGAATTAAAAGTTACATAACTTTTAACTAGCTGCTTATGTTTCTGTCCTTTGTAAAATTTATTTAGGCAATTTGAGCACTTTTGAGATATCTCAAAAACAATATTTACAAGTATGTAAAAAGTAATAAATTTTTACTCCTAAAGTGCAGTACTACTACTAATAATTTTGATCATAAAGACATGATATTATCTAAAAATAATATCAGTCTATTAAAACCAAGGTATCGAGCCTTTTAAGCTGAAAAAGCCAAATCCGGCGTGTCTATTTCTGGACCTGTAAGCTAGCAACCCTACACGCTCAATCTAATCCGTGGCGATGCCTCTCTGAAGCCTTCGCATTACGATGAGTCGATGATACGTCACCGTCTATATACGGCATTTACCTACTAGACTAGAATATTGCCTTGCCTTATTACAAAAGGTTTGAGCTTAAATGTGTATGTTATCGAATCTCATAAGTTACATTCATCTACACTTCTACAGTATCTAGAGATTTTTCAATGGATGCTGCGGACGACAAACATTACACAAAAATGGATTATAATGTTCGTCACCGAACATAGCCTTATAATATAAGATTGATTGTTATATACCTATATTTCGTGATAATATTGATTCCCATTTCAGTTCATGTGTTCAGGTTAGGTTAGGTTAGGTTAGTCAATAAATCAATACTTTTTTTGCAAATTATGGTAGATATAAAATACGGTTAATTTTCATCTGAGATGATTCAAGGCGTTCGGTGCAGTTTTTTGCTAATATACTTAAAACACTAAAATATCGGTAGACAGCGTTGATGCAGGAATTATGGTTCTACAAACAAAAAATATATGACATATTTTAATTACTGCATTTCTTACCTTAGAAATCAGTAAATGGTTTGATGAAGCAGGTACAAAACTGTACTTAAAAACGTCTGAACTAAAAATCCTACACCAAAAAGTGCTACAGTTTGTCAACTTGTAATTTATTCGAGGCACAGACAAAATGTAAATAACTAGCAATACCCGCGACTTCGTCCGCGTCCCATAATCCATCGATTAGACTTTTTAAATCAGCTACTAGATATCCCTTTTCCCCCTTTTGTCGACAGACACCAATATATTGAACCCCAAAGCCAAATAATTAAGCTAATTTGTAAAAATCCTTTCTTAGTTTCTCGTTTTTGTTATGAATGGAACCCCTGTAGGAAGTTTCAAGTTTCTAGGTAAAATAGTTTCGGCTACGCGTTGATATGTCAGTAGTAAGTCAGTTTCCCTTTTATATAAACGAGTATATAGATATCTATTTCTATAATGTAATAACGCAAAATTGCACCGTAATTATGAAAAAGATTGACGGCCATCAATTATTAAGGTATATGACATGTAGGTGTTTCTATGGCATCTTTTAGGTTTTCAGGTTTTTAATTCACATTGTTAAACGGTAGCTGCATCATAAATTTACGCAGAATTTATAAAGCTAGGAAATCTCAAGGTGTTTTAAAGCTAAAACATGAAATATTAAATGCAAATGGAATATTTTTCATTATTTTTCTGCTTTCATTACTCGCGTAATCCGCTAGCCGGTAGAGCCTTTGTTGCAGCGTCCGGGACGGTAAACAATGCACAATGGAACTGAACAATATCCAGAGAATCGTGATTAATATTTTCCGTGAGGAACTTCTTTTAATCAGATGGATTGCGTAGGCACATAAATCCTGGTTGAAATTATATTTTTTAATTAAAATGTGATCGATTGTCAATTAATGGAATACGATAATTAAATTTTTATGGTTAGTTAATTTAGTTCTAATTTTTATCTCGTCGTCTCGTTATCAGCCTCTCGATTCCAATTAATCCAATGTTCAATTTCAAATAACATTATATTATATTTTAGAACATCAGTAAGGTAAACAACTGTTTTTTTCTATTTAATATATTTGTATATTTTTCTGGTGCACTCGTTGAAGAGAAAAGTTTCATCCGCATCAAGAGGACTCATGGAAGTCGTCCACAGTTCATTACACGCTTGTTTTTGTCACGGATGTGCACAATGTGGAACTACCTTCCTCCTGAGTTCTCTTTCAAAACTGACGATGCATCGGCGATTCCTCTGGTACTGCAATTTTCCATAGGCGAAGGTCATAATTTTCATCGGGTAGTCCGTCTATCTTGTCTTTAGGTTAATTATTTAAAAAATATAAAATTAATTTTAAATACATATTACTTATTTTTTTATTTCGTTAAATTTAAATAGTCATACAATTTATTGGACAAACTTCTTCTTCTCGTGTTTTAAACATAAATATTTTTTGTATATTTAATATTAATCCAGGTCATAAGCTATGACATGTGTGCCAAATTTCAGCAAAATCTGACTTGTAGCTTTGACGGAAAAAGCACGAACACACATACATCCTCAAACAAATCAGAGATATATTGGTGCAACTTTGAACAATATGAAGTTTAGTTTTTTAATTAAAATTACGGTCGAATTTCGACCGTTGCGACGGGTGACTAGTAGCATTGATTAGATTATTATAGAACTTTTTTACCTTTACAGTTAAGGTGCATCTAAGAATAGATTTTTTTATTTTTTATTTTATTTATTTACACACCAACAGCACCACACACATATCATGGTATAAATACAGTACAGTTAGTTTACATGCATGTATGCGTGCCAGTTACAGGCGTGAACAACATTCCTTGCAGACAATCGTTACAATATTAACTTAAAGTTAGACAATTTAATTAAAAAGAGATAACAAATTAATACATACAACAATTCTTCAAAAGTGGATATTAATTATATAGTTCCTGGTTTATTTTATTTTTAGATTGTTTAGTTTAAAAATGTACTAAACAAATTAATGTTAAAGTTTCTTTGTTATACGCAAAATGCAGCGACTGGTTTGCAAAGATCCTTGTTCCTAATACGGTGCCCGAGCCAGGGAGCTCAGGACGAGATGTGATCCGCCCAGTCTATCGATCGACTGACGTCACCCAGCCTTCAAGCGTCTCCAGGGACAAATCGGCGCTCAATCCGACAACAACGCATATTTAGGCTTGTTTCACAGAAATGCCACGTTTTTTTACAAGGAGTATATAAAAGGAAAATATAGGGCTATAAGTATTTAGGTCTTTGGAAAAGGAAAATTAACAGTAATAAAGAAAAGTGAAAAGTACCTTATTTTTCTAATGTTTAAAAAATAGTTTTTTCTTAATTTACAAAATATTGTCATTTTTGAAAGCTTCTTCAGCACAAGTAAAATAAAAATAAAGGATATTTCGACTCATTAGTAACTAAATTTATTACTTTTAGGCAACAGCTTTGGTTTTGATCAACAGTTTAAAGTATAATGCAGTAAAAAGCTTTTTAATAATGTTTTAATTGTACAATTGTAAATGTTTAATCGGCGCTTATTCTGATTTCATACATACCTACTGCAGTCCTTATACATTAATCAGTTGAAGGTACTTTTATTTATTTATTTATAATTTATTATACCTTACAATTTTGGTATTATACAAAAGGCGCACTTAATGCTAGGAGCATTCTCTACCAGTCAACTTTTAGGCTAAACAGAAAACATACGATAAATATACAACTTTTATATTGGCATCGACTAATTAATGATAGAAAACATGTGAATCCGTCGGCATATGAGTGAGATTGATAAACCATATGCCACTGAAAATTGAATTATATTGTAGTTTATGCGATTTGCTTGACAATTTCAGTACGTATTCGATTAACATTTTGCGCTTGTGTGTTTTTGCAGTACAAACATCCACGTGACCCAAAATCAAATATGATAGGTTTATGGGATTTTCTAGATAAATCCGGTATTCGTTCAACTTGAACGGTGTACGTTTTTTGCGGTACAAACGTGGGAACACTAAATACAATGCTTGCACAACTATTTATTCGATAAGATTACTCCGAAATCGTGCAGTATAATGCCATGTAAACCCAGCGTAGTCTACCGCCGACTCGGAAAATGAAAAATCGATACGAATATACCCTAAACGTAATCAATGTTTGCCAGTCTCGCTAACCTATGTAACAACTAAACTAGCCGGATATTTTCTTCGAAGTTAAGCTGTGCTAAAGTGCTATTGATTTACTTGTTACTAAAGAGGATATATTTACTTATATCTTGTTATTATGAAACTAAAAGTTTATCAAGTATTTTATAGATTAAGCTTCCGCTTTTGATTTCCAAATAAATTAGGTACGGCACGTGGATTCTTCTGTGTAATTAATTATATTTTATATGTTAAAGGTGGTAGAACCAGTGTAGTTCGACCGGGGAAGTACACACCTATTTCTAGTGTGAAGCATTTCTTGCGTCACTTAACATCAGGTGTATGCTTATTTGCTACTTCAATCTTGTAAAAAAATATATTTATTACCTAACAATACCTACATAATTATTTACAAAACAAATATTTAATATTATTTTGATAAACAAACTGACATACGACTATAAAATTATAGTACCTAACTGGAACACGTTAGTTGCATGATCGTTTCGTAAAATTGGAATATTTTTGCCTGTTATTTAGTTAGTAGCAAACGAACATGCAGTCCACCTGATGGTAAGTGGCCACTGCCGTCCATGGGCATCTGTAACCAACTTCATACAGAACACGGGTTCCATCTGAAGTCAATCACAGATGCGTTGCTGCTCCCGAGGAATATGATGGTCGCCTCATGTGAAAGTGTGCCTGTGTGTAATCGGTTGATCAGTCCTTTGCAAATTGTGTTCTGTTATGGCACACAATTTATCCATCTATGAAGTTTTAACTGAAAAATCTCATGTAGGCTCCACGATATGTATGTATATAATATTCAACTTGCTTTCTACTTGACATAGTAAACTGAAAACACGTTCATAAAGTTCTCGTTACGTTTCAGTGCGTATCGTGAAAAGGGAATTCCGTGAAGGGGAAATGGTGTCAAGTGTACCAGTATGTACTAGGCCCCTAGGTCGCGATATATACGGTGTGCCTCTTTAGCATAAATTGTAGCTAGAAGCTAGCCGAGCGAGCTTCACCCTGCGCTCTATCTATCTGAAAGATTTCGACTGAGCGACATTCTGCGCGTTTGTCTAATCATCTATCATACTTCATACTGATTTTATAAAGGCGAAAGTTTGTGAGTGTGTATGTTTGCTACTTCTTCTCGTCTAAACGGCAAAAGCGATTGTCATAAAATTTGGTACGGAGTTAGCTGACACTTGGATTAACATATAGGCTACATTTTACTGTGGGAAAATATCTTATTCCCACGGGACAATTGATACATCGATTCATTTTATCACGGGCGAAGCTGCGGCGTTCAGCTAGTCGAGCATAATTATATTGGTTCTCGCTAGACCTGTAAATTATTAGGTAAATGAAATACCGACTTAGTGATCGATAATTATAATTTTAATGAAAGATACCTAACTGTAATGGATGTTACAACTTATGAGACAACATGATAGGAAATAACACACGATACATTCGATGCATATTTTCGAACATAAGTTAAAAAAAACATGCGTGCGTACAAAGTACACATGTCAGAAGTGAAACTTCTTTGGCGAACTAATTTATAAATCTTGTTTATATTTATACAAATCTAAAACTTTAAATTTCCAAGATTAAGAGGAAGGGAAAAAGGCGTGATACGACGTTCGCTCTGTCTCACTTTTTCTCTCAATCTTTCTCACTCGCTTGCTCCCTACTCTCACTCCACGGCTAGTTGCTCATGCTACGTTCGCCCTGTCTTACTCTCTCTCAATCGGTCTCGATCACTCTCTCTCTCTTTTCCGACACTTCCGTTGCATACCGGCGTGACATTTCATCTGTAAAAATTTTACCCTCATGCGCCTAAAGAAGTTTCACTTCAAAAATATTTTTTTACTAAATTGTGCGTTTACGACCCTTCAAACGCTGATTCATAATAAGCATACTATGTATTACAAACATTTTAGATAACGAAGGTATCAGCTGTTGAAGATGATATCATACTCGTATGACGATATTCTGACATATAAGACGGCGTTAGCGTGATATTGTCGTCAACCCATTATTGTCTCACTACTGGGCACGGGTCTTCTCTCGGAATGTGAGAGTTTTAGGCCATAGTCCACCGCGCTGGCCAAGTGCGAGTTGGTGGACTTCACACACCTCCGAGAACTTTTTTTTTAAAGTACTCTCGGGTGTGTAGGTTTCCTCGCGATGTTTTCCTTCACCGAAAAGCAGTGGTAATTAATGTCTAATACGCACATAAATCAGTGGTGCGTGCCGGGGTTTGAACTTAAGGGACCTTCTAACTTAAGTTGTTACGTAATTATCTAATCTAACAACTTCTTCTAATAACCACATCAATATGAAAATCTATTATTAATAAATGGATCGACTCGGCAATCGCATGAAAACACAACATATCTCACAAGTAATAGGTACATATTAACATTGCAATTGCCAAGTTAATATAGTTATGTAAAACGTTAAAGATTTTTAATATTGATGTAATCATTAGAAAAAGTGGTTCGCTTGTAAAATTTCACTTTGATGCACACGATAATTATGTAAAGTCGATCGTTTAAATCAACCACTAACAACTCTATTTTTTTATAACTACCGGTGCCCTGCTGTTTTACCCACGGGTAAAAAATGTTAACATGCTTACTTCACAATTTTTATAAAATGCCATTTATTTCTTTTCAAATGGGCCTTTTTCTGATTTGAAGTAAGCAATGATACACAATAAACGGTTGCTTATTTATTTATTTATTTGAACACCAACACAATGTAACCAATTTCAGCATAAGCAGAAGATAACATTAGAAAGACAAGTGTCATTATAATTAGAGGTGTAGACTGCATGCACAGAAAGCGAGTGTAAGCTAATGACAAAAAGAAATACAAATTATTGCAAATTATATCAGCTAATTTAAAATAAAATTACGATGTCAGTTCTAAAACGGTGGTAAATGAATCATCGGTCGCTTACATACTTTGCTAAAACTCAGAACTAATTTTAAGTTGAAACGCGTGTAAGAACTTACCATCAAAGCGCCCGTCAAACCAGAAGCGTTCTAGCGTGAAGCATTTCTTGCGTTACGATGGAAGGGTGTGCTTGCCGGCACACTTTTATTTGAGGCGACCATCATAGTCCTCAGGAGTAGCATCGCATCTGTGATTGAAACTTCAAATTTAGTATCTTTAATTCAGTGACCACGTACCATCAGGTGGACTGCATGCTCATCTGCTACTTCTATCGGATAAAAAAGTAAAACTACGACGGGTACCACCATCCTCAATATATTTCATTACGTTACATACAAACTAAATATAACTATACCTTCCTTCCTACCTCTGTGATTAAATGAAAATTCTTATTAAACTATTATAAGCATACCACAACGTGTGGTCGATCAGCCCCGAGCTGTAGTTATTATAGAGATAATAAATAATGCTTTCTATGCTCGTAATAGCGATAGCCAGGTAGTTTACGTTAAAGTCCTGGGTCCACATTTCTAGCGCGTACCGTTGACATTTCGAAAACATGTGTCTAAGAAAGTAATTATTACCTACTAGCTTAAGGAGAAGAATACATCTTGTAGATATGGATGACAGTTGTCAAAAATAAAAAAAACGTAAGGCACTCGTCGACTGCCGCGGTTAAGCTATTGCATAGCATTTTTTTTATCAACTTATGCAATTTTAATTATTTATTTATTGATATTGGCGAACGCTTGGCCGCGCTACACGGTAGGCGGAGTGTGGGGTGTTAGGTTTTTTCGTTACGGAATTTCTTAATTCAGTCGCCGTGATCATAACCCGCGGTAAAAGCTATGCAATAGCTTAAAAAACAGAGATATACAAGTTGCTATGCCGAGTTTCGGTAGAGGGGTGTGTCGGCTCTCCTTTGTAAGATGCGACCGTCTTATTCTTTGATATTACATAACTGAGCGACTTCAGACAAACCCCTGTTCTATATGAAGTTTTAGAGCAGTGAGTGCTTTTAGAGCAGTGATAGCCTAATGGTTGAAACTTGCCCTCTCGATCGGGAGGTCCGAGGTTCAAACCCAGGCACCACTGATTCATGTGCGTATTAGAAATTAATTATCACTGCTTTTCGGTGAAGGAAAACATCGTGAGGAAACCTACACACCCGAGAGTTCTTTAAAAAAAAAAAGTTCTCGGAGGTGTGTGAAGTCCACCAATTCGCACTTGGCCAGCGCGGTGGACTATGGCCTTAACTCTCTCATTCTTCTGAGAGAAGACCTGTGCCCAGCAGTGGGACAATAACGGGCTGACGATATGAAGTTGCTTACAAGTATCAATGCGAGAGGGAGAATGTAGGGTCAGGTGGACTGGATGGTAACCTGGTGATTCATTATTAAAAAAAACAAGGGTTGATTATAGGTCTCCATGGACGGCATTTTCCAGTTCCTATCACGCGCATTTCATTCTTATATTCGTCGTTATATAGACCTCACTTAACATTGTAAATGTGAAAGTTTTTGAGTATGTTTGTTACCCTTTCACACAAAAAATATTGATGAGATTTCGCTGAAATTTGAAGACATAGTTTATAATCTGGATTTACATAAAGGTTACTGATTGTGGTAAAGGCGACGTAAACGGCCGGAACCACGAGAATGTACTAGTATCTAAATATTTAAAACGCTATAATAAAAACATATATTGTATTATGTTTGTTGTGTATGTATACGGTAACCAAAACGGGTAGCGTCATTGTTTTAACAGACGCCTTAATAAGATGTAATTGCGATTAGCAATGACGGATTTGTCCCTGACGGGTTTGTACGTACTTGAATGCGAAATCGTATATACTAACATTATACAGCATTTTTTTTTTTTATAATTTATAGGCAGACATTTGATCGCAATCTCACCTGATGGTAAGCGATGATGCGGTCGAAGATGTAGCATGCCTGCCTAGAAACAGCCTATTCACTCTGGCCTTGAAGAGGTCCAAATTATACCTTTCAGGAAATACGCTCGCTCGCTCTAAGTGTTTGTTTGTTTAATCGTGCTAATCTCCAGAAGTACTAATCAAATTAAAACAGCTCTTTTTAATATGGTAGCAAATTTATCAAAAATAGCTTTAGGTTATAAGAACATTATTAAAATTTAATTACTTTGGATTGACTTCAGAGGTAACATCACCAAACTTTCTACCGTAATAGTGTTATGTGGTGCTGTGTTCCGGTTAGAAGGATGCAGTAAAATAAAGAAACTTAAAGGAGTCTTAACAACTTAGTACTGAGACGCAGCAAGAT
Organism: Spicauda simplicius; assembly: GCA_949699795.1. Taxonomy (NCBI): domain Eukaryota; kingdom Metazoa; phylum Arthropoda; class Insecta; order Lepidoptera; family Hesperiidae; genus Spicauda; species Spicauda simplicius. The sequence goes on from OX453063.1 coordinate 14,907,153, forward strand.
CTGGCGGACCTTGGTTGCCTATAATCACCATTTGCCACTTACAATCAGATGGGTCAGTGTCTATTCAAAGAAAATCATCATCATCATCATCAGCCTTTATCATTCCACTGCTGGACATAGGCCTCCCCCATGCTGTGCCACAATGCTCGGTCATCAGCTACTCTCATCCAACCACTGCCTCCAATCAATCAAAGAAAATAATTCTGGAAAATAATGAATAATTACTATGTAACTAAAAGGAAAGGCCCATTTTTTATAATAATGAAGTAGCAAACGAGCATGCCGTCCACCTGATGGTAAGTGGTCACTGCCGCCCATGGACATCTGTAAGCAACTTCATATAGAACATGGGTTCTATCTGAAGTCAATCACAGATGCGTTGCTACTACTGAGGACTAGGATGGTGGCCTCATATAAAAGTGTGGCGGCAACCACACCCTTCTATCGAAACGCAAGAAATGCTTCACGCTAGAAATAGGTGTAGCGGTGGTACTTCCCCGGTCGAAATACACTGGTTTTACCACCTTTGAAAACGATTTTAAGACAATAGATTTTAGTATAAATTCTCATACAGTTTTGAATTAAGACCGGTTAAAAAGTGCTGAGATTTATATTGGCCTTGATACCTATATACATATGTATATCTCTGCAATTCAATGACCAAAAAAGGTACCCAAATCCAAATATCTTGCCGCTCCTTAGGCGGCCGCTTGGGGACACAAGTTCTAAGTTTAAAGGTTGCTCTACTATTATGTAACCAGTATTTCTTATACTGGTTACATAATAGTACATCTCTGTACTGTGTAAAGTACTCTTATCCAAGAAGCAAATTAATCCCATGACTCCCTATGAATTCTCTTTCTGTAGTCTTTTTTTTTGTTGTCGAGGGGAAAACCTTCTAAAGGTACCCGACGCAATGGGAATGATGCAGGGTTCTGTGGGATTTTTACCGCACTAACCCCCCCCCCCCGCCTCCCGCCTCCCGGGGGCCGTCCTCGGCGCTATAAAGAGGAGTCCGGGAACTCCGGAATCCTCTGATCACGTTGCCCCATCGGGCTCCTCCCAGATGGGCGGCCGGGCCCACCGCTCCGTGTAGTCTTTACGATGGTATGCGACCACATATACTGCCTTCCTTCTCGGGATCGCCTGACGGAACGGTTTGAGCTCCCGCTCTAGCCGCCTGCAACCCCGGAAGCCCCTTTTAGTCGCCTCTTACGACAGGCAGGGGATGCCGTAGCCCTATTCTGATCGCGGAACTACAGGGACGCTCTTCCTGTAGTCTACGATGGATATTCATTCAATTAATATGGCGCGCCCAAAAATTTGCATTTCGAACTGCGTATTTTTACCTACCTACATATTTCGCTGCAACAAATCTTTCGCTGAATTACTTATACAATCACAAATTATAGTTGCAGTGAATTTGCAATCATTAGCAACATAAATGATGATGTAAACGAATTCATTGCATATCTTAAATACTTTTTGCTTCACAGATTAGCCGGGAAAGCCAATTAATGGATTATTCTCTAATTGAACACCAATTAACAAGAAACTAGTTATTTAAATATTTTTTACTAACGTTTCGCTTGTAATAGTTAAAAAAGTGTTTATTACAATGTTCATACTAATGTGTTTTGTTCAATGGACCGTAATAATTATACCTCATGGTGACTAGAGACTGTATTGATTAAATTTGTATTATTATTATTATTTTATTACATTGAAGTAGCAAACAAGCATGTAGTCCCTGATGGTAATTGGTCACTGCCACCCATGGACATGGACATGGACATGTAAGCAATTTCATACAGAACATGAGTTCTATCTGAACTCAATCACAGAAATGTTGCCACTCCTGAGGACTATGATGGTCGCCTCATATAAATGTTAGCTGGCAACCGCACCCTTCCATCGAAACGCAAGAAATGCTTCACGCTAAAAATAAGTGTAGCGGTGGTACTTCCCCGGCTGAACTACATTGGTTCTGCCACCTGGAGCATATAATACTGCTCAAAATTAAATAATATTGAAGTTACTAGTGAAAAACTGTTCCAGTTCAACGTTATAAAAATAAGCTTAATATTCACACAGTTATTAGCTTATAACTTTATAAGGTTTTGACCTTAACCCAGCTGTTACCCAATATCCTTGTATTTAAAGGAAATCTAACCTAAACAAGCTTACATAAATAAATCATCATAAAAACATTTTAGACAATTTCTATTTGGTTTAATTTGATAGCTATTATAAGCAAAAGCTGCAATAAAAATATGGAAAATAATGATGAATTACCTATATACAATAAGCGTTTTGCCATACAAAGCCTATTAAATTAAACATTTCTAAACTGAATCCAATATTACAAAACCTCTAAATAGTTATTGTTTGATAGATTTTGATGAGCAATAGCTACATATATGGAACAAAATATCGTCGAATTATAATGTCTATTTGCCATACAAAACTGAATAAACATCCCAAAGGTTGAATCCAATGACGACCCGCGTGACGGAGCAGTTGCCATACAGGTCTCACGCGCAATGGGTTCCGGGTTCGATTCCCGGCCAGACAGGTATCTGAATGATGAGTTTAGATTCATGTTCTGGGTCTGGCTGTTTGTGTATTCGTCTTGTGTGGGTTCATGGTACCCACGACACATGAGAAAATCCTAGTGTAGGGCTATGAGTGTAGAAAGCATGTGTTTAATTACAAAACCTCTAAGTAATATTATAATTAAACTGTTTTTTTTTCAGATGGAAAGTTTAATAAAAGAAATGCAAGATCCAGACTCGGGGGTGCCAGTACGAAGTCAAAAACTTTTTCTTAGTGTTATTCCTTCAGCTTTTGCGGGTAAGACGATTATATGTATATTAATAATAATAATTATAGTATAATTATATGTAGCATACATTTTTTATAATATTAAAGTAGAAAACGAGCATGCAGTCCACCTGATTGTAAGTGGTCACTACAGCCCGTAGACATCTTCAAGTAACTTCATATAGGACAAGAGCTCAATCTGAAGTCAATCAAATATGCGTTTCTACTCCCGAGAACTAAGATGTTCACCTCAAGTAAGACGCTGTGTAAAAAGGATGTGTGTAAAAGGGATCTGAGGTTGCTTAAATATGCAGTTATAGATGGGCAGCAGTTGTTTGTAAGTTTGTTATAAATCCCATCCGTTTGTTTATAAATCCCAATAAAATCCTTTAAAAACCAACAAATTAATTTGTCGGTTTCCACATAAAATTAATATGATTGTTCTATTTAAAACAATCCCGATTGCTTGTTGGAGTCAAACGGATTAAACCCACGTCCAGATATGTGTAACGTGGTGCGTTAATTGGATCCAATCAATCAATTTTATTCATCCTCTGACCCTTTGAGCGGCAGTATTTAAAGTCCAATTAACTTTGTCGATTGGTCTGTGTTTAAATCATACATTCAGATATATAATCGCGCGTGTACCTATGTATGATTTTTCAGACGAAAATCATTAGAAGTCGCTAGTACATGATTAAAAATTAAAATTTAATTATCACTGCTATTCGGTGAAGGAAAACATCGTGAGGAAACCTACACACCCGAGAGTTCTTAAAAAAAAGTTCTCGGAGGTGTGTGAAGTCCACCAATTCGCACTTGGCCAGCGCGGTGGACTATGACCTAAAAACTCTCTCATACTGAGAGAAGACCCGTGCCCAGCAGTGGGACAATAATGGTTGACGGCAGTACATGATCGACGATCTTTGTATTTTCATACGTTTAAGCGTAAATTTTGACAGGAAAATCATCAATAGCTCGTGTATGACGCCCACGTTTTGGTTTTTTTATTATTATGGAGCAGCAAACGAGCATGCAGTCCACCTGATAGTAAGTGGTCACTGCCGCTCATGGACATCGAATCAACTTCATACAGAACATGGGTTCCTTCTGAATTGAATCACAGATGCGTTGCCACTCCCGAGGACTAGGATGGTCGCTTTAAACAAAAGTGTGCCGGCAACCACACCCATATACACACACACATATTTGGGTTTTGTAATAAAATCTTATTCGCTCAAATATGATTCATGCTCTGCTATTTGAAGTTTATAGAATATTCTAATATATCAATACCTTGAATCAGTGCAAAAAGTTCTTGAGTTGCAATAAACAGTCGTTTGCAATTTTAATAATAGAGCCTTATTGATTTATTTCATGCATGTTCGACATATTTTACATAGAAAGAAACATTTTAATAAAATTCTTTGTCTCTTCTCTATTTTTTGTCTATACAACCATTTGTTAATAAGTTATGTATTTCCTTCTGATTTAACGTTATCATTTTGTTATTGTCGTCAGAAAAGCCTAAATCTATATGTACCCAAACAGGAATACATGACAAAAGATATAATATCTATATGTAGCTCAAATCAAAACCCTTTCAAGCCACGTTCTTCGATATACAGCTATACTCCATATTTTATGTTACGCCAGTGCTATGCGGCTCCGTCTTAGGCGTCTAATTGTAAAATCAATAGCGAGCACATTTATTAACTTTCTATGGCGGACGTTCACCGTACTTTCATGGTTTAGATTTTAGACGGGTAAAGCTCAGTTTATGGTGTGAGTAAATTTAAACTTAGAATTTATCTATTCTACTTTTAAAAGTATTGATTTAAAAATATTAAAAATTTTACCAATTGGATATGACTTTCGAGATACAAATCCTCAAAATTTACAGTTCTAACATTTTCAAGTGCATATAATGTGTAGTGTAGAATAGAATTTCCACTTGTGGAAACTTAAAGACGGTTGAACTCCTCCCGGTTCGACTTCAGAAGTTTTTTTTTATCTGACTGTAGTAGCAAACGAGCACGCAGTCCACCTGATGGTAAGTGGTCACTGCTGTTCATGGACATCTGTAAATAACATCATACAGAACATGGGTTCTATCTTAAGTCAATCACAGATGTGTCACTACTCCCGAGGACTATGATGGTCGCCTCATATAAATGTGTGCCGGCAACCACACCCTTCTATCGAAACGCAAGAAAATTTCTCACGCTAGAAATACTTATTTGTGGCGGTGGTACCTTCCTCAGTCGAACTACACTGGTTCTACCACCGTCAGAACCTTCAGTACCTTCACCACACCTGTTTTTGCCTTATAACAACAGTATTATTCGCTGCTATATTCTGGTCTGACAGAAGGGAGTCAAATAGTATATATGAAGCGTTACAATTTAGTCCTCAGGGCCAACAACGCATGCGCGGCTAACTTCTGGTGAGATTGATCTTATGTGGGTTTGATTACCGATGTCTATAGGAGGTAGTGGCCACTGCATTTGCTTCTTCCATTTTTTTAAAAAAGAACCGTGTATTTATATTTTTCTATGTCCACTCTTATTTATCTAAATGTCAAACTAAAAAAAGTTACCACAAGTACCACCATGTAAGTTACATGTGTCCGTGAGGATCAAGCCCACTTGATAGTAAGTGGTCACTGCTGCCCATGGACATTTGTTTGCAACTTCATACTGAACTACGGATCGACCTGAAGTCTCTACTATATTATACGTGTATTATCTATATCAAAACTGCATTAAAATCCGTAGCGTAGTTTTAAAAATCTAAACATACATAGGGACAGAAATATGAGGTAGGTAGGTAATTATTTGTTTCGGACAAATAAAATAATTGCTTGGACTTTATATTTAATTCATGTGAATTGTTGAAATAAAGATTTCAATGACTATCCTTTATAACTTTTATTAAAGTTCCATATAAATTTTCTAAAACATTTTGTGTTATTTTACTTACAGGTTATGATCTTGTGGAGTGGCTTATTGAACGTTTCAGTCTAGAGGAAGCTAGTAATTGTAAGTAACAAAAACGTTTTTATTATCGATTTTTATATTTATTGTCTTTGTAATCCACGAAATTATTTTTCGTGGATTAGAAAGACATATTTGGATTAAAATTATAAAAATTGCAACTGTCTAGCTGTTAGGGTTCATGAGATATAGCCTGGGGGCAAATAGACAGATATACTTAGTCTTAGTAATAGGGTTTCGTTATTACTCTATGGGCTGGTCCATCAAGATAAAACTTCTTTATTTCGGTAAGGATTCTATTATTCCATTTCGCGATAAAAACATTATAATCGAACCCCAAAAGTTAAGATTATTAAATAAAAAAAAAATGCCAAATACTTATGGTAAGACTTTGTGCTCTTGGCCGTTCTAATTTCTTCCTAGATAAGGTAAATTTACCTTGTAAAGTTCCCGTTAATCCCGTAATCTATTATATGATAGAATAAGAATATTTTCAATCTTCTGGATAACCTGGAGCATATTTTTATTAATAATCGTGTCTGTATTATTTTTGCTTAGACAAAGTTGATTATATCTCGATGATCATAATTTAACTCCCTTTTTAAAAAGAAAGTAAAGGCAAAGTTTTAATCCTATTTTGTTAGTGTCATTGTTATTCATATAACATATCATGTAACTAAGAGTGAGTTAATCATTCATGTCACTCTTAGTTACCTGAAACTGAAACCTTAAACTTGTTTCATAACTTGGAATTTCAATGATGCAGCCATTCCCGATTTCTGAAAATTACTTAACTTCATCTACCACAATTTACGACGTATTCATTATAGTCCAAGATCCCAGGCCTGCCAGACGTCACGTATTTTCTGACGAATGAAATGTGGACGATTGAGTAGTGTTAGTATGTACTATGATCGTATGCCTACCTGCTAGCTTGGTCAAACGGCCAATTTCCAGGTATCAGGTAATCAAGGTACATAAAAATATTACTTACTTCACGTAAATTCTCATGGCTGATTTTCTTATATGTTTTCGAGTGTATAGTTAAAAATAAATTGTCAATACTCCCAGACACTTTCCGTCGGCCATATTGCTTGGCTGACGCCTTAAGGGTCTCAAAATAATTAGTTAACTTCACGTAAATTCTGACGCTCCATTTTTATACATGTTCATCCGACAACTATTTTAAAACCTTTGACAAGAAGACAGACCGATCCAAGGGGCCAATCATCCCCTAAACTAAATTTTAATATCTCTGTGAGTGGGAGCGCGAGAGCATTATCTACGTGCATGAGACTGAGTGAGACCGACTGCGCTGTTAAGGCCATGAAAATTACTTAAACAGATATTTTATAATTTTTAGAACTTTTGTTGACAAGTAAATTATGGCAACAAAAATAAAAATAAATTGACATATATTAAATAATACTAAAGTTAGCCGACATTTTTTTTTTCTATTTATTTATTAGAAATAAAAAATATTTTTTAAAAATACCCCTTATATTAAAATAAGAGCAATTATTTTTAATGAATTATTTATTCGAAATTTGGAAACAAAGTAGAAAAATATTTATCCTTTAATATTTCTTCACAGTCGCTTTTAATCTTCATTATCATCATCGTTGAAATTAGATAATTCATCATCTGGCCAATCTTGAAATTGAATATCTAAATCGTGATCGTCATCATCAGCATTATCCTTATTATTATTTTTATTTTTCATTAATTCACTAGAGAGGCCATTATATTTTTCAAAACACTGCAAATATTTTTATTTTTTTTACACACGTTGCTACTATAGTCACAGCTGATGCACTCTACAGACACGGCAGAACACTGAATACTTATTTGGGAGTGACTTTAGCTGTTGGCCTCAAGAGGGCCTTTAAATTACAATAAAGTTAGCTGTCACCTGACCAATTTATTATTTTATTCATAAATTATTTTAATTAAAAATAATTAGGAAAAAAAATGAAAGTAAATTAGCCGACATCTAAAAATTTTTAGAAATTTTTTTAATTGATAAAATTATTAAAAAAAAATTTCATTTGTAAAAAATTTGAAAAACTATAAGTGTTATTTTTAAAAAATATTTTTTATTTCTAATAAATAAATAGAAAAATAATTAAAAATGTCGGCTACCTTTAGTATTATTTATTATATGTCATTTTTTTTATTTTTGTTGCCATAATTTACTTGTCAACAAAAGTTCTAAAAATTATAAAATATCTGTTTAAGTAATTTTCATGGCCTTAACAGCGCAGTCGGTCTCACTCAGTCTCATGCGCGTAGATATTTTTTTTTTTTTTTATTTGACTGAAGTAGCAAACGAGCATGCAGTCCACCGGATGGTAAGTGGTCACTGCCGCTCATGGACACCTGTAATCAACTTCATACAGAACATGGGTTCTATCTGAAGTCAAACACAGATGCGTTGCTACTCCCGAGGACTATGATGGTCGCCTCATGTAAAAGTGTGCCGGCAACCACACCCTTCTATCGAAACGCAAGAAATGCTTCACGCTAAAAATAGGTGTGGCGGTGGTACTTCCCCGGTCGAACTACACTGGTTCTACCACCTTCAATTCGTAGATAATGCTCTCGCGCTCCCACTCACAGAGATATTAAAATTTAGTTTAGGGGATGATTGGCCCCTTGGATCGGTCTGTCTTCTTGTCAAAGGTTTTAAAATAGTTGTCGGATGAACATGTATAAAAATGGAGCGTCAGAATTTACGTGAAGTTAACTAATAATTTTGAGACCCTTAAGGCGTCAGCCAAGCAATATGGCCGACGGAAAGTGTCTGGGAGTATTGACAATTTATTTTTAACTATACACTCGAAAACATATATGAAAATCAGCCATGAGAATTTACGTGAAGTAAGTAATATTTATACGTACCTTGATTACCTGATACCTGGAAATTGGCCGTTTGACCAAGCTAGCAGGTAGGCATACGATCATAGTACATACTAACACTACTCAATCGTCCACATTTCATCCGTCAGAAAATACGTGACGTCTGGCAGGCCTGGGATCTTGCTCTATTATGTATATTTGATAATCCTAGCTTAAGTTACCTGTAGATATACTATTTTATTGCCACTATGTCATAATAATTAAAAGATTTTGTAGTCGATAAGCAATATTCGCATTTCCATTCGCATTCGAGAATGTTCAAATAGTAACATTCGTTATCACTAGTATTTTGCAATGATGGGTGAAACGTAAACATTGATTGTTTTCAGGAGATATAACAAACTTGTACTAAGGACACGGCATATAATTTAGTAATTAAACTTTTAATTTTTTTATCTTTGTTTCAGCTGAAGCATTAAATTTAGCAAACCAGCTCTGTCAATACGGTTACTTCTTTCCTGTCAACGATTCGAAAAATCTAGTGTTAAAGGATGATTCTTCTCTATATAGATTTCAAGTAAGGGTCAGGTTATTATCGTTATCTGATTAAATATTTGCATTCAATTTTAGATTCAATTATATTATGGTAATCAGTAGTAATGTATGTTACACTATTTTAACAGTTGTTTTTATTGAATTTTGGGTAAGGTTGCCGGCACACTTTTATATGAGGTGACCATCATAGACCTCGGGAGTAGCAACGCATCTGTGATTGACTTCAGATAGAACCCGTATTCTGTATGAAGTTGATTACAGATGTCCATGGGCGGCAGTGACCACCTACCGTCAGGTGGACTGCATGCTCGTTTGCTACTTCATTATTATAAAAAAAATGCTAATGTATATACGATTTTCTCAATCCAAATACAGTTCTTGGCAATTGGATCCCCAAGAACTGAGTTAAACAGTTTCCTCGTCACCATCTACAGAGTCCATACTACTGGCCGTGGCAGGGCCCGCGAGTGGCGGGCAGCGGGTCGAGCGCGCCCTCACTGGGCCCAGACAACGTGGAGTACGCGATCTACCTCGTCAAGCGAACCTTGAGGAACAAGCAGCGACATGGTCTGGAGGAGTACGAGCAGGAGGCACTCGCCAATCTGAAGAAAACCCTCGCTGCGAAGTGGGACTTCATTACGATGCAAGCGGAGGAACAGGTGAGAATAGTAGCTTAAACTCAAGCTATGCAAATTGATCAAACTATTAATTCCTTGAATCCCGGTTGGCACTAAATGTTATTGTTAAATAATGCTCATGTAATTATAGTAAGTAATCACTAATCATTTTTTGTCTTTCGCATGTTAATAATGGTATAACATTCGTACCTTGTATATTTTCATAAATAAGATACTGGTAACATAAATATGAGATGTAATACATTACTGTTTGTAAATGTATTCAATATGTTATGTACGAGAATGCATCAAAACCAAAAACCGTTAGTAACAGAGCGCGTTATTAACACGTACCTCGAGGACCACCAGCGGATCAGCGATCACTAGTATGGTTTTCGCAACGGCCGTGCAGCTGGTGTACCTCATACATCGATGGACTCAAGCCATTGAAAGCAATGGCGAGGCGTTAGCAGTCATCCTCGATATAACAAAGGCCGTTGACCGGGTCCAGCACAGGGCTCATCTCACAACGCTACCATCTCACAGTCTCCCCGAGAAATTATGCACATGGACAACCAGTTTTCTGTCTGCAGGGCACATTAGGGTTGTAGTCGCGGTGTTGCTCAGATGCGAGGCCCATTAACGCTGGTGTACCTCAAGACTCTGTTCTTTTTCCTACAAACAGTGTTCATTGTCATTCTGCATATCAATGACATATTGCAACAAATAGCCAACATACAATGTGATGTGCACTACCGGAGTCATGGTTGGCGTCGAAGAAATTGGGCGTTCTCAGTAGTGCCAGGCACTATTTTACTGGGGGGCATCCCGTTTTGCTTTATAAAACACAAGTGAGCCCCCACATGGAGTACTGCTTGATCTATGGGCAGGAACGCCACAGTATCAACTTAACCCAAGTGGGTTCGTACAGAAGCGCGCGGTCCGAATCGACAACGACCCAAGAATCTCCGACAGGTTAGAACTCTTAAGCTTGCAGAGGGACAGAGGTTTCATTTGCGTCTACCGGCTTTATAATGGTAATTGTTCCGAGGAGCTTTATGACTTGGTGCCTACGTCACCCTTCTTCCATCGCAACACTCGCCGAAGGATGAAATTCAATTAGCATCAACTGGACCTGTGATGGTCTTCCACGGTTCGATTTCACGGTCTTTCTTGCCAAAAACGTGCAAGATGTGGAAATAGCTTCCTCTTGAGGTATTGGTGACATGGGGCTTGTCAAGAAAGGTGCAAAAAGAGCCTCCTTCAAAGCCGGCGATGCATTGGTGACTCCTCTGGTGTTGCAAATTTCAATAGGCGACGGTAACCACTTTCTATTACGTGGCCCGCCTTATCGTTAGGTACATTTTTTTGTTTCCTATTCTCTATGTGTTTGTATAACTTTACACTACATGATAATAGCATCACCAGCTTCAGCCGTAACGATCTGTATTAGTGCAACGTATCGTCAGGTGCGGTTAGCCAAGGAGCGGAAGAAAGGCGACAAGATCGTGAGCGACAGCCAGGAGCGAGCGTACTGGCGGGTGGCGCGGCCGCCGCCCGGCGTGCCCAGCGCGCTGGACCACTGCCCCGTGCCCGTGCGCGCGCGCCACCCGCGCCCCAAGCGGCGCACTGTGCACCAGCTCGCTAGGGAGGTGAGGACATGTATTGACTATACAACTGAATGTTACACGATTTTTCTTTACGAATTACTCTCGTATATGGAAAAAGGCAGTCATTAGGAGTGCCCATAGAAGTGATTTTTTTTAAAACAATATAACAGGATGTATACCTATATACCTATATATACTTATGTATATACATATAGCTCATGGAAAGCATCCAGTGACGATGAGGCATTTTCCAGGATTTTTGTTCACCCAAAAAGTGCTCAAAATACTTTTTGAGCACTATTTGGGTGCTCAAAAAGTATTTTGAGCACTTTGAGATACTATCATGGTACTCCATGATAGTTTTACTTTAGTACTTATGAATTTCATTGCTTGAAATCTCCTCTGCCATCAGATCGAACACCTAAAAGCGAGCTTGGACCGCACGCGAGTGAAGACTTCGATTGCCCTGGACGCCCTCGTGGCGTACTCGGAGACCTTCGCCGCGTACGACGCCTGGTTCTCGCCACCGCAGCCCTCCAACCCTTGGATAAGCGACGACACCGCCTTCTGGCAGATCAACAGCCCTATGTGAGTTATAGTTACGTAGTATTTGTTTGCTTTCTCTATCCAGTAGATTTGTAGTATCTCATCCATTGCTTCATTGTGTTATTCTTGTAAACAAAATTTTAAACATTTACACAAATTTATTACATTTAAATTTGTGATATTTTACATTTAATACCTTGAAAACTTTTGAAATGCCTCTCTCTCCAGTTCGTCTAGCTGGGTTATCCAGTAGTAATATACTAACATTTATAGTATAAATTATTTAATCATGTATAATGATCTATACGGAATATGCTCGATATTTGTCTCGAGATTGGAGGGTTATACCATGAACAACCTCGTCTGGGCAAAAGGAGTGCAGACCGCCCCCCGACCAGGTGGACTGATGACCTGAAGAAGACTGCGGGTAACCGCTGGATTCAGATGGCTCAGGACCGGTCGAAGTGGCGCAGATTAGGGGAGGCCTATGTCCAGCAGTGGACTTTCAAAGGCTGATGGATGGATGGATGGATGGATGGATGGATGGACCATGAACAACGTCTTATCACGTATACAAAATATTTTTTTTAAATAAAAAGACTAAAATTTTGATCACTATATTCAGTCCACTACAGTCCACCGAATAGCTCACTGAATATTCAAGTAAAATTACCGTCAGTCTTCGATATACTTTAGCGTGGAGACGCCGAGTGAGAAGCGTGTCCAACGCTGGGCATTGTCCATCGAGGAGCTGGTGTCCGATCCCACGGGGCTGCAGGAGTTCACCAGCTTCCTGCGCAAGGAGTACTCGCACGAGAACATTCGCTTCTGGCTCGCGGTCATGGACCTCCGGCGAAGTAGCACCAAGCAGATATCGAAGAAGCTTGAAGATATTTATGAGTGAGTATTTGTCCCAATGTATGTCCCAAAATTTTATTAGTGTATAGTTTCGTTTACTATAATCATTTAATTGACTTGAACAATAATATTGATCTGTAACACTTATTCTTATTGTACTTTCCCGTAAATCAGATCTCACAAATCCATCTCTACTGCTATAAACTAGAATTAGAACAGAATGTGTTTCATCTTCCGTAAGTCTATATAATATGTACTGAATTATTTCTCAGGACTCACTGGAAACATTTTAAAAACCTTTCTTCAGTTTAAAAATCTCTTCCACAATATTTGTGACTTCGATTCTATTCACCTAGTAGCTTTTGGATAAGTAAATAAGAGTAAGGGTAAACGTCCCACCCACTAAATAAGAAGAGTCAGGATCTGACCTCAAGTGTCTGATCTTATCTCAAGAATCTAACCCCAGGGAGTTCCTGAAGCCGGGCGCACCGTGCGAGATCAACATCGACGGTGCGACGGCTGAGCGTGTGGCGGAGGGCATGCGGAGCGGCTCCCGGTACGCCCTCGACCACGCCGCCGACCACGTGTACGGGCTGCTGCTCAAGAAGGACTGCTACCCGCGCTTCGTGCGCTCTGATCACTTCCAGCGACTACTCGCGGAGGGAAGGAGCGTCTCGCAAAAGAAGGCCAAGTAATTATAACGTCTTCAATAGTAACTGTTAGCGCTGTATGTTGTCTGTAAATGGACAATTATACTGCCAAAATGGTAAATTTTTGAAAAGATTAGTTTGGTTGGTGTCATTGTGTTTGCGTGCTGTGCACCTTATGGATTTTTGTTTATGATTTCTACTTACACTGGGAAAGCTGAAAGTAAAATTACTCATTTAGATGGTATGCGCTCGTAGACCCATGTCAACTAAAATATCCTAAGAGTTAGTAATCTACTGCTACAACTAATTCACATTTTGAGGGTTTTGAGCTCGTGCGTTTTTCTTGCGTACTCGTATTTTTTACTGATTTCGTACTTGATAAACAGACTGTCCACCAATTCGCACTTGGCCAGCGCGGTGGACTATGGCCTATAACTCTCTCATTCTGAGAGAAGATCCGTGCAGCAATGGGGCAATAATGGGTTGACGACGAAACTGAAGAATTACGCGCGCTGTCTGCAGATAGGCAATATATAACATCTCAGGGAGTAGGGAGTGGTTGAAAAACAGCGCTATACGGGATCAAGATCTCGTATTAGCAAAATGCTGAGCCACTTCCTTTGCCTTCGTTAAGGATATAATTTTGTTTATTTTTTGGTTTCTTATTGAATTTTGTTATCTATGATTTTTTTTCAATTTTTGTAATTTGTTAAGTTAAGGATTTTATGTTTTAGTTTTAGGGCAATAAAGTATTTTATTATTATTATTAATTTGTTTATAACAAGGTGTTGTTTAAGAGGCTCCACAGCGCGGGCTTTATGCCAAACGTTTATTGAGAGGAAGAAAGGATTAAGTGTTAATGAAAAGATTTTTTTAAATAATTCTACATGTATTTAAAATGACTGCTTTTTGGATGGTAAGTTATGTAAGTGGATGAATTTGTAAAAGTTTTAGGCTAGAGAGCAAGGTTTTAGGAATGACCGCTGTGGAAGAAATAACAATAGGGGTAGATTTAACTGTGTTGACATTCCACTGTGTTTTGAGTTCAATTTATTATTATTTTATTTATTTATTTATTTATTTATATATTTATTGCACCTTTAAAAAGTTACAATAGGGCAAACTTAATGCCTGATGGCATTCTCTGCCAGTCAATCCTGGGTGGCTGGAAAATATGCGGCAGGTGTTTTAAACACAAAGAATATATTTAATATGTTATAAATCCATCATATACATATTATATCATTAAAATATATATGTCGGAGGAAGGGATGAATACAACTTAGAAGTTACTGAAGATGGCTAGGCTTACATTATCATTCATAGTTTATAGAATAATTTAAATGATTATAGATTAGAATAAGTAACCATTGTTTTATATTGTGTTTGAGTTATATTGTCGTGGTGTATGATTTACAATCAGAGCAGAGACTTTTAAGAAGTCTCTAGTGGAGTCGAGGTATGTGGCCGCACGGTGGGGAAACATTGATAAATACTGGTGTGAGCAATCTAGGTGGATCATAATTTCGTTGTGTGTTGAAGTGTGCGGTCACTGCCTTGAACCCGCTGCTCAAATAGCTTAATTGTATTCGATTATAACCTACGTGTATTTGAAATCATTATTTTGTGGAACTCTGAATATAAAGTGTCAAGAACAATTAATGCCGTATTTGTGCCCGCATTTACCCTTCAATGACGCCCACAAAATCCACTAATGCTTTCTAACGGCAAAATGATCGTTCAGATAGCTTGAAGGTAGTTTATGCTGCGTGGAGTGGATGTAAGAGAAGTCAAGGTGACATGACCATTCAGATAGTTTGAAGGTAGTTTATGCTACGCTTAGGCTATGTGAGTGAAGTTTAAGGTTTTCTAGCGGCGTTATGACCGTTCAGATAGCTTGAAGGTGGTTTATGTTATGTTTAGAATATGTGAGTGAAGTTAAGGTTTTCTAACGGCGATATGACCGTTCAGACAGTTCGAAGGTGGTTTATGCTATGTGGAATTTATGTTGGAGGCTATGTTGAGTGAGGGTTCTAACGGCAATATGCGACAGTGCCTTATACAACGTGGTGACTATGAAACCAGTGTATGTGTTATTAAATTATTTGCCGGCGATGCATTGGCGACTCCTCTGGTGTTGCGAATGTCCATAGGCGACGGTGACTACTTTCCATCAGGTAGCCTATCTGCCTTGTCGTTAGGTTAAATTATAAATAAATGATGAGGAGTTCGACTAAATATTGTGGAATTGAAACCCATAAAAAATTGTTGTGTATTATGATATTAATATTGATTTACTATAATTATATTGACTAAGTTCTGTTAAATGTATTAGAAATGCGGATAATATATATTTATACATGAGGCGTAAAACTAGGGTAGCTTTTTACGCATAGCGCGCATATGGGTGAGCGTGCGATTTTACATAGTTAACATTTATGTAGTACAGGAGCCCTTAAGTAAAATTTAGTAACATTTATTGCTTACGTTAACGAATATCAAAAAAAAAAAACGTGACGAATAGATAACCTCTTTCTTTTGGGAAGTCGGTTGAAAATCTATGATGTCAAATGTCTAAAATCTACAATGTCAAATACCTATGATAAACAACAAGCAATCGCTCTTAAATGCAATAAGCAGCTCCATCAAACCTCATTATTCCTATACCGAGTGTTAATCATAAATCGAAATAACGTACATATATCGTACACAAAAGAAATTATAATCTATAGTACCTAGAATTATTTATGAAACAGTTCTGTGAATAGCAAGAATAGTATTTATTTGTCGAATTTCGACCACTGCAAGAGCAACTAAGTAGGATAGTTTTGAATTTGCTACATATACTTTATCGTTTTTACAAAATCATGATAGCTGGACACTGAGTAAATACAAGGCATATCATTTTAAATTACGAAACAACACTTTAATCAGTTTGCTAAGATTTTTGAAAACCACACTTAAAGCAATCATACTCTAAAACGAAAGAATGCCAATAAATCAACAACGGAATAGTGTAACAAATACTTCATAGCACAAAGAAACTATTTATAACTAAATTTATTATGGTATTTCTTAGTTTTGGTTATTGTAAGTGTTGACTAATCTCAAGTGAAGTATCGCGTTGAGCGATATCGCTTAAGGATTTGGTTACGATTTACAAAAACAAATTTAAGGTCCCACTTAAGAATACACTCGATCTTTGTTCGAAATCGAATCGAAGTTGGTTTTAAGTGTAAGTGGCCATAAATCGACAAAGGTTAAAAACAGTGTGAAACAGAACAATACTTATAAAAACTGAGTGCCGTGAGACTCGTATTTTAATATTGTATATACAGTTTTACCAAAAGTAAAGTGTTTCATTCCAGACAACAACCGCTAATATCTTGAGGTCACACGAGGACGTGTGAAGTGTCAGGATGGCCGTGTCGGAGGAAGGGATGAATACAACTTAGAAGTTACTGAAGATGGCTAGGCTTACATTATCATTCATAGTTTATAGAATAATTTAAATGATTATAGATTAGAATAAGTAACCATTGTTTTATATTGTGTTTGAGTTATATTGTCATGGTGTATGATTTACAATCAGAGCAGAGACTTTTAAGAAGTCTCTAGTGGAGTCGAGGTATGTGGCCGCACGGTGGGGAAACATTGATAAATACTGGTGTGAGCAATCTAGGTGGATCATAATTTCGTTGTGTGTTGAAGTGTGCGGTCACTGCCTTGAACCCGCTGCTCAAATAGCTTAATTGTATTCGATTATAACCTACGTGTATTTGAAATCATTATTTTGTGGAACTCTGAATATAAAGTGTCAAGAACAATTAATGCCGTATTTGTGCCCGCATTTACCCTTCAATGACGCCCACAAAATCCACTAATTACTAAAGATGTCGATGAGAATGGAATAATCTCCGACATATATTATACATACATGCTTTCTACACTCATAGTCCCACAGTAGGATTTTCTCCTGTGTCGTGGGTACCATGGACACACACAAGACGAATACACAAACACCCAGACCCAGAACAGGAATCTAAACTCATCATTCAGATATCTGTCCGGCCGGGAATCGAACCTGGGACCCATTGCGCGTCAAACCGGTATGGTAACCGCTGCGCCACGCGGGTCGTCTACATACATATAACAATTATTATTATTATATCGTGAGTTTGCACGCATCAGGTTCTTCAACTTCGGCGGTCAGGTGAAGAAGAAGCCGGGCGCGGCGAGCGCGGCGCTGTCGCGGCGGCGCGGCTCCGACCGCTCGCTGTCCGGCTCCGCGCACGAGCTCGCGCTGTGCGCCGCGCAGCCGCCGCGCGCGCCCGACCCGCCGCCGCACTCGCACTCGCAGTCCAACCTCGCGGATATACCCTTCCGGTATGACACTTTGCCTCACTAATAGCATATTACTTTAAAGAGTTAATCCCTATAGGCTATTTGACAGGTTTTTAAAATCCATTTTATATTATCTAGCAGAGGTTAAGGAACCCAGTAAAAGTTGTTTTTTTTTTAATTTTGGTACATATTTGCTGAAAAATATCAAATTAAAAAATCAATATTTAAATAGCGCGCAAAAACACTACTTTGACAATATGGCAGGTTGGTGACGTCACTTGCCTGTATTGTCATCTGAGGCTCATATCATCCACATACATTTGTTATAAACAAAAAACGAAAGTGCGATTGGGTCTAAATTTTATGTGAAAAAATGAGTTACAAATGGTGTGCAGTGCCAAAATGTGTAAATACGACATGATACCATGATAGCGTCGATTTGGGGCAGGTTTCTACTGTCTGCTTTTACGAAATTGTTGTCCATGGTAAGAGTACTTGACAGAATTTGTAAAATATTGTAAAAAAATCATACAAAAACAATGGATATTATAGGAAAGTCTTATTAAAACAGTATCGAAAGCCAAATAACACAAGTGGACGCAAGTAGGCAAACGAAGTTTACAAGCAAGTGACGTCATCATAAACCCGCCCAATGTGACACGTGAAACGTGACACAAAATGCTCCTGGCATTTTGTGTCACGTGACAAACGTTTAAAAAAATGCATTTTTATTTAAGGATTTTTAAATAAATTTAATTATTATTTTCAACTTATGTTAATAAATAACCATTCTTAAACTCATAATATATACTGATAACAGTAATTGACACTTAATTTTTCGCATTGTCAAATAGCCTATTGTAAGGATAAGGTTTGAGGAATTTGAAATTATTGATGACACCTAAGCACGAACTTTACTACATATAAAACAATTAACGAACTTAAACGAAAAGTCTTCTTAACTATTTGACTTAGTTTATTCATATAATGAATAGATAATAGTTCAAGGTGGCAGAACCAGTGTTGTTCGACCGGGGAAGTACCACACCTATTTCTACCGTAAAGCATTTCTTGCGTTTCATGGAAGGGTGTGCGTTGTGCGTTTGCATGGAAGGGTGTGGTTGCCAGCACATTTTCACTTGAGGCGACCATCATAGTCCTCGGGAGTAGCAACGCATCTGTGATTGACTTCAGATATCATATCGTCGCTTAAGTTCTCCGCGGATCTCAAAATTAGCAACTTTTCAGGAGAGCAAATAAACTGTCTCAAATATTTATTTTAAATTCTACAACTACCAAATAAAATATTGCATTTAAAATATTAATATACTCATATTAAAATGTTTTTTTCATAAAATGTATGTTCCTATATTATTTTGAGATACCATTAGGTATTTCATTAACTCAAAATGGGCATTTTTTGAGTTACGCGGTGTTAGAATTTAAGCGACGATATTACATTGAAGAGTTAATCCCTATTTAATAAGGTTTAAAGAATTTGAAGTTAGTGATCACACCTAAGCGCGAAATCCATACTAATATCATAAATGTGAAAGCGTGTTTGTTTGTAAGAGCTAGTTTACTATAAAACAATCAGTTAAAAAACTGAAGCGAAAAGTTCACTTAACTATTTGACTTAGTTTATTCAAGTAATGAATATATTGTGAACCGCCTCTAAATTTACTCTGTATGCAGCAGGCACATTCTATTGGATATTTTTTTAGGGATCCTCTCGAGGACGACACGGCAGACATTTTGCCGTGGGAGTGCTCGTCTCGAGAGAGCGGATACGGAGCTCGGCGACGCCAGGACTCGACCGCCGACTCAGGTAGTTCATCGTCCGACGTGAGTGCGGCCATAGTGAGCGCAGAGCGGCGACGCCTGCCGCAGCAAAGCACGCTGGACGGCGGGCTGCGAGGCGCGCCGCCGCCGCTGCGCCGCCTGTCCGCCGTGGAGCCGCGCCACCTCGCGCCGCTCGCCTCGCCGCCGCGCACGCCGCGCGCGCCGCCCGCCGCGCCCGCCACCGCCGCGACGCACACTACTCACCCCACGCCGACCATAAGCGTCAGCTCCGCACCCGACGACGACTCGCCCGATGACCGTCGCTCCTTACCCCAGTCCGACGAGCCGTCGTCCGTCTTCGCGTCCGCGGACGCGACTCCCACTGACGCGCCCGCCACGCCACTTCGCTCCGACGAGCGCGGCGAGGCCCCGCGAGTGGAAGTCCTGGTGACGCTCGAGCCCGACGAGCAAGAGGAAATCGATGAACCGACTCCGATGAAAACGAAGGCATCCGAGGACAAAGAGACGCGACGAGCGCCGTCCCGGGAGTCGTCGATAACGAAGGAGGTGGAGCTGGCGACGAGCGAGGAGCCCGACGCTGACGGACGGGAGGCCACGCGGGCCGACGACGCCACGGACTCGACCGGCAGTCCGGTGTCGGTGCGGCCGTCGTCGGCGTCGGAGCCGAGCGCGCGCGCGGCGCCGCTGGCCGTGTGCGAGGACGTCGGGGTCGACGACGACAACGTAGACAAAGTGCCTTCGGTACCCGCGCAGCGAGTGTCACCGGACTGCAGGTCGGCGTCCGAGTCCGACGCGGCGCGCCGGGAGTCCCACGAGGCCGTCCCGGCGCCGAGTTCTGATTCGAATATTGTTAAGCGCGGCGGGAGAGGCGACATCAGCGAGCGTAAGCAGCGGAACGACATTTGTCCCTGGGAGGACGAGTAAGTACTTCAGTATTTATGTATGAGGCGAGGATTTTATGAATGTGACTTTGTAGACGCCTCGTGTAGCCTGCACGTATTAGATTCAGAGCTTTCGGTAAACCAAGAAATTGAGTGGAAATGCGTAAATGAAATTGCAATGTAGGATAGATAGTCTATATTATTGCTCCTAAATCTTTGTCTACCGAGTGCTCTACTAAGTTGAGAGTATTTAGGAGATCCGCTTATGTTGTAAATTGTTAACAAAAATTGGATATCACGCCCCATCCGCATTAGCAAGTTTGTTTTACTTTATTTCATAGTTAGTAGATAATATTATTAGTATTTAGAAATTCATTTGCATGAAATGTTGGTCATGTTACATATTATTCTCTTTTTATTTGAATCCTCATTGACTTAAACACAGATTCGTTATAAAGAATCTCTTCTCAACTCCTTTTATACTTACTTGAGTATGTTACTATTCTTTACTTAAATTATTTTGTACTTAACATGTGAATAAATACACGTATTTATATGTAGTTGTTGAGTTTTATTGAATGACGATTGTTACTTAGGGCCTTTTTCCTATCATGCGGGTTTGTGCCCGCGTGCAATTTTGGTCCACAAATATGATATGTGAGCAAATCGCTCGATTGACGTGGTGAGCCTGCAGGGAGTTAAATCACACACGCGGATGAAACACGTACGTGGGCGTTAACCCGCGTGACAATAAAAAGCTAAATAAACCTTAAAGTGACATGTATTTATGTAATCGTTTTTTACGCTATGATACAGATGTAGACAAGTTTATTCCTAGATTATTTCTCGATAAATCTTAATTTCATTGTCAGCTTACAATGTAAGAAGTAAATCAATTTGCTTTTAAATTACTTTGAAAAGTATTACCTGTCATTAATGTATTTCGGGAATTTCTATATAAACAATTAAACCTGCGTAACGTTTGTTTGATCAGCAGCATCTATTTTCGTATCATATCATTCTTGTTGGCTCTGTATTCCCCTTAACAAAACATCTTACAAAAACATCGGCATAGCGTTTATTCTTTTTTGTACGGTCTTGTTTTTCACTTTGTCAATTAGGATTTTTTAAATATCTTTTTCACTATATTTATATCTAGTACGACTTATATCACAGCTAGTAGTTACTTTATACTATAAAGTAACTTATATCACAGCTAGTAGTTACTTTATACTATAAAGTAACTACTAGCTGTGATATAAGTCGTTATTAAATAACGATAAAAATATCACGTAATAGAAACACCACCAAACTACAAAGAAAGGCTGTCTTCATATAACCAGATCAGCGCAACGATACACTGAAAGGAAAAATAGTTCTGAAAATATCATTGAGGCGTTACGCAAGGCATGCCACTAGGTCCAAATTATTTCGAAACTTGTGCTTTCTACTCGGTCTATATTGCTTTTATGTTTTAATATTAAAAGCCGTAGCTTTATGCATTTGTTTCTTTCACGTGCAACATTTCTATCATATTATTGTCAACTTAATTCTATTTTTAATAATAACATTAATAGTCAAATAGTATATTTGATATATTTGATAACGAGCATGTTCCAGTAGAAACACAGCATTATACCTGAATGCGTTTTACTGTAGTTCATTAAGTTGGTTTGTGCAGCCGTTAGGTCTTTAGCATTATATCACTTGTTACGATTTCACACATCTTAAGCACCTGACAGCTCATAAGTACGTATATGCTTTAAAAATTACTAGCTTGTTATATAACCAGATAGCATTAATTATATACCTAATAAAACAGAATCTATGCTATAAGGAGTACCAAAAATATCGTCTGTTGTGACTTAAGTAGATAAGCAAAATGAGTTTGAATGTACTTTATAACAACGCAGAGTTTATAAGAGAAAAATCCAAGAGGGATATTTGCCAAATCTATAATATAACATCTTCTCTTCTGTTCCCTTGTATGTCTTTCGCCCAAAACAGAGGAGCAGTTGAGATGTAAAGTAAAATGACGGATATTACTTCAATTTTTTTTTACTTTTTTATGAGGCGACCATCATAATCCTCGGAAGTAGCAACGCATCTGTAATTGACTTCAGATAGAACCTGTGTTCTGTATGAAGTTGCTTACATGGTCCATGGGCGGCAGAGACCACTTACCATCAGGCGGACTGCATGCTCGTTTGCTACTTTAATCATATATAAAAAAGCGATAGGGTTGTTTGGAATGAAAGTCCACTTTTATATTCTTTTTTTTGTTATTGTTATCACCATTACATCTACTTCCGCCTAATAGTTTCAGAACTAGGCACTTCAATTAAGTCATCATCGGTACTATCGCAATTACGGTTAATTTCAGGTAAGACTAAGATCTTCACTAAGGTGGATTACAGATGTCCAAGCGGCAGTTACCACACTGTCAGGTAGACGACACGCTTGTTCGCTACATCTGTATTATGAAGGTGGTAGAACCAGTGTAGTTCACCCGGGGAAGTACCACCGCCACACCTATTTCTGAAGCAGTTCTTGCGTTTCGATGGAAGGGTGTGGTTGCCGGCACACTTTTATATGAGGCGACCATCTTAGCCCTCGGGAGTAGCAACGCATCTGTAATTGACTTTAGATAGAACTTCATGTTCTATATGAAGTTGCTTACAGGATGGGCGGCAGTGACCACTTACCGTCAGGTGGACTGCATGCCCGTTTGCTACTTACAACCGTACATATAAAATAGTATATCATTTTGTTTCTTTTCAGAAATTCCTGTGAGAGTGACGCGCCATTTGTTAAAACTTATGCAACGCTCGGTTACTTATAATTTTGTAGGCGAATATCAATAATTGAATAATGTTCGTATGAACATTGAAATAATTTTTTAACTTAGACTTTGTGTTTCGATTATTGCAGAGTTAGGCATTATTGTGTAATTATATGAATATTTTGAAGTAAATGATCGTTAATTATTAGAAAATATTGTGTTTTATTGCTTACCTTTTCATTTCTATTAATGTAAGCATTACTTATACATAGAAGTTGTACGTCTTAGCATCTCATGTTACCGAAAAGCCAAGCCAGGAAAAGTTTCCGTGTAACTTGTAAATTGAACTAGTTAACTTGTAAAGTTAACTGTGTAAATTGAATAAAACTCCCGACTGTGAAATGTTTTGATTTGCTAAAAGACAAATTCTTATTGGGGATGGTATTAAGGAACAATCTCATATCATTTTTTTCAATAGTCACATAACCTTTATAATATAGGTATTAAGATAAAACAGGCTGACTGCAGTAAAAACGATTACGATAAGGCAAAAATTCCAAAAATAAAACAGGTTGTAGAATTTGAATAAAAAGTATAGAAATATTACATAAAACTCAAATTACAATAAACTGACCGAAACCGAACAACCGATACAAATGATTACTCTTTTGATTTATCTAAGTCCATTATATAATAGGTAATCAACGATGATTTGATGCAGCATCCAATACTTATTAACTATACAATAATTAAATCAAATAAGTAACCGCACGTACATTTTTTTACGTTTAAAGAAATTAATCAATACCCTAAGTGAGAGAGATATCTAAAAGTTAAAAAAAATAAAACAACAACCTGACTGCTTACGTACTTGTAATAATGTTTGTCTCTATGTCCGTATAGAATCGTAAACTATTCATTTGATCATGTGATGATCTTTAGCAAAGATGTTATTCATGAGCTCGCGAAGGTTTCTGGTGTAAATTTTTTTGTGATACATTTGTACAGCTAGTATAAACATAAATGTAAAATATGTGTATGTTATCCCGTTAATAATAAGCTAATGGAACGGTATTATAGACTTTGATATAACGATAACATTGCGTGTCTACTTGTCAAACTATACAACAGGTGGCGCCAGCTGGTTGTACAAGTACCAATTTCGTATTACAGCACAGCTGCGCCTGAGTTCTTTCCGAAAGCAGCGTTCGTGGAGTGCAGATAGTTTACTGATTAAACGTTGTATCAATTAACGAATATATTATACAGGGTGGTCAAAAAGTCGTGGATTAAACGGAACTAGTGGTTAGATGGGACCATCAGCAGCAAAAAAATGTTTTACGGGAGGTCCTTAAGTTCAACCCCTGCAGAGTTATACATCATTTTGTGTTTTAGTAAGAAAATTTACTTTTTTAACTATTTTTATCTGGATTCGAAAAATTCAATATCCTGTATCATTTTCATAATTTTCACTGGATTGGTACTAATATGTTCTTGCGTTAGACATGCTATTTATGGTTATCTATTGGGTTAATTAAAGACAATATTAAGTTGACTTAATTATTTTCTCAAACGATAACTTTCTATTTGTTTCGGACCCCATTGTGAATGTTTATTTCAATATGCGTTTTTTAATGGCCATGTTGTTATAATAAAAAAGACCCCTCCTTATACTTTAATTTTTACTTATTCTTTATGTAAAATCGTATAGTTTAATTACATTTACCCCTAGAACACTTCTCGGCAGACGCCTTTATCATCCAATTGTTGTCCCTTTGGGCATTTTATATTTAGAGGGGCTTGAATCATATAAGCATATTGTATGCTTTCCTGTGGTTCCCGAGTCTCCTCACTATCTTCCTGTTTAGTTTCAATTTCTTTATCTGCTGCTTTTTCTTTCATTTTTTTAATCTCGATAGGGTGCCCGACACCGTTCTTCTCTGCCATTTTCCTAAAAATAAATGTTACTTTAAAGTTTACTATCGTTTCTTCATCATTTTTTAGCATTACTTGCTTATAATGCTGCTTATGTGCAAAGTAGAACGTATAAAGCTTGAAATGAGATGAAATGAAATATCTTTATTTTGTTTAGGCCTACAGGGGCACTTACAAATTGTCAGTTACAATTTTTTTTCGACTAAGAAGATCCGGCAAGAAACTCAGCGGGTATGTCTTTTTTGTTACTTCATATCTAATTTTTGTAATATATTTACAATCATGTTTTGTTAGCTCCAGTAACAGTTCAGTAATTTTTTTCTTCTATATTATCAAAAATTTTACAATACGCTTTACGGCAAAGTTTAATAGTAATCAATGCTTTGAACTTATTCATTGACAAATTTCTGATTTCAACGGGAAGTTTATTATAAAAGCGTATACATTGACCCATAAAAGAGTTATTAAATTTGTGAAGACGAGTAACATGTGCAGAGAGATTGTGCTTGTTCCTTGTATTTATGTTTATGTTGACTCGGGAGGAATATTTATTTTTAGCGTAAAGCGGTTTTCGAGTTTCAGTGAAAGGGTGTTACCGGCTCGCTTTTATATGAGACGACCATGTTAGTTCTCCGAATTAGCAACACATCTGAGATCGACTTGGATCCTTATCCTACATGAAGTTTACATGATTACATATTTCAATGGACCTCAGTGACTACTTACCATCAGGTTGACAGCATGCTTGTTCGCTTCTTTGATTTTATAAAAAACCTACTGTAGAAACATCGTAAGAAATGCCTTAAAATTTGTTTCTGAGAATAGATAAATAAATCATGGAGATAAGTAATAATTCTTATAAAAGTGTCTGTTTCTAATTTTTTTTTTAAATTAATACTGCCCCATTGCTATTCACGAGTCAAATAGAAAAAGTTTAAAACGCGACGGTCACGTCTACCACCGTATTCACTATGTTAAAGGATAATCTAAGTAAAAAAAAGAAATCTAAGTCTAACCTATGTGTGCCAATGTTATTAAGAAGATTTAAAGGCACATAAGTTTTCTCCCTATTCATTTTTCACCGAGCGCTGGCTAAACCATAGTAGAATAAATATTTTTTACTTTGTTAAAACTTTCATATTTTCGTTATTTACAAACCATTCGCCGTACTAACCATTCGCCTCATTGAAAAAAAATTGAAGGGGATTAATCCTATTATACAGGCTCTTAATATTTTGAATATTTCTGTTTAAACTTACCTTAATTTTTTTGCGTTGAATTATTATGAAACTTCTTGCACACTTGAGTACTACAAACTCAGATAAACTGTGTCGTCTCCAGGACGGACAAGCTTGCCTTATAGTACTAATCTTAGACTTATCAAAGTGGTATAATAAGTATAGTTAGGTCGTAACACCGTCGTACTTACATAGGGTTGCCTCCAATACTTTATTAAAATTTATTGTACTTTATTAGAGGCAACTTACGATTTACGAGGTAATTATACGTTATACTTTTTCCCAAAAAAAAGTACATGCAAATGATTTATTTTACATGATGTGGAATTTTAAAAAATTGACCGTAATCAGTTTCGTGTGAAACAATCATTCTATTATTTCAAGGTATCCATAACCATCTTATATACGAAATAGAAAATATTTAGCTTTGGTGGCCTTCTTTCTTTTTTTTACTTAAAATGCAGACACAGGTGTCAAATATTATTTGTGTTGAGTCACGGGTTCGGGGATAAATCAAATAGTATAGTAGATTGTGTACTCTTTATTGGGTAGGTCGAAAAGACACGACCGCCCGCAGATTGACAATCCCGTAGTGGTGTCCCTACATATGCATTTCTCCTTTTTCGCTGACTTTCACCAAGCACCAGCTTTAAAGTTACCTCAAATAAAAAAATATGAAAAATCATCCACTCAATTTTGAAACTATGTATTTTAGCTAATGTTCTGTAATCGCTAGAAAAAATTAAATATTATACCTAAATTATTCATCGTTATATTTTAATGCACCTAATCGTATATAAAACATTTTATTCTTTGTATTGAACAATAAAATCCAAACGATTATCGAGAATAACGAGAAGGAAATAATAAACCGGAAAGAAATAGGTGAATTATTTTTTACAGACATGCTTCTCCCAAGTTATACATAAAATAAAATATACTGTAATTGATGTATATTTTAGACTAGCTGTGCCCGCGGCTTTGCCCGCGTGCAAATCAACGTGCCACAAAGTTTTTCTATGACAAAAAGTAGTAACATTAAAATCGGTTTGGCCGCTCAAGGATTACCTGGTCAAACACAGAGTGAAAAAACGAATTTAAAGTGTGTATTTGTGGGTAGGAACGTATTGTTATGTATTTTTTTTTAAATTAGACTAATTCTAATATTGTAAACCGCTTTTTTGAACCAATTTACATTCTTAGTGGTCTAATTCACAATATCGGGATACTTCTTTTCAATCAACTCCTCCACATTTAAATCAAAACGTATCGATTATAAAGATTGATTTGAACTTTTCCGAATTGGAAAATAATATTTGAAGTAATTTTGGCGGATTCAAATTTCTAATTAAGATTATAGGTAAACCTACTTTTAATATTAATTTGTGTTTAGGAGTTCCGGAAGGCATTAAGGAATTCAAAAATTCTGTTGGATAATGTACTGCTTCCTCCATCTCAATGACTGTGTCTACCGAATAGTAGATCTATGACGCTGCTTTAAATTTTGAAAAAAAATAAATCATTTATTTTATCGACACGCTCATTAGTGGGTGGGTATATAGCCGTCTTTTGGAACCAATGTATAGTGTTATTGGTTGTATTAACAATATCGGGATATACTTTTTCAACCAACTCCTCATTTAAAAGAAGACATATCGATATAAAGATTGATTTTAACTTTTCCGGATAACAAAGCACTATTATCTACTTGAAGTAAATCATTAGGAAATTGGAATATCACTGAACAGCGACATATAGTCTAAACTCATATTTTGATTCATGTGGCCAAAGATAAGATCATTTAAGAGGTGCATCGGGCTATTTGTGTGCAGCAGAAGACATAATCAAAACACTTTTACAATTCATACGAACAGGACGCACCCGCTCGCAGGGCGCTCCCGCACCCTGCTCGCTTATTTTTTATGTTTTCTTTTATGTTCCAGCCTAACCTAACCCATCCTGTTTAAAAAGCTACAGCTAAATCATACTCTTAACAATAACATGACAATACTCCTGCATTTTCAGGATTTAGGTATTCAAAGTGACACTTTTCATCATAATGTTCTCTCAGGAATGAGTTGTAATGTATTGTAATCAATAAGTACCAAACTTATACGGCTTAAGTAGGTGTGTACTTAGATTATCAGGGTTGATGAATTGAAGTTTAATTTATTAATCACATTTCAGTTTAATGAGCTGTCATTAAGCTTATAACATATACTAAAAACAACCGTAAGCATTATGTGACTACCTTTTATAATTTAAGCTTGCACTATCCCGCATCATCAGGGAGGAGTTGAAGGTAAAAAAAATATCACGTGTCTTTGCTTATTATTCTTATTACTTATACGTAAGCACTTGCGACCCAACTTCTATAGCTTGGGCTTGCAGTACCCTGCATCATCAGGGCTGAGGAGCTTAAGGTCGAAATTGTCATCATGTGTCTTTGCTTAGTAATTATATTACATACCCGAAAGTATTAAATGGCCAACTCCTATGGCTTAGGCTTGCAGGACCCTGCATCATCAGGATTGAGGAGTTGAAGATCGAATTTTTCATCATGTGTCTTTGCTTAGTAATTATATTAAATACCTGAAAGCACCAAATGTCCATCTCGTATAGTTTAGGCTAGCAGTATCCTGCATCATCAGGGGTGAGGAGTTGAAGGTCGAAATTTTCATTTTGTGTCTTTGCTTAGTAATCATATTTCATACCCGAAAGCACCAAGTCGCCATCTCCTATGGCTTAGGCTTGAAGTAACCCTGCATCATCAGGGTTGAGGAGTTGAAGGTCAAAATTTTTACCGTGTATCTTTGCTTAGTATTTTTATTACATAACCGTAAGTACCAAATAGCCAACTCTTACGGTTTAGTCTTGAAATACCCTTCATCATCAGGGTTGAGGAGTAGAAGATCAAATTTTATATTAATTGGAGACAGCTATACAATCAGCAATCTTGATGAATGCCTCAGTTATAAGAGCAAACTGAAATTGAACTGAAAACTACACAGTAACAAGGCAGGAATTATTGCTTTCTGGATAAAAGAATTTACTACTAGAAAACTGCAGTCCAAATTAAAGAATTAAGTTGTTAACGAAGATTCACAT
Organism: Spicauda simplicius; assembly: GCA_949699795.1. NCBI lineage: Eukaryota > Metazoa > Arthropoda > Insecta > Lepidoptera > Hesperiidae > Spicauda > Spicauda simplicius. The sequence goes on from OX453063.1 coordinate 14,936,758, forward strand.
TATACCTACTACCTAAGCATAATATAAGCACCTAATAGATCCTCGTTTTCTTATTGATAAAAATAGAACTAATTTAAAGGGACGAATAAGTCTAATGCAATATTAGAGAGCTCCTGATGCATTGAAAAACTCGACAGGATTGGTCTAGTTTATCAGCGTATCTCGAAGTTGAGATGTTACAGATAAGATTTTGTTGTCTCTTAAAACATTACCTCTTATACATCAAATGTAACATGTCATATATTTAGGGTTGTCACTTTTTCTTTCAAACAGTAAAGTACATTGGCTCTAAAAGGGTAGAAGTATATTCTGTATTATTTGGCTCGAGGCAACTTTTAAGATTATGCATCATCATTCATCATCCGGGGGACGTATTATTCTCCGGGACTCTATGCTAAGGCCATGTCAACATAAGGCCAGTGGGTTTGGGCCACGAGGGGTACCCTCTTTACCCGGGAAATTCTCAAGGAGATCGAATACCTCCTGGGCCCTTAACATTTATAGATAAAAGATATCTCCAATGTGTGCGCCAGACGGTGAGCAGAAAAATGTTACAATGTCTAAATATTCTACTTACTACTATTTAAAAAAGTGGCTATGGAAACCTTTTAACAATACATTGTTTCGCACAACAATGCTTACGACCAAAGTGTTGTCACTCTTAGAGATTTGTAAGCGATTTTGTATAGAACCAGGGTTCAACTTGAAATAAAATGCAGATGCGATAAAGTGAGCATGCAAACCACACCCTTCTATCCAAACGCAAAACTCCTTCACTCTAAAAGGTTTGGCGGTGATACCTTCCCAGTCGAATCATTCTTTTACTACTTTAAAACGCAAACTAAAAAAAAATATGTAACGTAAAGTAGTTTAAATTAAAGTACGAGTGGCAACCCTACACGTATAGTTCTACATGTATACAAGCGTAAATACTAGTGTCCGACGGAAACTGGTTATTCAGTCGAAACCGAAACCGAACTTTAAGCCGTACCCCCAGTTTCGGTTAAAACCGAAACTTACTCAAACACATTTAAATTTTCTGTTGTATACTGAAATATAGGAATTTACGCTAAACACATTTATATATACTAGTCACCCGTCGCAACGTTCCAAATCCGACCGTAATTTAACTCAAAACTAAACTTCATATTGTCTACAGTATATATTTCTCAAACCTAAATAAATTTGAATAATTTTCAAGTTATTTTGAACACACCCGTCAATAATTAGGTGAGATGCATAAAAGCAATAGCGGGTATTTTGACAAAGACATCTGACATTTTTGACGTTATGTGTTTTCATAGTGAGACACTGAATATTTTATTTCATTTAATAAGTATGTGTTTATGTTAAATGGAAGATTTTATGGAGAAATTTTATGCATCATCTGGAATTAATGTTAGCAGTTCGTAATCCTTCACTACATCAACTATAACCGTGCATAATTTCATACTCCTCCGCCTGCGGCAAGTATCTTAATAACTAATCACAAATTTTTGCTCCGCGTATTAATATATAGATAAAAATTCAGTACGTGACAAATATTTTTGTCATGAATTTATCAAATAAATATCGTATCATAAAGTCGTAGGGAAAGGTAAGACGGGGTAGTGAGGTTAGACGGGGATATAAAATAAATCAAAGATTCAACAAGCCGTAACAATGAAACTATTAGCGCCACCTCGTGGTTAATTAGGAATCTTCTTAGTACCACAAGTGTTATGTCAGTCGGTGTATCTGCAACTTTGTGAGTAATTATTTATTTTTTATGTGGATTATCTAATCTTTGAGGTATGTAAATGCATGACAGCTCAAAATATATAACTTAAAAGACTTGTTTATTTTAGTGTTGAAAACACAACAATTTAGTTTTAATTGTCTTGTTTTATAACATCTTTTTCTTTATTTCTAAAAAGTCTGTATGGGAAATAATAGGGTATGGAGTCCAGTCCGGTATTTGGTACCAGTACTGGTAATTAGATTTGCTGATTACTTTTGGAAGATTTTTTTTAAACATTATTCAGTTTCTCTTACTTAATAGATATTTAATTAAAGGTTCTTAATATTTTTTTGTTATTGTGTTCACAATATTTTACAAAAATAATGTGAACACAATAACAAAAAAAAAATCTTAATGCAGTTGGACAACACCAATAATAAAAGAACTTCAATAAATTTAAAAATATATATTCACACACATGTTTTTTTATTAAACGTACTCCAGAGAGTTGGTTAAAATTTAAAACTAACTATTTAAAAAAAAATATGAATATGAAACTCCACCCAAATTAAAACCTAAATCCATAATATTATTTAATAGAGATTATTATTTAGCTAATTTTCTGATTCGGTACACTCTAACTACTAGAAAATTGTCATTTTTACATAAATTGGGTACCTCGTTTACAACAAACCATAACTAATGTTTTCTTTTATTAAAATATGTATTATCATATAATTGAGTTGTCACTTTTATTTATCTGCAGTTGCATGAGTAAAAATTATACATACCAAAATAAATATATGTTTCCGTTCTACGAATATAAGAGTGCGTACCAAATGTAAAAGCACCATAAGCTACCTTTAAATACTTTGCTTGCTTAAAATGTTCTTCGGGCTAAGTGGAGACAACGAATCAAATTGATTTCTATGCTATTACTATTACAATTACAGCTATTCATAGAAAATACATTTTTATGAAACTTTATCTCGAGATTCTATTAAAATTAATGACGAAAAACTACTTAACAATTTTTAAAATAAATTAAAGGATACACATCACCAAACGAGCGTCTGCTTACAATTCAGTATTGACATAATCAGTGTTCATAATATATTTATGTAGCAATAAAGTGGACGACTGAAGATCTAAATAAAATTAGTTGAAATTATACTGGAAGTCTGGAAAGCTTCACGATACCAGATATAGGAAACTTTCAGTCCAGAACTAGTCGAATTTATGCCATAAAAAGTGAAAAACGAGATTTAACGAAACATCTTAACAGAAACTTCACGGCACTTGCCGTCAGCGTCCATCTGCTGCCCCGGAGGGCAATTAGGACGGGCAGTGCTTATGTTCCTCGTTTGGATGGAGGGCACTTCCTCGGTTGGTGAAACTTCATTGCTTTCTTCTTTCTTCTCTTCGACAGTTTTCTCTGTCGCCTTCGCTTTCATCGCCTCAAATTCGTCAGGGAACACAACGCGATCTTCGTCTGCCATTTTTCTAAAAAAAAAACAATAGTACACTATTAAATCAACTCTTATGGTTCTACATTAAAATTATTTATATATCGTGTCAAATATTCGTGTTTAGTGGTGTATTTGTACGTGATTTCAAATTAACGGCTATTTTAAGATCAAGCGCTTATATTCATGCTACCTTAACGTAAAAACCAGTTGTTAAAATTGATTGCATTTGTCCTTCAAGTTGCAAAGGGCAATGGGTATATTACAACGCCGTCCAAATTGTGCGAATTTTGCACAATTTATATGTATTTAGAGAAAAACAGCAGGCGTTTCGATTTCCTCGCTGTTTTATTTTGTCTGTGATGCATATTTAAAAAAAATAGACTATTTGTAAGAAAATAATAGAATCTAAACCGGTACATGTGGGAATACGCGGCCAGAGGCTCGCAGTGACGATAACTTATAAGCAAATTTAAAAATATTTATCAATCTAATAATATCATAGGATTTTAATTTACCAGCCAACTTGTTTTGTATATTTTTAGCCGGACAATAAGATAAATGCGTACACAACAAAAAGTTGTCTTAACATTCTACCGACTCGAACCTTTACACAAACTTTTTTATCTCTACTTCGCATCAGTTAATCATTATAAATATTTCTATCCAAGATATAAAAATCGACAACTAATTGTTACGACGATTAGATTGTTATTGGAAACATAAATGGGACGGGTTAACTTTATTAATGGAACTGGTTTAGTTTCTCGACTGCTTGCAAATATCTTACCATCCTTCCCAATGTATCTCTATGAAATGAAATGAAGTGAAATGAAATGTCTTTATTTTGTATAGGCTTACGGGGGCACTTACAAATTGTCAGTTACATTTTTTTTCTTACACTACCACCGGACGGATACGACCTCAAATGAGAAGATCCAGCAAGAAACTCAGCGGGTTTGGCTTTTTTTGTTATTTGTACCCCTTTTTTAATATAATTACAATCATGTTTTTTTACATGGTAATGAAAGTTACCTCCAGTATCTTGCCTTATGATAAAAATGCAGTTAAGCAAGTCTGTATTATTATTTACCGCAAGTCTTATCCAACATGGAATAAAATCATTAGATCTGTTTTCATGTAATCATATACAAGGAACCAAATATTCAATTTCAGCAATGTAGTTGAAAATGACTTGTAAATCTATTCAAACATAAGTTAATTATATTGCAAGTAAATATACATCTTGCAGATTAAAATAATAGTTGAGATGAGTACAACCTTAATAAAGCAAGTATCAGATATACTTCAGGAATAATATAGGTAAAAATATAAGTTAAAAGTGTTATACAAACGGTGTTATGTTTAAAAACCAATATCACATACAAATATTACACACTTATACGAATTATTCAGTTATGTTTATTTAAAAACAGATGATTAGTATAGTAACCTTAATTTTAAGTTGAAATTACTGTTGACTGTTCCTCCGTTCACTCGAACACTACAAAGCCCGATCAGGTTATGCCGTCTCTCAAACCGGGCGTCTATAAATATTGGATTTTCAATACCGGTCCCATAACTAATACACGGAAAGATTGCACAGCTGACCTCCTGCTTAATCACTATTCGTCTAAGCACAGGAGTGCTCAAAAAATCTAGCCAAAGGTTTGTGAAACACAAACATCCTTTGACTAGATTTTTTCAGCAATTCCACTATCGCCAGTCTTGCTATTTACGACTCGCCAATTTCGCCTCTTTACACTCCTATCCTAAGTAAATAAAAGTGGCTCAGTTGGTACTTGCTGAAATATTAGCAAGGTATCCAATTAAAGCAATAAAGAAACTGACGTATGCGAAAAAAATGGTTCAGTATACTTACTGCAAATATATTATTGATTATAGTAATTGGTATTCTTATGAATTGTATTATGTCAATTGTGAAAAAATGTCTATTTAAATTAGAATTTATGACATTTGCAAGCCTTTATGGTAGAATAAGAGGATGTGTAATTAATATGCTTAGGAACGCTATGTACTTATTTATATGCAAATAAAGACTATTGATTGATTGAATGATTACTACAGTAAGTAACTTACTTACTATAATTAAAATCTCGGTTAAGCAGACTAGAGTATTAAAATTCTGAATGTATTATATTTTGAATTGACGACCTGCGTGGCGGAGCGGTTACCATACTGGTCTAACGCGCAATGGGTCCCGGGTTCGATTCCCGGCCAGACAGGTATCTAAATGATGAGTTTAGATTCATGTTCTGGGTCTGGGTGTTTGTGTATTCGTCTTGTGTGTGTTCATGGTACCCACAACACAGGAGAAAATCCTAGTGTGAGGCTATGAGTGTCGAAAGAGTGTATAGAATTGCTTAAATTCCTTATTTGTAACTTAAGGATGATTTATCAAGCATGATGTCCCTAGTATTTCATAGAATTAATAAAAATGTGTTCCTGGAAATTCTATAGCATTGCGAGAATATTGATTATAATAATATAATTGATAAGCATTATTGATGAAGAGAAAAAATCGACAAAACTGGATAATTTTACAATAAGGAAAAATATGACACGGTAGACGCGACGAATATCATCGAAATATTTGTGCATTCGTGATTCTGGTAAATTGGTTATGTAAAACATAGTATGTGTATATTATACTGCCTTAATTCTCTTTAGTGAATAAATGATGACGTGATAAATTGTTGACGTTTAAAAGTTCGTTAAAAATCAATCAATTTTGAATCTAGATTACCAGATAGATTGCTAATGACAAACAAGGACGAATCATACTCGTTCTACCGTTTATTTTATCGAGGGGGAAACCTTCAAAAGGTACACTACGCCGTGGGAGCAACGCAGGGTTATGTGGGATTTTACCGCAATTAGTACCCCTTTTTTTTAACGCGGAGAAATCCTCATGGATCCCCTTTCGCCCGGGGGAGCGCAAGGGGTATGTCGGACTCTTACCGACTAAAACTCCGCGGCGTTCCTCTGGACATTCGGTGCCGGGTCACGAGTAAATCGTTAGCATTCCATTCGCGGCCCGGCAACGTCGGCCGGCGCTGATGTTAACGCCAGCCACGTCCCGAGAGGGAGGGGCCCCTCTCAGTGGTGTCCCTCATGAGATGTGCAGAAGGGTAGTTGCAGAAACCATTAGAAGTATTACAGTGATATAAGTATTGTACTGGATGAGGCATACAGAGCAGCTAGTCAGTTTAATTCATATGTGTACATGGAAGTTATGAAGACACAACAGCTCCTACTTGCTCGGTTCATTTTTTAGCAACGCTTTTTCTTGAATTTAAAAATTATTTTTACATTTAAGTTCTGAAAACACAACAGCTCCTACTTGCTTGGTTCCTTTTTTTAGCAACCCTTTTTCTTGACTTTAAAAACTATTTTAACTCCGATTTCATCTCAGTTACATATTTTCGAGGAAGTAAAATTATATTTATCCAACACTGTGACAAAGAGTTAAAAGATGATGCTATGTCAGCACTCGGGACTTTAATGGAAAGCTGAGGATTTCTCTTTAAAAACCAAGTCAGGTGATCGGACCTTTTTCACTCTTATGCCAAGATATGAAGCATTATTTTTTGTGCACAATGGTATATGCACAAAATTGTGAGAATGTTGATGTTGATGTTGACGAAAATTCGGTATTTGTCCAAGAGACTTGTCGTTTCTATTGTATTCGTGGCTTTTTCTACTTTCGATCAAAACGAAACCGAAATAAATTATTGTCACGCAAAATGAATAAATTATCAGCAAGTGATGTCTGCTGACGTCAAATAATCATGAAAGATGAAAGGATCTTATGAATAAAACGCAGTTTTCAGCAGAGAAACGATAATAACTTTATTAACAAACATTAGAACATATTTATACATAGACAGAAGTATTCATAGAACCTATTTTGATCGTCCCTGTAGTTCCAGATTCAGAATAGGGCTACGGTATCCCCTGCCTGTCGTAAGAGGCGACTAAAAGGGGCTTCCGGGGTTGCGGGCGGCTAGAGTGGGAGCTTGAACCGTCCAGCCAGGCAATCACGGGAAAAACGGCGATATGTGTGGTCGCATATCGTCGTAAAGACTAGACGGAGCGGTGGGCCCAACCGCCCATCTGAGAGGAGCCCGATGGGGCAACGCGCTCAGAGGATACCGGCTGCAGTCCTTTGGACGTCCCGGAGTCCTCTTCATGGCGCCGAGGACGGCCACCGGCTTTAGTGCGGCAAAAATCCCACATAACCCTGCGTCGGTTTCCCGGCGTCGGGTACCTTTTGAAGGTTTCCCCCTCGAAAAAAAAAGAACCTATTTTGATATAAAAAGAAACTAACGGATCTTGTGTGAAGTATGGACGCTCATTGTCAAGACGGTAATGACCGTAGTCGTCATGTCAAAAATGAATTTATACTCTTCGTCTGACAACACTTTGCAAATACGTCCGTACGATGACCTGTGTGCCCAACAAGCCTCTTGTTTAATGCAATGTAGAGCAAGGTATCTCACATGTAAATAATATGGTGGTATAAAAATAACAACTTCAAAATATGCATTATGGGAGAAAATATACAAAGAAAATACTTGAACCTGCTGGTTGACTGTTGGTCTATACAAAATGAAGGCACTTAATTTCATTCTAGACCTATTTATGGCCGCCGTACTATAAGGACCACAGAGTATATTTGTATCAGTACTTTTTGATTGGCTTTCGGATGTAATTGACCTTTGTAAGTAAGTACTTTAAGGCAATTGTGTGTTTATTGTTACTGTTAATTTGCTATTTTTTTAACAAAATACAAGTAAAGATTTTAAAATGTTAAAATAAAATGTTTCTAATAAATAATCCAAATATATAATAACTATTACAGACTAATAAATTTACAGTTCTGTGTTATTTTCCCTTTTTAAAATTATAATTAACCTCGCTACTAACATTATTACATGAAAAGTAACTGTAGTTAGACAACAACAATAATAAAACAACTTCAATAAGTTTAAAAATATAATTTAAAAAACACACATATTTTTATAAAACGTACTCGAATATAAAACCTATAATACTGTCAGAGAAGTTTTAAAAATTTTTAAACTAACTTAATATAATTTAACAAACATATTGAATATAAAACTCCACTCAAATTGAAACCTAAATCCTTAATTTTATTTTAAGAAAATAAATTTTGTCTCATAACTTAACTAATATTCTGATTCAGTACTTACTAACTTTAAAATAAAGCTTTAAAAATTGAAATTTTACGTTAAAGTTAAATGTTTTTCGGGCTGACAGCAATTTCAAGAATTTCGGAAGACATCGAATCAATTTTAATTCTGTCCTATCCTTATTACAATTAATAAGCTATCGTCGTTATTCATAGAAATTACATTTTTTTATCATACTTTATCTCTTCTATTAATATTAATGACGGAAAACTAATAAACAATTTTATTTCTATAAATTAAAAGATACCATCAGAAGAGCCTTTGCATAAATTTTAGTAAAGTCAGTGTCGGTGGCCATATCTTAATGTAGCAATAAGTTAGACAGTTAGATGAAACTATTCGAACTAGTAGGGAAAATCTTGAGAATTACGATACAAGATTTAACAAAATAGAACATCATCCTTCCAAAACTAGTCGAATTTATACCATAGAGTTACAAAAAGATAAAAAACGAGATTTAGCAGAACCTCAATAGATAGCAGACAATAAATAGTAACAGCTTAGTAATACTTAGAAGACTTCACGGCACTTGCCGTCAGCACCCATCTGGTACCCCGGAGGACAATTAGAAGGGACAGTGATCATGTTTCTCGCTTGGATGGAGGGCACTTCCTCAGGTGGTGTTACTTCATTGCTTTCTTCCTTCTTCTCTTCGACTTTCTCTGCCGCCTTTGCTTTTATCGCCTCAACCTCGTCGGGAAACACAACGCGATTTTCGTCTGCCATCTTTCTGAAAAAATAAACAAAACCTTTATAGTACACTATCACCTTTATAGTACTCTGGTGTTGCAAATGTCCATAGGCGATGGTAACCACTTTCCATCAGGTGGCCCATCTGCCTTATCGTTAGGTACAAATATAAAAAAAAAAAAATGTCATGTCAACTCTTATGATTGTATAGTAAGATTATTTATATTTTATGTCAAATATTCGTGTTTAGTGATAGATCTGTACGTGATCTCTAATTATCTGCTATTTTTAAGGTCAAACACTTATTTACATGCTACCTTAACGTAAAATACAGTTGTTAAAATTTAATGCAGTTGTCCATCAGGTTGCGAAGGGCCTATGTTATAACGGCCACAGCCATTTCGAGAACTTTGCACAATTTATAATGCTTTAGAGAGAAAAATAAGGCTTATAGATTTCATCACTAGTTCCTTTTGTGTGATGCATATTATAAAAAATTAGACTACTTGTAAGAAAATAATAGAATCTAAATCAGTACACGGGATCGCGCGGCCAAAGGCTCGTTCTGACGATTACTTATAAGCAGATACACGAACACGATACGAATTGTTTAATAAATTTAAGAATATTTATCAATCTAATTATATCCTAAACTTGTCATCGGTTTTTAGTTCGTGTGCGTGTCCGTGTTTCTATTTATTAACCAGAACACTTGTTATGTATATTTAAAGCCGGACAATAAGATAAATGCGTACACAACAAAAAGTTGTAACGTTCTACCGACCCGAGCCTTGTACAAACTTTTTATCTCTACTTCGTATCAGTTAATCGCTAATACGGCTAGATATACAAATCGACAATTCGTTGTATTCGTTAGATTGTTATTGGAAAAATTATATGGGGCTGATCGTTAAGCTATGTTACTGGTTACATTTCCAGAATGTGTGCAAATATCTTACCACCCTCCCCAATGTCATTGACCTTTATGTTTTATGAACATCAAAATGTGAATTTGAGCAATTATTTACCGAAAGTTGTAACCAAAATGAAATATGTGCATTAGTTCTGTTTTCATGTGATCATATACAAGGAAACAAATATTTGATTATAGCAACATACTTGACAATTACTTGTAAATCTATTCAAACATAAGTAAATTATTTAACTATGAGTAAAAATATATCAAGCACAATTCAAATTAAGCATTAAAACTTGTTTGCTTTATCAAATTTGCACTGAAATATCTTTCAAAATCATACAAATATTATCAAATCGTAATCTTGTCTTAATTTCAAAGAAGCCATTGAATTTGCAATAGATTTATTAAAAAAATGGATAATTATTATAGTTACCTCAGTTAACTTTACTTTGAAATAACTGTTAAATGTTCCTCTATACACTCGCGCACTACAAAGTCCGATCAGGTTATGGCGTCTCTCAAACCGGCCGGCTATAAATATTAGATATAAAGCACCGGTCTTATCGAAACGGAGTGATTGCACAGCTGACGTCACGCTGAATCACTATTCCTCTAAGCACTCCTTCACAAACATCCGTTGGCTAGCATTTTTTCAGGTAATAAACTATCAATAGTTTTGCTCTTTTTACGACTTGCCAATTACGCCTTATTTGCACTTCTATCCTACGTACATATAAAAAAGCTTAATTGTTATTTAGCTGAAATAGTTCGTAATTTAAAGCAATCAATAAATTGATGTACGTGAAAAAAATGTTTAGTGTATTTATTATTACAGTAAGTAACTTACTCTAAATAAGATCATGGGGCTCTTCAAGAAAGGTGCAAAAAGAGCTCTCCTTCATAGACGGCGATGCATTGGGTACTCCTCTGGTGTTGCAAATGTCCATAGGCGACGGTAACCACTTTCAATCAAGCCCGTCTGCCTTATCGTTAGGTACAAATATAAAAAATGTGTGCGTATACTAGCGTACACTCGTAAGAAGTGAAACTTCTTTATGACGTTATTTTTCAAAAAATAATTTACTATATGCAACTTCACAGAAATTGGTTAAATAAAGTTAAATTAGATAAAGTTTAATAAAAGGCTTTTATTAAACTTTATCTAATAATCTAATCTATAATAATCTAACTAATATCACGCGTGGTAGGGATAAGAAAAAGATGGCTCGTAACGGAAAAAAAAAGATGGCCTGTAACAGAAAAAGATGGCGCGTAACGAAAAAATGTTACACTAACTTTTTTCCAACCCCGATAAAGAAGTTTCACTTCAAAAAAATCTCAGTTAAAGAGACTAAAGTATTAAAATGTTGAGTGCAATAGATTGAGTATTGCTTAAATTGCTTGTTTGTAATTTAAGGAAAATTTATCAAGTATGATGTTTCTAGTAATTCGTAGAATTAATAAAAATATTATCCTGGAAATTCTATAGTATTGCGAGAATATTGATTATAATAACGTAATTGATAAGCATTATTGATGAAGAGTGAAATCGATAAACATATGCATGTGACGACAAAAGTGTGCAATTTTACAACAAGGAAAAATATGATACGGTAGACGAGTACCATCGAAATATTTGTCATTCGTGATTCCGGTAAATTGGTTATGTAAAAACATAGTACTATATTGCCTTGGTTCTCCGTACCAAAACACCTGTCGAAGCGGTGATGAATTGACCTTTGAAATGTTTAAATCAATTTTAATTATATAGCAAATTCATATAGATAAGGCGTTCTATCTAAAGACAAGCGTCTGGGCGTCTCATATGAAAGTGTAGGCAAGACGGTAAAATGCATAGGCCCCCCAGCCGGAAGGGGCCCCTGATTTGAGGAGAATCCCAACTCCCCACATTTATTACATTATTATACTGTGGACTCATCTGATGAAGTTGCCACGGGCCTCGAACGGTATAGTTTCGCCACTGGTCGGCACCCACATGGTTTCACCGAAACTCAGGAACTGGAAGGTGGTACCTTCTCGAGCAAACCATAATCTTTCTATCTAGCTCGCATATCTTGGACGACTATTTCATGTATACAGTTTCAAAGCAATTTTCAATTATGCTAAGTACACTGATTTCCTTTTTGTCTTCGAGGAGGAAACCTTCAAAAGGTACCAGACGCCGTAGGAGCGACGCAAGGTTATGTGGGATTTTTACCGCACTAAAATCCCCCCGGTGGCCGTCCTCGGCGTGACAAAGAGGACTCCGGGATCTGCAAAGGAACGCAACCGGAGTCCTCTGAGCGCGTTGCACCATCGGACTCCTCACAGGTAAGCGGCTGGGCTCACTGCTCATCTGGACTTTACGACAATATGCGACCACACATACCGCCGTCCTACTTCTGGGATCGCCTGGCTGAACGGTTCGAGCTCCCAGTCTTGCCGCCCGCAACCCCGGAAGTCCCATTTTAGTCGCCTCTTACGACAGGCAGGGGGCTGTCGTAAGAGGCGACCGTAGCCCTATTTTGATCCCGGGACTACAGGGACGAAGTACACTGATTATTACCTTTATGACAATCGAGGCTTATGCGATGAATGGCTGGAAAAAAATAGACTGCAACGATAATAATATCAAACTATGACATAGTCTAATCGATACTTGTGTTCTGTTATGTCATTATTTGGAATACTTTTAACCTTGACAAATTTTATCGAAAGACATAAACATAAGCTGTCAAAAATTGTTACGGAATTTCGAGTGTTTTTAATTACAATAAAGTCTATTTTATCTACAATATGGTTTCTGTATTTAACTAATTCTTTCAGTGAGATTGAAATGCTTAGGAGTGCTAGTTTGGAAAAGGTGAGATTATTCCTGAAAGTAGCTCAAATAGTTATCTATTCAATAGTGATTTGTATCACAGCTTTTTGATTATATTTATATATGAAATTAATGTGTTGTGCAGATAAATGCTCCAGAATTAATTTCAAATGCAGGCCTCGTGCGAAATACATCAGAGTAAGTCATATATTAAAGTTCTATTCGATATTCCTCATTGTGTATTGTTATGAGATAGTGAGCTTAAGAAAAATATAAACTTCTTTCAACTACCAACATGATATTCATTGAGATAACAACATAAAGAACGACTCCTTGGTATAAATTGCGTTACTTTGTTTAATAAAAATCGAAAAATTATATCAAGTCAAGTATATTTCCAATCTAATGCTTGACCATATCTCAAAATAATAATAAATGATAATTATGTCGAAATAATTGTCAAGTATTAGGACAAACTTAAAAGCAGACATAATATGCTTCTAAACTTTTACAATCAAACCAGGAGAGAATTGCATGATATCACTCTTCTTCCTACCTAATAACATCTGTGTTTAGTTTAAAAGGTGTAGGGTAAGGACAACTTGAAAGGTGGTACAATCAGTGTAGTTCGACCGGGGAAGTATCATCACCACACCTATTTCTAGCGTGAAACAGTTCTTGCGTTTCGATGGAAGGGTGTGGTTGGCGGCACACTTTTATATGAGTCCTCGGGAGTAGCAACATCTGTGATTGACTTTAGATAGAACTTTATGTTCTTTAAGAAGTTGCTTACATTAATATCCATGGGCGGCAGTGACCACTTATCACTAAGTGGACTGCATGCTCGTTTGCTACATCAATCTTATAAAAAAAAATGTGTGCGTGTACACTCGTAAGAAGTGAAACTTCTTTATGACGTTATTTTTCAAAAAATAATTTACTATATGCAACTTTACAGAAATTGGTTAAATAAAGTTAAATTAGATAAAGTTTAATAAAAGGCTGTTATTCAACTTTATCTAATAATCTAATCTATAATAATCTATCTAATATCACGCGTGGTAGGGATAAGAAAAAGATGGCGCGTAACGGAAAAAAAAGATGGCGCGTAACAGAAAAAAGATGGCGCGTAACGAAAAAATGTTACACTAAAGTTTTTTCCAACCCCGATAAAGAAGTTTCACTTCAAAAACATACTAATCTGAGGAGTTTCAGCTTTGTCCTCCGAGATAGCGCTGCATCTATGACTAGACATAAGACCCTAATCTTTTTGGGGGTTAAATACAGATGTTAATAGTGGCAGTGGTCACTTACCATCCGTTGGACAGCATGCTCGTTGATCCTTGTAATGCAAAGTGATATTTGTAATGAAAATAAGTAGCCAGTATAAAATTATAATTTCAGAAATATTTCTAAACTGAAAAGGAGACGAAGAACGCAGTGTGGCCATACTGTTGAACGGTACCATATCACAATTAAACCCAAGCTCACCAAGAGTAACTCCCTCTCCGAACTTACAAATATCAGTGACTCTAGTGAGTTCCGATCGTTAGTACGTTTGATTTTCTCTGTATCTGCTAACTGCTTTTTAAATGTGTCTTTATAACTTCTAAGCCCAATATAGTCAAAAATTACCCTTTTGAGATATTACTCCCTGTGATTTTCATTTTTGGTAAGAGGATTGAGCAGGAATATCCGAATTTTCCTTTTAATCATTGCACACGCAAAATTGCTAAAGAATTACATGGAGTTGTCAGAAAGAATTATTAGTACCACAATATCAAATCGATTCTAAAGTTCTGTAATCAATTCGATGCAAAGATAATATTACCTTTAGATAAACAAGAAACAAAGTGTATATAAAATAATTACCTATGTTAATCAAAAACTGACTACTAATCGTATAAATCACTATTTATCATATGCTGTCTGAAAACATGTTCTCATGCTTTTGACAGTGTTATAAATCTTCGATAACAACATATGTGTATAAATATGCGTATTTTTCAGTTATGAATATGTATGTATACTTAGTATATACTTCTGTATATATTATGTACGTTACGCTTTGTTTATAAATTTCTATTACTTATTATTTTATTTTATTTTTATTTATTCGTTTATTGCACCTTTATAAAAATAAAAGCAACAAAAGGGTAAACTTAATGCCTGATGGCATTCTCTACAAGTCAACCCTGGGTGGTTGGATTGGTATTTTCTCTATTTCTATATCTTTCTGACCAGTGCTACTCTAGAACATCGTGTAACTGCATAAAAAAACCTACTGGAACTTCTTGCAATTTCTAAAAAAAAAGAATTTAAAACTTGTGTGACAAAGATAAAATATCTGAATAAATAAATGTTTATTTTTTATTTTTAAACATAATTGTGATTTGTGACAAATACTTATATTGCAGCTCTCGCTTTCTTCAATTCTAAAACGAAATTTTTGAATGATATAAGCTGCAAATCGTTTTATTATCAATCAGGAGATACTATTGAAAAATACGGTGGTGAATATTTACTCCAAACACCATACATGTCGTGGAACTTCAAAGGAAAGTGAGTCAGCCGAGTAACATTTTACGTAGCACTAAAATTGTAGACAAAAAATATGTTTTTATGATATTACATGTAAAGTTCGTGCTAGGAGAGCATTACAAAGTTTTAAACAATTCAACATTGGCATCTACTATTCATAAATCTTTTCATATTATTCGCCTATAACCACAATTTTTGGCGTTATTTTATCAGGAAGAGATTTTACATGAAGTGTTCTTACGTAGTCATTAGGTGAGGTAATCTGAGGTGACTTAGAACTGTAGTCCTGGGACTGAATATAGATGTCAATTGGTGACAGTGGCCAACTATCTTTAGGTAGACTGAATGCATACCAGTCTTGCTAACTCTATAATAAACATTGAATAAAAAATCAGATCAAAAATCCTTTATTAACAAATTTAATATGGGTTATTTATACAATGTATGGGATTTCCCCTTGTAAGTTTATTAATAACCTGTAGTAGGGGCGTCCACTTTTCTCCGTGGTCGCCAGCCTTTTTTTCACAGTTGAACAATAAATCCTTATTCAATTTTGAATATATTGAATATCTTAAATACTATTATTATTATATTTAATTTTATAATTATATATATCTATGTATACAGGTTCAAATTGAAATTAATCAAATGACGTATTTATAGGTAGATTATTAGCCGCGTTTCATGCACTTAAACATAGTAATTGATAATAAATGTGATGAACTTGCATTTTATCAGGAAACCGAAAAGAAAAATTGACATGTCACCTGAAACTCATTCGTCTAAATACGTGGCTGAGTACATCCAACAATACGATATCGATAATAATACTTCATCGTACATAGAAGACACGAGGTGATAAACGATTTTCCTTATCTGTTTGTATTATGTTCGTCGTCAACCCATTATTGTCCCACTGCTGGGCACGGGTCTTCTCTCAGTATGAGAGAGTTTTAGGCCATAGTCCACCGCGTTGGCCAAGTGCGAATTGGTGGACTTCACACACCTCCGAGAACTTTTTTTTTTTAAGAACTCTCGGGTGTGTAGGTTTCCTCACGATGTTTTCCTTCACCGAAAAGCAGTGATAATTTATAATAAGCACATGAATCAGTGGTGCGTGCCGGGGTTTGAACCTCGGACCTCCCGATCGAGAGGGCAAGTTTCAACCATTAGGCTATCACTGCTCGCTGCTGTATTATGTTCAACTTCTTATAATTGAAATGCTAGAAATCACAAATCTTTGATTAAAAAGTATTGTTTTTATGTTGATAGACTTGTAAGCTTTCAGGACTTTATAGTTGTTGAGAATACTAATGGTATCCTCAATTTCCATAAAGTTATGACATAGTTTTAACACTACGTCATATTCAATTTGTTTCTTACGATCCGTATAGCTGTGCGGTCGCAATAATAGTAAATGGTCGTCAATGGTCGCCTGTCTCACCCACAAACGGTTTCAGGTTCGACGTTGTCATCCAGGCTGATATTTAAAAAAATAATTTTAATATCCATTCTGGTATTTGTGGTCCACAGCATCCATGATACAAACCTATTATTATTTGTTGAAACAAATTTATTAGGTAGTATTTATATTATTTGAGGATTGAAAGCACTACCTTCGAAAAACGAAACCTGTATTTCGAAAACTTATTTAAGACAATAAAGAAAGAGAATCTCTGAATTTTTCAGTGTCTGTAGTGGTGATGATAGTAAAGAAAAGCTTACGTCATTTCCTTTTAAATCGACTCCGAGTGGCAATCTCAAAGTGCAATCGAACCAGGTAAATAATGTTTGAAATATAATAGGTGCACATCATTTACTATAGTATTTATCTATGACTATCAGTAAAATGTAGAACATAGGGTCATTCAGGTAATTAATGAATATTTTTTCTAATAATATGAAGGCGAAAGTTTGTGAGGATGATGTTACTCTTTTATGGAAACAATTTCAATATCACATACAATTTTATGAAAACTCTATCAGGTTTATCGTTTTACACGAAAGCCAGCGAGCAGAACCGTGAAAATAACTAGGAATAGTAATAAATTTTAAACACTTTATAATGAGGTGCAAAATATTGCAGCGATATTAACATATGGACATTGAATAAATCAAATTATTACAGGTAGTTTTCCAATCAGCAACAGTTGGCGTGCTTTTAGCGGATCCTACCCAAGCCAAAGTCAAAGTTAAATTCAAAGGTAATACAGGCGAAGTTGACAACCACCCGGATTTGAATTTAAATGTTGGTAACAAACTTTAAGTCACATCTTTATATTGTAATAAGATAAACTCCAAAAAACTTGGTCCTAATTATATGATGTATGTTCTTCTTGAGCAGCCTGGCAGTGATTCAGACACACGATATCCGGACATCCGATACGATAAAAGAGAAGATGTACATCAAACTTTAGATGAAAGGATTTCCTATTCGTATGATAAAAATGCTAAATCAAAAAATGTTGGGCCAGTAGAAGTAAAAGAACCAAGTCTTATCAATCTAGGCTATAATATAGTGGAACCTGTAGATTGGACTAGAGTGCAAATACCGAAGAAACAGGACTTGTTTCAAGAGTTTTATCGAAGAGTACACAATTATATGTGAGTACACAATTATGTGTTATTATGTAAGATAAATGATAAGCAAGTCTATAGTCAATCTAGTTAATAGTAATACATATGGTATACATTTATAGGTCACCTGGTCCTGAGTGGTAAATAATGTATATCAGAATCTTTCTTTATTTATATAACTACTTAAATAAAAATACAAAAAAGTTTTAAAGATAAAATACAAATTAGGAACTAATAAAGCATTTACATCACAAAGTGTAGGTAAATTTGAAACGTTTTTTACGTTGCATCATGTTCCTAATGAGCATGCGTCCTAAATAGAAATACATATACAGACATATGCTTAGCAGATGATCACTGCAGAGACTGCTCATAAAAAATTGAAACAAGAAATTGATTTGTCCATGGAATTACCCCGAAAATTACCTCTATGTAATACAATGACTTGACCAAAAATCTTTTTTATTTATAGAAATACCGACACGGTAGTCCATATTGGTCGTGAAGAATTCCACTGTCATCATATGGTGCTCCAAGTTTATTCGTCATTCTTCGAACTCAATACTCGACGGGTGATAGAATTGCCGATAGTAAGTATTACCTACTTAAGATACTAATCTGTATCAAGTATATGCGTTGAGAGTTCTGCAATATGACATGTGTTGTCTGAACTATTTTCTGTTCTTTACTTTATACTTAGTCCAAATATATCCAAGTATATAATTATAACTTTTTGTTTTAAATTAATTCCAGTATCAATGAATTTCCTTTGTAGATAGATACATCATAATACTTTCACGGACAGAACGTGATTGTACGTCATTATTTGAGATTTCGATATGGCACGACGTACAATGACGTTCAAAACTTCAAATATAAAATATTATTTACTACAGAACTTTTATTCCTGATAAAATTTCAAGTTGTAAGATCACCACTGTAGGGTAAAATCTTATTGGATGTACACCGTGTAAAATACTAGAAACTTTACTGTCACGGTTTTGTCATCACGTCGTTGAAACGTACGATATCATTGGACTCTACGGATTTATACGTAATGTATGGAGATTTACTGTGTCTTTCTAGAACACAGACTCAAGCTACTGTACATTACGTGGGACGTCATACCCTCCGGGTCTCTCATATGCTAAGGCAATGTCAACATAAGGGCGGTGGGTAGGGAATTTCGGGCCTCGAGGGGTACCCTCTTTACCCGGGCAATTCTCAAGGAAGTAGAATACCTCCCGGATCTTTAACATTTATATATAATATTAAAATGTTAATAAAAACATTATAATTTCATATACAAGTGTAAAGGATATTTACCATCCCCACTGTTTAGTGGGTGGTTCGGTGTACTTCGGCGTCGCTTACGAGCCGACGGTCGTCCTCCTGGTGGTCGGAGGTCGCCAAGCCAGGGAGCTCCCGCGGGAGCGGCCGCCCCCCAGGTGGTCGATCGTGAAGAGGCGCGAACCCCTTTAGGTGTATATGTGATCCAGCCTCCGCCCGCTCATACATTGAACGAGCTAGGCGGACCACAAACTCCTCGACCGTCTCGATCTTGAGGTCGCGCCGCAACACGTCGTTAAACTACTGTTCGCGAAAGTGTTAATGTAACGAGATTTTCGTTACTGAGCTGACTAATTTGTCATAATGAAAGTATTTAAATATAAACTAAAATTCTTAATGTAAGCAATAGCAATAAAATAGTGAACTCTAATAATCTCCCTGCCAACGAGTGCAGGTTGATAGATGATGAGTGCAGTTAGATAAAAGCTTTTAAAATACTTAGATTCAGGTTTAGATTTTTGCCCAATAGTAGAGTATGCGACCAATAAGTAAATTAACGATTAAGAAAACATCCAACACGCCATAAGAATACCACGTTGACTACAAAACAACACCTATTTCTAGCGTGAAGCATTTCTTGTAATTCGATAGAAGAGTGTGGTTGCCGGTGCACTTTTATATGAGGCGACCATCTTAGTCCTCGGAGGTAGCAACGCATCTGTGATTGACTTTACATAGAACCCATGTTCTCTATGAAGTTGATTACAAATGTCCATGGGCGGCAGTTACCATCAGGTGGATTGAATACTCGTTTGCTACTTCAGTCAGGTATAAAAATAATAATAATAATAATAAAAAACAATTAGTGACATTTCGTGACAGATCATACTATTTTGGTACGAAAGTCATCACATATTTTTGCTTCGAAAGGCTGTCACAAATATTTGACGTACATCATAATCATATTGCATTATGCTGCCTTTCAATGTCAGATATTTTTGCTGCGTTCGTGCAGTCTGATATTATTTGACACGTTCTTGGGTCAGATGTTTTTGGGAATCTGTCCATAGTAACATCTTTATGCTCGTGACTGTACCTATAGTACGAGTTCATTAAATTTCTTCGAAACGATCGTTGTTTACATTCTTATCCATTACATTCCAATGAAAACATAGTTAATTGATACTAAGGATGTAGAACTATTCGATTACGATGCTACAATATATGCTATAACTTTTATGAAGAGAAAAATGCGGTAGAGGTGGCATTTCATTGGTACCAGGAAAAATTCTACTACTTATAAACATAATCCAAACATTTTTAGGAAAACGTTAAGCCTGAAGCGTTCCACACAATTTATGACTGGATGATATACAGCGGACAAGAGAGCAGTAAGGTGCTAAGACGAGAGAATGTGCTAGAGCTTTTCTGTGCTGCGCAGTATCTCATCATAAAAGGTAACAATGCAATATCAATATGTATATAACAATATCATATAATCTTATATTATATAGCATCAATATATTTAAACTTGTGATATAATAGGCGTATTGTATATAATCATATGAATAATAAAAAAAATGTAGTAATGAATAAAAAAAAATATTTTATTTAAAAAAAAGCGTGGGGTGCATGGTGTCAATGGTTATAGATATTTTGTTGACAGATATGAGTAGAGTGATTATCATTTCGATAATATCTTAAAAAGCACCCCACGCTTTTTTAAAATAAATTATTTTTTTTTTATTCACACTATTATTAATTTATATTCATTGAAATTTTTAACACTATTTTCTTAATTTAAATTCATTTAAATTTATTTTCTATTTTTTAGTTTGGTTTTCTATAAAAAGCGTGTTTTTTATTTTTTTTTGAACTATTATTTACTTTCTACTTTTTAGTCAAATTAAAATATTGAATAATTTTATCAAATTAGTGTATTGTCATCGGTCCTCAATAAATCTACAAAGTTTGAACGAAATCTGGCCGTTTAAAGTGGGTCAAAATCGCGCCCAAAGAAGTCGGTTACAAACAAACATACAGGTGAAGCTAATAAAAAGCTAATAAAAAATAGTACGGTTCGTCCGAAAAGGACCTTATCTGGTGGACTACATGCTCTTTTGCTACTTCAAATATGTATATATTTTTATAAGGCTGATAGCCTACCGGCAAAGTATTAGCCGTCGCCTATGGAAATGTGCAATACCGCTGGCTTCGAAGTAGAGTTCTTTATGCACGTTTTTGAAGAACTCCATGTTATAGCCAAAAATATATCTGTATAACGTATCTGTATATCCATATCAATGTTGAGAAGGACACGAATGCAACATGTGTTTGTAAGAGTAGCTTTGTTGTTGTACAGAAAATATTCCACTTCAAATGAGATGATACTTGCGAGCTGAAAATAGGCTCGCGGTACATTTGCTATACCAAATGTCGCGAAAAAATTTAAAGCACCTCAAAGGACGGCCTCCTCCTATCCTATAAAGCGACAAAAAGTTCAAAGTAGTACATATTAAAATTTCGAGTCCTTCTTTATTGCTACATCATGTCCTTCTTCAAGCTTGTCAAACTAAATACTAAAGGTGGGCATTCACGTTAGGACGGTCGCACGGACTGTCACACGAACTACGGTCGTATGCGACAAGTTCGATCGTGAATGGCTTGGTCCTAAGGCGGACTGTACGACCAAGGTCATGTCGCAGGTCCCTTGAAGTATTGAACTTGAAATGTCGTTGCGACAGTCCGTTGTAACTTGAATGCCCACCTTAATCCGTATTGCGCAACTGATCTAATGCTTACAGTACAATATGAAACCGTACATTTTGTTCATTTTTTCCATACCACACATTGAAGGTTGATTGGCCGAGTATGTAATTAAGTTTGATCTTGTGAGTCGTTACTATCAAGGGTATATAAAATATGCATAAATACTGATAATGGTGCTATTATTATAGGATTTCTGGAAAATACAACAATAAAGCAGTTACAATAGCATTGCACAATACAATTAGTGACTATAAATACATTTTTATCATCAATAATGTTATTGATATGCAAAATACTTTGAATGACAATAAATCACCTTTGTTATTTTTACGTCGTTAATTGATGCCCATGCAATGTTTTGTATCCTTTGTATGTTTGTATGGATTTTTTATGTCATATATTTTTATCCCAATCACTTCGAAGTGAAGGTAGTAAATCTACTGGTTTTACTACCCTTACTTTGTAGTGAGTGAGTGAGAGATACGAACGGGCTGGTACCACTGCCACATGTATTTCTAACGTGCAGTTCTTGCGTTTCTTTTTGCGGTTCGGAAGGGATGGCTTTTGACATGACCATTCAAAGGTTTAATTACATGCCCAGACTTGTAATGGTTTATATCGAGTGTACCCTTAGTATAAGTTTATATTTCTTCTAAAAATCAACGTTAACATTTCCGCCAATAATTACAAAGTTCATTGCAATGTATAAGCGAAAACTTAATGTTTTTTTTTTGAGAAAATGTAATAAACTCATGTTAAATTGTTGCATAGAAAAATATGATTTCTGCCACGAATCGTGTCGAACCCATACGCTGGTTTAGTCAACGTTGGACAGATTCTACTTTTGACATCATAGTCTAGTATGGATTAACAACGTATTTCAATAAATATATAGTGTTTACTTCAAACTGTTTTATACATTACTAGTTAACCTAGCGAATTTCGTTTCACCTAAAAAGTCAAGTTCTAAAATTATCAGTGTTTCTCCGCTAAATTATGCATATTTTACAGAAAAAGCCTTTCCATTGAATTACTTTATGTATTAAAAAATCTGCATTAAAATCTGTAGCGTAGTTTTAAAGATCTAAGCATACATAGGGACAGATAGCGCGAAGCGACTTTGTTTTGTACTTTAAAGTGATTCTCTATTTTTTTTTTTCAAAATCTGTCCAATGTAGAATCTGTCCATATTAGACTATGACGTCCAATGTAGAATCTGTCCAATGTCGACTAAACCAATACACTGTCTGTAACACCATTGTCTAAATTCTCAGAAGGGTATCGTATCACGCTTGTAAGCAGCATCAAATAGAACCCTTGTTTTATATAGAGTTGGTCACAATCAATGGGCAGTGACCACACACCACCATTGATCTATGAAAAATACCCACATTATTAAGTAAATGCCAAGAACCGATAGGAGATAATAATACTTATGTTTCTAATCCAAAGTTATATTTTTTCAAGTCAGATTTAGAGGAACAATGCTGGTCATTTATGGTCAATGAAAGCCTGTTCACTGAAGATACGGCGTTTGTACTGTTCAGGGAAGCTAGGGCTAAAGGCCTTAATGTCGTTGTGGATCTAATGGTAAGATAATAGAGAATTTACGGCTTCTTATTGGTGTCTTAGGAATGTCGAAATATTTGTCAGGTGGTCTACTACTACCCTACTTCGACCGAAGAGGTATCACAGCCACACTTATTTGTAGCGTAAAGAATTCTTGCGTTACGGTGAAAGGGTGTGGTAACCGGCTCAGTTTTATATGAGACAATCATCGTAGTCTTTGGAACAGCACTGCACTTGTGACTGACTTCAGATAGAACTTCTCGTTCTATATGAATGCGGTAGTGACCAATTACCACCAAGTGGACTAAATGCTAATATGCTACTTCAAAGAAAATAAAGAAGTACTTATTCAAGTAGAAAGTATAAATAATAATAAAAATGGTGTATTGAGTCCCCACAGATGCCATGCCCATTTCTTGGGTTTTCTCTACGCCACGGAACCCAAATATATTTTTCATTTGAGATTTAAGATATTAGTAATAAGGGTAATTTTTTATTCCCCATGCTACTACTAGCAGCAGCAGAAGTAACAACGGTAATAAAATTACCCGTATTACTACTGGTAGTAAGATTGGTAGTAACACGGGTAATAAACCGTAAAACATTCATCGATTACATATATGTCATTGTAAAATGCATAATGTCAACAACTTCAGATGTGATGTAAAAACACGTTATTAGTTTTAAATTCACTATAATTTTCGTTATAATGGGTGTTTTTTAAATATATCTAAAATTAATACACAATAAATACATATAAAAGCTTTATAGTTGGTTAAACAAGTTTTATAATTACGTATTTTAAATATAAATAAAATATATTGAAATTGAGGAATTTCAATATATTTTATTTTTAAGGTTCATTACACTTCGGAGAGTATTGAATTTAGTTTTATTTTGGTTTATTTACGGTCGAAATTTGGCAACTAATTAAAATTGATAATTGTTCATCATTGAAGAACCTAAATGTCGAAGAGTGAACTGCAGGGCATTTATGTGTTCTCGAGTTGTAAAAAGTTCTCAAAGATGTGTGAAATAGCAAGTACATAAACACGATCTTGACAACTCTACCTCCAAAACCAAACTAAAACCAGTGTAGTTTGAACATGGAGATGTGTGTGAAGTACCTACTTGCATTTCGGTGAAAGGATGTGGTAGCCGGTTCGTTTCGTTTTCGTTCGTTCGTTTAATAAGGCGACCATCTTAATCCTCCCTGTAGTTCCAGTATTTGAATAGGGCTACGGTATCTCCTGACTGTCGTAAGAGGCGAATAAAAGGGGCTTCAGTGGTTGCGGGCGGCTAGACTGGAAGCTCAAACCGTTCGTTCAGGCGACCCCGCAAAGGACAGCGGTATGTGTGGTCGCATACCATCGTAAAGACCAGACAGAGCGGTGGGCCCAGCCGCCCATCTGTGAGGAGCCCGGTGGGGCAATGCGCTCAGAGAACTCCGGTTGTGTTCCTTTGGAGATCCCGGAGTCATCTTTGTAGCGCCGAGAACGACCACCGGGGCCGAGGACGGCTATCGTGGGGGTATTAGTGCGTTAAAAATCCCACATAACCCTGCGTCGCTCCCACGGCGTCGGGTACCTTTTCAAGGTGTTCATGGACGGAAGTGGCCACTTTCCATCATGTTGAATGCGTACAAGTTTGCTACTTTAATGTGATAAAAAACGACTACTTGTATTACAGGTTCCTCGAGTAAAGAGATTCTTTTTGCCACTAGTAGCTTCCAAGGATTTCTTAGAATTGGAATTAGAAGAATTGATGACATTCCTCAGATCGAACTACATTTGTGTAACAAGGTAAACATTTTGATCAATATTTATTTCTCGGAAAGTGATGTCCCTTTCCTGTTAAACAAACAACGAATTTCCTGTTTAACATGAAATCTTTATAACTGCTTGTTATCAACTTTAGAGGTGCGGTCGATATCTACACAAATACAATTTTATGCACCTTTTAGTTACCTTATCATTAAGTATTTATAATATGAACAATCTTAGCACACTTATGGTGTCGTAAATGCGTAATTATTGAAGTGTAGTTACAGTCACACCTAGTTAAACCCTAGCGTTTAAAATCAAATATCTAGAGTACCTAATTTCCAGGACTTGTCGTCAATCCATTATTGTCCCACTGCTGGGCACGGGTCTTCTCTCAGAATGAGAGAGTTTAGGCCATAGTCCACCGCGCTGGCCAAGTGCGAATTGGTGCGAGTTTCCAGGACTTAATAACAAAGTAATTTACATAAAATAGCAAACGGGAATTAATTCCATATAATTTTGAATGGTCAATACCAATTTTGAGTGTAAGACAAATGGATTGTTTTACCCTAATGGGAAGCATAAAATTATTATTCACACACCGCACTGCTTCAATAAGGCAGATAAAATAGTGATGCTGCAGTCTAAACACTGAGACTTCACAAGGTTTATTACATTGCAGGTAGTAACAAAATATGTACATAGTTTAACTTATAATAAGCGGCATCCTTTAAGCCGCTTATTATAAGTTTAACTACATACTTTGCTGCCGGCAACCTTTGAGCTTGTTATAAGTTAAACTACAGCGTGCTCAAAGGTTGCCGTTGTCATTTAAATTTCACCAAAGTTACTCGTATTAATTTGTGCATAGGGTTAAGCTTTTTAGCGTTAACTTTCGGGGAATTTTCTTTCGGGGAATATTGGCCGTATATAGTATGAAGAAAGTAGCCGTGAATCATAGTATAATGAAAAGACAAAGAATGGGTTCGAGCTGCCCTCTGAAAATAGGTCAACGAATAAAAAGTACTTGCAAGCCCTCTGAAATATGGCTCAGGCGCGAACACCGAGGTCGACGAAAAAATGTCTTCCCTCTGCCCTTTCTGAGAGTTTGCCCTGAAGTTTGCCCACATCGATGCTTATCAACAGCACTGATTAAGTAGATATTTAACAAAGATTCCTACTATAACTAACTATTCCAAAGATAACTAAAATTCATTCAGTTTATTAAAATGAGCTATATAAAAGTAAATAACTATATAAGTCATTTTTTTTATTAAAAACTAGTTGACCTGGCGAACTTCGTTCCGCATAAAATCAAAAATCTAAAATTATCAGTGTTTCTTAACTATACAATTATACATGTATTATACATAAAAACCTTCCTCTTAAATCAATCTATTTATTAAAAAAAAACTACGTTAAAAAGTTATAATGTTCAATCCTAATATTTGCCTATATTTCACGTTTTATTTGACTTCAGTGGCGTTGCATGAAAACAGCCAATTTTCGTCTTGAGCGGTGTTCTGCGAAAAGCGACCATAATAATGCGAACTAGAGTAAGTTCAGATAAGGAGAGGTCCAGATATGGGTTATAGCTAGAACTTTGTTAAGGTAAAGACGAGCTAGACTAGTGACAGTTGGCGATTAAAAAGATCTAGCTGATCTTTAATTTTGTTCATCACAAATGGACTCCGAAACTTGCCTTCATGTACATTCGGGCTATACCTAATTCGTAATTTGTTAATCCAAGCGAGATCGAAGTTCTGATGGCTGGAGTACGGTGGTTGCATGGCGACTGGTCCTCACGGAGTCGTTCCGCGATCGACGTGATGCGCTGCGTCCGATTTGGTCTGATATCGCCCTGGCAGCTGGTCGACATCAAGCGGAACCCGGATAACGCTGAAATACTGGAGATCGTCAACGATCCAGAGGTGCAGCAAATGGTTGACGATGGTTTAGCGTGAGTATTCGCTGTAAGATACGAACTAGAGTATACCCGCTGCTTTGCCCGCTTCGGTCGCGCGTGCCACGATAATGAATTCGGAATATCCCATGTGTTAATTCAAGTCTGTTAGTTTCTGAAGGTGTACCAGTGAAATTCGACTGAAGTAATACCACCGCCACACCTATTTCTAGCGTGAAGAATTTCTTGCGATTCGATGGAAGGGTGCCGGCAAACTTTTGTATGAGGCGACCGTCATAGTCTTTGGGAGTAACATCGCATATGTGATGATTGACTTCAGATGGAACCCATGTTCTGTATGAAGTTGATTACGAGCGCCAGTGACCTCTTACCATCAGGTAGACTGCATACTTGTTTGCTACTTCAGTCAGCTAAAAAAGTCATAAATTAGGTATCTGTGTGCTAAATTTCACCGAAATCCAACCCATTGTTTTGCGTGAAAGAGCAAGAAACAAACATACAATGTTTGTTTCTTTTATTTTACTCTACAAACTTTCGCATTTTGGTATTAATAAAATTGGTAAAATTTACTCTCAAAATCATTTTCGCATTCGCTATCTGAAATAGCGGCAGTAATGCGTCACAATTAAATTGCATCATATTTATGTGCTACTCAATTTATGAGTATTTTTAAAATATCTGGTGCAATTTATGAAACATCGACGCATCAGAATTCACTTAATACGCCACCTCACCTTCCGTTTGAGATAGTTTGTAATAATATGTAATGGGTATATGTATTGTTTTTAAAACATTTTTTTTCATTATATGGTAATGAAGTGAAGCAAACGAGCATGCACCTGATGGTAAGTGCTCACTGACGCCCATGGACACCTGTAAGCCACTTCAATAGAACATGGGTTATATCTGAAATCAAGCACAGACGCGTTGCTACTCCCGAGCACTAGGATGGTCGCCTCATATAAAAGTGTACCAGCAACCACACCCTTCTATCGGAACGCAAGGAATGCTTTACGTTAGAAATTTTAAATCGTGTTGTAGATGTGTAAAATTGTAAATACATAGTAATATTGTTATTTAAAAATCCACAAATAGGCCGTGTACAATTTTGCCAGATGGTACAATTAGTACGATTCGACAGTGGAAGTTCCACCACTATAATTTACCTATTTCTAACGTGAAGCAGTTGGGGCGTTGAAACGCACCACGCACGTTAGCTTATCATTGTCAAAATAGCCATTTCACCATGTATAGGTATAGTTGTTACACGTATATGTTTCTGCCTTGAGTTGCTTCGCCTTGCTTTTATTAAATTGCGAAATTGTTGGCGCCGGATTCACAAATATGTAGTGATCGAAATTTCACTCGATTTCTTCATTACCGAAATGACTCAACCTCTATTCTAACCATTAAATGTTTACACAAGCGTTATAAATGAAACCAGACGGATTTTACAAATAAAAATTTAAACCTGGAAACAGGGTCGCTTGCCAAATTACCTACATAAATCACAAGATTACACTTAACTATAATAGAATATACTTTTGAAGTGAAACTTCTTTAGGCGCATGAGGGTAAAATTTTTACAGATGAAACGTCACGCCGGTATGCAACGGAAGTGTCGGAAAAGAGAGAGAGAGTGATCGAGACCGATTGAGAAAGAGTAAGACAGGGCGAACGTAGCATGAGCAGCTAGCCGTGGAGTGAGAGTAGGGAGCAAGCGAGTGAGAAAGATTGAGAGAAAAAGTGAGACAGAGCGAACGTCGTATCACGCCTTTTTCCCTTCCTCTTAATCTTGGAAATTTAAAGTTTTAGATTTGTATAAATATAAACAAGATTTATAAATTAGTTCGCCAAAGAAGTTTCACTTCTGACATGTGTACTTTGTACGCACGCATGTTTTTTTTTTTTTATCTTATTATAAGCCAACGTTTGGCCACGATCTTACCTGATGTTAAGATGCAGCCTAGTATATAAAATGCTTGCCTAGATAAAGCCTATTCAGCCTCGTCTTGAAAACTTCTAAATCCTCGGCAGTTGGCAGCAAGAATGAAAAACTGAAGTGGTTTGTGCGTCCGAATGGAACATCAACTAGATATCGGTGGTAACCCGCGGTTCGTCTAGATGTCCGATGGTAGAAATGGCTGCAGGAATTAAATTGTGTTGTCCAGACGCACACTCTCCAAAATGTATCCGATAGAATACTGCCAGGCGAGCGACGTGGCGTCGATGTTTTGTGCTAAGGAATTTGGTGTCAAAAGGCGCATCGTCGCTAATAAGTCGTGTGGCTTGCCTCTCCACCGAGTCCAAGAGCTGCAACTGATACTTGGCAGAACCATCCCAAAGATGACAACAGTACTCCATGCATGATCGCACTTACGCCTGTTATGGAATTGCGCAGTTGCTCAGGCGTGGGGTATTGTCTCACCTTGTTCAGTATGCCAAGTTTTTTCGCTGCTGATCTTGCCAAGGACTCAATGAAGCTAGACTAGCGAAAGGTGGTCAGTGATGGGAATGGGCACATTCTGGAAAGTAGAAGGTTGAATGGACTCCGTTTAGCTCTAAATAGGCACGCCTGAGTTTTTGAGGCATTAAAACTGACCCTGTTAGCGTTGCCCCAGTCAGTAACGAACTTAAGGGTTTTATTAATGCGTTCAATCATAGCTTCACGCTCCAACTGGATTTTGTCACTACTGGCTGGCTGAATATACAATTTATTTTACAAATTGCGAAGTAATATAATAAACTATAATATATTTCTGGAGGTATTTTTACATTATTATCTCATGTAAGTCATTAGCGTAGTCAAAAATTACTTTGAGAGGGGTTAAGCCCTCAGCGGAATGAAAGATTAAAGTTTTGATGAGCCAACAATGTCGGATTCCATAAGAATTATCTATAAGATAACACAAGGTACCAGTACCAAAAAAAAAAACATATAAAGATCACCGAAAGTATTTTTCCTGATCTGACTTCAGTCACAGTTAAATTTAACTGCATCATTTTAGGTTTTTGGGGGTTTTTGTCTTTAGCCTTCCATTAAAATCCGGCAATAATTGAAATAACAACGAGCACTTATCCCCAAGCAGTGATAGCCTAATGGTTGAAACTTGCCCTCTCGATCGGGAGGTCCGAGGTTCAAACCCAGGCACGCACCACTGATTTATGTGCGTATTAGAAATTAATTATCACTGCTTTTCGGTGAAGGAAAACATCGTGAGGAAACCTACACACCCGAGAGTTCTTAAAAAAAAAAAGTTCTCGGAGGTGTGTGAAGTCCACCAATTCGCACTTGGCCAGCGCGGTGAACTATGGCCTAAACTATCTCATTCTGAGAGAAGACCCGTGCCCAGCAGTGGGACAATAATGGGTTGACGAGACTTATCCCCAATGGTGATCAAGGATGCTTATTGACATCTACAACTACATCCTATCTGAAGATTAAATTGGAAAATCTTGTAATATGGTCATACCTTACCACAACTATCGAAGGCAGAGCAGACCTTAACACCGCTGTTATAATGCAAAAATAAGAGTAGCCGTGATGGTACCATTATCAAAAATTGTGTGCGTGTACTAGCGTACACTTGTAAGAAGTGAAACTTCTGTATGACGTTATTTTTCAAAAAATAATTTACTATATGCAACTTTACAGAAATTGGTTAAATAAAATAAAATTAGATAAAGTTTAATAAAAGGCTTTTATTAAACTTTATCTAATAATCGAATCTATAATAATCTATCTAATATCACGCGTGGTAGGGATAAGAAAAAGATGGCGCGTAACGGAAAAAAAAGATGGCGCGTAACGAAAAAATAAGATGGCGCGTAACAGAAAAAGATGGCGCGTAACGAAAAAATGTTACACTAAATTTTTTTCCAACCCCGATAAAAAAGTTTCACTTCAAAAAATTATTTGCTTCCTTCATCTTTAAGTATACATTTGTTAAACGGAAACCAGGTGGTAGACCCAGTGCAGTTCGACCAGGATCCACCACCACACTTGTTTTGAGCGTGAAGCAGTTCTTGCGTTTCCATGGAAGGGTGTGGTTGCCGGCACACTTTTATATAAGGCGACCATCTTAGTCCTCGGGAGTAGCAACGCATCTTTGATTGAATCAAATCAAATCAAATCATTTATTATTCTAGAATATGGGTACAATGTAATGGATATATTAGAGTTTTCGCAGTCCTCCATATTCCCGCCACAGACGGGCATACAATATATCATACAAAATTAAAACACAATATAATATAATAAAATAACATTTGAAATAACAGATATTTTAAATTAGTCAAAGATGTATTTAAGTCATATTCAGATTTTAATGTTTTTTAATTAGTAACGTTGAAATCAGATAGAACCCACTGCATGCTCATTTGCTACGTAAAACTTATAAAAAAAAAAAATTTGAATTAGACATTTTACCATCCATATTATTATTTGTAGGTACGTTATAATCAAGTACTGGTACGGAAATAATTCAAATAACTATTACCACTGGATAGACGTACTCGGTCTAACTGAACCGGCGGAAAGGAACTGGGTTGGTGAAGAAAAGGTTAGTTTATCCTTATCTTGCTTCTTTCTACATATCGCACCTTCGGCAGGACAAGAACGTTTAAATATACCAAAGTGCTTTTAAAACATCCTACTGTCTGATAGCACAAAGTCAGCCATTCATTATATCAGCAGATGTCGATAGACCCTTTGTCCAATTCGTTTTTTTTTGTCAAAATTGGCGCGACATAAAATCCTTGTAGTGAACATTTATAACACATGCACTTATGCCCTTATCCCACCGAGGGTGCGATATGCTAAATAAAAGCCTTGTATTCATGGTAATCATTTGTTAGGAATATGGTTGCATAAATATGTTGCCGAGTTGCTGTCAACATATTGCGGTCAACACGTGTGCTACATAACCCTAACGCACAGCCCTTTTTTTATAGTGGGTAATCCTCATGGATACCCAGCCGCCCGGTTGCATAGCCCTAGTGCATCGCGACCCAGCCACCAACCCGAGGAGCTGACGCAGCACCTCGAAAATTCCCACATATCGTGAGAATACACGGCATTCCGAGCTCTCAGCCTCTCATATCGACTCGGTCTCAACCTTTTAGTTTTAAGTTAAAATGTAGTTGTAATTTTTAGTTCGAATTAAATATTAAGTATGGTTTTGCGTTCCTTGCGACCTTCGGCCGCCAACATGACTCGTGTGTTGCGGAGTTGATGAACAATGTCCATCAACGATGTTGATTAACTGTCGCTAAGCAAAGGTTTATCATGAATACCAGGCTTAAGGATCATGGCCGCTCATCAGTTTATCTGTAGCGAAGTAGTCATTACCGTGCGCAAATAACCGAAGCTATAGCAAATAACTTCATGTAGGGTTCGACTTGAAGCCTGTACAAATTAATTGCCACTTCTAAAGATTGAGATGGTCGCCTCACATGTAATCACTTATTTCTAGCGTGAAAAAGTTTTTGTGTTTCGATGGAAGAGTGTGGTTGTGTAATTCTAATAAAACAGTTATTTACTTTCATAAGCCTGTATTTCTTTTTTCCAAATCCTCCATGCTCCCTAGAGCATAAACATTATAGACTAACTTGAATCATAGACTAAACCATAAACGAATACTCTACTACACATCTCCCTCTTTAGCATGTCTCTCATTAACAATAATAATCATTCACAATAATCATCTAAGTATGCTGGTTTTTTAACAATTCTTCCAGATTTTGAAGTAATCATCCTTTTTTCATTATTTAAACATATTGACTCAGAATTATGTAATGATGATTGATTTTCTCTAATTGGTGTTTCCTGCAATGGTGAACTAGCAACTGGCAATTCTTGTGTCAAATTATCATCATTACATTCTTCCTGTCTTACAACATTTTTATTTATTTCTAATGGTTCCTTTGTAAGACAGTCATCTGATATCAAATCTGAATCCAAACAATTATACTTATTCATAGAATGTTTTAAATGAATAGAATTTCTAATCAATACTTTTCCCCTCTTATTGACTACTCTGTATGACCTAGGATTTTCAGTTTTTTCTATAATTACACCTGGCTCCCAAGTATTATTAATAGCACATCTAATAACAACCCTATCCCCCTTTTTAAATTCTTTATCAGATGAAGCGTTTACATTATAGTACTTTTTAATCTTAATATTTCTATTCATTTGCTGTTTAAATGCATCCTTTATAATCACCTTAGGCTGTAAATGATGTCTAACTGTGGGTAGTTTTGAACGTAATAACCGACCCATTAACATTTCTGATGGAGAGTAATCTGTTCCTGCCACAGGTGATACTCTATACTCAAGCAAGGCTTCATACATTTCTTGTTCTGAATCACATTTTTTTATAATATGCTTGGCTATTCCTACTGCTTTTTCTGCTAGACCATTGGACTTAGGATAATATGGAGATGAATGAACTAACTCAACATTTCTTTCTTTACAAAATTTAAGCAGTTGAAAACAATTAAATGGACTATTATCACATATTATTTGATTAGGAATTCCATGCACAGAAAATAATTGCTTTAATTTAGTTATTATTAACTCAATGGACTTATTTTTGATACTGATTATGTCAAACCATTTTGAAAAATAATCTACTACAATTAAATAACATTTTCCACCATATTCAGCAATATCCATTCCTAGTTTCATATAAGGTAATTCAGGTATTTTATGTTGTATAAGTGTCTCCTTACGATTATTGGACTGATATTTTTCACAAACTCTACATGATTTAACATACATCTCAATCATCGATGACATTTTAGGCCAATATAGTATATTTCTAGCACGTTTTTTACATTTGTCAATTCCTAAATGTGCATTACCATGAATTTGTTTAAGCATTTCGGTATACATACTTTTGGGCACAACAACTTTGTCATTATAAAATATTATATTATCTTTTACTAACAGCTGATCCTTAATTTTATAAAACTGATGCAATTCAGGATCTGCTTTACAATATTTTTTCCAACCATTATCAACAAAATTAAGAACTTTTGATAATAAAATATCTTTTATGGTTTCCTCTTGAAACAATTTCAATTTAACTTTACTTATTGGTAAGTACTCTTCTAATGCAATGGTATGTACAATATCTGACATGTCGGGATCGTCACATATCTCATCTTTTAAATAATTTCTAGACAAATAATCTGATACAAACATATGCTTTCCAGGAATGTATTCGACTGTAAATGAATATTTTAATAACTTGAGTAACATACGTTGAATTCTGTTAGTTGATTTATGAATTTCTTTAACAGTAATGTGCACTAATGGCTTATGATCAGTTTGTATTTTAA
Source organism: Spicauda simplicius (assembly GCA_949699795.1). NCBI lineage: Eukaryota > Metazoa > Arthropoda > Insecta > Lepidoptera > Hesperiidae > Spicauda > Spicauda simplicius. Next base: position 14,971,391 of record OX453063.1, read on the forward strand.
ATTTATGACCATAAATAAACTGATGAAATTTAGAAATAGCAAAACAGACTCCTAAAAGTTCCTTTTCTACCATACTATAGTTTTGTTCAGCGGATGTCAAACTTCTGGAAACAAATGCAATAGGTCTACCTTCCTGCATTAAACATCCTCCCAAACCATCTTTACTAGCATCAGTTTGAACTATAATCTCTTTATTTACATCAAAATAACCAAGTGTTGGAGCTTCACTTACTAATTTTTTTAATAGACTAAATGCATTGTTTTGTTCTGTATTCCAGCACCATTTAGTATCTTTTTTAAGTAATTTTCTTAGCGGAGCAGCTACATTAGACATATTTGGAATAAACCTATGCAAGAAAGTAACCATACCTAGAAATTGTTGTAATGATTTCTTATTTTCTGGCTTATTTACTTTTAATATTGAGTCTACTTGTTTACAATCTGTCTGAATCCCTATTTCTGAAAAAACAAACCCTAAATAACATACTTTATGAATCTTATATTGAAGTTTAGTAGGGTTAAACTTAACACCATATTTAAGAGCACGTTCCATAACTATTTTCAATACCATGTCATGTTCCTCTTTGGTCTTTGTAGCAACAATTATGTCATCATAGTAAACTTGCACTCCTTTAATGTCTCCGAATATTTTAGTGTTTTCTCTTTGGAATATTTCGGGGCTGGAACAAAGGCCAAAGGGTAACCTATTAAATTTATACCTACCAAACGGTGTATTAAATGTGCACAGAAAAGTAGAACTGTCCTCCAATACTATTTGATGAAACCCATCTTTCATATCAATAACAGTAAAATATTTCATGCCAGAAAGATTTGCAGTTAAATCCTCTATTGTAGGAATATTAAAATGTTCTCTCATGACATACTTATTTAATTCTAAAGGACATAAACATAAACGTAAAGATCCATTTGGTTTTTCCACAATAATTAAATCATTTACCCATTCTGTGGGCTCTGTAACTTTAGATATGATTTTTTGAGCTTCTAACTTATTTAATGTTTCTTTTAATCTAGGTTTTAAAATTTCAGGCACTCTACGTACAGGTTTTACAATAGGTAATGCTTTTTCTGACAATCTTATTTTATACTCAAAAGGTAATTTACCTAAACCAGTAAAAGCATCTTGATATTGTTGTAAAAACTTACCAACTTCAGTTAAATTATTAGACATTTCATACACTCTTTGAATTAAAGATAGCTGAACACAAGTGTCCCTGCCCAAAATTGGTGTTGTGTCACCATTTACAACAGTGAATTTTATATCTGTAACATTCCGTCCCAAAGGCTTGCATTTAAGACTAATTACTCCGACAGGACTTATAACAAACCCTCCGTAACTAGTAATTTTGTGTTTGTTTTCCTTCAGTTTTATTTTCCTAGGATCTAATTTTCTATAGAGATGATATGGCAACACATTAATATCCGCTCCTGTATCTAATTTAAAGTTAACATTTCCAATATCATCAACATAAATCTCATGAAACCAATCTTCTCGTTTAGTTTTCAACTGAATCTGTTCAATTCTTAAGCTATCCACATTTTCATTTGTGATACTTGTTTCTACCTCTTGAACTTTTCTATCATTTTCTTTCCATTTTCTTGTATAATTTCTGGAACACATTTTCTTAAAATGGTTTACTTTTCCACAATTATAACAAATTTTGCCATAAGCTTGACACTCATTTAAACCATGTATTTTACCACACTTGGAACATTCGAATTTGCTTTTCTTATGAGTGTAATCTCTAAATTCTTTTTTCTTTTGTACAATACAAAGACTGTTACTCACACTATCATTTTGCATAATTTCCCTCTCCTTCTTGTTTTGTTCAAAGGCTCTACAAATTTGTATTGCTTTTTCTAAGCTTAGATCACCCATAGCAAGTAATTTTTCTTGCAACACCGCATCCCTCACGCCGATGACAATACGGTCCCTTAACAAGGAATTTAATTGTACTCCAAACTCGCATTTAGCTGCCAAGAGTTTGATACTTGTTTGGAATGAATCAAAACATTCACCGTCCTCTTGCACCCTTTTAAAAAACTGGTACCTGTTAAATACAATATTTTTCTGAGGCGCGAAATATTTCTCGAACGAATCGACGACATCTTGGAAAGTCACTTCTTTCGTTTCAATTTGTGTACCCGTGTCAACTTCCTTAGTACTTTGTGTCTCCGCCGTTCCCGAACCAATTAAATTAAATGAGTTATATATTCTGAGCGCTTCTGGACCTGCTGCATTTAAAAGCATGGCCACTTTTACCTTGTCACATTTTTTTTCGTACTCGTTAGCAATCAAATAAATTCCGAACTGTTGAATAAATAATCTCCAATTGTCGGCAATGTCGCCGCCCGCCTGTAATTTTGGCGCTTGGTTATCCATTTTTCACTTTTTCACCTGACACCATGTGTAATTCTAATAAAACAGTTATTTACTTTCATAAGCCTGTATTTCTTTTTTCCAAATCCTCCATGCTCCCTAGAGCATAAACATTATAGACTAACTTGAATCATAGACTAAACCATAAACGAATACTCTACTACACAGTGGTTACCGGCACACTTTCATATGAGGCGACTATCTTACTCCTCAGGAATAGCAACCCGTGTTCTGTATGAAGTTGCTTACAGATGTACTTGTACATGGGCGGCGGTGTCGACTTACCCTAAGTGGATCGCTCTTCTTCAATAAGTTAAAAAAAATCAAACGTCATCCACAATCTGCTACCGAAACGCAAAAATTGCTTCAAGCTTGTTATACGTAGGTGTTGCGGCGTCACTTTTATCTAATATATAAAATTCTCGTGTCACAGTTTTTGTTGCCATACTCCTCCGAAACGGCTTGACCGATTCTCATGAAATTTTGTGAGCATATTGAGTAGGACTGAGAATCGGCCAACATCTATTTTTCATACCCCTTAGTGATAAGGGTTTCCCACCCATAACATTTTTTTATTTTTATATGGCAAAACAACGATTGCGGGATAGCTAGTACAATTATAAATATTTATATTCCAACACTTCAAACCATACATGAGTATTCTTTAAATATTAATAACCTCGCAGGACCGTATTAGGTAATGTCATCATAAACTAAGATTTTTTTTTGCGAATTTCAATAATTCCACAAAATTTACTTTAATTTATAACACTTGTTAATATTTATTTCAGAATCACGTAACGTACCAAGATTTTCTTATGTACCTGGAACAATTCAAGGTTCCTAAGGACCAGATGTATCAACAAATGGCTATGATGCAGTCGCCTAGAAGAAACGACGATAATTTACCCGGTTAATACATTATTTCAATACCCTTAGTACGTTTAGTATGATTTTAGAGAATTACTGCGGACTTTATACATTTTAATATATAACGGGTACTCGCGGCAATTTTTGAATTTCTTTTTTTCTATGTTTTGACCCAGTTGCATGGTTTGTAGACATGACAACATATCCTAGGGTCAAAAGCCGCATATCGTGAGTACCCGTTACATATTAAAAAGAGTTTATTCTGTTTAAAACAAGCATTACCTACTCTTGCTTTATCTATTAATTAGCCACGCAAACAACATTGGTAATTATGACCAATAACGAAAACGGAAACGCGAATCTACATTGCAATGTAAAAGCGAAAATAAGAAACAATATTTTTTGAGAAAACATAATAAACTAGTATTAAGTGTAAGTTGTCAATTCTTAACTACTCCACTGTTAGGCACGGGTCTCCCTAACATCAACTAAATGTTTTTTATTTGTTTTATAATCATAGATACTGCATATAATTGGATATAAACTCGTACAAAAGTGTAAATTGAAAATCATTATAATCAAGTCATTAGAATTCATTCAAAAAATAACACAAAAGTCTATGATGTATTGTCTATATCATATATATCACAAAGTCGAAAAAAGTACGGTTTGTATATACATAAAGTTAAATTGAACATGGCCGTCCTAAGGTAATAGTAATGGGTGTGGTTGCCGGAACACTTTCACATGAGGCGACCATCATAGTCCTCGGGAGTAGCAACGCATCTGTGATTGACTTCAGATGGAACCCATGTTCTGTATGAAGTTGATTACAGATGTCCATGGGCGTCAGTGACTACTTACCATCAGGTGGACTGCATGCTCGTTTGCTACTTCAGTCAAATAAAAAAAAATGAACTTATCACTAGAAAACTAAGTTATTAGAAAAGTAATCCGGAAGATTGAATCATTGTATTTTATCTTACAATCACCATAATTTATTCAAATCCTTGCGACAAAACCTTATACTTTCTAACGGATGTCACGTTTTGCCAATTTTAATAAAAACGCGAGTGACGCGGATACCGGCACATACCAAGGTATGACGTCAGACGGACATACCCTGAACGTCAAACGGCAACATGATATAACAACGGCTAATCCATACATATAAAAAACATATAGGTTCCGCGTGTGAGTACATAATTTGCAAAAAATATTGGCGATGTGAGAATAAGTGATAATATACATTTCTGTTACCTACTTATGTTTTGTCCGTTTGTGTTTGTGATAGCATCAAAGCAAAACTACTCAATACAATTTATAGAATGTAAAACATGTATACGCGTAGTCGAGAATAACAATATTTTATTATGATGACAAATAAAGTGCAGATAGTTCAAATAATTTTCTTAAATATTTTCTTACAATTAAATACTTTTCAGATATATGTAACCGAAAAAATAAACAATACACTATATCTTGTAACATATAGTCAATATTTTATAAAAGTCCTCTCTCAAACCTTATTGTAATTTAAAGTTAAGATACCATTTTTAAAATCGAGTAAGTAATACCGCGGGGCATGGCTAGTGTCTAATAATACGCAACAATAAAACGCAAACAACAACAAATTCAAGGCGGGATACTTAGAACATTTCCAAGAACGTCAATTCCTACGCATGTTGAGAACGGTGTCTTTAAGAAATAAAAAGTCCCACTGTCAATAGTGTCAATATGAAGTGTAGGAAATATCAGAAAACATATTTATCTTACCACTAAGTCAATTATATCGCATAAGGAAAGATACGTAGTTGTTATTTACTTACGTACTTGGCGTATTTTATTACACCAAGTACGTAAGTAAGTAATCACTATACTTGATCTCTCCAATAAATAATTAATTTTAAGTAAATTTTACAATACTATAAATAAATAATATTTAAAATTTAAGTAACAAGAATGTGCGGCGTCATGTTGCGCGTGGTGTCAGGTGTCCGGCCTCGGAATCGCCGGAACATAACTCTCGGCCAAAATTCTTCCTCCATGAAGGTTGACCTCTGCTCCGTTGGTACTCCCACCACGTAGCAATTAATTCACCTTATGGCGGGACTCCAATCGCTGAACCTTAAATCCGTAGCTGGTCTGGATTCTGATATACTCTACAATCTCCTCGACCGTTGTAGAGTAATGCAGACGGGACACGTACAGCAGCGTCGTCGGTACAGCTGGTTGCAGCATGTGGTTGGGGCCGGTCACACGATACGAGGGTTTCTTTTTCTTCCCTTTCTCGACTCTGACGAAACCCTCCTCGTCACCCTGGGCCATTACGGGACCCTGCTTTGGCAGATCCCAGCGAATTGGTTCACAGTGGATCTGCTTTCCCCTATTTTGCTGCGTAACCAGTGACTTTGTATGACGGCTACAGTAGCGTAAGAACGCTTAGGCGTCGATGTACTTACTTACGATACTTTTAAAAACACGAATAAACATTTTATTATAACATTTTTTGCAAGGTGGTACAACGGATATGTACCTACCTATTTCAAGCGCAGTGATTCTTGCGTTTCGTTGGTTATGTGGTTGTTGGTTCACTTTTATATTAGGCTACCATCTTAGTATCAATGCATAATTATGTGATTGCATGATTTGAAATAAAACTTTGTTCTGTTTTGTCTATTTGTCTACTTCGACCAATAAAACTGTCACATTTTGTCAATTTTTTTCTTAAGTCCATGGGTGGCAGTGACCACTTGCTATCACACGATTACAATGTTTACTACTAGATTCGTTTTAAAATATATGAGATTACATAATGTGATTTATGATAATTTAACTTTATGATAATATTATATAATTCATAGTTCACTTAACATGCACGTTTATTTACATACGAACACATGCATGGTGGGTTTATGTTTCATATTAAAATATTAATACTAGTATTGTATACTAGTAATTATGGTATTGTTATGGTAATTATGGTATGTAATGTACGGTAATCCTGATCAAACCGATGTGATAATTATCTTCGTGACTGATAGTGATGATATCATGTGTGATACGAATATTATAAATGTGAAAGTTTGTGTGTATGTTTTTAGCGTTCCGTACTCAAAGGGTACCTTTTTTTTGTTTTCGAGGGGGAAACCTTCAAAAGGTACCCGACGTCGTGGGAGCGACGCAGGGTTATGTGGGATTTTTACCGCACTAAAACCCCCCCGGTGGCCGTCCTCGGCGCTATAAATAGGACTCCGGGAACTGGGTCCGACCGCAACTGGAATCCTCTGAGCGCGTTGCCCCATCGGGCTCCTCCCAGATGGGCGGCTGGGTCCACCGCTCCGTCTAGTCTTTACGACGGTATGCGACCACATATACCGCCGTCCTTCCCGGGATCGCCTGACCGAGCGGTTCGAGCTCCCACTCTATCCGCCTCCCACCCCGGTAGCACCTTTTAGTCGCCTCTTACGACAGGCAGGGGATGCCGTAGCCCTATTCTGATCCCGGAACTACAGGGACGACTCAAAGGTTACCTAACAACGGAACCCTATTACTAAGACTACGCTGCCCGTCTGTCCGTCGGTCTGTCATCAGGCTGTTCCTCATAAACCGCGGTTACTAGAGATTTGATGTTTCCTAGAAACAGAATAAAATAAAAGTTATGTTGGACTCCCCTTAACTTTTATTTTATTAAACGTGTTTTTTGCCGTTTTTTATATATAATGGTACGGAACCCTTCGTGCGGGATTCCGACTTGTACTTAGTCGGTTATTTACTAATCTACGCAAAAAATACCGGCAGGATTTCGCTGAAATTTAAAATAGTTTGACATAAATTAACACATAGCATACTTATTAGCGTGGTAGACTTGACCGAAGCGAGCAAAACCGCTGGAATTGCCTAGTTACTAATAATTAAGCGAATTTATTCATTACTTAATAATAATTCACATTGTATTTATAATCTATACCTACATGTAACATAAGAAAGGTAAACATTTATTATAATAAAATAAGTTGTTAGTAGGTACATAATTCATCTTATTCTGAGATGGAATCTCTTGAATAATTTAAAATATGTATGTAAAATAAATGTACATATTAAATTAATTTACAAGTAAGCAATGATAGAGTAGTGGTTTTAAATTTTGCCTCTTAGAGGGTCTGAGGTTCGAATTCCAAGCACCACTGTCCGACCTTATGTGGGTAATAGCAATTAATTACTTAGGTGAATAAAGTATCGCCATAAAACTTACATGAAAGATTAGAAAACTAAGGCACGTAGCCTGCACCAATGGCTACGTCTAGGCCTCTCGCTCGCAAAGAGATTAACCTCTTAATAGGTTTAAATTTGAATAAATCAGTATAATTATAATACTTAACGGGTGCTCACGATATGCGGTTTATGAATTCTTATAGAATTCTTTTTGGCAAAAAGAACAAGAAATAACGGGTACCTACTCACGATATGCGGTTTATGAATTCTTATAGAATTCTTTTTGGCAAAAAGAATTCTATAAGAATTCATAAACCACATATCGTGAGTACCCCTTAAGTATTATAATGTATCAATTCCGCGATAATACTAGTCTAAAATCATATAAATCAGTATAAAGCCAATAATGTTACGAATAAAATAATATTGTACGTATTTCGGTTATACAAAATTATGGTTAACCCTTAATTTGACATTTAACATTTAAATGTTTAAATGTTAAATGTGAAATATCTATATAACTATTCTTATACTTTAATGTAATTATACTGTAATTGTAATTATACTTTATTCAATTATTTATTATTATTATTTGTTTAGATTTTTAATATTACTTTTTCAAATGTTATCATTGATCTGTGTATTTAAAAATCTTTTATGTTACTACGTTGACTAATGAGTCAACGTAGTAACATAAATGTAGAGCATGTAGTTCACATATGTTTACCTAATTGAGGTAACACTTACATAATTATAATTTCATGGTAAACGCCTCAAGAGCTAGCGCCTCTGAATTCTGAATCACGCTATCAAGGTTTTCTCAACGTCATGCACGTTCCGAACAGAGACTACTTATAGGGGAACGGCCGCTCCCCAGGCACAATCAATTCACCTCGAGGGAGATCTACATTTACCAAAATTCGAAAATAAATTCAATAATTTACTCTAAATAATCACTTCATTGGTGTAACTCACATAGTATCTATATATATACTTATTATAAACCAAAGTGCCCAAAACCTGCCTGCTTATATGTTCGCTTTTTTTTTCAAATACTACTGAACATATTTTTGTGCGGTTTTTACTAAAAGATAATGCATTGTTGAGGATTTTCCACTTATTTTTACATTACAGTTTTATGTTAATTGACTGAAATATAACTAATAATGTTGAAAAGGATGTAAAAAAAACACCCTTGCTGGGAGCTTTACTTGCGTACGCTGCATAAACCAGCAGAGTAACACTAAAGTAATGTACTAGAGAATTGTAGAACTGCAAAAATGCTACAAATAAGTCCGCGATAGCATATCTCTGTCTCTAATGGTTATATATATGACAATATTTTTTTTTTATGTTCCAAATTTCATCAAAAAATATTACGTTATTTTCGAGATTGTTTTTATCATAGAATTCCCACGGGGTCGACATTTGCGCGGGAAAAGCTTTGTGATACATTGATTTGCACGCGGGCGAAGCCGCGTACAGCTAGTCACTAATTAAATATTAGTTCAACTGTCCAAGTATATTGAACGTGCCTTGCACTTCTAATAGCAATCATTTAAGTTTGTAATTTGTTACATATTTATCATCAGGTAGTTTGCGTGGAATGGATGACAAAATGCGAAGACCCAAATTAGACTTCCCCTTGCCTGCTACGATTAAAGGGTTGACTGGGGACAAAGAAAAAATGCCTACTATGAGTGAATTTTTCGAAAGTAGACGCAAGGTTAAATATTTTTTTTTTACTTTTAAATATATAAATACTACATTCTACACTCATTATTCATAACTTGCGTTTAGAAAAGTTGGTCTTAAGCATTTTTGTGTGAAAAAACATGTTATTACAAGGTTTTCATAGCTACCATATCTTGTATAGGCACAGAGTCAAAGATAATTCAGATTTCTCCTTTTTTTCACCTAAAAAGGGTAACAAAGGGTAAAATAAATTGTTCTCTTTGGAACTACGTTTTGGTGAAAACAATGGTGCAAACTTTATTTACAACCAAAAATAACAACGCCATCTGTTGTTTTATTAAATTATATAAATGTCACACACAAAATGTAGTTAGTTCTGTTTAAGTCAACTATCTCCTATTGTTTTTTGTTGTGTGACAAGCTGCGGCACTTAAAAAGATGAGAAGTTTCTCATTTATGAAAGGAAGTAAAGTAATAAAATATCCCATACTTTAACTATAGGTAATTTCATCCTTAATCGAGGCGTCGAAAAAAAGGAAGTTAAAACAACAGCAGTGTCCTATACAGACAAATGGATAAAATTATAAAAAGAAAAAGACAATTTCGCTGAGTTTCCTGACTTTTTCACAATACACAGTCTCATTATGTTCTGATTCGGTGGTATTTTTAAAAATATTCTATCATACACCCATACAATCAATCAATTACCCATAGACACCTAAAACTCTTATGATTGCCATAGTTTTACTTCTAATTGTGAAGATGGTGTAACGTCTATTGTTCGATAAGGAGGAGAACGCCACAACCGTTTTAGCTTGGAACAGTTCTTGTGTTTTGTTGGAAGGGTGTGGTTGCCAGCTCACTTTTTATGAGGGGACTATTTTAGTCTTCTAAAGTGTCAACGAACCTGTGATTGACTACAGATATAGCCCTTGTTCTGTATGAAGTTGCTTACTGATAAATTACTACTTACCATGAGGCGGACTGTATGCTCGTTTGCTACGATTCTTATAAAAAAAATGTTGCAGGTCAAAGAAAACAGCATATCACCACCGGTTGAGGCAGCAATTCCAGCACGTTCCCCAATACACGAACGGAGGAAAAGCCCAGAATTGGATCAAAGGCAAAAAAGCTTGGAGGTTCTGCTCAAAGCAATATAATTAAGTTGCATATAATTTGTGAATCCGTACCATATTAAAATGTATCAGTTCGCGATAATCTTATTTTATATTATAAACGCGAAAGTGGTAGCATCAGTGTACATAGTTATAATGGGAAGGTGTAGCAGGTCATGCGTTTTGATGGAAGGGTGTGGTTGCCGGCACTCTTTTATTTGAAGCGACCATCTTAGTCCTCGAGAATATCAACGCATCTGTGGTTGATTTCAGATAGAACCTCTGCTCTATATGAAGTTGATTACAGTTTGCTGCTTCAATCAGATAAAAGAAAAGTTTGTAAGGACGTACGTTTCTTTTACATCCTCATCAAGCAAAAAAGGGTGGGGGTTCGTTGAAATTTGACACACACATAGTTTATGTTTAAGTGGGCTCACTACCTTGGTAGACGTGACCTGTTTGTTTTTCTTTTTGTTCTCGAGGGGGAAACCTTCATAAGGTACCCGACGCCGTGGGAGCGACGCAGGGTTATGTGGGATTTTTACCGCACTAAAACCCCCCGGTGGCGGTCCTCGGTGCTAAAAGGGGACTCCGGGATCTCCAAAGGAACGCAACCGGAAGCCTCTGAGCGCAGGGACGATGGTAGACGTCACCTAGTAATAGACTAAAACCACAATCTTTGTATTGCACGTTAAACTACATTTTGTTGCTGTAACCTCTCACAACTTATTTGCAATGATCTACGTTAAGGAGCTTTATTCACAGAGCCAATTAACTTTCTGAGACTAAATCGGTAGTGGTGTCCTTTTTTTTTTGATTTCATCATTTCTTTCAAGGACTGGAACGGTGACATTACATTGTTTTATCTCGTTTCATACATAATTACATATTTACTACGGAACACGAGATGTTTTACCATTTAATTGCGACGTTAAGCATTGAGTTATTAATGATGAATTATTATTAATATAAATAAAATCAAATGAAATATATAGTGTCATATTCATACCTACGTATAAGTGAATTGCAATTGAAATTACGCGTTATGTATGCTGTTTGTGTGTTCTTTTACTTATTTTACAAATATGTTTCAGAAAGTAATATTCTGATATTGTTGTGAAGTCTCAATGTTTGCTTTTCTTTAGAAACTTAGCTACTAATTTACCTGCAGGAGCAAAGAAAAATAACATCTTCAACTTACAACCAACAAAACAACCGAAAAGATCATCAAGAGATTCACACTTGTACGATACATCATAGAAAAGTAATCTTTATTTTTTATTTTTTATACTGTTTACGTCTTAATGCGTTTCTTTATCCTTTCATGTTATGTACTTTACATTGATATTAATGTACCTTTTTGGCTTCAGAAGACGAATTCTAGTTTATTTTTTGTAGACTGAAAAAAATTTATTTATTTCTTTATTTAAGCTCTTTAATACTATCATATACTCTTTTATATCTATCATATAAATTTGGTTAAAATTGATTACTGTAATCATAAAACTTTTTTCAATTATTTCATTTTAATATTCATAATACGTAAAATGCCCGTTTGGTAATAAATTGTTCAATATTAACTACAGGTAACAAAGCCGCAAATGACTGAACCTCCAAAGAAGGAATCAGCTGAAGTATTAAACACCACCACCACTGGTACAAGCAGTGAGACCATGGAAACTAGCACCACAGAGAATGTAAGCTTATTTGCCCTTACTCTACAAACTCTACATTGTAGAGTTCTTAATATGTAGGTATAAAGTTGTAGGATATTGTTGGACTTGAACTGACGGAATTTTCACAAAATTTTCTTTAAAGTCCCATTTATATGTATGTTAAATTGTTAAGAAAACTTGCAAGGAATATCATGATCGATTTAAGATGGCGGAAAAATATTTTTATGCGTCCCCATGATTTGGATAGAAAATAAAAGGGTTATCTTAATAATACGAAAAATTTCGTTGCTAATCAAATTGTTTTTATTTTTAAACTTATGAGTGGTAGGTACAAAGGATTGTAGAGAGACCAAGCTTACTGTCACTTTAACGCAAAGCTCTCATTGTAAACAAAAAGACCTGGAGCCTAGCCTACCACGCTACCGAGCTGCTATCGGTGACGATATGTGTTTGTGCCAAAGTTCTAGACATACACCTATTTTTAGGACCCGGTTGCTGGCAACCACGGGGAAAAGCGCCACAGCGTCGCAGCGAGTTTCCTGGCTGCCGCCACAGCATCGCTAGCTGCTTCTAAGAAGTATGACAAGTATTCTCTTGATAGCTAAAAAAGAGTATCTTTCATTTGATTAGTCTTTTAATTGTTAATTCGTCGTCAACCCATTATTCTCCCATTGCTGGACACGGGTCTTCTCTCGGAATGAGAGAGTTTTAGGCCATAGCCCACCGCGTTAACCAAGTGCGAATTGGTGGACAAATGGAATTGGTGGAATTGTTAATAATGTCTATTTAATTCAGGAAAAACTGTTTCGACGTATTTATATTATTTTTGTTAGTAAAAAGTATTTATTTAAATTTAATGAAATCCAAAAAGAATTTTATCAAGTAAAAAATTTTACTCAAGAATTCTCGTTTGATTCAAACATTTATTTCTCTGACTTACTACATGCACGTTTTGACTTATGAAGGCAAATCTATAGATGCAAATTACAACATCTGACAAATACATTGCCATACCTCATATCTTCGCAACGCCACATAGTTGCTATAAATTAGAAAAAGGCGTTCTAGTAAATCCGCTGTCCTTAACCTAAGAATATTTTGCCACCTTCGATAAAATAACTCAATTTAATAAATATATTTCAGGGCTCCCCAAAGTCCACCAATTGCACAAGGGTTGGCAAATACATCCCGATCGGAGCAAACCCAGCAAACTTCTCAACCTTCGCAGAACAAGCTGCCGAGTCCGCAGATCTCCTTGTTCAACCAGTCGAAGGAACATTTCGCTAGAGCTAACATGTAAGGGAACCTAAGATTATTATTGTTCCGCTAACTTGAAACGTTTTTAATAAATGCAAACTCGTCTTCGTTTTGAACCGACTTTCCAAAAAATGAACTCCATATTGGTCAAGAATGTATATATTTTTTATCAAATAAACTCTTGTCTAAGCAAATACATAATTTCGAAAACACGAAACACAGAAAGTGACAATTTCGTAACCTATTGTTTGTTGTATGTTCCTATTCATTTGTTAATTGGTTGTTCAGAATCAGATTTTGACTACACGCGAACAGAGTTCAAGGTTATTAAAAATAAAAAGACCTGTAATTAAAATTTATTACAATATTTTGCATATTTATAATTTGTCATCAATAAAAGACTTTATTTCCATTTATACTAGCTTTTTCTCGCGATTCCGTCCGTTGGATATCTGGATTTACACAAAACATAATCTTCACCATAGTGAAATTTATGTTTTGTGTAAATACAGATAATAAGCTATCTGTGTGTCAAAGCTCATTCCAATCGGCTACTTTCGTCTGTGTAATATTGGAAAAAAGTTATATCGTTCAGTTGCAGTGTGTCAAAAATACTCCTAAAATAAAACTATTTATTAACATAAGCGTTATTTTTTACAGGAACAAATTATCTATGTCGATATTGGGTCCATCAAATAAGACCTATATAACAGAGAAGTCACTCTTCAACTGGGAGCGAGAGACGGTTCTTGTATTTGGTGGTATCGATCCTCACACGCCGTATGGATTAGCTGACAATAAGGGAGATAATATTTACAGGTAATTGAAGTGAACCTTCTTGTGAATCCTTGTGATTTGAACTCGAGAAGAAAATGCGCTATAAAAGCAGCTGTATGTCGGCGCTACATCTAGATGGCGCTGTACTTGTTTGTGAATCACGCTAATGAGTTTACTTCGTAACTTACGTATAGGCGCTGAACTTTGATAGGTTGGTACATGCGAAATGAAATATCAGAATATGGGCTGCAGTGATTACTAAATTGATTATTTCATTATTATTATGAAGCTTTACTTCTGCCCACACACAATTTTTATTTCATTGTATTTTCGTTACTAGGAAACAACACTATTACTACATGATCTTTTCGATTTTTCATTCATTAGTTAGTTTTATTTGAGATTCTGCATGTACAAAAGTTAGGCGCAGGTGAAGTTTTTGAACACAAACTTGCATTTACAAAATAGAATAATAAGTCATAAGAGCACAATAAAAAATCTAAAAATTATATTTGCGACAGAGGTTAAATAGTTATAGTCCAGAGGGTCCTTGGGTCAGAAAATAAGTTCTTTTCTGATTATTGGCAATACGTGCTATGAAATAAACATAAACTTGCAATTGTTATTGCTTAATAAAATTATATTTCTTTGTTACAAAATAAATAAACTCTTAATACATACAGGTTTGACCCAGTCTCGAACACTTGGGACTGCGTGGACTCTTTGCCAGAGCCGAGGCACCATCATTCAGTGGCATTTCTGAGAGGAAGAGTTTATCTAGTTGGTAACTATTAATTCATAACACGCATATTGAATATTAATTTAAGATTTATATACTGAAGCTAGCTTTTGATTCTTGAAAAGTTTCACTTAAATATTATAATAGTAACTGTGAGAGACGATGTATAGCGAGACCTTCTGAGTTTAGCTCTACATTAAATTAATGATAGATATATAAATGCATATATTTTGCATGAAATTTAATATTACTCCTAAGTTTGTTACATTTTACAATATGTTAAAAAATTGACGCAATCAGTACTATCGCCACGCCGCTAAGTCAGAAGCTTATAACACCAGTAGGGGTGTTCTTTTGTAGTATGTGGCACGTAGTATAGAACGACAGATATAAAACAGATACATGTTTTCGAAGACTTCCAACTTAATCCTCATCAATTAAAGCTTTATTGATACTCTGTAGTTTATGATCAACTTTAGACGCATCTCCTGACACGTATACATATAATGTTGGTTAGTGATGGCACTGGCTGCAAATGTTTACTTATATTTTTATATCTGATTGTAGTAGCAAACGAGCATACAGTCCCCCTGATGGTGAGCGGTCACTGCCGCCCATGGACATCTGTAAGCAACTTAAAATAGAACATGGGTTCTATCTGAAGTCAATCACAGATGCCTTGCTACTCCCGAAGACTATGATGGTCACCTATGAGATGAAGTGTGCCGGCAACCACACCCTTACATTGAAACGCAATAAATGCTTCACGCTACTATTTCTAGCGTGAAGCATTTATTGGTGTGACGGTGGTACTTCCCCGTTCGAACTACACTGGTTCTATCACCTGTAATTATAAATATTATTATATAAAAATGTTGCATAAAGGGTATAACTAATAACTTCATATTACATAATATTAGTTGCTATAAAATAATATTCCTCGCTCTACATTTCTCGGAAAATAGGCGGAGCTGACCCCCGGGACGACGACCTGCGTGGCAAGTCGGTGGTGGTGTCTACCGTGTGGAGCTACGAGCCCGTCACCAGGGCGTGGTACAGCGAGGCCGGTCTCGTGGTGCCCAGGAAGAACTTCGGCCTAGTGGTCCATCGCAAGGCCTTGTATGCGATCGGTGGTCAGGATAAAAAGGGCAGGTAGGATTGGCTTGACTCTGTAGTTCCGGGACCAGAATAGGGCTAAAATATCCTCTGCCTGTCGTAAGAGGCGACTAAAGGGGGTTCCGGGGTTGCGGGCGGTAAGAGTAGAAGCTCGGACCGTCCAGCCAAGTGACCCCGAGAAAGACGATGGCATGTGTGGCCGCATGCCGTCGTAAACATCGGGTGGCACGGTGAGCATCAATCGGTCACCGGAGAAGGACCCAAAAGGGGCATTGCGCTCGGAGGACTTCGGTTGTGTTCCGTTGGAGATCCTGGAGTCCTCCACGTAGCGCCGAGGACGTCCGCCGGGGGGGTTTGGTGAGTGTGGTAAAAATCCCACATAACCCAACGTTGCTTCCATGGCAGCGGGTACCTTTTCGCTTGGCTAAAAACGGATTGGCTTGACTGCCTTTGCTATTGTACCTTCAATATAAATGTGTTTTACATTTTAGGCGATACTAGATAGAGTGACTTCAAGGTATGATAAAAATATAAGCTTTTTGGAAGGTTCCGGATAGAGTCACATAAAACTATGATGCATAATCTAGCTCCTAACTTTGGAAAACTTGAATCTACACTATGTTGTTGTAGAAAGGTGGTATCAGTGTTACTATCATTCTCATAACCAGAATGCAGCGATTATAACAACTCTATTATAACGCAATGTGGCATGATTGCATTTATTTTGTTGACAGTGCAATAAAATCATGAATTTTTACTATCTTAAATTGTCCAATAACATGTTTTAAAATAATTAAGTCTGTGGAATGTTACTTAACGAATAGGTAATTGTCGTATTGTCAACGTAACCTGACAATGATCAATATCGTTAGCGAACACGCGTTTGTGGTGTGTGTGATATTTTTGCGTAGTATTGAATATTACACAGAAATGTGGGTCATTCCCGCTCGGTAACACCCCGTCGTCCACACTGTTGACGAGTGGGAATTAAAAGTTGCAATTGTGCACAGTGTTGACGAACGCTACTTTTTTTTCCCGTTCGTCCACGACGTGTATAGTCCGAGAGACAAGATATAAAAAGTAACATTAAATAAAAGATAATGCAGATTTCAAGTAAAACTTTATCATAATGTTTAGCTAAAAATATACTTATGCTTCATAAGTACGTAGATAAGTACTAAATATTTTTTGTAATTCACGCAAAGTTCTAATTTAACAGAACTGTTACTATTTATACGTCACAAATAAAATCATATCATTTACAAATACTTAATAAATAATAGTCTAATATTTAGTAGGTATTACAACATCGTTCCTGTAGTTCCAGGATCAGAATAGGGCTACGGTATCCCCTGCCTGTCGTAAGAGGCATCTGAAAGGGGCTTCCGGGGTTGCGGGCGGCTAAGTAGCTTGAACCATCCAGCCAGGCGATCCCGGGAAGGTTGGCGGTATGTGTGGTCGCATATCGCCGTAAATGGGCCAGCCGCCCATCTGTGTGTGTCAGAATCGCGGGTGTACCTCACGGATTTAAATATGTCTTTTATATTGCAAACGTACTTGCTGTGTAACTTAGTGTACCTAACATAAAATTCTGTGTCCTTATATGCATAGATTTAAAATGAAATAGGTACACCCGCCATCCTGACGTCAGAATCGCGGGTGTACTTCTAGTCAGCATATGTACCTAAGTAAAGAGTATACGTAGATTTGGTACCTCCTGTGTACCTGCAGAAACAAAATATTGAATAAATAAAAAATAGGAAGGTTGCTGAGAAAATAAAAAAAAAAAAACAGTTTTCTTTCTTTGACGTCGTTTTTATTTTATAAAAATAACTACTGTATTAATAACTAAAGTTGAAATTAAATATTAATTGCATCTGTTAGAATAACAAAAAAATATATTGCGTTTGTTTTTTTTTATTGTAAAAGATTTAGGATTAGCATGTTTACCGGTTTTTTCGGAATGAAAATTAAACGAGTTTTGAAGTTTTTTTTATTATTTTAATATTAAGTAATTCGAATGGTAACAAAAAAACATTTCATTTTAAATCTATGCATAGAAGGAGGTAAACAGGATTTTATGTTAGGTACACTAAGGTACACAGCAAGTACGTTTGCAATATAAAAGACATATTTAAATCCGTGAGGTACACCCGCGATTCTGATACACACGTCCATCTGGGAGGAGCCCGATGGGGCAACGTGCTCAGAGGATTCCGGTGGTGTTTGTTGGAGATCCTAGAGTCCTTTTTTTTAGCGTCGAGGACGACCACCGGGGGGTTTTTAGAGCGGTGGGTATGTGTTTTTTCTTTGTATTTTTTGGCCATCTTGTTTTTATCTTACATCTATATCTATACTTATAATAAATCTGTAGAGAGGTCAATTCTGTACATTAAATATATGTTGGGAAAATGGGAGAAGTTACTCCATTTTTAAGCTTTCGTCGCGTGTGCAACCTTAATGCTTAAAGCTACACAGAGATCATGTATGACGGAAATATTTTCCTTAAAATTACATAAAAAAATATCCGACAACAGCATATGTCTATCTTTTATGGTTGACTCACAATAACACGTGTAACTCCCGATAGCGTAGCAGTTCAATGCTTTCTGATTATATTTGTCTTCTCTTACGTTTATAACACTCTCAGTCATCCCTAATTAAAAAAAGTTAACATTATTTAGGCGGAACGAAGTTCGCCAGGTCAACTAGTTTGTAATAAAAGTTAACTCCAGCCTTACAATTCGCTGCTCAAGAACCATATTTGGCACGATACGCTACACTTTGACATTCAATTAATTAAAACGTATTGTTCAGTCCCAAGCTGTTCTATCTTCTATATAACCAGAAATTTTATAATATACTTTACGACTAAGCTTGACTTCTTAATAAATGATTTAAACTTATTAATTGACAAATTTCTGATTTTGATTGGAAGTTTATTATAAAAGCGTATACACCGACCCATAAAACAGGACATATGAGGCGACCATCTTAGTCCTCGGGAGTAAGAACGCATCTGTGATTGATTGCCTTACAAAACCCAAGTTCTATATGAAGTTGCTTAGAGATGTTCATGGACGGCAGTGACCACTTAAGTCAGGTGGGCTGCATGCTCGTTTGCTATTTAAATCATAAAAAAATTAACTGCGCAACATTTCGAGAAAATGTCCTACTGACAAATTACCAAGTGTTAGCTCTATTTGAGCGTTATGTATAAATTCATCTTTTTGCTTATATTTTTCATCTCTTGCTGGCGCAGAAGTCATATTACTATGAATTTGACGACTACGAACAGTGTAGAAAGCAGCATCTTCAAGCAATATGTTTAGTAAATGCAACAAATTTGGTCCCTTTTTTCCGACCGCAGAGTTCAATTTATGATGCCAAGATTCTAAAAAATTTGTAGTTCTGTGTTTTTGTCCATATGCATTCCATATTGGTATGAATTTTTCTTTCAGCCATTGTTTCTCCATATATATTTTAAACTTTTCCACAGACATATCTTCCATATCATGACGTGTGATGTAAGCCCATCCGTTCATCACTTCACTCTGTGGCAATAAAGGTAAAACTGCACTGAGTGCCACCAAACGTTTCTTTTTAATATTTTTTGATTTCACAAGACCCAATTCTCGACCCTTAGCCCAAATCGCTTTGTTATAATGAAAATAACAACCTTTGACTTCAATTTGGGGAAAAACTTGGGTAATGGCTTTCATGGCTGCTCTCTCGTAGTCCATTCTTAACGTTTTCGGCTTCCATTTAGGAATTTGTGCCTTGATCAACATAAATAATATTTTATATGTTTCTGTTGATCGATTACTCATGAGAGCATATACTAGAGGCATCAAATTTGTATGATTTATTGTGCTCCCAATATCTCCATGAATACTATACAGTTGTTCGAAGGGGGGAGAGCAACTTTTGAACGTACCGTCAGCGAAAAAGTCTTCATTTTGACAAATTATTTGTTTTGCTTTTTCTGAACAAAATACGATTATCCTTGTATTACCATTAGTATAGTCGGCTAAAAGAAAATTTTGGTAAGCTGACGGCACTTGTATATCTTGTACAAGTCGACATTGTATTTTCGACAATTCAGCTGCAGAGTTTCTGTACCTATAGAGTGAACTCTTTATGCTACTAAATTTTGGTATTTTGCTGAGTAGCTCTGTGCTTGCTTCTTTTAAACTCGCGACTTCGGAGTTATACGTATTCGGTACACTGGGAAACGATGGTGTTATTAATTTTTGCTTTATGTTGTATAGCGATGTGTCAATTTGATTTTTTTCAAAATCTGGCGTACATTTATGTGGCGTTTCTTCGATGATTTTATCGTTCTGAAGCAAAATATATAGGAAGCTATTAGTTTAATGAAGTAAAAACCAATCAAGTAGGTATCGATATTCATGATTAATGAATTGCTAATAATAATAAAACTAATAATATTAACAAAACATCGAGACTAATACTATTCATATCACTGCTCATATTGAAAGTACTTACATATTAAGGCCTAGCTAAGTACGTTCATAGGTAGCAGTTTTTTACAAGTAGGTATGTTACCCAAGATAATAATAAATAAATAATAAATAACGCTTCACACTCATAGCCCTACACAAGGATTCCCTGTGTCGTGGGTGCCATGGACAACACACAAGACAAGGACATACATCCAGACCAATAACGGAAATTTAAACTCATCATTAAAATTTCCGCCTCGCTGGGAACCGAACCCAGGACCCTCGGATTAGCGGACCGGCGTGTTAACCATTGCGCCATCCGGGTCGTCAATAATCCGGGATAATATAACGCTAAAAAAATATGAACTTACTTTGATTCTGACAACTCCGCTGCACTTTAATTTACGCTGACTGCAACTCCAAACCACTAATCCACTATTATGTTTCCTTCTTGTGTAGTATTGGTGACCACCATGAAGTAAAACAGTCCCATGTTTCCTTTTTATGTAGTTAAACACAGATGTTCCACCTGAACTACCTGCTGTACCTGGTTTTGAGGACATAACTACGAAGTGCAAGATGTAGAGCCAAGATAGCAAGAGAGAAAGAGAACTTATAGATAGACTTATACAGAAAAGATCAAGGCGAGCGGCGGGCACAAGAGAAGAAAATTTTCCGACAGACGTCAAACCGAATGTGTTCGCTTTTATTTACTTTTGAATTTATTTTTTCCCGACCGTCGCACGTTTGTACATAAACAAAGTGGTTTCTATCGTTTACATGAAGGTTGATCCTGAACTGCACATTTTTAAATAAAGTTCCAGAAACATGCAACAATGCTAATGTTAATACGAGCGCATTATGTACCGCCATGATTAGGTACCTACTTTATAAGAAAGTATTAGTATTATCCACCAAATAAGATTCTACCAAATTATATATTTTTAACTAGCTGAAACCCGCAGCTTCGCCCGCTGAAAATACGTTGCAGCATGATGTTATATAGCCTAAAGCCTTCCTCCATAAATGGTCTATTCAACATAAAAACAATTTTTCAATTCGAACCAGTTCCTAAGATTAGCGCGTTCAAACAAACAAACAAACTCTTCAGCTTTATAATCTTAGTATAGATTAAAAATTTACGTGAATTAGAAAAAAAATATTGTACGGAAGTTAAGTACTTATCTGCAATATTTTTTCTAATTCACGAAGCATTATGATAAAGATTTACTTAAAATCTACATTATCTTTTATTTGTTAATGTTTATTGTTTATTTGTTATGTTACTTTTTAAATCTTGTCTCTTGTACTATACGCGTGTACGAACGGGAAAAAAAAGTAGCGTTCGTCAACACTGTGCACAATTGCAACTTTTAATTCCCACTCGTCAACAGTGTGGACGACGGGGTGTTACCGAGCGGGAATGACCCAGAAATGTTAGTATTATTCATCAATATATCGTATACAGATTTTCTAAACTCGAGCTAAGTACGTCTTGCACATTGTGTCGTTATATCGTTGTTGTGCTTATATCGTTGTTTTTTTTTTTTGTTATAATTCTAAAGTAACAAGGAACCTTGGAAACCACTTGATAACAAAAGCTACTGGCGCCCGTGGACTATAGATGTCCACACCAACCCCAGATAAGATTAGTTTTGCCTGAGGTTTTGGCCACAGGTGCATTGCAGGTTACAGGTGCTTTGAGATCTTGAAATGCCTCGGATAGCTATGTCTCCAGTATGACTTACAAAATTGTTTTTAGGCAGTCGTTTTTGAAGGTGGTATAATCGTAGTGTAGTTCGCCCGGGGAAGTACCACGGCCTCACCTATTTCTAGCGTGAAGCAGTTCTTGTGTTTCGATGGAAGGGTGTGGTTGCCGACACACTTTCACATGAGTCGAACATCATAGTCCTCGGGAGTAGCAACGCATCTGTGGTTGACTTCAGATGGAACCCATGTTCTGTATGAAGTTGATTACCGATGTCCATGGGCGGCAGTAACAACTTACCATCAGATGAACTGCATGCTCGTTTGCTACTTCAATCAGAAAAAAAGTAGGTTTTTTTGTTAAACGAAATCACTTGTAACTCCATATTGCAGGGTTCTCCGCTCAGTGGAGCGCTTCGACCCAAAAACCAGCAGCTGGTGCGAGGTGCGGCCGCTGTGCGCGCCGCGCACCGCCGTCGCCGCGGTCAAGTACCGCGAGTACATCTGGGTGGCGGGCGGAATGACGGGCGAGAAACGGAAGCCAGTCTGCAAGATTGTGGAGTGCTACAACTCGGAGACTAACGAGTTAGTGGTTCTTTATTACTAACAGGAATCAAATTTGTCGCTAAAAACCTTTGAGTATGCGTGACACTATTTAGAGTCGACGGGCATACTCGATATACATGTCGAATCTGAATAAGCTGCGAGTACATTTGGGTGGCGAACAACATGACCAGGGAGAAATAGAAGCCCGTCTACACGTTACTAGTACTAGTTCTTTAGTACCAGCTAACAGGAATCAAACATAACATTAACCGTCGAGTACTCGTCACAATTTTTAGAGTCGACGGGTAAACTCGATATAGTCGTCGACTCTAAACATGCTGCGAGTACATTTTGGTGGTGGGCGATAAGACCGGGTAGAAATAGAAGCCCGTCTGCAAGATCGTCGACTGCTACATATCAGAGACTAACAAGTTGGTAGTTCTTTTATTATTACTAATCAGCATTCAAACTTGCCAATAGTTGACCGTCTTGTACACGGTTCGACTCCAAAGTTCGCTTCGAACCGAAGACGAGCAGTTGTCACCGCGGTCAAGTACCGCGAGTACATCTGGGTGGCGGGCGGGATGACGGGCGAGAAACCGAAACCAGTCTGCAAGATTGTGGAGTGCTACAATTCGGAGAGAGTTGGTGATTCTTTGTTAATAGCTTGCAGGCCTGAAAGCGGTCAATAATTAACCGTCGAGTAGACTCTGCGACTTCGAATGCTGTTGTAACTTTGTCGTTGTAAGTTTGTTTGACGGACGGCATGCGGCATGACCAGGGAGAAATAGAAGCCCATTAGCAAGATTGTTACATATCGGAGACTAACGAGTTGGTGGTTCTTTATTACTAGCAAACATACGTCTAACTTGACATTAATTAAGCGTAGATTAGCTAAGTCTTCGTCTCAAAATAATACAGTAAGTAGGTAAATATGGCTGGCGGAAGGCGTTGACCCGCGTCAAAGGTAGCGAGTACCTCTCTCCGACATGCATAACAACGGTGAGGTAGGTACTACAAAGTGGGCTACTACCGTAATATGAGGAAACCATTTTTCAAACAATATATTATGTCACTAATTATGCTTACCGTCACAATTCCGAAATACTCAATTTATTGCACGTCGCGCAAATTTCCACTTACAGACACTTTCTACTTACAGACTTTAACATTATTTAAATCAAAATCAGTAATTATAATATTAATTTCATAAACTCAACGTCAATTTGCAAATGCCTATGTACTTGAATTACGTATTTCGTTTTTTTTTCTCTTGAAATTTAAATCTTATTTTTCCTTGTACAGGTGGACTCAGATTCATAATTTACGTTTTCCCCGATGTTTTGCGACATTGTTTGCTATGAATGACAAATTATACATAATTGGAGGAGCCGGCAAGATCTCCGAAAAAGTGAGTAAAACCCACTAGTAACCATAAATCCTAACCATGTTACCTATTCTCATGTTAAGTGTGAGTAATAAAAGACATAGTGAGTTAAATTAATAACATGGGGGGATTTTTCTGTATGATTTGTACGGACCTACATAGGTCAATTGCATTAATGCTCTCAATGTACAACTGCCACCGGTACCCTGAATTAGTTATCAGATCTTCCATAGGTGTGGAGGACAAAATTTACTAGACAGAATGCATATAGTTCCTCTAAGCAGATATCACAGCCACACCTGTTTCTAAAGTGAAGGTTACGTTTGGTGGACTGATGTCGTTGCCAGCTCCCTTTCATAACTATCTTACTCCTGGGGAAAACGCAATGTATGTATGATTATCTTCAGATAGAACCTCTGTTCTCTATGAAGTTTGCGTCCAAGGGCGGCAGTGACCACTTTACATCAGGTGGTTTGTATCTCGTCAAGCCATTATTGTCCCACTGCTTGACACGGGTCTCTCAGAATAAGAGAGTTTTAGGCCTTAGTCCACCGCCCTGGCCAAGTGCGAATTGGTGGACTTCACACACCACCGAGAACATTTTTTTATGTAAAGAACTCTTGGGTGTGTAGGTTTCCTTCACCGAAAAGCAGTGATAATTATTTTCTAATACGCACGTCAGTCACGCACACAATCGGTGGTGCGTGTCCGGGTTTGAACCTCGGACCTCCCGATTGAGAGGGCAAGTTTCAACCATTAGACTATCACTGCTTACACACTGCTACAGATGGACTGTATACTTGTTTGCATATACTACAATCGTATAAAGTAGGGATGCTCATGTACTACAATGATTACAATAAATAATGTGCGCAGGACAAAACACCAAGTAGTGTGAGCGCCATCGACGTGTGGGACTGGCGCGAGAGGGAGTGGAAGCTGGAGACGGAGCTCTCCATCCCGCGCCACGGACACGCGCTCGCCTACCTCGGCACCCAGATCATCATTATTGGTAACTAAGTAGTTTAGTTGGTTAGTTAGTTAATGCAGGATATAAAGTCAAGCAGTGTGAGCTATAGACGAGTGGGACTGGCGCGAGAGGGATTGGAAGCTGGAGACGGAGCTCTCCATCCCGCGCCATGGACACGCGCTTGCCTACCTAGACGAGCGCATATCCGTGGTAAAAATACAAATACTATTTTTTTCATCTTTCTTTTTTATCTGACTTAAGTAGCAAACGAGCATCCAGTCTATCTGATGGTAAGTGGTCACTGCCACCTATGGACATCTGTAATCAACTACATACAGAACATGGATTCTATCTGAAGTCAATCACAGATGCGTTGCCACTCCCGAGGACTATGATGGTCGCATCATGTGAAAGTATAATTTAGGTCTTAATTTGGTATAAGCAGAAATCGTTGTTGTAAAAAGTGTTGCTTAGATAAGTAAGCCACAATGCTCACACTGCTATTTTCTGCTTAAAAAAATAAGTTACACATATCTAAGTAAATTAAATATTATATTTTATTACAAACAAAAGGCTGAGGATAGATGGAAAAAGTAGTAAAAACAACAGAATAGCCAAAACAAAATTTGTTAGAGTTATCGATAGCAGTATCGTTATGCTTCTTCGAAATGTTATATATTATTTTTACTGTCACAGTTCCTACATAATCTTTTTCAATATTTTCTTATGATTTTGAGGATATAGAACTATCATAAACAACTAATAGTGATGGTCTCAAAGTTCCATTCTCAGAGGTACTCTTCTTATCCTGTAAGACAGGAATAGATATTGTTTTTCTCTATTTCGTAACAGGAGGTGTAACGACAATCTACATGCGAGCCCTCAACAACGTGGAGTCGTTTTGCTGCGAGCGCGGCGCCTGGATCCGCGGCGTCGCGACGCTGCCGACACCGCTGTCGGGGCACAGCGCCGTCACTTTACCACCGGCGTCTCTCATGTGATGTTGTATAACATCGAATTGCTTCACGGAAATCCAGTAAATAGTCATAGTTACTTCAGGGAAATAGATGTTTAGGACTTGGGCAAAAGTAATATAGGCCTAAATTTAATAAAATTGACGAGTTATGTATAAATGTTAAAGGTATTTTCGAATCGATTCCATATTCCAGTTAAAAAGTGTTTTATTATCTAATGATTTATTATTAGTATTAGAACTGTCTGGTATTAAAATATTTTAAGCTTTTAAAATTGAGAAAAACAAAATGAATAATTTATTGTGCATACATTAAGATTGTCGATTTTAGATTTTGTTAAATGGACGTAATAGTTAATGTAAATTATTTATTGTTGTGTTTAAAGAGTATTAAATTATTGTGTATATCAAGTATTTGTTTGTTTGTAAAGGTTAAAGAAAAAAGGAAATATTTTTCATAAACACGTTTTATTTTGTTTAAATACATTCATAATGTTATTACAAATGATTCTAATGGCACAATTTAATAAAACTTAAAGCTAATATCACAAAATATTTGTAAAATCAATTAAGTATAACGGTTTATCTAAGTGTAGATGGTAGAAACCTTCGAGAATTGTCATAAGAGGTACTATCGTATCAATAATGTCCTTCGTTACTGTGGTCTGATTTGAAACGAGATTGCGAGTAGAGTTCTGATGAGTTGTAAGAAATGTCGTCTTTATCATAAGGGAACTCAGGACCAGAGCCCAGGGCCCCCATCCTCAGAAGGTCCCGAAGGGCCGACAATTTTTCTCACATTTAATTTCAAAATATGGTCGGACGCCTTACACTTATCTCGTTGCACGAAAGTCGTCGGGGCCCTTTTGGAATGTAAAGAAAGTACATCATACCTTCTTTACATTCCAAAAGGGCCCCGAATTCTTGTGTGCATAAGGGCCCCAGCTAATCTAAGACGGCCCTGATTGTAAGGCGCACTTTGTAGGCCACAGATAGTACTATATATAATCCGATCGAGTTGTTTACAGATTATGTCCGACCGTAACTTCGGCTTCGGTTATCTTAGGCCAGAATAACCTTTGACACAAACTTTCCCTTCGCCCATAATGGACCGAACTTTTGAACGAAACCAATGTTTCTAGTGAGCCTTAAAACTGAAGAAACGGGAAAAAAATCACGACACCGCGCTAGAATTGGTAATGCGCTGGGATAACCACACACTCGGGTCATGGGCTTGTTGCTTGAAATTTGCATTATAATCAAATATTTTCATTTTCGATAAGTTGCAATGTAATCAGCTTTGTTTTCTCATGGTTTTTAGATCTTGGGCTTCGGTTTGAGCTAATAATCGACTCGGTCGGACACACAGATGATTACGAGCGACAATTCCATCTTGATGATAAACTGCATGTTCATTCGCTACTTCTATAATATAAAGTATATTCTATTATTGTTTGTATATTGAAGCTGGCCTAACTCTGCTCGATATCTCTAAGTGTTTGCTGCGAAAATAATGGGAGACTCACGAAAAATTCAGGAAAGGGATTCAATATCATTTGTGTGGATAAATCGTTTTTTGCTCATAATGTTTCTCATTCTTACACAATAATAATAGATTTATGTAAGCACAGAATTTGTAAGTCCCCTTAAAACCAAACCTCTCGGCAAATGCCTTGGTAGTCCTGCTTAAAGCCATCCTCACACGGGTTGAAAGACTTGAAGAACAATATGCTAATGGGTGGAGTTATCTTGGGCTTGTATTTCACAACTTCCTGTGAACAAAATTGAAAAACATGTAAAAACATATAGACCACCAAAATATAAAACGTGTAAATATGTGTATAGGCCTTTAATATTGGCTCTTCCTGTGGATATTGTGGGTGGTTGTTTGACTAAAGGTGGGCATTCACGTTACAACGGTCGCCCGGACTGTCGACAGTCCAAGTTGAATACTTCAACGGACCTGCGACATGACCTCGGTCGTACAGTCCGCCTTAGGCCCAAGACATTCACGATCGAACTTGTCGCATACGAGCGTAGTTCGTGCGACAGTCCGTGCGACCGTCGTAACGTAAATGCCCACCTGTAAAAACAAATTCCGAGAGATTGCGTTTTGTTGGGTATCATATGAATCCACTGAACCTACACGCATGCCTATAGAGCCACGAACCCTTATTAGAGGAGGCCTACGACAAGCAATGGACCTCAAAAATATTTTATATTCTTTGTTGTATTTCATATATTGCGATACTTATCAGTTACTATAAAAGTAAGATAAAGTATACGATACTTAGATAAAATAAAACTAATCTTTTCAATATCTTATATTATCTGTTTCGTAACTGCACAACACTTTCGTTAACAGATTAATTTATTTTTAGATACTATATTTAATTAAATCGTAATGAAAGTAACTTAAATCGATGACTTTGATGAAATTTAAAAGGTCGCTACTTTATAAATCAATAGTCATAAAACGGCAACACTTAATACGAAAGTAACAGTAGTTCCTGTTTTTTGTTCTCGAGGGGGAAACCTTCAAAAGGTACCCGACGCCGTGGGACGGACGCGACGGAGGGTTATGTGGAATTTTTACCGCACTAAAACCCCCCTGGTGACTGTCCTCGGCGCTATAAAGAGGACTCTGGGATCTCCAAAAGAATCGCAACCGTAATCCTCTGAGCGCGTTGCCCCATCAGGCTCCTCTCAGATGGGCGGCTGAGCCCACCGCTCCGTCTAGTCTTTACGGCGTTATGCGGTATGTCGTCCTTCCCGGGATCGCCTGGCTGGACGGTTCAAGCTCCCACTCTAGCCGTCCGCAACCCCGGAAGCCCCTTTTAGTCGCTTCTTACGACAGGCAGGGGATACCGTAGCCCTATTCTGATCCCGGCACTACAGGGACAACAGTATTACTAGCAATTTAACTAAACAGCGTAGGTATTTCTAACAATTGTTACGGTTCGGTGACATGGTTGCCCGCTTACTTTCATTTGAGGCAATTTCTTAGTCTCGGGAGTAGGTGGCGAACTTCGCTCCGCCTAAATATAAAAAATCTAAAACTATCAGTGTGTCTCCACCATAATATACACGTATTATACATATAAACTTTCCTTTTTGAATCACTCTATCTGTTAATAAAAACTGCACTAAAATCCGTTGCGAAATCCGAAGTGACTTTGTTTTATACTATGTAGTGATAATTTTTCTGTATAAAGTTGCTTACAGATGTCCATGAGCGGCAATGCCCATTAACAATGAAATGGATTGTATGATCATTTGCTACTTCAATATCTTAAAAAGATATGACAACTCACGGTTTCCGTTGCATCATGGTTTACTGGCGATGAAGAAGGATCGTCACCGAATATTTCGTTGCCAACTCGCGATTCTGTCGAATCGTCATACTGCATTCTGGGATGTGTATGCCTCGCTTCACCAAAAACGGCTAACACAAACATTACTAAGAGAACTATTTCCTTTGCCGTCATATTTGCTTAATATTTCTCAAAAATAACAAATATAGTAAGTGATCCTTATTGCGGCAGTATATTTACTGATTAAAACGTTTCATGCCATCCTTTTAAATATTAAGCGGTTGTTATCGCATATTGCCTGCGTCATAAGGAGCCATGCGGCCGCTGCCAGGTGCCATGCAGACTGCAAACTAAGCTACATATGACGCAAAATGTGTGCACTTATGATGTTTCGAGAATCCCTGTAAAATGGGTTCTTTGTAAACTCAAAACGTCAACTACACACGTGAAAGACGTCACGTCAGGCAATATCACGGATTTGGACTAGTTAAAACAACGGCCTATCCAATACAGGGCTGTTTGTTTAATTAACTCTTGTCGGTGAAATCGCCTAGTACATTATGCCTAGTTTTTTGCTTATTTTAGGGACTGCAGATCGCCACCGTTAAAAATCTTTATGGAGAGGAAGTTTTACCTTACCTACAGCTATGTCACCAATCTAAACTAGTTATTTTCTATGAGTAAATAGTGAATAGACTTCTTCGAAGGGGATGACTACTAATGACTAAGCTAATGTCATGACTATAATGGAAAATTCATGTAAGTAATTATGTTTAATTTCACACCTATTTCTAGCGTGAAGCATTTTTTTGTGTTTCGATGGAAGTGTGCGGTCGCCGGCACACTTTTTTATGAGGCGACCGTCATATTCCTCGGGAGCGGCAACGCATCTGTGATTGACTTCAGATAGAACCCATGTTCTATTAGAAGTTGCTTACAGATGTCCATGGGCGGCAGTGACCACTTACCATCAATCAGGTGGACTGCAGGCTCGTTTGCCACTTCAATCAGATACCTCGTCGTTTAAGACCTGGAGGCAGTCTATCTATTATTGTCGGTGCTAAATATCATCATTTTCTGAAATTAAGTATTTTGCAGCTGTTAACAATCGCATAGTAGTTGACTACTTTGTAAGTAATAAATATTATGGTCGAAGTATGCCCGGAAAGCCATGACGTATAACAATACATACATAGATATAACTATTATGTTGAAATATAACAAAAATAAAAACCTTAATTATTTTCAATATTAAAACAGACCAGTTGTGATAAAGTTGGCTGGTTTTGTTCATAAGAGTTATTATTCTTACATTTAAATATGAACGTTTTATTTGTTAATAAATCATTTTTTGGTCTCACGATATATATTTTTTTCTCATCCTAATTGTACGTTGGTAAGTCTTATAACCCAGCTTAATTTAAGATAATTAGCTAACACCTATACCTATCACAAAAATAAAATTTGTTAATCGTAAAAACTTTAATTTTCCTTAAAATTTTCTAACTACGTGCGCCGCTGAGGTTTGGGCTTTACCAAGAAACTTGATATCTCCATTATTTAACCGTAAACATAATGGTACTTATAAGGGCATCTTAATTTTTCCATGTTTACGGGTTTTAACCGAATACCTTTTAGTTTCCTTGAAGAAAACGAACGCGAAGATTTCCGACTTAGGTACATCCGTTTTGAAATGACATGTTTGGCGATTTGACAAAAAAATAAATGCTTTGTAAAACATCATTGTATTTCTAACTGGTGAAATATAACAAATTTCCAAGCCTTTGGTTCATTACCCGTGTACCAATCTTACTACCAGTAGTAACACGGGTAATATTTTGCAGTTGTTAGTAGTAGCACGGGAAATAAAAAATACCCATCTTACTACTATCTTAAATCTCAAATAAAAAATCTATTTGGGCCCTGGGCTGCAGACCAAATCCAAGAAAAGGACATTTTGACTTGTATGCATATGGTCGCATAAATTACCCTCCTTAAGACGCATTCAGGTTATGAAGTTAATATTAAACTTTTTTTGTCCATTGTTGATAAAGCAAGTACAACCCTTATGAGTACTTATACAAAAACAATTCTCAATAATAATATATGTAAATAAAACACTTCTTTGTAACGGTATCTTGAATCCATTTTAATATTTATCTAATCTGACGTCTCTTGTCAAGTTAGCACTGATAACAATAAACAATGTTTATTGTGTTTCTATCATTTAATAACAAAATTTTAACACTCACGGTACCGCTTGTGTCTGTATACTAGAATGACACAGTACATCTCCATACATGACGTATAAATACGTAGAGTCCAATGATAAAAAACGTTTTAAAGACGTCATGACAGAATCGTGACAGTAAATTTTCGAGTATTTTACATGGTGTGGTATATCCAATAAGATATTAACTTGAGAGTTCATCAGTAATAAACGTTCTGTCGTAAATAATATTTTATATTTGAACGTCATCGTACGTTGTGCCATATCAATATCTCAAATTATAACGTACGATCACGTTCTGTCCGTGAAAGTGTTAACTTATAGATTTTCATAATGACGTTTTCATATACAATTAAATACAAACTAGCGCACCTCAGAGATAAGTAAGTCTTATCGTTTAGATTTTAAAATCATCTACGCTAATACCCAAAGCATAATAATTCAAGTACCTACCTATTGTTAAGTACTGATAACTCACGTTTTAGTAGTAGAGATGTTTTTTTATTATTAATCTGATATCGATAATACTAAATTATCATTAGACTATCTTTTGTTTTAATTTCAACAAAATAATAATTTGTTAAATCTCTTGAATTTCACATATGAAAGTAGCATTCCAGCGATTTCACAACATTATGGCGTCTACTGAACTAAAATAAACTGGGCATTATCAGTAACAGAATCAGTTAAGGCGGTAAGATACTATTGTTAGTTGCGTTTGAAAACAAAATAACATCAAAAATGAATTTAAATAATCGATTACGAAAAAATTCGCATGAATAATACAAAACTTCTGTTTTTCCTTTGGAAAGTAAGTATGAATAAATAACCGACTATTAAGAAAACCGGTTCATAGACAAAAAAATATAAATGACACTGAACTATATCGTCTATGAACTGAACCACATATTTATTTAAACTAGTCACCCGTCGCAACGCTCGAAATTCAACCGTAATTTAAATTAAAAAACTACTTCCATTCCATATGTAGGTACTTAATAAGCTACCCGCCACGATCCCCGCCACTTTTGAAACAGATTTATGTAAACGTAGACTTCATAATTTCTTAATTTATTCAGTTTGCCATAATTATGTATTTATTTTTAGTCCCAAGTTAGTTATAACATTTGTATTTATATTTTTAAAAAGTTGTGATTATGTATAAACATTGCATTCCCACCTGTGGCGGGAATTTGGAGGATTTCAAGAACTTTGCTAAAAAATTTATTGTACCCAAATAATAAATGATTTGATTTGATTCATAATATATATTTTATCAACCCAGTAGACTTATACCAACTAGATTCGTATAAACCTGTCTTCAGAATCTGTATCCGTTCTCAATATGCATTGTAAATTGGCCCCTAGGACCTCTCCTAGTGGACATGTGGCATTCTCTGAAAACAAGACATTTGTAAATGAAACACCTGAATTCAATCAGTCATTATTGTTCCACCTTAGACTTGACGACCCGCGTGGCGCTGCGTTTACTTTACCGGTCTGACGCGCAATGGATTCCGGGTTCGATTCCTGGCCAGACAGGTATCTGAGTGATGAGTTTAGATTCATGCTCTGGGTCTAGGTGTTTGTGTATTCGTCTTGTGTGTGTCCATAGTACCCACGACACAGGAGAAAAGTTGAAAGCGTAGGTACTGCTGGAGGCTGCTCTCAGAGTAAGAAGGGTTTAGGTCATAATCTATCGCGCAAAACAAATGAGTAAAGACACCTCTAACCACTTTTTCAATTAATTTTAAGTGTGTACATTTCCTTATGACGTTATCCTTAAACATTTTACCAAGTTACTATCTATTTCTACTAAGTTTAAAGTGGTAGAACTGTAATAGTTCGACCGTAGACCACCGCCACACTTATTTCTAGCATGAAACAGATTTTACGTTTCGGTGGAAGTGTGTGGTTGCCGACTTTCTTTTATTGGGCGACCATTTAGCCCTCGAGAGTAGCAAGGCATGTTTCATTGACTTCATATAGAACTCCTGCATATGAAGTTGATCAGATGTCTACGGGCGGTAATGACCAGTTACCATCAGGTGGACTGTATGCTCGTTTGCTGCTTCAATCGGATAAAAAATACCTTGGAAATTTTATTGCGAATTTGGTCGTGTACAATTCCGTACGACGTTCTCCTTAATCATTATAGTGAGTATCTATTTCTAATACATTTAAAGAAAACAGAAGTGCATGGGTTCGAACCTTGGAACCCCCAAAGGGCAAGATTAACTTTATTAACCAAGATAAACATTAGGCTACTACTGTTTTCTATATGAATTTTTCTCGCCAAAATCTTGTAACCAATATTTTGATATTTCCTAATCTCAGGTATAAGTAGCTAAAATGCCCAAAGACATGACCGTTAATAGGTCATTTTCAATTTACTTGAAAGGAAACAATAATTAGCTACTCAACATGCCATGTACCACACACTTTACAAAGGTTAATAATACTAGTTAATATTAGCCATTTATTATGCAGTGTCTTCTTATTTCATGACATAAAGATTTAAAAAAAATGTATAGGTAAAATAAGAATGGACATTACAACTGACTGAATGAATACTAACTTAATGTTTAAGCAATCATTGTTAAGTTAAATCTCAATTTCATTCAAAACATCGACTATAAGGACAGCCTATAATTTAAAATTTGGGGAAAATAAAACAGCCGTTCAAATAATATTTTTATTAATTACATTATTTCCCTACTTTCACAAATTATAACGTATCGCAACGTAAGGTGAATAATAGGTTATAAAAAAATTAAAATTATTTCTTATACCCGTCCATCAGGCTAGGATCCTGCCTATAAGTTTCACGGGAATTGTAATATGGTAGAGGCACTTGAGGATTTTGTTGATATCCCTGAGTAATTTTAGGCGAACAAATTAAAAGAATTGGTATCTGCCCACCATGGGCATCAGGAAAGTACCCCACTGCAGCCGGTTTGGTCACACTCGGCACTTGGGATTCTTGTCCAGTAGGATAAGCTGCCCGGAAAAACGGTGCATCCATAGTTGGCAAAATGTTATGCATTATAGCATCGTGTTCTAGTTGTTCCAATAAATCGTGAAATGGCCTCTGTCTTCTTAATCGCTGCTTATTAAATATCAAGCTGTTGTCTACATACGTGTTGCGGTTATTTGAAATATCCAGGGCATAATCCGGTGGAAGGACTATAGGAGACCCTAGTAACTGTAGAAGAGAAGGCACACCGGAATATGATCGGAGATTAGAACTCTGTACATCATTTTTCCGTTGCAGATATTCTAAGTCATTAAAATATATCTGTTCATTTGGCGCGAGGTCTAGTGGTCTCTCAGGCGCTATCGGATTGGTTATAACAAAATCATTTTCCCTTAATGTTACTGATGAAGGTTTCAAAAGTGTGTGTGGTGTTTGCTCACTCCGTGATATTTCAGCTAGCTCATCTCCACGCTGCATCTTCAAAAACTCCTCTGTACCTTGTACTACTGTCAAGTCCTCCGTGTCATGATTTTTCAATTCACATTTAGTTTTCTGGTCGGAATCATCGAGTTCTGTAGAAGGCACCTCAATAACAGCAATATTTGAATTATCGTATGAGTCACTCACAGGCCAGCTAATAAGTAATACAAATAGAAAATAAAGCGGACCTACACCGCTCATTTTGTCCACTAGCTAATAAATCTAAATACATAATAAATACTTGGTGTTATTGAAAGACTTCGAGTAAAGTTGCATTCAGCAGAAGTTTCACATTACATAATTTTACTGTCGAGTTCAAAGTTTATAGCCGTAAGCAACAATGCACAATTCATGTTGTGTATGTTTACTTACTTATTATGAATGATTTAATTATATATAGGTATAGTAAAACTGTATGTGATTAACAAACATTTTAACATAGACTAAATTGATGAACGAGTAAATAGAATAAACAATTCGCCTTATTATGTAAAACCAAATAGATAAAATGTGAAAAGTTGCATTTTATTGAATTTTATAAATCTCGGAAATATGTACCTTATTATAATTTTAATATTACACAAATTTAGGAGTATTTAAGTAGAGATATTTTAAGGTGGGTCCCGGCCACTAAAAATATGTATATCTATAATACATAGTAAATATAGAATACGGGCTCATTTTTCCCTTTCCGTTTTAGTTTTCATAAAGTTTATTTTACGTTTTTTTTTTTAATTTAACATTCGATATAAGAACATCTTAGTAAACGTAGATAAAATCGTTTTACCCCTACTCATATTATATGAATGTAAGTTTGTTCGTAAAGTTATCACGGCAAAATTACTCAACCAATATCCTGAAACTTAGGACAAATATTCCTATAAATATTAAAAATAGAATACTTTTTACCCGACTGCCTAAGGAGGGTAATGTTTTTCAAGCGTATATATGTATGTATGTTTGGTTGTATGTCCATTTCTTTGGCACGCGCTAAAACCAAAACGGCTTGACGGATTGCAACATAATTATGACAAATCATTTGAAACGACTCTGCTGCAAGAGTAATATAAGCTATATAATTTTTCAATATGGCATCTGCGGTCAGAGAAAAAGGGGGGAGGAACAATTTTGTATATATATAACCCGTAACAATATGGGTGTCAAATAGAAGCAAATAAGTAGACCTTTACAAATATTACCTAATCGTTTTTCTCAGAATTTCTCAGATTTTATCTAAAAGATAGTAAAATTCTTGAGAAAGATTAGAGTTAATAGTACACTGTGGTTTTATGTAAACTGACTGAAATATATATAAGAATTTTTGTTGAAGAGGCCGCGCGGTCTTAAAAAATCTCGCCTGCGAGAAGTTTTACACGCGTACGCCGCGTAAACCAACAGAATGACACTACAGTTATGTACCAGAGAAATGTAGATCAATTTATATTTATATTAAATAAGTCCACGGTAGCATCTCTTATGGATAACTCACATTAATTACATTTATGTTAAAAAATCAATTAAAAATATTATGTTCATTTCGAGATGATTTTTTATGTTCTGTTCAAATTAACCATATAATATACCTAGACTGAATTTGCTTTTTACTGTATGTAATTTGGATAAACGGTTTAGAAAATGTTACGAGTATTACATATTGTGTACTAATTATTTACGCGAAAAATGGCTTTTAATGGGCTTATTAGATACTATGCATACTATCAAACTTTGTAAGTAGTAAATGTCGTTTACATAATGATTCATTAAAAATTTAAATAACTAATAAGTTAAATATACAAGAGTAAACACCCACTAAGAGTTAAACCAAAAAAATATTAAAATTTAATTTTAGCAGTCCGGTTTTTTGTTTTTTATCATAATTTCTTGTTAATCATAAATGTTTAGTAACTTTTAAATACTGAATCACGTTGATTCGGTTCTATTGAAATGTAATGATTTTTGACATTGATTTAAGGGCTTCAACACGAGCGAACCCGCGATTAAAAGCTATTTCATATTGTAAATGCGGAAAATTGTGAAAATGTATGTGCGTTTGTTACTCTTTCGACTTTACTTGACGACCCACGTGGTGGAGCGATTACCATACCGGTCTCACGCGCAATGGGTCCTGGGTTCGATTCCCGGCCAGACAGGTATCTGAATGATGAGTTTAGATTAATGTTCTAGGTCTAGGTATTTGTGTATTCGTCTTGTGTCCATGGCCTCACGACACAGGAAAAATGGTGGTGTGGGGCTATGAGTGTAGAAAGCGTGTTTTTTTATAGAAAATGTACAGGTCGGAATTTGCTGAAATTTATCACCCGCGTTGTTTATTACCTAGATTGACTCATTAATGTTGGTGGACGTGATCCTAGCGGGCAACGCCAGGGCAATAACCTAGTAAGTCATAATGCATTGTGTAAAGTAACTTAGATTTTCACGATGGCTAAAGAAATATTTAGCTGTGTAAATAAAAAAAAGTACAATAACTGTGTAAGTCAATATTAACATCAATAAATTTAAGATTTTTTTATAAGTAACATAAATTGTTGTTTATAAAAGTGTTTACTACCAATTTAATTTGCTTTATTGATTATTGGGTTAAAGTATAAACAAAAATAAATAAAAAATAAAACAAATATCATATTAATATTTTTTATTTATTACGAATGCCAACAAACGTAAATACTTTTCAGTGATAAATACCCCTTTTTGTGATGTCTTACGCTTTAAATAATAATTATTTTTAGAATATTGCAGTGGTCCTATTACGCTAGTACGTTATAAAGAGTAGTTTTATTGTTTCTTTTCCAAGATGATATTTGGATTATTACTTAATGGTATATGTCTCTGTACTTTTAAGCCTTTGATTGGTTTATCAGTATCTGTATCTCGCTTTCTTAGAAAATTCATGTCTTCAGATCTGTACGATGGGGCACTGTATGTGTTTGAGCCGAATGAGTTTGAGCCGAACGTATTTGCTTTAGCTAGACTTCCAGAGACAACTGAGGGTGAACAACTAAGCAGCAAGGGAACGGCACAATTTCCTACATTAGCATTTGGGAATACCCCAACAGCTGATGAACCACCAGATGATGAACCCCCTCCTCCTCCTCCTCCTCCTCCAGATCCATAAGAAGCAGGTCCATACGAGGACCTAAAAGTGCCATGGTCATGTGCCCATTGATTTGCGTTGGTGTATTCTAAAGACATTTTTGGTGCGCCTCTCATGTGCATGAAGGGTTGCATTGAGTTATCCATGGCCTTTCCTTGCATCATCATATTGTGATCATGCAAAGAATGTAAATTATCGGCCCTTTGCATATTTGTTGGGAAATGTTGTAACGCTAAATTAGGACTCATCTTTCCTTGCGCCCATCGTTGATGAGTGTGCATATGGTTATCATGATGTAAGTTATGATCCATAAAGTTAGTCCTTCCTCCCATGGATTTATCAATGTTAAAGTGCTGTGAACTACCGTCCATTTTCATATTTTCTTGTTCCAGGTGAGCTGCTTTTAATTTATCTGAGTTAATATTATTATTATGAGCCCAGCGTATTTTTAATGGATCATTAATAGCAGGTGGAATGTTTCCCATGGTATGCATAGTATCTTCCTTGTCTTCTAAGTGGGATTTATGCATCTGATCCTCGTGAAAATCTTCAGCTGCTTTAAATGGCATCAAATCTTGAACATTTGTTTGCTGTTCAAACGTTTCAGGGGTGTTGAATTGAACATTAAAGTTAGGTTGTTCGTTGTTAATCATAGAAGCCATTTTTAACTGCGATCTCTGAAATGATTCAGGATTAGAGTTTTCACTTAAGTGCATCATAGTATTTAAGTGCTCAGAATTTGGTTGAACCCGAGGTACATTAAATCGCTCCTGTAGTTCTGACTTTTCTTTTTTCATGTGGCTAGTTTCTGTATGAGATAATTTGTTGAGATGTGTATGATGAACATCTTCTGTAAAATCCATATTATTTAAAAGTTCTTTGTGAAAATTAGACGAGGCTCTTAAATGTACTGGCATTTCAAGATCGTTTTTCACATTGTCATGATGTTCCAAATGGTTTTTGAACTGGGTTTTCTCATCATCTAACTTCAAAGTGCTCTTGGGATTAGCTACTTTTTGGACATCCATGTCAGTTTCTAGGGACCTCTGCAATCCAGATTCGTTAAGTAAATTTCCCTGTTTAATTTTATTTACGTCCGTAACTTGTGATTGAGCTAAGCGGTGCTGATCATTTTGTTGAGGCATTTCTTTTAAATTATGTTCATCTTGTGTGTGTTTTTGACTGTTGCTAAATGATTTTGAATGACGCTCTTCACCACCATCATGAACATGATTTTCTTTTGATAAATTTTGTTTATTATCCGTTGTCAATTCTTTGTTTAGAATTTCAGATTCCTTAGACCGCAGTGTTTTTTTATCGTCTGTATCCAATAACGTAGCTACGTGATTAGTTTCATGTATCACCTGATCATTTTCATTCATTGATCGTAATTGCCCGTTCTGTAACTCATTTTTTAATTTTATTTGTTTATCATCAGTGTCGGACGCAGAATTGTCGATACTTGATTTCAACTTGTCATTATTTTTTTCATTATCATCCGCAACATGTTTTTCTAGTAAATCTAAATCTAATGATTGACTTTTATCTTTTTTATGTTCATCCATTCGTTCTTTTACTTCTAAATGCTCATGGTGCGGTAAATCTATAGTTTTCTCCATCATTTCGTTTCGTTCCTTTTCCTTATGAATGTCTTCATTAACTGATTTCTCCTTTTTCAAATTATCACTAGCAATTTTCATATTTGATTTCTTATCTTCAATTACAGCTATTATTCCGTCATCAATATGTGTTTCTTTAGCTGTGCTCGTTCGAGCATCAACGTCTTCTACAGTAGCAATAGATTTTATATCAGCATCGTTTAAACTATTCGTTTTAAATTTATTTAGATTTGTTACTTTAAATACATCTTTTTCATGTGTGGATTTAAAATTGTCTTCTAGATTCCTCCCAATTTCTTCGTTATTACTGATCTTCTTTCCAACTTCTTTCCATTGAGCCATTCTTTCTTCATCTGATTTTATCATCTTCAAATGAGCATTTGGAATATTTTCATCTTTGATAGCTGTAACTGAATCAAAGCTCTTGAACTTCTTTTGAATATGTTCTAATGCCTGTCTAGCTTTTTCAATATCATCTCGTAACTCTTTGTCAGCCCCAAGTTTTGTGTGTCTTTCTTCGTTATTTTCTACAGAATCATGCTCCATTTTTTGTAAATCCCTCTGAAATGTTTCAACCGCTTCTTTAGCCATGTTAATACTGTGTTTCATTTCATCTTCCGATATATCTTCATGGGTGTGATCGATCGATGCACTCTTCATTTTGTCCACAGAATTGTTATCGTCGCATAATTTTACCTTGATTTGTTTCCTGCAGCTTTCCCTGGAATCGGTTTGAGCCTGTTCTTCGTCGGAATCACGATAAACATGGTATCCAATTTTTTTCTTGACTATTATTGGCTTTTTGAAGCCACTGAATGTCCTAGCACCAGAACCACTCGGACCAAATTTATTTGCAGTTTTTGCGAGGACATTGTCTTCTGCGGGCTCTAATATTTTTTCTGTCGGTGTTTCCAGCAGTGCAGACTTCTTATCCCGCTGTTGCGTTATTGTGAAATCATCTGGCGAGAGACTGGTACGATGAGTATATTCTTCAAGTGTTGGCGCTGCTATGGTGATAGTCACCAAGGCAGATA
Source organism: Spicauda simplicius (assembly GCA_949699795.1). NCBI lineage: Eukaryota > Metazoa > Arthropoda > Insecta > Lepidoptera > Hesperiidae > Spicauda > Spicauda simplicius. Next base: position 15,012,064 of record OX453063.1, read on the forward strand.
ACACTGCCAGTGTCTTCATTGTGTGTTGAAGTTAATTTGATAATGAGATAATATTTCTTACGGTATTTATACAGAAATTATCCATTGAAATCTTCATCAAACCAAATTAAAACAAAACGTGACTAACAATACGTGAATGAAACACGTGCTGAGGCGACACCTTCCACTTCGTAGAATGCTTGTTATTTTAACACTAACATTATACCGTATGTTTACTTTTGTAATTTATTAATGAAAGAAATACCAGGAAAAGCTGTTAAACTATTATAGCATCGCATGCAATAGCTTGTATACATGTCCAATATATATTTTTTAGTAAGTATTTCTTGTTCGCTTTTCCTTTACCTTGGCGGTTAGTTATTTTCACGCAATTGGGTATTTAATTTATAATAATTTATTTACCTGAGTATTTTGATTATTAGGATTAATTTAAAATAAATAAAAATAGAAAAGGACATTTATTTGTGTTTCGATTGATAATTAACAATAAGAAAATAATAAGAACCAGTTATAGCCAGGGTATAGGAACGAAACACTATTTTTTCTATAATTATGTGCGAATGAGAAGAGAGGAGTTATTCGTTGAGAATGAGAAGAGAGAAATTATTCATCGATACTTTACAGTTGAAGGAAAACATTGGGGGTAGCCAACACGCTTTTTTTATCTGGTCGAAATAGCGAGTCAATCACAGATGCATTGCTACTCCCGAAGACTAGGAGTGTCGCCTCATTTAAAAATTGTGCCGGCAACCACACCCTTCCATCGAAACGCAATAACTGGTTCACACTGGAAATAGATGTGGCGTTGGTACTTCCCCGGTCGAACTACACTGGTTCTACCACCTGCAGAAAGACTTGATAGTTCTTTAAAAAAAGTTCTCATAAGTGTGTGAAGTCTACCAATTTGCAATTGGCCAGCGCGGTGGGCTATGGCCTCATAACTCTCTCATTCCGAAATAAGACCTACGCTCAGCAATGGGACAATAATGGGTTGACGACGACCACAACAAAAACATGTAAACACTAAATAAATTGCATGACACTCAATCTCAGTCAACTTGTTTACAAAACACGTAGGTATACTACAAAGATAATACATAAAATCGATATTGTTACTAAAGGAAATAAACAGCCTAATCTATTTTCTCTAGAACTGTATATATAACTTTTTCCTTAAGTTCTGAGTCTATTAATAGGAATTGAATTGCAAAGAACGACTATTTTGCGAGTATTCTTTCTTTATACTTTAGCCGACCGATGTGGTAATGATATTTGCTTTCTATAATATCGTACGATATACTGTATATCTTACGTAACTCGTACATTTCGCTTCCTTTGTTATTAAACACCTCACTAGAAATCAAAATGATATAGTTAAAAAGGTAAGTTAAGTGTAAATGTTTTAGTCAGCTCCATTGTAAATGAAAAAACGCGAACTTTTGTTATTAACTATTGAATAGTATTGAGATCAATAACAAAAATCAGAGCTTATCCTTAGAGTAAACGAAAGATTACGCAAAGGCAATTATTTAACTACTTGTTAATATTTTTCTCAAACGAGAATCTTTTAACTTATAGTTGTAATTATTGACTAATTTTTTATACATATTTTTTTATTACATATACCAAACAAATGTTTAAAAATACTGACTTTACAATTTAGTATCTATATATCAAAAACATCTTAAATTGAATGCCTAAGATATAAGAACGATTTTATCTTGCAAAATCGACACGAAGCGGCATATTGGGAGTATACATACCTACAGGCTTAAAGGTGTTAGGCATGCCAAAAAAAATATTTTGAAAATATAAATTAAAAGTGCCGCATCGACAACAGAGTGACTCGTTATCAAATCTGCTTATCCGCTGCTAATCCCGGCTGAAGCCCTTTGCACAACAGAGTGATATGACAACGATTAGGGCTAGGTACTCAGGCAACACTTAGACACTCGGATCCTGTGAGTTACACAGACTTGTGTTCTTCATAATTTGTAGGTACATGTGTGTGTATGTTTGAATGTATTTCCACTTTTAACGCGCGAATTGTAACATATGATATGACATACCTATAATTTGAACGGACTCAGTGGTGATAGTGCAATAGGCTCGACACGTCCCTGTTGTTCCGGGATCAGAATAGGGCTACGGTATCCCCTGCCTGTCCTAAGAGGCGACTAAAAGGGGCTTCCGGGGTTGCAGACGGCAGAAGTGGGAGTTCGAGCCGTCCACCAGGCGACCCCGGGAAGGGCGGCGGTATTCGTGGTCGCATATCGTCGTAAACACAAGGCAATGCGGTGGGCCCAGTCGCCCACCTGGGTGGAGCCTGGTGAGGTAACGCGCTCAAAGGACTCCGGTTGCGTTCCTTTGGAGATTTCGGAGTCCTCTTTGTAGCGCCGAGGACGGCCACCGGGGGGTTTAGTGCAGTAATCATCCCACGAATCCAGGCGTCGTTGCAACGGCGTCGGGTAGGTACCGTTTGAAGGTTTCTCAAAAACAAAAAAACAAAAAGGCTATCTGTCGTGAAACCATTATTGTCTCATAGCTAGGCACGGGTGTTTTCTTAGAATAAGAGAGTTTTAGGTCATAGTCGAATCGGCGGACTTCACACACCTCCGAGAACTTTTTTGAAGAACTTTCGGGTATGTAGGTTTCTTCACGATATTTCCCTTCACCAAAAAGCAGTGACTTATTGATATTAGATTACAAATATTCGCGTTAATATACTTTTATACCTATTACTATTTTGACACAAAATCTATAGAAGCATTTAATTAAATAGATTATTACTAAAACCAAAAAGCTATTGATTCGTTTTTAAGCAGTCGGGTTTTTTAAATGATTTAACAATGTTACTTGTTTTATCAAAATTTAACCAAAGACCTTGTATAATTTGTTGTAATCCATCTCAAAATCAGGCCAATTTAGGGGTTTTTCCCCCAATTTTAGGGGATAAATAAGTAGGATGGGGATTATTGAGGGGTGTAATATTTTTAGGAGTACTTTTAGGGGTTTTTATAACTTCAACATATAGGTAGGTGTTTTTAAAGGGAAATGTCCCGCCAGGATATACAATCATGCCTCACGACGAAAAAAAAAAAGTCATGCACTAATGCACTACACCCGATGACCTTTTTTTTCGTCGTCAGGGATAAACTTAGTACCTGATTCAGAAATACGGGGGTTGCCAGGGATTGGATTGCCTAGGGATTCATTATGGGGATTTTGGGGGTTTTTTATGGAGGCTTTAGGGGGATACATTTTTTGAGAGTTAGTAACCCTGCTCAAAATTCTAATGGAAATATTTTTATAAGAGTCGCAACGTAATCGAATTGCATAAAATTCCCTTATGTAATGCTCTATAACGGAAATTTTCTTTTACTGATAAGAATACGAGGAATAATAACTAGGTATATAAGGTCTTAAAACTCTTCGTAATTCGATTATTGATACTCTGTCGTGATACCTATTTTTGCCCTTTTTTAAACTTTAAACCGACAAACGAGCTTGCAGTCCAGCCGATGGTAAGTGGCCACTGCCACCCATGGCCATCTTTAAACAACTTCATATAGAACATGAGTTCTATTTGAAGTCAATCACAGATGCGTTGCGACACCGGAGGACTAAGGCTGTGTCCCCAGTAGGCAAACTAGTTAGAGGTGGAGGAGCTAGAGGATTCCATTTGCGTTCCTTTGGAGATCCCGGAGTCCTTTTTATAGCGTCGAGGACGGCCACATAACCCTGCGTCGCTCGCATGGCGTCCGGTACCTTTTGAAGGTTTCCCCCTCGTAAACAAAAAAAGGAAGAGTTCCCATTAGGCAGGCAATAAGGGCATAACCAGGTTTTGGTTTGGGCGAGGGATAAAAAAGTATCACAACGTTTTACCAACTTGAAAGCACGAGAGCTATTTTATGAGCGAAGTTCATTAGAGACTATCCAAACAACATATGAATGTAATAATTAATATTTTTGATATTATGAATGTTAATATTTTAACTTTTTGGGGGGTTTGAATCCCAAAATCCGCCCCCAGGGTTCAGTGCCAGCTCTCCGGTCATTTAGCGACTCTATCAAACATTTGGACCAATATGAAAGTAAAACGTTTTAATAAATATTTCGGTATTAGCAATTTGAATATGACCGTACCAATAAAATTATTTCATAGTGTATATAACAAATACTTTTGTAATTAATTCGCTTTCTTACATGGAAACACGGTTCCCAAATGTATCACAAAATATCACGTACTTTGCATTCCTCGAAAATGAAAGGAGAACACACGTATTTTAAAGTAAGCAAGATTCCATATTAATAAGCATTGCTTTTGTTATGAGTAAGCTTGGTCAGCAGTAATAACACAGTACTAGTATCTACAGTATTCTAACTTCTTACAAACGCACGAAACGCAAGTTGTACCTACGCGCCACGATTTCGGTATGCACTCGGTACCCAACAGCTAGCGAATGTGCCGTAGTGGATAGCAGGCGATGTGACGTTTTTTAAGCAGTGGATCTTTTTATTTTAATAATAATGTAGCGAAGAGCAGTTATAAATTATATTAGGCTGTTTTATATTGGTTTAATTGTGCATAAACACGTCCAGTGTTAATAATTTTTATTTTGGTTGGTAAAATATTATTCGCTGTGAAATTTATAACTATTATTTGTGTACGATTTATTATTAAGTCTCTTAAATATTAAAATAACGCGTTGTTTTTACCTTAATCTACTGAATAAATAAAATACACAATAAAAAAAGAAAGAAAGTCAAGTATACAGATGTTTTAAAATACTTTAGGCGGGTAGCCCTAACGCGAACTCTCGTCCAGCGCGTCTGTAGGTATAAAATTCAAGGACACGGCAGAGTTAGACTATTGTATGATATTAATACTGTGGTAATAATGAAGCATGCACACTAGGGATTGCCATTCAGAAAACCGAATCCGGTAATCTGACGGATCCGGTTTACTAGTCACTCCGCCGCGACGTTGTACAATTTTAACGAGCGAATATTATATTTCTATAATTGAAAGATAGGTGTAACTCGCTCGAACTAGATGGTTCATCTATAAATATTTTTTTGATTTTTTAAATGTTTGTTCACTTATCTTAAATCGTTTCTTGAATTTTAAATTTATTTATATGAAGAGAAAACTATGAAATTTCGCATTTAAAACCAGTAGTTTCAAGATAATTTTCATAGTTTTCTCTTTTTAAAATTAGTAATGGCCAACGCGGTGGACTATGGACTAAACTCTCTCATTCTGAGAGAAGACCCGTGCCCAGCAGTGTGACAATAATGGGTTAGCGAGAGATCTTTTTTGTACATTTCATTAACACGTTGGAATGGCAAAACAATAAGTGGTTCTTGTTCAATTAATCCAGCCGGAACCGTTTGGATCTGGATTCATGGAAATTCGGCCGGACCCGACCGGACGGAAAATGGGGACGGATTGCAATCCCTAGTGCACACGTTCCGAAAAGAATTCGACACACGTACGATGATTGATACGATTGTATTTTATTAAATCGAGTTAAAAGTTCGAAATTTTTAAAATCTAATGATAATCCAGTTTTCTATATTTAAATTGACAAATAGTCTCTTTCTACAAATTATTTATTATGATGTCTATATGTGTATCATTGTAACATTTGTATACTTAGTTATTTGGTTCTTTACTTTAGTTGATATTTGTTTCACGTGGTTATTTTATACTATATACTTACTATACTATACTATATACTAGTTGACCCAGCGAACTTCGTTCCGCCTAAAAGTCAAAAATCTAAAATCAGTGTTCCTCCACTATATGTATTTTGCATGTATTATAGGTACATAAAAGCCTTCCTCTTGAATTACTCTACCCATTGAAAAAACCAATAACATCAGTAACGAAGTTTTAAAAATTTAAGCCTGACCCTATGTATGCTTAGATCTTTAAAATTATGCTACGGATTTTTTAATAGTTATAGTGATTCAAGAGGAAGATTTTTATGTATAATACATGCATAATATAGTAAAGTAACACTCATAATTTTAGATTGTTTACTTTTAGGCGGAATGAATTTCGCAGCGTCTGCTAGTTATTAATATAACAATCAGTTGTTATATGTTTTTAAATGACACAAAATCGTGAAAAAAATTAAATCAATGGCATTTCAATTTGATTTTAACTCGTTCGTTCGAACAATTCGTCAATCTTACAGTAACGGTTTTAGATTTTTTTCGTTATGTTTACATCAGTTATTCTTTCAAGAACACCAACAATATCAATAACATTGTATCCTATGTCATTAGCATGGGCTTATTACGTTTTCTTAAAACAATTTGATTATGTTCTTGCCAAACATTGTGAAGTCCGTTTCAAGGTGTGGCTGTCAACTAAAACATGAACGTGTAATGTAAGTTGCAATGTATTGTGTATAACTTTATACTAAGTACTACCAGTAATTACTACCAGTAATTAAGTATCTATACTTGGGGCAAATTCGATATGGAATGTTTAATAACATAGCGTTGCCTAAAACCCACTGACAGGCAGGGGAATGCAACTTTATGTTTTTTTATCAGCCGTTTTTTTTTTTCTGTAACTTATAATAGGTCCTTCATGGAATTAAGGTTGTAACATCATTAGTTATACAATGATAAATAAATTTTGTTTAACTGGTTTTAGCATATTATCTTGCAGTTGGTTGTTATAAGTTAATCAACTCTTCTTAATTAAATTACTTCGCGAAAGCTTAATGCATAGTTTGGTTGAATATAAAATGCATTTGTGTACAAATTCGTGCAAGTTCGTGATAACCCTACATAGGATTTTTTATGGATTGTTTACATTTATTCCAGATCGAATGTGCCCCGAGTATATATTATAGTTTACTCAAATTCAACACCTGCCGCAAAATTTCCAGCCACCCAGGGTTGACTGGTAGAGCCATAAGGCCCTAAGTTTGCTATCGCCAAACACTGCAAGGTCCATTTCAAGGCATGGCCAAAACAAACGTAAACGTGCAATGTACGTTGCAATATAGGTCTAGTCTAAAACGTAAACATTGATTGTTTTGAGGAAAGTAATAAACTCTACTCTGGGTACTGATATTCGATCCTTAGGCTCTTTAGTGTTGTCCCTGTAGTTCCGGGATCAGAATAGGGCTACGGTATCCCTTGCCTGTCGTAAGAGACGACTTAAAGGGGATTGCGGGATTGCGGGCGGCTAGAGTAAGAGCTTGAACCGTCCTGCCAGGGGATCCCGGGATGGACGGCGGTATGAGTGTGTGGTCGCATACCGTCGTAAAGACTAGACGGAGCGGTGGGCCCAGCCGCCCATCTGGGAGGAGCCCGATTGGGCAACACGCTTAAATGATTCTGGTTGCGTTCCTTTCGAGATCCCGGAGTCCACTTTTCAGCGCCGAGGACGGCCACCAGGGGGGGTTTTAGTGCGGTTAAAATCCCACATAACCCTACGTCGCTCCCACGACGTCGGGCACCTTTTGAAGGTTTCCCCCTCGAAAAAAAAGGTTCTTTAGTGTTACCAATCGTCGTTTGTGAAACGAATTGTGTTACCGAACGTGAAACCAGTAGATTGTTTGTAGTTGTCACTATATTTCGATTTAACTTTGTTTATACAATACCTCAAACAGTTCTTGTTTGTTATAAAACGAATCTTATAAATTTATGAAGAAGGGCTTATTAAGCACTAGTTGACCCGGCGAACTTCGTTCCGCCTAAAAGTCATAAATCTAAAGTTATTAGTGTTTCAGTACTCTACACATGTTATACATAAAAACCTTCCCATATGCAACTGCAATTAAATCCCTACCGTAGTTTTAAAGATCTAAGAATAGATAGGGACAGACAGCGAGAAATAACTTTGTTTTGTACTACGCAGTGATAACTGAAGAGAATGGTTAAGAATATTCAAACAATAGCCAGATTATATATATTTTATATACATAATAGGGCGACCTGCGTGGCATCTGACACGCAGTGGATCCCGAGTTCGATTCCCAGCCAGACAGGTATCTGAATGATCAATTTAGTTTCTGGGTCTGGGTGTTTCGTCTTTGTGTGAGGCTATGGGTGTAGAAAGTGTTTGTAGTGTAATTTGAATTGCAATGTTATAAGTATTATGTTATGGACTTCCAAATAAAACAAGATTTTCTATGTTTACAAAACATTTAATGTCATATATATCACAAGAAATAATCAAACATTCCATTTAATTTTTTTTATTATTTAACATTATGCACAGACATCCAATTATACAGATATTGTTAAAGTTAATTAATCTTAAACATAAAACATTACGGGTTAGACACACAACACATTTTTTCTATATAGTTTTTATGGCTTTCACTGGTGAATTTGTTCTACTGTTGTGGAGTCATGGGGTGTGTGCTCGGATGACAATCCCGTCTTATTTTCTTCCTCGGTTTCCTCGTGATGAAGATTATCCACGTCACGATACGAGTTGCCCTGGCTCGACGGTCCACTGCCATAATACGGTCGCGCCTGCACTACCTGGCCTTGCACTATCGAAGGCGTACAACTCACTAAAAGTGGTACACTGTATCCGCCGACGTTGGCATTCGAGAACAGTCCTACCATTGGTCCTGCCGCTTGGTGTCCCCCAGCAGCTACTACCTGCGCTACCGGGGCCGCTCCATACGAGTATGAGCTAGCACGAGCCATCGGCATGTGGGCTGCTGCGTGGTTCATGTCTGAGAAGTCCATTATCTCCTGATCGTTGTCCAGCTCTTCCTCTGAACGGTATTCCGGGCGCCCGTAGCTGTACGGTGATGCTACTTTATGCGGCAGTGTTTGGTGAGTTTGGCTGTATGGATATGGGCTAGCGGCATGAACAGAATACGAGGCTGCACTTGACATTCCAGGAGTATACGCTGCAATTGGAGCTGAAGCGGCAGCAGCGGCACAAGGACTCATGTACACATTGCCGTAGTTAGAGCGCTTCGTACGATGGACGTCTTGAAGCCTGTTAAACTCCAAGCTGTTCACAAATTCCTTCTGCCAATCTCGATCAAAGCCATTGATGGTCGATGGAGCTGCGGAAGCAGCAGTTACTAGTGACCACACGAAAAGGCTAATCGCCATTATTAAACTAACTGGGATGTGGCGGATACAACGTTATTATTTATACATATTTACGCAATCGATTTTCAGTTTGCACAAACAACAGAATCGCTAACTAAGATTTCCCTGCATGTTATGTTTAACTGACACTGGCCCCAATAATGTGCAAAAGCATCATAAATGATTGAGATAATCTTCCCCGTCTTTGATGCAACATAATTACTTATTCTGTTTTGAAAACCTAAATACTGATTTTGTCAGTTTAATTTGTTGTTTTTTTTTTTATTTGTTGGAACATACATACATAAAAACATACATTTTATGACATTTATTATTAATTTAATAACGATAATTTGTAATGTTAAATTTTGTATCATTTTTTTATTGATATCGGGGGGAAACCTTCGAAAGGTACCCGACGCCGTGGGAGCAACGCCAAGTTATGCAGGATTTTTACCTCACTAAAACCCCCCCGCTGGCCAACCTCGGCGCTGTATGGAGGACGCCGGAAACTCCAACAGACCGTCGCCAGTGTCCTCCGAGCGCGATGCCCCCTTGGGGCTCCTCCCAGTGAGCATTGTACTCAGTGCGCCTCCTTGGTGTTTACAACAGCGTGTGGCCATACATGCCGTCGTCCTACACGGGGTCGCCCGCTTTCATTTATTTTGTTGGAGCAACATTTAAATAACTAAATAAAATTTCGACTAAGACACAGCGAGAAGCAGAGAGAAGCGAATGACAATAAAAACCAAAATGCTATAAAGAAGTAGGTAGCGTAATTTATTACATGTTATCGAGTTTAACTTAACTTTAACTTTCAGGTTAACTTTTAGTTTTTTTTTTGATTTGTATGTAACAATTACATTTTTTTACGAAACATGGAAAAGTAACGTGATGTTCGTAGTCTTCCGATAATTTGTAATTCTCCATTATCAGGAATAGGAAAAAAATAACAAATATTATACGCCTATTGTCTATACTAGAGAATCAAGACGGGATAAGTAGCTCGACCACTCCCCGTTCCCCAGTTATAAATCGAAGTAGTTAAGTCTATCGGTAAATTTAAATATGACAATTTAAATATGCGCTATGACATGGGGTTCTTCAAGAAAGGTGCGAAAAGAGCTCTCCTTCAAAGCCGGCGATGCATTCGCGACGTCTTTGGTGTTGCGAATGTCCATAGGCAACGGTGACTACTTTCCATCAGGTGGCCCGTCTGCCTTATCTTTAGGATAAAGTATAAAAAAAAGGAGCGGAAATATTTCAGAAATATGACATAAGCCTCCATGATCTTCTCCCAGTCGTCTTTAAACAAAAATCGTGGATCCGTCACTAATTGTGTTTGAAAACGAGGAAATATAATAAAATATGCCAAACGTGATCGGCTCGATAAGATTGCAAGTGTTCAGAAATGCATGGCAGCAAAAACCATAAAATGTTTATGCACTGCATTTCCTTTGTTCGCGAACATGAATTACTATGACGCAATTGCTTTGCAGGGTTCCGTCCCCGAAGGGTAAAAACGGAACCCTATTACTAAGATTTCGCTGTCCGTTTGGTTGTATGTCTGTCACCAGGCTGTGTCTCATTAACCGTGATAATTAAACAGTTGAAATTTTTACAAATGGTGTATTTTTGTTGCCGCTATAACAACAAATATTAAAAACAGAATAAAATAAATATGGTGCTCCTATTCAACAGACGTGATTTTTTGCCGTTTTTTGTACATAATGGTACGGAATCTTCATGTGCGAGTCCGGCTCGCACTTAACAAGTTATTATTTTTAGTGTTAATGATATTATCTATTTAAATAATTGTAGGTATTGTTTAGATGAATAACTAAATTAAAAGAGTTTTTTTATTTCGTTTACATGTGCTATACGCTTCTATAATTGAAATAAATTGAATTTAATTATAGGGCCACCCATTCATAACATAAATACATAGGCTTTTGATTTAAGCCCGGTCCTCTAAGTGCTTAAGAACTAGGAATATTCTTTACTGAGTATTTGTTTACTAAGGCATTCATACATTTCTAGTGGTCCGTAGTCAATTACAAAGCTTCTTAATGCTATCGTGACCGTCTGTCAGCTCTACTTTGGAACAAAAACAGAGTTAACATGAGCGCTATACCCATATAAATTTCAATTGGATATTTAGAGAAATATAAATTAACTTTATCAATTCACACTTGACCAGACTTGAGTAGACCATAGTCTAAAATTCTCTTATTTTGAAAGAAAACCCGTGCCCAACAGCGAGACAATACTCAATGGGTTAACGACAAATTAAAGTAAACTTGTTTCCCCCAACTTTAAACGAATTCATCATCAGGCGATCAATACCTATGTAGGTATGTAGCTACTTTTAAGCACCGGTCTTCATGCATCATAGGCTTTGCTGATTATGCATGGGACTTCTCACGTCTCTTTCTTACAAAACTATGAGGCATGTACGTTTCCTGTTTCACTGTATATGCAAGTAACTAATAATCGATATATCAAACGCATTACTTTGCATCTAGTCTTTGAATATAAAAGAAAAAGATTATTGACTTTTAACTTATCGTCGCAAATCAATAAGGGACTTTTTTATATTTCCTTATGGGATTAATTGTTTAAATGATAGCCTGCGTGTACACAGGCAGCGTTGCGTAAATATTTGTGAAGACGAAGTCCTAGCTAGTAAACATACTTGTAAGGTGGTAGAACGAGTATGATGCGATCACCATTACATCTACTTGTACGGTATTTTTTTTATAATAATGAAGAAGCAAACGAGCATGCAGTCCACCTGATGGTAAGTGGTCACTGCCGCCCATGGACATCTGTGAGCAACTTCATATAGAATATAGGTTCTATCTGAAGTCAATCACAGATGTGTTGCTACTCTCGAGGCTAGGATGGTCGCCTCATATAAAAGTGTGCCGGCAACCACACCCTTCCATTGAAACGCAAGGAATACTTCACGTTAGGAATAGGTGGTACCTCCCCCGGTCGAACTACACTGGTTCTTGCACCTTTAAGGGGGAAGCGGTTCCGGTGTTTCCTTGAAAGGATGTGGTTGCTGGCTCCCTTACATAAGATACGCTTATCGTAGACCCCAGGAGAAGCAACGCGTGTGTTTTTTATAAAGTTGTTTACAGGCCATGGATGACCGTGGTCATTTACCTTCATGTGGACTGCATACTTGTTTGCTATAATATAATAAATAATAGACTTGCCTGGGCATTCTTGTACCAAGACACAGTTGTCACTCCGCACATCCCTAATGTATCCAGCTGAGCACCTACACCCCATTCGACACTCCCAGGTCCAAGGACATAGGGACCCGCCCTTATTCAACAATCGTATATTCACACAGGTTAGTGGACAAGACCAGCCACAGAGCGAAAATTCTTCATTTTCTCGTATACAAGTCGAAGTTCTATAAAACACAGTGTGGTGAACGGAAACTAACAAAAGAACGTAAAACAACATTTTAATACTTATATTATAGCTGTAGAGTTTATAGACTTCTGGAATTTTATGTTTATACCTATTAATACAGGAAAAAGTAAACGATAAAATTTGAACTCAAATATGACGCTTTCGTGCATAGTTTTTTTTTTATCTGACTGAGGTAGCAAACGGACATGCAGTCCATTTGATGGTAAGTGGTCACTGCCGCCCATGGATATCAGTAATCAACTTCATACAGAACATGGGTTCCATCTGAAGTCAATCCCAGAGGGGTTGCTACTCCCGAGGACTATGATGTTCCATGGCAACCACACCCTCCTATCGAAACGCAAGAAATGCTTCACGCTAGAATTAGATATGGCGGTGGTACTTCTCCGGTCCAACTACACTGGTTCTACCGCCTTGAAAATAGTTGGTTGATGTTATATAGACGTAATAATTATTTTTGGAACCTACTATGACTACATACTTTTATTGTAAAGACGAATAAAAGGAGCATTAGTACACATAAGAAAAGAATGGCAGAAGCGTGAACAAGAATTGAATCTGCGACCCTTGTGTAACATGACGTTTTCCTTTTCAGACTTGAAACACGAAATTTAATTTCAGTAATTACTTTATAATCTTGAATTCAATGCAATCTTTCAAGGTGGTAGAACCAGTGTAGTTTGACCGGAGAAGTACCACCGCCACACGTATTTCTAGCGTGAAGCATTTCTTGCGTTTCGATAGAAGGGTGTGGTTGCGGCACACTTTCATATGAGGCGACCATCATAGTCCTCGGGAGTAGCTACGCAGCTGTGATTGAACCCATCAGACCATCATACCCATCAGATAGAACCCATGTTGTGTATGTAGTTGATTACAGATGTCCATGGGCGGCGGTGACCACTTACCATCAAGTGGACTGTATGCTCGATTGCTACTTCGTCTGATAAAAAAAATCTTGTATGATATTATGTCAGTGTAGTGCCCCATTACGTGTCCTTTACTGCTGGCTAATGAAAAATAACAATTGAGTAATGGTAATAGAAGTATTTTCACGTGAGATGAATATAAATCAAATCACATATTATATAAATAAAATGCATAGATACTTGTAAATGTGGTGATTTCCATTCACGTGATAAAATAAGAATAACTTCTCATTATTTCATGATCTACCGATCGACGTGAGATAAAAGATCGATTACTTTATCGTAAGATAGATATGTTAAACACTAAAACGTGCCATCAATAACCTTTGACAATCATGTATCAAGATCAACATTTTAATATCGTTAATATTTAAAGTATATAAAACCGAACGATTTTAGCAAATGACACCATTCCTTTTACAATTTAAAACTAAATAATTCAAAATGTGGAAAGGCATTACAAAGTTACTATTTCTTTCATTAACAGTATCGAGAATCAGAGGCCACTTGCCCAGCGTAACGGATCAACTTTATCCGGTGCAAGGACTGTTTGTCAAGCCATCCATCGACGGCACCACGGGAGACCTTTACGTCGCCGCAACCGAGGACCATGGGGTGGATACGCATTGGCTCACAGACCAGCCGGTCAACTTCCTTCCCACCGCCGCTGCTACCGCCACTAAGCCTGCCGTTCCTGTGTCCTTCTCTTCAAGCTTCTCCAAAACCTCATCACCTCATGAAGAAAGCGTAGTGACTCAGAAGCGAGCCATAATCACAAGCCCGCAATTGAAGTACACATACGCATTGCCGACCACCGCTAACACCATACCCTTACGTCGCGGTTCCTGTGGCATCAGCAGATGGATCGAATCCTCCATGCTCTTCGGAGGCTACACCAGTCCTGCCGAGTTACCCTCAATTTTCGCCATACCACTATTTCTACCCGCAAATGATGGCAGCAATGGCGAATGCAATGACTGGTTTTAAAGACGGCGAGCATGAAAAAGGATCCACTCCCCTTACAGCTGCGCCATTCTGGCCACAAGCTTACTCTTATCCCTACCAATATGTGATGGTAAACCCTGCAATGTGGTCACAGGCACAAGTGAGTGCGACGACCCCACCATCACCTACGAGTGAAGAAACCGCATGAAATCGTATAAAAATCCTTTAAAGTAAAAATAGTCGTAAGTATTTATTAAATGTATAAATTATACCTTGATGCTAAATATTGCCTATTAAATAATAATTAAAATCAGTGTTAAAGTTATTTAATAAAATAATATTACATAATTTTATTTGTATATTTATTGCAATAAAAATATTAATAAGTAGGTAGAGAAAAAAATGTCTATTGGTACCACTGAATACCTACTAAACACTTAACTCTAGCAACTTCATAACTTTGGTAACATAAAACTAAATGCCTACACACTATTTCAACTTGAACGATTTACAGACTCAAGGAATGCAACATATTTTTGAAGTGAAACTTCTTTATCGGGGTTGGAAAAAAATTTAGTGTAACATTTTTTCGTTACGCGCCATCTTTTTCTGTTACGCGCCATCTTTTTTTTCCGTTACGCGCCATCTTTTTCTTATCCCTACCACGCGTGATATTAGATAGATTATTATAGATTAGATTATTAGATAAAGTTTAATAAAAGCCTTTTATTAAACTTTATCTAATTTAACTTTATTTAACCAATTTCTGTAAAGTTGCATATAGTAAATTATTTTTTGAAAAATAACGTCATAAAGAAGTTTCACTTCTTACGAGTGTACGCTAGTACACGCACACATTTTTTTTTACTTTATTAACTAGACATATGAAGACAGGAAAGTTATAATATTGAAGTGGCACTTTACATGTATGTGGTAGAGTTTATTAATAAACACTTTTTTTGTTTGTATTAAACTCTACTGAATTACAACCGCCACGCGGGTTACCATACCGGTCTGACGCGCAATGAGTCCCGGGTTCGATTCCCGGCCAGACAGGTATCTGAATGATGAGTTTAGGTTCATTTCTTGTGTGTGTCCATAATCCTAGTGTGGGGCTATGAGTGTAGAAAGCGTGTGTTTTTTTATTAAAAAAAAAATGCAGCCTTTGGTCACACTTCACCCAAAAAGCTTACAATGCTGTTCGAGTTCAATTTAATAATGGTTTTAGGATACTGATGGGGCTACCGAGACACTGTAGTACATCAGGAATGTTTGCAGAAGTACGTGTCAACTGTTTTTACACTATAATTCGCAAAAAATGCAGCTCTCTGATGCACCGTGTCCAGTAGAGCTCCAATAGTATTCTGAAAATGATCAATCAACGATTTGACTGTCAATACGTTAATTAATCACTACATAATGTATACTTATGAAAAAATATGTAATGCATTTTTGAGTTACTTGAATAAATAAATAATAATTATTAATATTAATAATGTAGTCAGTGGGATAGTTTTGTGGGTTCAAAATCCCCCCCAAAAAGCTACAATAATAACGTTATTATCAAAATATTAACTTCTGTACTAAAATGTGTGGTTAGGATTGGCTCTAGTCGTCCCCGTAGTTTCGGGATCAGAATAGGGCTACGGCATACCCTGCCTGTCGTAAGAGGCGACTAAAAGGGGCTTCCGGGGTTGCAGGCGGCTAGAGTGGGAGTTTACTACATTATAATATGCACATCGAGCGTGAATTATTTACGCCAGTTTAATTTGGTCAAAACTAAACATAGCAATAGTTTGTCTTGCTCTACATTTTCAGTTATAATGTACTCTGTGCTCTACGTCGTCTACGTCATCTACGTGTCATATCGTGATGTCTGGATCTGGATTAAAAATGGTTAAAAATGTTGTCACACTATTTAAATTACGTTTTAATTTACATCAATTTGCAAAAAAGGGTAAAAACTACTAAAAAGAAACATTCAGGTTATGCCCAAAACGTCTACTTGTAAAAATTTTTGGTAAAACTAATTTTAGATGAGTTTTATTTTGGCATTTGCTAACTACAATGAACGCACAATCGGCATAAACTATCTTTATCTGTAGATAATTTTTGAGTTTGGCAGCACTGCTCTGTCATCCCTTTCATCTGTCATTTCAAAAACAACATCAAGTAAATGTGCCGTGTTCTTTACAAAAACTAATAAAATAAATAAAGCCGGTGCAATATACTTTACGAACAGCTCTTTTACCTGTATTAATACAAAATGGTGTCCAAAAAGAAGAAGAAGGTATAATTTTAATGAATACAATCTTAGCGCCTCAACACGTGTTTTGTGACAATAACCAAATTTTATTGCGTATTTATATTTATAATCTACAGTTCAATTTCAATTCTTACAGTATTCAAGTGGTGAAGGAGCTCAGTTTATGACTCGTAAAGCAGCGTTGAAAAAGTTGCAGTTGTCTCTGAAAGATTTCAGACGTATATGCATTCTCAAAGGTATTTATCCGAGGGAACCTCGTAACAGGAAGAGAGCTCAGAAAGGAGCAGGCGGTATCAAGACACTGTACCACACAAAGGACATTAAATTTCTGCTTCATGAACCTATAATATGGAAGCTGCGAGAGCTGAAAGTAAGTACTGTTTAATTTGTAATTCAGTAAATGAATATACACCTTAGTGGTTCTACTGCGGAAGTAGCAACACCACATTTATTTCTATTTATTAAGAGTGTTATGTGCTGCTGTGTGTTGATTTGATAACTGCAATAAAGAAAATATTAAGGTGTTTCAAATTAGTCCTCAGCGATTACATAGTGATTATATAGGTGGACTGTATACTTCTTTGCTAGGTTTTTATTACATAAGATACTTCTAAAATTGTGCAATTTTGTTACTCTTCCTCATGAACTGTGTTGAATTCTAGGTATACCAACAAAAAATCCGAAAAGCTCGTTCAATGCGAGAATATGGAAAAATGAGGAAATATTTCCGCGACTACCCAGACATGAACATAGACCATATTGTAAAGGAACGGTACCCAACATTTGTGGATGCTTTGAGGGACCTTGACGACTGCCTCACCCTATGCTTCCTGTTCAGCACTTTCCCTTCTTTGAAAAGGGTTCCCAGAGACCAATCTCTTTTATGCAGGAGACTCTCCATAGAGTTCATGCATGCTGTAATAGCAGCTAAAGCTCTACGAAAAGTGTTTATATCAATCAAAGGGTATTACTACCAGGCTGAAATTGAAGGGCAGACCATCACGTGGATTGTACCTCATCATTTCTCATTTCAGGTAAGATTTTATTTGACTATCTTAATCTAAGAAACTAATTCTAATCTTTAGCTTATTAACATTCACAATTTAAAAAAAAAAGCTCCTGTGTCATGGGTGCCATGAATACACACAAAACTAATACACAAACACCCAAACTCAGAACATGAATCTAAACTCATCATTCAGATACCTGTCTGGCCCGGAATCGAACCCGGAACCCACTGCGTGTCAGACAGCTATGGTAACTGCTACACCACGCAGGTCGTCAAATGTTGTCATTTAATGCTTCTAATATTCCTTTTCTTTGCATTACAGCCTCAAAATAAAGATGAAGTGGACTTCAAAATAATGTCAACATTTGTTGAATTCTATGTAACTTTGCTTGGATTTGTCAATTTCAAATTGTATCATTCCCTCAACTTGGTATATCCTCCAAAACTAACTTCAGGATTCAATGCTGATACAGAAAAGGACCTCATAGATGAGCATGCTTATGTCGCAGAAAGAATAGCTGCCATGAACATATCCTTGGCTAGAATAGCAGGAACCAATGAGGTAGAAGATTCACCAGAAATAGACATATTCCCCACAGAAGGTGAAGATCCACAGAAATTGGAGGAGGCCAAATTAGAAGCAGAGAAAGTGAAAAAATTAAAAACTTTGTTCAAAGGCTTGAAGTTCTTCATAAACAGAGAAGTGCCGAGAGAGCCGTTGGTCTTCATAATCCGTTGCTTCGGTGGTGAAGTAAGCTGGGACCGAGACCACTTTGTGGGTGCTACGTTTGATGAAACTGATGAATCCATTGCTTATCAAATCGTCGACAGGCCTAGCATGGACAAACAGTATTTGAGTCGGTACTATGTACAACCGCAATGGGTCTTTGATAGTGTTAACACTAGAACATTGTTGCCTATCAATAACTACTTGATGGGAGCTGTCTTACCACCACACTTATCACCATTTACTGATAAGACAAAGGATCAAGTTTATATACCACCTGAGGAAAGAGCTCTGAATGATCCTGACTTCAAACCACTTAGTAAGTCTTTTTTTTATTTTTAAGGTGATATTATTCAGAAAACATTTTTCTACTGCGTGACATGTAGTTTTGTATATTTGTCATACTTCTTGAAAATTTAGAATCAAATGGAAATTATTAATGTGTAGATTTTACTTCAACAATAAATACATACAAATAAAACAATTTTATGTGTATACTCCGTATTTTGACCATAATAAATAATGGCAGGAGCAATGATAGCCTACTGGTTGAAACTTGCCCTCTGGATCGAGAGGTCCGAGGTTCAAACCCAGGCAATAATACGCACCACTGATTTATGTGCGTATTAGACATTAATTATCACTGCTTTTCGGTGAAAGAAAACATCATGATTAAACCTACACACCCAAAAAAAAAAGAAGTTCTCGGAGGTGTGTGAAGTCCACCAATCTGCACTTGGCCAGCGCAGTGGACGATGGCCTATAACCCTCTCATTCTGAGAGAAGACCCGTGCCCAGCAGTGGGGCAATAATGGGTTGATGAAGAAATAATGGCATATGAACAATAAATTTTAATTTATCATCTTTGCAACAGACTACATTATTTACTGTACCATTGTAATTAAATTATATGGCAAGATATTAAAAATGATAAAACTTACAAATAATTACAGACAATGATGAAGACCCCTCCGATGAGGACATAGAAGAAGCCAGTGATGAAGATGATGATGAGAAAGACGAAGAGCAGGACCCAGAGAAGGCACTAACTAAGCAGTATCAACAGGAAGTTGAGGAAGACTCCACTTCTGAAGAGGAGGATGACTTGGATCCGGAGAAAAAGAAACTGGCTAAAGAAAAGGTATGATACAATACTAATATATGATATGATAATTCAATTTGATTTATTATAATTCAATTTGCGGATTTATTAATATAATGCTTTTTAATTGTAATTGTTTAAAAATGTACTTATTTTAAATTTGCGTGTAATTTGATGGGAAATTTAATTGACGTGTATTTTTAGTTTTTATAGGTTTGTTAATTTAAATTCTAATGTAATGAGGTTGTTTTGTATTTAAAAAGTGATTTGTACTGTACTTTTAATGAATAACGTGATATTTATTTATTTTTTTTTTTTTTTTTTTTTTTCCTTGTTTTTTTTTTCATATATTTGTTATTGCAATCTGTTTTTCCTTTAACATTCAGCAAACGGTTTAAGTATGTTTCTCGTCTTGGAGGAGAGTCAGTCCAGTGACATGTCCCCTTATAATAGGTAGTTTATGAAGTTTTGACTTATTCCACAGGTATGAGATCCCTTGGTGATTTTCTTTTTAGTCGTTTGAAAGTCGTATCGACATTCATCAAGCTTGTGGCTAGTATATTCGGATGTTTGTCCAGTCTTGTTTTATAAGAACGCATTAGGTATTTGGTTTCTTCTTGAACTGTTCTCATTCGAAGGTCGTGGTGTAATTGTTGGTTCGTAATGAACCAGGGAGAATTGGTGATTATCCTAAGCATTTTTGATTGGAATCGCTGTAGGATTTCTATGTTTGAGTTGGATGCGGTCCCCCAAAGTTGAATCCCGTAAGTCCAAACCGGTTTGAGTATACACTTGTATAGCAGTAACTTATTTTCCAGAGACAGTTGTGATTGTCTATTAAACAGCCAGTACATTTTCCTGAGCTGTGTACCAAGGGCTTTTCGTTTTGTAAATATATGGTTTCTCCAAGTAAGACGACGATCTAAATAGACTCCAAGGTATCTGGCGTCGTTTGCTTGGGCTATTTGAGCTCCATTAAGCGATACGGGAGGGCACGTTTCTCGTCTCGTGGTGAAGGTAACCTGTACCGATTTTGTTTCGTTGGCCTTTATCCGCCAGGCACACAACCAATCTGCAATGTGGTTAAGGCATCGTTGGAGTATGTTGCTGGCTTCCGTCGGTTCGTCGTGGACTGTTAAGGCTACTGTGTCGTCCGCAAAGGTACCCAGCAGAACTCCGTCGGTCATAGGTAGATCAGAGGTAAAAATAAGATACAAAATTGGGCCGAGCACGCTACCCTGGGGTACTCCAGCATAGATCTTATGGAGTTTAGTTGTGTCTTCTCCTAGCTTTACATAGAAATATCTCTCAGCAAGATATGATTTAAGAAATATGTAATAGTTTGATGGGAGTAGTGTCTTTATTTTGTAAAGCAAGCCTTCGTGCCAAACCCGGTCGAACGCCTGTGAAATATCTAAAAACGCTGCACAGCAGTATTTTTTATTTTCAAAGGCTTTATGAATTTCCTCTACTAATCTGTGGACCTGTTCTATAGTACCATGTTTCTTTCTAAATCCAAACTGATGGTCAGGTATTATATTCTTTTCGGCTATGACTGGGTTCAATCGGTTAAGGAAGAGGATTTCCATTACCTTTGACAATATGGGCAGTAGGCTGATCGGCCGGTAGGATGATACCTCTTCAGGAGGTTTGCCAGGTTTGAGGATCATTTTGATTTGTGCTACCTTCCATTGAGGTGGAAAAATACCTCTGAGGAGTATAGCATTGAACAAGTGTGTCAAAAAAGTGATAGCTACTTTTGGTATTTCACAGAGGAGCCTTGCGGTAATCAGATCGTACCCAGGTGCTTTCTTTTTATTGAGATTTCCAATGATTTCAGCTACTTCCTGTTTCTTTATTTTTCTTAACGGGAGATCGAGTTGGAAAGGCTCATCCAGGCGCTTAGGGATGTCTTCACTATGCGGACTAGATATGTTATCCATTATGTTTGGTGTGAAGACGTTATCTAAATGAGAAGCAAAAGCTTCACCTTTCTCTAGGTTGGTTTTAGCCCAAGAGCCATCCCGTCTGCGTATCGGAGGATTGGATGTAGTCGATTTTTTAAGATTTTTGGTTACTTTCCATAAAGAATAGTCGCTAGCTGCAGAAGTATCCAGGTTACGCAAGTGGTTCTGTATCCTATCGTTTTCTTCAGTTCTTAGTAATCTTTTAAGCTTAGCTGTTAGATAGTTCAATCGTGTTTTGTCCTTAGGAAATCTGGTAGTTTGCCACAATTTACGCGCCTGTCTTTTTTCTGCTACAAGTTCTCGAACTGACTTCGAGCAGTCAGACTCAAGGGAATCTTTTGTGGTAGGAGTGCTGTTCCATGCTGCATTTTGCACACAATCATTGAAATGTTCAACCGCTGTCATAATCTCCATTTCCGTTTTCAATGGCATGTCTGTGTTGATTGTGGCTTCTACTAGTGAGCGAAACAGGTCCCAGTCAGTTCTGCGACCATGTAACCATGCTGTTGGTTTCGCGTGTTTGAACTTCTGGGAAACCTCCAATAGTATAACGCTATGGTCAGATGAGAGGTCCTGTGATGAAATGCATTTGAAATAGTCTGTTGGAGTCCCTTTTGTGACAAAGAAATCTACCAAGTCCGGTATTTTTTTGGGATCTGTGGGCCAGTAGGACGGTTCGCCACTCGAGATTGTATGAAGGTGCAAATCGTTTATAGCTGCTTGTAGTTGACGTCCTTTAGGCGATGTTAGTCGAGAGCCCCATAGGGTGTTTTTAGAGTTATAGTCTCCACCTGCTATGAACCTAGGTCCCAATGTTTTGAAGAACTTGATATAATCTTCCTTTTTGATTGCATGTTTTGGGGGAGAGTACAATGCAGTAATAACAAGTTGACTCTGCCAGTCTTCGATAACGATACTTGTGGCTTGTATCTCCTGGGTTTTATATGACTCCGCCTCGTGGTGTTTAATATTATTCCGTATGAGAATTGCTGAACCTCCATGGGCCGTGCCATCGGGATGCATTGTTTGGTAGAACGTATAATTTGGAATTAAAATGTGATGTTTTTTCGTAAAATGTGTTTCGGATAACAGTAGGATATCAATTTTGTTTACTGCTAAGAACGTCCTAACTTCCAGGACGTGGTGTGAAAGCCCATTGGCATTCCAAAGAGCTATTTTTAAGGAACGGAATTTGTAAATTTAGTCATGACTTCTATTAAGAGATTTGTGACTGATGTTAGTTGTTGCATTAATTTGGTCATAGAGTTCATAAGTTCCTTCATATCACTATTACTAGATGGTGGGGATTCATTTGGGCTTGCTTTACTTGCAGGTTGGTGCGATGGTTTGTTGGATTGGAGTATGTCTCTGTATGATAGTCCAGTCGGTGGTCGATTGGTATTTGCTATTCCTCTTTGGTGTTCTGGGTGTGACATTTGTTTGCGCTTAACTGGTTGTGGGGGATATTTGATTTTCTGGAGTTCCTTGTATATAGAGCAGCCTTTATAATTCGCAGGGTGGTTCCCTTCACATAGTACACATTTCACCGAGTCAGACCTCCCTTTGCGTTCGCAATTGATGGATGCATGATCACCAGCGCATTTAATGCATTTAGGTTGTCTAAAACAATATTTCTTTGTGTGTCCATATTGTTGGCAATTACCACATTGAGGGATCTCTCTTTTGGGTCTTGGCGGTTCAATGACGATTCTACAATGTAGAAGGGTTTTAATATCATAGATAAGTTTGTTATTTGTGTTTGCTTCTATTTCCACGAAGTATATTGGAAGGGGCTTCTTGGTAGATCTTTGTTTAACATTCCATATGTTGGTGACTTTATGTCCATGAGTTTCTATTTCCGTTTTGATTTCATCAATGTCTGTGGATGGGTGAAGATTTTTGAGAACCACTTTAAAGGGACGATCTTGCTTTGGCCTGTATGTATAAAATTCTGTATTTTTTTCTTGTAAGCCTTTAACAATTTTTGTGTATAGCTCCGTTGTTGCAGGTTGTATTCTTACTTGTTCGTTACTTAGAACTTTCACTTCATAATTGCCATCGGCTATTTTGTCTAGCATCTTTAGCAAGGGTTGTATATTGCCAACCTTATCCACATATAAAGGAGGAGCTTTAGTTGGCTTTTCAGTTGTATCTTTATCCTGTGTTGTTTGTGGATCACTATCTAATTCGTAGAAACTATTTGAAGTAGGTGTAGGTTGACTAAGCCAGTAATTATCCAGTTTTTTTTGTTTTTGAGTTTTGTTATTGTCTGGACTTTCCCGTTGCCTTTTTCTTACAGGTACTTCAGTCCATTGGTTGGTATCCGTTGAAATTTGTTCTGTATCGATTTGCTGAAGGTTGTCAAGGTTGCTTAATGATTGAGTTCTTGGTCTATTGAAAAAGGAAGGGTGAAATATTTGTTGTGATAATACTTTGTTTTGAGGTTTTTCTTGTACTGTTGTTAATTTTTCTGAATCATTCATGCTGTTCCCACGAGTAGGGTCGATTTAAACAGGTCACACACAGGGTGACGCCCATTCCTGTGTGAAGGCACTTTACAACAATGTGAGCCAGATCCATTGAGGTGAGGTTGGCGCTCGCGACTGATAACCCATCAGCCATTCATCCTTTTGACGCGTATCCCATCGTAGGATTGGGGTTATTTTTAGAGAGGCGTTCTTCCTCTTGGTTCGGGCGGTGAAGCCAAAACCCCCGTTCTCGTAAGACATGACTACGAGGTTACGAGTTGTGCCAGTCATTTCCTACTAGCACGGAACAAGGCTTGTTAGGCCAAGTGAGTCGGGTTAATTACCGCCGCCCGAGGCTCGGCGTTGTTACTCGTTTAGCACCACCCAGGGGACACGTGTAGGGTGGGCCTAGAAAAAGGTGGTAATTCCTACGGACGCGAGTAACACCGTCCCACGAATATGGAACATGTTTTCTGAAATAAAATTATTGTAATGGTACTTCGACTGATGTCGATAAAATACAAACCTATTTATAAAACAGCTATGGTCTGCAAATTTACACTAATATTGCAGTTAAATTAATTGCATTATAATATGTTACTTATAATACACAGTGTTCATTTATGTGATTGCTGTAACCACAATCTATTGTCAAAAAATTGGGTCAAACTATTGGTAGTAAAGAAACTGCATATCATAAATACTCGTTATATAATATGTGGATAAAGAAGCTATGATTAATTTATTTTAAATTTGACTGTCAAGAATGTTTTTCCTAGCATAACAATAAAAGAAAATACTATATTTTTTTTTCATATAAATCAACATTTTATTCACACATTTAACTTTTTTTATTGCAGAAAAAAGAAATGGCCGTTACAACCGGCGTGCCACATAAAGAGCATCCTTATCAGAAGGAGATAGAAGATAAACAAGCATTCAGGCTAAGAGAGAAACTTGTTCGCAAGAAACATAGGAACCTGTACAAAAGCATGAAGGCTGGTCAAGAGAAAAGAAAGAAGGAGATTTGGCTGCTGAGAAAGAAGAGGAGACTTCATGATGAGAAAGCTAAAGAAGAGAAGAAAGCAGAGAAAAAGAAACAGAAAATGGAAGCACTTGAAACAGCCTTAGCATGAAAAAAGATATTTAGGGAAAACAAGTGTAAATCTATGACATTTCATTTTCAGAAGATCTTTGGCAAAATGCATACATGTTTATTAAAAATAAATGTTTACTTTACACTAGTGTAGTTTTTGTATTGTCACAGATGTTCAAACTTTGATTAATATTTGGATCATGAAATCGCATTCATGTCTTTATTTTGTGTAGAGCAAGAAAGGCATAAATTGACAGTTTATTTAATTAACTGGAGTAATTGTGGATTATTAATAAAACCAGCCCATTTTTGAAGTGAATCTTCTTTGTGCGCATGACAGAAATTTTTAACCGGATGCAACGCCATAGTCTCACGGGACGATGTGGTCGCCAAGCGACAAAGTCCTTTATTTAATTAATAAATAAAAAAAAATAAAAAAAAGCCGGATGCAACGCCATAGTAACAAGGGACACAGAAATACTAGTGCAATATGTATAACTATGGAGGAAGTGACCGATTTAAAATTTAATGATTCTGAGTTTCTCTTGCTCTAAGTGTAGGCATTCAAACAGAACTGGTATTAACATGTGAGTAAGACAAAAATATAATGTCGATTTCTTTTAATAACGATGGAGTTACCAGATACGTTTGTCTCTCTTTCATATGTTAGGTAAAAATATAATCGCAAATGTACTAGAGCAATACAACTAAATGTAATAACTAAGTATGGAGAACTGCAAAGAAATTCTGCTTCTCTCTACAGGTCCTGAATATCTAAAGCATTAGATTTGCATAAATATTTAAAGTGTCACCTCTGATATGTGTACTTTGTACGCATGCACTTTTTACTTTAAATAAATATATATACTAGTAATCAGGAACATATAATTCAAGACTGGTGCTAGAACTGTGACATGTATTTATTATGAAGTACCTATTTCTTGCAGTTTCAGTAATATTTTGGACATCTGATAATTTCCATAAATTATCTTATAATTAGTATTTTTTTAGTCATTTTAGTCTTTGCTAGTAGTGGAAACATCTTTGATCAACTTCAGATAAAATCCCTGTTCTTTTATGTAGGGTTGGCTACATAATGTATTGTGTGCATTGGTGGGAATGGCCTTCTAAGCAGACTACATGCTTGTTTGGCATTTCATCTCTTATAACAAAAACATCAATTGTAATCGTAACTGACAAAATAGTAAGTTAGCAACAATGCAGATAGTGATTTTAAGAAATAAAAAACGAGTACTATTATCTGATTTTTATTACTGTTTTAGTAACATAGGTTTTATAAACAAACAATTATTTGGGTTCAGCGATATTTTTTTTAAGTAACAAACAAAATTTACAACTTGTAAAATTAGAATACATACAATTAGAATGTCATTCATATATGAAATAGGTTTTGTGTAAATTTTATTACATTATACAAGCATTAGCTTATATTCTAAATATATTTGAATTAACTACGTATCTGGTTATAAAATTACAGCTAGAATATTTAAGTATGTTTAAATTTTGAAGTAATTACCCTATATTCTACACAAGTCAACAAGTAATAGTAAACAATATAACAATTGTCTTAATGTACCAGATTCAAATATTTTCCATAAATAAATAGAACAAAGATATTGTTGAGTAATAGTTGCTTATATTCAGAGCCATTTAAGTCTATACAGTATTAATCTGAATCAGAATTGCTGTCTTCTCCAGTATCACTGTCTTCCAGCTCTGGCATGGGGAAACGGAGAATAGCAGCTATGCCAGTAAGCTGGTCTAATTCTGTAAATAAATTAAGAAAACTTTATTGTGTGATCAAGTTGGAGGATGGCTATAGAAATTAGTAAGTTCTTATTGGTGTAAGAACATTTTTTCTGGTAGTCCAAAAAACACTCTACATCATACTTGTGACTGCATCTTATACAAAAACAATCAAACATTGTCATGGTGTTTACAATCCTTGCTTTTAATGGTAACATCAATCATTATGTTTGGTTTTATAAAAGCAGGAAGTACAAATGTATCCATACATTTTTTCGTAATGACTGGTAAATAATAAAAACACATTATTTACAGTTAACTAAGATGAGATAGTTATAATGATTTACTAAACTGTATCAGAAATTATCA
Organism: Spicauda simplicius; assembly: GCA_949699795.1. Classification (NCBI taxonomy): domain Eukaryota; kingdom Metazoa; phylum Arthropoda; class Insecta; order Lepidoptera; family Hesperiidae; genus Spicauda; species Spicauda simplicius. The sequence goes on from OX453063.1 coordinate 15,039,249, forward strand.
AATTTTAAAAACTTGCATTTTTGTTTACACCTTGATGATTACATGTTATGTCGTAGCACAGATAATCTATAGACCATCATGTCAGATGGCATTAATTAATGAAGACGTATAAGTTTGGCTTAGTTAACCTTTACATAACACAGATATTAAAATACTTACGTTCACCAGAAACATGCATGCTTGAGAATATCCTAACATCACAGCCATTTTCTCTTGCTGAATCAACAAGAGCCACATACTCCTTCCTCTTTAGAATATCTTGACATCTGTGAATAATTAAAAATCCAAATATTGATACAGTAAGTTGAGACTTGTTTTCAGAAATTATGTTCTTTAACAATAAAGAAGATAATTTACTTCTATTATCATTTTAAAACACAATAGCAATGGGAAGGGAGAGGTACTAAAAATTGAGAAATTACAAATTTGGAGAAAAAATTGTTGGTTTATAATTATCCCTTCAACTAAATTTACCAATGTAGAGTTAAGTTCAAATACCTTTTTTTTTTTTTCGAGGGGGAAACCTTCAAAAGGTACCCGACGCCGTGAGAGCGACGCAGGGTTATGTGGGATTTTTGCCGCACTATAACCCCCCGGTGGCCGTCCTCGGCGCTATAAAGAGGACTCCGGGACCTCCAAAGGACCGCAGCCAGAATCCTCTCAGCGCGTTGCTCCATCAGGCTCCTCCGAGATGGGCGGGTGGGCCCACCGCCCCGTCTAGTCTTTACGACCACACATACCGCCTTCCTTCCCGGGATCGCCTGAACGAACAGTTCAAGCTCCCACTCTAGCCACCCGCAACCCCGGAAGCCCCAATTAGTCACTTCTTACGACAGGCAGGGGATGCCGTAGCCCTATTCTGATCCCGGAACTACAGGGCACAAGTTCTTAAATACCTACCTAAACAGTTTATCAGATATCATCAGTGTCTCTATCGCCATGGCTTCATTAGCCCTTTCGATATGTTTCTTCCCATAAAATGCTTTAGCAGGTTCCAATTGCAACATAGTGTAAAAACTTTCCAATAACTTCACTTCACTGGCTGCTTTTGTGTCTGATATCTTGGCCATCACTGATGGCTCCTGTAGAACCTCTGTAAAGACAAAGCATGTTTAGTAACTTTTCCATTAATTATTAACTTTTCAGTGAAAGAAAACATCATGAGGAAAAACCTACACACCTGAGAGTTTTTTAAAAAAAAACATTCTCAGAGGTGTGTGAAGTCCACCAATTCGCAATTGGCCAAACTCTCTCATTCTGAGTGAAAACCCATGCCCAGCAGTGGGACAATAACGGGTTGACAATATATACAAAGGTGATAGAACCCTTCAGGTTTGACTACAAATTACTACTGCCATACCTATTTCTGCTTTGCTACAGTGCCGCTGTGTACTGATTTAAACAAATTGTTAGGGACATATACTTATCCAATGCAATTTAATCCTAAGGTATAGTGCAATGCAACTATCAAAAATGCTTGAAAACATCCTCAAATTGGCTGAAATTTCACTCAACACATAAATACTAGAAGACAAGTTAATAAATATAACAGAAAATCCGTTCATTTTACTTACCTTTTAGTGAATGTTTGAAACCAGATGATGCTTTGACTAATAAAAATTTCCCTTTATTTTCAATTAGCAGCTTATTATCTGTCTTTATGGCCTGTTGCATCATGTAATCGAAACATTGATCCTTAACAAATCCCGGAGAGGCAATGATAATACACTTCACAATGCTAAAATCTATATGTCTCAATATTCCTTGCATTACTGCATCATAAAACTTGTTAAGGCCCTGAAATTAATGCACATAAAACATAAAAATTTTATGGGATAAAAAATTGCTCTATTATGTATAAGTATAAAAAATCCACTATTTCATAATTACAATAAATAATTAGTATTTTTTTTAAGGTTTAATGTTACCCTAAAAACAATATGTAAAATATAGCAATACATGAATTAGTACCAAATATATCTTCACATTCATTAAGTAAAATTGAATTATTTTTATATAAAACTAGCTGAACTGGTAAACTTTGTTCTGCCTAAAAGTCAAAACTTTAAAGTTTATCAATGTTCCTGCACTATATTATGCATGTAATATACATATAAACCTTCCTCTCGGATCACTCTATATATTAAAAAACTGCATTAAAATCTGTAGCGTAGTTTTAAAGATTTAAGCATACATAGGGACAGACAGCAGGAAGCAACTTTGTTTTATACTATGTAGTGATAAGTGCATACCTTTTCATGTTGCTGTACAAAGCCCTTACGTTTCCTCGGAATAGTTACATCAATTTTAGACCTCACTAATGTCATAGATGGTGTGATGAGGCAAACATGAGCCAAGCCTTCCTGCATTACAACGGCCGCGACATCTGCACTAGCTGCGGGGTCACAGGCCATGTCCACGCGGTCTAGAGCAACTGAGTCCCACAGGACTTTGCGTAACACAAACTTTCTGTTTAACTCCAAATCGAGTGTGTGATATGCTCCCATCTGAAAGTGATATAAATGACGATTTCATAAGAGAAAAGTGCAATATCAAGATAAAAAGATTGGTTTATTTCCTGTTTATATTGTGGGCGTAATTTTATAATAGTTGGGTTTATTTCCTGTCACAATATTGCTCTAATGTACATTAGTAAAAAAAATTACAGATGCATTGTCAACCAAAGCGAACTGTTCATAAATTATTAAATAAGGATCAACAACAGCCAGACTATGATTACATTTGAGACAGGCTTCATAACGAGACCTACCAACCATGGAATGCACATAAAAATTTGCCATAACTAGTCACCCATCCGCTTTCCACTACACACAACACAGCTTAAACTTGTAAATCTGTTGGGATTTACACAATCTATTAAAAAAATAATATTAATAAAATATTCATGTTATGAAAGGAAAGAAAACCATAATTTTGTTCTTACCTTGACATACTGGTTCTCCACAATGTTTCGACCTTTCAACCGTAGCACACATGCCTGTGTATCAAAATCTATGTTTTCCACTGTGATAGTGAGCGTAGTCCGCACGCGGCTGCTAGTTGAGGAGCCAGTGGACGACTCCGTTTGGACCTTCCGCACGGTAGACGCCGTAACCGCGTCCCCTTCCGCGATGAGATTATACGCATGCCACATATCTTCAGGCTCTTCGGGCACCAAGCCGATACTTCTAAACACGTAAAATAGAATTTATTTAATTATAATTATTAATTCTCTTCATTTAATTTTCGTAGACCATACGTACCCGCTGCCATCTCTTTCGATGTTCTTGTGAATTAGTTTCATTTTGATAATGAATTAATATGAACTCATCTTGTTGAAATTTCACTGCAACTAGAACCTGAAAATTGTAAGACACATCACCATAAAATTCACATTCGATTTAAAAATCCACGATTGAATGACATTACAGAGAGCAATGACAGATTGTGTTTGTGACATATTTGTGAATTTCAAAAAAAATACACGAAGAAAATGCGTTGTATCATTTTATACCGTATTTTGTTGCAGATAGTTTTTACTTTACATAAAGAATAAACAGAAATCAAAAACGTAATTATGACATTTAATTCTCGGTGTTGCTACACTAAAGAAAACAATAGACTTTAAACATAATTAATAAACTATTTTATTAGGTATTCAAAAATGTTTAATTACTTAATGGCGCATAATAATTTTAATGTGGACTAATGATGCAATTCTATGGACAATTCTCAACAGGAATCGTCTGACCTACTTGAGCTGGCGAGCAAGCAATGTAATGTCAAGTCTTGCGTCTTGTGTTCAATCATCAATGTATTCTTCAGTTACAATTTTCGTGTTGTGTTTAACGTTTGACTGGATGATATTGTAATTTGTAAATGTTTTGTGTTTCCTATATTCTTTGCACGTATCTCCAGGACTTTTGCCCTGTTACCGAGTTCCTTTAATTTGTATCAATCAGTGCTTTTAAATGATTACAAGAGTTCAGTGTAAGCATATTACGTGTAGTGATAACGTTGTCAAGCTCAGCTGGGTCCGACGCGAGAAGCGGTAAAATTTCGCGTGTTTTTCTAAGTCACGGATAGCACTTTTTGTGCTCTAATTCCCCGCTCAAGGTATGCTGTTACATTTTTCTTCTTCGGTTTACTCTTGTGTTGAAGTTTTACGTCGTAGTATTAAAAACGCGAATAATTGCACGTTATAAAACAAATAATACACGTGTCTTTTTATTGTTATTGCAACGGTTTCGTGCAATCGTTAGAAATTACCGTGATTTATAAACAAATATTTATTTACATTAATGTTTGCGTGGCCGTGATCCAGATCCCGCGTCCTCTGAATGCGCGGGAACTCGTGATATTTTTAGTTTATTAGTCGTGAGTTTATTTGAGTCGCGTTGCGTTGTTTTCGTCTTTATTACGCTACAAAACCGTTATAGCTGTTTTCGGCGTAATTGCGATGGGTTCGTAATTGGATAAAAATAAAGTGTAAAAAGTGCTTCAATCATGAGTGACGCGCAAGAACCGCCAGGAGTTGCGGCGCCTCCTGCGCCGTCATCGACGTCCTCGGACGCTGCGTCTTCAGTCAGCACCACAGCTTCCACTGTCCCAAGATCAGACCATCCAAGGCCGACGACCCTTCCAAAGCCATCAGGGCTGAAGCCTCCATCCAAGATTGGCCGGCTATGCTCCAACTCAGCACCAAAGCCAGCAGTCCCCATCTCTCCGAGAACTGGTGAGTTAAATTTAATACCATAATGCTTTAAATTTATTAATTACCTTTTTTGGCATGACATTTTATTACTGAAAGCGCAAACTGCAATTGACAAGTAACATGTTATATTTTTTTTTAATTAGTTGTTGATGCATTATATCTATACTGCCAATTTATACCATACAAACATAATTTGACATCCATATTTCTAATTTACAATACACGGGGCAATTAAATATAATCTAGAAATCATAGACTTATCAATTCCATTGTTTTCACGTTTAATTATATTTAATCCACAACAATGACTGTCACAATGTTAAATGCAAAAGTACATTACTACTGTTAATTAAAATGAAGGACCTTTATTATTAATCTCTTACTTCATCATATAAAGAGCTTTAAGAAAAAATTTTGTAATTTAGTTTAAAATAATCTGTTTCACAGAACCTTATATCAAAATAATGTCACAATTCTGCTATTTTTAAATACTTATATTGAAACAAATCCAAACTTTGTTTCATTGTAACTATCAATATAAAAAAACTCTTGGGGTCAATAAAATTTGAGTTTGAGCTATTTAAATGGACATATTTAACGTCAAAATGGTTTTGTTTTAGTCCTATACAATAGTAGGTAGTTTGCAGTGTTGGCTGCAATCATTATTATCCAACACTCCTAAACTCTGGTCCTATTATTTATGTATAAAGCTATAATTGTAAAATGCAACAATAGGATAGGTACATAAGATCACAATATTTAACAACAGACAAAAGAATCTACTTTCCTTATACTTGTAGGGCTCAAATTTTAAGTATTTATATACACATAAATTGTCACTTAATAACTATAATAAAAAAATCGGTTAAGTCTTTATATAGTAGGAAATAATAAGTACAATTAAGTAATATAGAAAAAAAATGATATTCGAAATTAATTCCTCACGTCATTTTAATGTTAATCAATTGTTAATTTTCGTGGGAAATTCGCAAGCAAATACGTGATACTTGCCTCACGCTTATAAAGAATAGATCCTAGAAAAAAAAAGAAGAGTAACCAAGTGTAAGGCATCTCCCTTAAATAAGTGTTCTAAACACGATATTCGTAAGCCTACATTTTTGTACATTTGCGTACCCTCACATTCCCTAATGTCCTAGAAATCAACTAAAGAATTTAATCCAGGGAATCGACAGCGTCTCCCTGCGAAGTTATTTATAAACTGCGATCACGATCACGTACGATTAAGCGGCGAGAATACCGCAAAACCTTATCTCGAAAGACCTATATTTAGAAACGGAGTTATAAAACGTAAGATATAATCTATGGTCTTATCTTTGACATTCTTATTAGAAAAATAGATCGAGAAGTCCCTTTGTAAAACTATTTCTATCTATCGATAATGTTCTTTACTGCTACAAAAATGTTCGTGACTGTCCTGTGAAATGCCAAAATCAAAAGTCTTATTTGATTTTGGCATTTCACAGGACTCGCAGGACAGGATTCGCAAGGATGATAACTCTACATAGTATAAAGCAAAGTAACTTCGCGCTGTCTGTCCTTATGTATTCTTAGATCTTCAAAACTGCGCTACGGATTTTAATGCAGTTTTTTTTAATAGATAGTGTGATTCAACAGGAAGGTTTTTATGTATAATACATGCATAATGTAGTGTAAAAACACTGATAATTTTAGATTTTTGTATTTTAGGTGGAACGAAGTTCGCCGGGTCTGCTAGTAATATTATAAATGTTATCGTAGTTAACCGGTTAAAGCTGTGGCTTACCGAAAGGTTAGATCATCTCTGCTTATTTATAACGATGACACGTTATGAGATGCGACCTCAAAATAACGTGTATCGCTCGATTGTCGTCAAAATAAAACTCGGAACTTGAAAATGCAACCCTGAACTATTAAACAAGTTTTTGAGTGCCCAAATGCTAATAGAGTATACGTAAACACCGATGAGCTATTACTATCGAATAACTGATGTAAGATATAGAGGTTGCATACAAAATTGGTACTGGTTTTCGATGTACGATGTAGTTTGATGTAGGAGCAAACAGCAGCGGTCACCGTTATGCTAAAAATAAAAGCAAAAGTGATTACGTATTAAATTTCTTTAAATGTATTTTTGGCTTATAATGGTCATCATAAACCCATTATTGTCCCACTGCTGGGCACGGGTCTTCTCTCGGAATGAGAGAGTTACCTATAGGCCATAGTCCACCGCGCTGGCCAAGTGCGAATTGGTGGACTTCACACACCTCCGAGGATTTTTTTTAAGAACTCTCGGGTGTGTAGGTTTCCTCACGATGTTTTCCTGCACCGAAAAGCAGTGATAATTAATTTCTAATACGCACATAAATCAGTGGTGGTTATAATGGTCATATAGATTGTCAATATGACTATGACAATAGTATATGACTATACAGGATTTCCACAGTATTTTGATAATATGAAATACTGTTTAGTAAATACAAATACAGACGAATAAAACGCGTAACATCGGTTATTTATTTCCGTTTGGGGGAATATTTTTATTCATAGAACATTATGACATAGTGATAATTATTCGAGACTAAAAATTTGCTTTGTCCTTCGATATAAAATAAAACTTATTTTCCATTGTAAGTGTGATATAAATCCAACTCTTAGCATTTCGTTGGATTGTTATCCTGATTTTATTTCACGATGCGATGTAAAATAACTTCGTACTCATAAAAACCGGTATGGTGAGATAACTTTTGATATAACAAAAAGATAAGAAAATGTCCAGTAAAACATTTAAGAGAAAACGTTGAAATCTGGTAATCAAGTTTTATAAAAGTCGCAATGTTTTCTTTTTTACATTTGACTTCATTCGAGGAATTGTACGAAAATAGCCCGTGAGACGCATTTGTTTATTTGGTTTATTTGATGCAAACAATTTGGCAATTTTCAACATTCACACCGTTATGCGTAGTTTTTGGCGTTCACCGCTACCACCGTCCTCTTGACTTTCGTTTCCGACTGACGTCACTTTATTACTCAGTAATATAACAGGGTTACCAACTCTCAAAAACGTATCTCCCTAAAGCCTCCAAAAAAAAACCCTAAAATCTCGACAATGAATTGGAATTCCTGGCAACCTCCCGTATTTCTGAATCAGGTCAGTTTTTTTTTCGTCGTGAAGCATGACCTACATAGGTATATATTGAAATTATAAAAACCCCTAAAAGTACCTCTAAAAATAGAACACCCCTAAAAAAACCCAGTCCACTTTTGTATCCCCTAAATCTGGGGGAAAAACCCCTAACTTGGCAACCCTGATTACTCAGTAAGATAACGATCTAGTTTGGCAAGTCCATTGTTTACTATTTTTTAACGGGCCAATACGTGACGGAGGCAAAAACTTATATCCTGTTATGCCTCTAACGGCCGGTTTTCAATACGGCCTTCTTGTCTTAGAACTATCGATACCGTTACTTCGTACTACCATAAGGAAGGCGGTACTACCGTTTTATTATAACTTATTAACATTGTTAACGCGAATTAAATAAAGCAATCAGTTATGGTTCATTTAAAATGTATGTTTATAAACGGTGCAATTACTAGAACTTGATTGTGGTATTTTAATACTTACGATTAATGATTTAATGTCCAGTTGATAATTTGAACGTAATATGCCATAAATTACTAAATTATATGATTAATAAGTATGACTGGCTCTCTTGTTTTCAATGAAATAATTTGCAGCGTATGAATGTACTGGGTTATTCCCGCAGTTTCCCACGATAATGACTATCATATTAACAAAAGTCTAGGTCAAAAACTGTACATAAGCCAAATTTTACCGAAATTATTCAGCATTTTTGCGTGAAAGAGTATCATTCATACATCCGCACAAAATTTCGGCATTTTTATTACCAATTAATAAGATACGACACTCATTATTGTCCCACTGCTGGGCATGGCTCTTCTCTCAGAATGTGAGAGTTTAGGCCATAGTCCACCGCACTGGCCAAGTGCGAATTGGTGGACATTAATAAGATACGATAATGTTATTGCCTACTATGAACTAGCATAGGAGTATACATGTAGGTACTATAGCTATCGTACGAAGCATCCAATTGTTTTTAGTTTGATGAGCACATCGCGTCCCGCGCCGAGTGCAGACCCAGATAAATGCGGGTCAATTTCGCAATGGGGCCTAATCTAATCCCCAGGCAATGCTTTCAAGGTTAGCCATTTGCAATTCAACGTGTGCATTCCGATCGATCATTGTGTGGATTTCAAATGTTTTGATACGAACTCACCTGCGTCGTGAGTCGTAAATAAGAGAGTGCGTGCTTTGGCGGAGGTCTGCAATTTGTCAGCCATTGTTCGGAGTCCGAAGGTGTTCACTTTCCCCTCGGGCGAGCATGACGCGTTCGCTCCGCGTCACTAATTCATCTGATGCTTGTGGCCGAGTTAATAGGTTATTTGTATTTATTCATGCAAAACATTGTTGAGATGTTACAGCTTAGTGGGACAGACTTGGGTATTTCAGTCTTTAATTGTGTTTACAGAGGTTCCGGAACGAATCCGATACTCTCAGAATTTGTTAGGTGCGAATTAAAAATGTTATTATCATTGTAGTCCGGCCTTTCAGAGAATGCATTCCTGAAGTAGTGTCAATGTCCATATGACATGACATTACTGGTCATGGATAATAATAATTGTTTTTATAGGTTCAAACTATTGTATATAGGTACATTTAACTATCGCAAAAAAATGATAGAAACCGCGTGCGTTTGAATCTTTCTCCCTGTTCGTACCTAAATGTAATCTGTGCGCGTCTATAATATATACGAAAAAGGTAAAACTGATCTTATCCGGGCCTGACTTCAGATGTCCGTGGGTTGCAGTGGTCACTCACACGCTTTCTACACTCATAGCCCCACACTAGGATATCTCCTGTGTCGTGGGAAACTCACACGACGAATACACAAACACCCAGACCCAGAACGTGAATCTAAACTCATCATTCACATACTTGTCTGGCCAGGAATCGAACCCGGGACACATTGCGCGTCAGACCGGTTTGGTAACCGCTCCGCCACGCGGGTCGTGAAATACCACTTCACTTACCGTCATGGTCGTCACATACCATGTTCATTTGTTACTATCATTTTGTAAAAAATTTGGTTTAGTCTACCAAGACCAGTCAAGTATGCTTTCTTTCAGAGTATAGGTAAAACGTGCAAAGTGTGAAGAGAAATATTGAAGTGAAACTTCTTTAGGCGCATGAGGGTAAAATGTTTACAGATGAAACGTCACGCCGGTATGCAACGGAAGTGTCGGAAAAGAGAGAGGGAGTGATCGAGACCGATTGAGAGAGAGTAAGACAGGGCGAACGTAGCATGAGCAACTAGCCGTGGAGTGAGAGTAGGGAGCAAGCGAGTGAGAAAGATTGAGAGAAAAAGTGAGACAGAGCGAACGTCGTATTACGCCTTTTTCCCTTCCTCTTAATCTTGGAAATTTAAAGTTTTAGATTTGTATAAATATAAACAAGATTTATAAATTAGTTCGCCAAAGAAGTTTCACTTCTGACATGTGTACTTTGTACGCACGCATGTTTTTTTTCATTTCATTTATATTCTCTAACTACAGTTTCGAAGTAGGTACCTATAGTTAGTTACACATCCGTGTACATACGATGTGTAGTTCATCTTATTAACTGATCGCATTACCATCCTTCTCAGTTTAGAAGGATACTGTGATGCAACAGGGTTCCGTAATCTTTGACGCTATTTGTCACTACATTGCACGTAATTTCCACTCGCAAATTAATTTATTTGTGCCAATATCTCGTAATATCGGGTTTCGAATTCAATTAAAGTGTGAAACGGTAGTGTTAATGAAGTTTGACAATCGTTTAACGCTGATTAAACTGTATCAGCGCAACTCAAACGTATCTGGAGCAAATAATTAAGTTCGACACAAAGTTATTGCGTTATCGAAACATCTGTCAACAGCAAATTGATTCATCGTAAATATTCATTTACTTAATTTAAACAGTATTTCATCTTTATTTATTAAAGGCGCTAGTTTTAATTTGCTAGGTGGTAGAACAATGGTTCGACCGGGGCAGTCCTCCGCCTTACCTATTTCTAGCGTGAAGCAGTTCTTGCGTTTCGATGGAAGGGTCTGGTTGCCGGCACACTTTCATATGAGGCGACCATCTTCTCGGGAGTAGCGATACATCTGTGATTGTCTTCAAATTAAACACTCGTTCAATCAACTCTCTCTCTCTCTACTTCAATCTTATAAAAAATACATAACCTAGGTACGCTAAAGAAACTTGAAGAAAGGCAGTTGTTTACAATGTAGCCTCATCTCATGCGGTTTTGCAACGCTGCCTAATGAAGAAAGACGCGGAGGCGTCATTTCCTACACACGTACAACGTCAACGTGCAGGCGCCTTCCGGCGAACGAGATGAGATCCTAGATAGGGATGGCGAACCATTGGCACGTATGCCATTGATGGCAAGCAACATGTTATTTTGAGCGCGCTACAACATTTTTAACTAGGTAGCTTTGCCTGCTATCATTAATTTAAATTATGAACAACATTAATGACTGTTGTCTTCTTATCTCAACAGAAGTCAAAATAATTTGTATTACATTTGTTAAAGGTAATTTAATTTGTTAAAGGTAGTAGAACCAGTGTAGATCGACCGAGGAAGTATTACCGCCACACCTATTTGTAGCGTGAAGCATTTCTTGCATTTCGATAGAAGGGTGTAGTTGCCGGCACAATTTCACATGAGGCGACCATCATAGTCCTCGGGAGTAGCAACGCGTCTATTTTATTTATAATTTTATTTATAATTTTTTGTACACAGAGACTACATAAGAACAGACATAATGTAAATACAGTACAAAGGGCTGCTTATTTCAAAATGAAATGCTATGATTGACTTTATATGAAACCCATGTTCTGTAAGTAGTTGATTACAGATGGCCATGGGCGGCAGTGACCACTTACGATCAGGTGGACTGCATGCTCGTTTGCTACTTCAGTCGGATAAAAAAAAATACGCGTGTAAGTGAGCAATTGCAAAACGTACTTTTTCTAATTTATTAAGAGTTTAGATTTGATAGAATTTTGTTTATTGTTTTCTCAATAATTGCTAAATATAAATTATAAGTCTGCATGTCTAAGGCCTTAACCACTTCTGATAAATGGCATAACAACAATAATACATAAACGTTTGCCATCCCTGTCCTAGATAGTATCAACTTACCTATGTCTATACATATAGGCTTTCTCTAATACAGCCCACCCAATCCATCATTGCACGGAGCGGTTCTATCTCGCTTCCTTTTGCATTATCATCAATAATACAGCACTTATTCGCCCATTGTGTTCCATTGTGCGTCGAGAGGTGGCCGCAATGATAATCGATGAATTGAAATCAGGGAAGTTATGGAGCTCCGTAAACTTAACCGAAATTGTCGGATATCCGAATAAATGTATCCGTTATCGGAACCGAAACCTTCATAAAAGTTTCGATTATTTTCGGTTAAGGGCGGAAACTAAACGAGACATCTTTAAAATAACACTTAAATTGATTGTGTAGCTATAATAATAACTAATAACACTTGTAACTCCGGGTGATAATACAGAATTATGTTAATTAATAGGTACCTATTTGTGTTTTACGTTTAAAATTCCTTAAAAATATCGTATCCGTGACCAAAATTATCCGAAACTAAAGGATGATCTGAAATAGTTACATATCCTTAACCGTTATTCGAAACCGGTATAAGATTATCCCTATATCCGTATCCAGATCCACATCGGAAAATTTTATATTCGTAACGTCACTATTGAAAATCCCGCCAACTAATCTTCACAGCCATCTTGAATCGTTATTTATCTGTGGCATGTCCGTTCTACAGACATTTATCATTTTTAATTTTTGTTGTCTATTTTTTTTCACGGACAAGGAAGTCTCCAAGGTCTAAGTTACTGTTACTAACTTTCATTTTTAAATGTAATTGTTTTGTGTATATCAAATGAAAGGAAACTTGGAATTTAGGCTTCCTGAATATTCAATTAAAATTAAAATTAATGCGGAAGTATTGTATTTGCTAATGGTAGGTAATATATATTGGTTTGAATACATATTTTAACATTGTCTTACTTAGTTTAAATAAATACAGCTCTGAATTAACTTGCTGTAAAATTCGAATTACTTATCAACATTACGTCCTTGCGTAGACAATATGCTAAAATTAAGATTTATTTACCTACAGGCTAAATACTTTGCAAATATTTTACTATTCAATGAGGCTTTAGTCCGTTTCGCTTAATCCTTATTGAGACCGGCATTAATTATTGGAGTTATTCAAACGAAGCAGATAGGAATCAGTCAACGATACAGATTAATGGGTGTCGTTTAAGGGCGTTATCGCAGTTGCGATTTGCGAGCGGGTTTTCATTATACCACAATATAAATATCATACAGTACTCTAACTCCGCCGTGTCCTTGAATTTTATACCTACGGAGGCGTTGGGTGAAAGATTGCGTTAGGGCTGCCTGCCTATAGTATTTTAATAACATCAACCAGTATGAATACTTTCTTTCTGGTTGTTTGACAGTAATTATTATATATTTTTATTAGCTTTTTATTAGCTTCACCTGTATGTTTGTTTGTAACCGACTTCTTTGGGCGCGATTTTGACCCACTTTAAACGGCCAGATTTCGTTCAAACTTTGTAGATTTATTGAAGACCGATGACAATACACTAATTTGATAAAATTATTCCATGTTTTATTTTGACTAAAAAGTAGAAAATAAATAATAGTTAAAAAAAACTAAAAAGCACGCTTTTTATAGAAAACCGAACTAAAAAATAGAAAATAAATTTAAATGAATTTAAATTAAGAAAATAGTGTTAAAAATTTCAATGAATATAAATTAATAATAGTGTGAATAAAAAAAAAAATATTTTAAAAAAAGCTATTATTAATTTATATTCATAAAAAATTTTAACACTATTTTCTTAATTTAAATTCATTTTAATTTATTTTCTATTGTTTAGTTCGGTTTTATATGAAAAACGTGTTTTTTTAGTTTTTTTAAACTATTATTTATTTTTTAAAAACAAATATAATTCATGTGAATTGTATAGGAAGTGTTGAATACATGTAATGTTTTTTAATTAGTCGATTTAGGTTATAAAAAAAACTATTTTTTTAATATGTGAGACTTTTAATAACAAATCATTATTTTACTAATAATAATTACAAATTTAACACTGAAAAATATTTGCGCCTCGACTGAGACGTACGAAAAGCTTTATTATTAAATTTAATAGTATAAAAAATTCGCATTCGGATAAAAAGCATAATAAAAAATAATTTTGGGAAATATTGACATGGTGGAGAAAAAGGAATATCTTTCATTTGGTTATAAATACCTGCAGCTACTTTACAATTTATGTGTGTTGTTTTAAATGAAGTTCGAAATATTTCCTCCAATTTTTCTATATATTGCACAAAATCATCCCTGGGTATTATTAAAAAACTTTGTAAATTGTTTTTGCAGTAGTCTCGGTAGCTTAAATACCGACTCTCTTCGCTGAAATTATGGCTTCTTTGATCGGGCTTTATATATGACTTCAAGGCTTGACAATCATCTTTCTCCAAACAACGTTTTAGGAGATATCCACAAATATTAAAAAAAGAGCTTTTTTTTCAGGCAAGTCTGTCATCCCTGTAGCTCCGGGATCAGAATAGGACTATGACATCCCCTGCCTGTCGTAAAAGGCGACTAAACGGGGCTTCCGTGTTTGCAGAGTGAGAGCTCGAACCGTTCGGTCAGGCAATCCCGGGAAGGACGGCGGTATGTGTGGTCGCATACCATCGTAAAGACTGACGAAGTGGTGGGCCCAAACGCCCGTCTGGGAGGAGCCCGATGGGGCAACGCGCTCGGAGGATTCCGGTTGAAGTCGTTTCGAGATCCCGGAGTCCTCCTTTTTAGCGCCGAGGACGGCCACCGGGGGGATTTTAGTCCGGTAAAAATCACACATAACCCTGCGTCGCTTCCACGGCGTCGGGTACCTTTTGAAAGTTTCCCCCTCGACAACAAAAAAAAAAAGGTTTAAAAATGTAATTATAAATTTAAAATGATTTATTTATTTTATGTAGTTATTTATTTATCGAACAATATTCTATTTTTTGCAAAAATATCACTTACCTATAACTATGTACTTTATTGAAAAGAGATACACTTCGCCAATGGCATGTAGGACACACATACTTACCTATGTCACTTCCCTTTATCATAATATCCTTTAATTATTTATGGATCCAGGTATTACATTCGATAGAAAAGCTAAAAACCAATTTATTAAAAAAGAAACAAAAAAAGAAGGTCGTTCTAGTACATTAAAAAACATTATAATTGTCTTACCTTTCGTAGTTTCAAGGTAATTTAAAAAATGTTATCTTTGGATGTGTTAATGTAGAATTCAAACAACCAAAAACAGCACAATATAGTCTACAATTCTTCTTCGCCATATTATTAGTAAAATAAAAAAATCACTGCTCAAAAAACCGTTACACCGTCCGCTCGTCTCTACGGCACATTCGGGTCTGTTTGTAGACCGAATGCAAACCGAAATCGAGCCGCGTAGGTATAACTTGCGTTTCGTGCGCTTCTAAGGAGTTAGACTACTGTAGATATTTATATTGTGATTATACGGTTGTAGCGGGTCGGAACATGGGGCTAATTGCCTTCATTCAACGTGTTACAGACACGCGGTGTTTTCAGTATTTCCATAATTATATCAAATTGTGCAGTAAAGACCACGAATAACATTATGCGTTCTTAACGCCATTTTAGTACTTATTGAATTGGATATTTAAGATTTTGTTGCCATTGAATACAAATATCCATCTAGTGGATGCTTGTATATTTTTTATAACACGATTTATGTAGACATTTTTTAATTGGATGGCATTCTGTAATATATTCTTAAGTGTAGAGTAGATCAGTAGTAATAGTAAACATTAAACATTTACAGGAAGCAAATATCATAATTATATTCTCTCTGTTGTACGGGAACTTTCGGCATCTCTAAGAGATGGCGCCACTAGTATTTCTAATTCGCGCTATTTTCGTTCTCCCAACATCTTGTATGAGCAAGCTCTTGTACTGGCAAAGCCCAGCTGCGCTCCAGGCGTGATCAACTAACCTGAAGAGAAATCTACGGTTGCCAACTATAAAAAATGGCGTTATCTTAAAAAATGATTATGAATAGTAGTGGTAGCGAAATATAAAGGTTTTTGTTTTTTGATCTGACTGAAGTAGCAAACGAGCATGCAGTCCTCCTGATGGTAAGTTGTCACTGCCGCCCATGGACATCTGTAATCAACTACACACAGAACATGGGTTCCATCTGAAGTCAATCACAGATGCGTTGCTATTCCCGAGGACTATGATGGTCGCCTCATATAAAAGTGTGCCGGCAACCACGTCCTTCTATCGAAACGCAAGAAATGCGTCACGCCAGAAATAGGTGTGGCGGTGGTACTTCCCGGTCGAACTACATTGGTTCTACCACCTTGATGTACTTAGTGTGAACTAAGAGGGACTCGTATTTTTTATCGGACTCTTTGCGTATACGCAGCGTATTCGCAGCGAAATCGTTAACGTAACGTACGCCGTAAAGCATACGTATACAAATCACAGCTGGCACACGCTCTAGCGTTAACGTTAATAGATTCATTATTATCTAACCCGATAACGGACGGAACTTGTTTCAGGCATTTACAGTTTATTATTGACTACTTTAAAATTAATTCGTTTGCATTAATCATACATTGATTGATTTGATTGAATTTTAATGTGACAAGAAAAGTAGCCTTCGAGAAATCGTGACAAGTCTTAGACAGTACAATCATAAAATCCATACATATAATGAAATGAAAGTTGTGCGTGTCTGTCCTCTGTACATCACATTTGAAAAAAATATATTTGAGTACAGTATAAGCAATAATACAAATTTATATGATTTTAATTCTTCACTACATATTATAAAAGAAAGTCGCTTCCCGCTGTCTGTCCTTTTTTATGCTTAGATCTTTAAAACTACGCTACAGATTTTTATGCAGTTTTTTTAATAGATAGAGTGATTTAAAAGGAAGGTTTTTATGTAATATAATATAGGCATAATATAATGGAGGAACACTAATAAATTTAGATTTTTTACTTTTAGGCGGAACGAAGTTCACCGGGTCAGCTAGTATTCTGATATATTTGTTCTATACTTGAAATCGTATTGCCCCAAATAAATAAGTAATTTTAATTTAATTATATTTTCAGTCTTTATATTGAGGTAACATTTGATATTTATATAATTAAAATCTATCGAGACATACAAAATATATTTAGGTACCTATATTAAAAGTTACATTTCTTTTTAGCGGGTGAAACCGATGGGCACAGCATGTACATATGCGTAATTCTTAAAGGTGAATGTATCGCCGTGTCACCGTTAAGTATATTTTACTTTTTAAAATCATTGGACATTAATTAGTGTAACATGTTCCCGTTTTAAGGAAAAGTCCAAAATGGATCTCCATTGCATTGTCCATTGTTTTCGAAAATGCCTTGAAGGCACTTTAAACTGTAAAACTCAAAGCGTTCAAATAAGCTTTTCGTGTTTCCTTCTTGTTACTTTCTAAAAACAGCAAGCGCTCGGTTGTTTGAATTTCGGCTTTCGTCTTTGGAGGTGCAAGTTATTTTGCACACTTGAGATTTTCAGAATGTATGCCTTTGTTTATCTCGAGGGAAGTACCCCACATCGTTGGCAGAGTTATGCTGGATTTATGCCGCGTTAAAACCCCCCCGGTGGCCGTCCTCAGCGCTACAAAGAGGACTCTGGGATCTCCAAAGGAACGCAACCGGAGTCCTCTAAACGCGTTGTCCCATCGGACTCCTCCCAGGTGAGCAGCTGGGCCCACCGCTCCGTCTGGTCTTTACGACGGTATGCGACCACACATACCGCCGTTCTTCCCGGGGTCGCCTGACCGAACCGTTCGAGCTCTCACTCTAGCCGCCCGCAACCCCGGAAGCCCTTTTAAGTCGCCTATTATGACAGGCAGGGGATGCCGTAGCCCTATTCTGATCCCGAAACTACAGGAACGTCAGAATGTATGCCTACATGCAATAAAGTATTCAAAAATGTTTTCGATGATGTGTAAATCATTCAATTTTTTGATTAGAGTTGATTGAAACTTTCATCCATCGGCTTTTTGAGGTCCTCTAAATCACCTTATGAATCAGTATTACCTACTGTTAGTAATGTGGTGGAAAGTAAAGACTTTTGACAGTGGCAGAGCTTTGGTAGAGCTTGTGGTTCAATTCCAGAAACACCAAAGCTGTACCTATTTCTGCCTAATAGCAATTTTAAGTTAGATGTACTGATTTTAAGGATTTGTGAAGGTACCTGATGCATTCTTACTAAATTCTTCCGAGTAAAACTCACATCGCATTTGCGTCGCTTCTGTGACAAACCGTAGGTCTGGATCAAGTTTTATCTGGGATGGGCAGCAGTAGCCACTCACCATCAGTTGGACTTTTTTTTTTATCTGACTGAAATAGTAAACGAGCATGCAGTCCACATGATGGTAAGTGGTCACTGCCGCCCATGGATGGGTTCAATGACAGATGCGTTGCTGCTCCGTAGAACTATGATCGGAAAACCCTTACAACGAAATGCAAGAAATGCTTCACGCTAGAAATAGGTGTGGCGGTGGTAACTCTCCGGTCGAACTACAGGGGCTCTACCACCTGAGAATAATTTCTGGTTCCTACCACATTAAATCTTATGACAACGACCTTCAAGATTGGTTTACCCAGTTTATTTCCCATAACATAAAACAATGAAAGTATAAGCAAGTGCAAAAGTGAACTGAAAAGAACACGTACCCATATTGTAATCAGTGTTTACGTCAACAGCTGGCCAATGAATCATCGATTACGAATACATATAAGTTTAAGCCTTAAACTGCCTTTCTTCCTACTCATTTACCTGCGAGGTTTTCGTATTTTCTATTTTTAGATAATTATCCTATTACGAATCAAATCCTAACCGTTTAGACATTATATCCATCCATCCATCCATCCATCAGCCTTTGAAAGTCCACTGCTGGACATAGGCCTCCCCTAATCTGCGCCACTTCGACCGGTCCTGGGCCATCTGAATCCAGCGGTTACCCGCCGTCTTCTTCAGGTCATCAGTCCACCTGGTCGGGGGGCGGCCTGCACTCCTTTTGCCCAGACGTGGTCTCCATTCGAGGACTCTTCTACCCCATCGGTTGTCTGTCCTACGAACGATGTGGCCTGCCCATTGCCACTTCAGCTTACTAATTTTGAGAGCTATGTCGGTAACTTTCGTTCTCCTACGGATTTCATCGTTACGAATTCTGTCACGCAGGGAAATACCAAGCATAGCTCTCTCCATAGCTCGCTGAGCGACCTTGAGCTTACGCACGAGGCTCACAGTAAGGGACCACGTCTCGGCGCCATATGTCATCACTGGCAACACACACTGCTCGAACATCTTCGTCTTCAGGCTCTGAGGTATATCGGATGAGAAGATATGGCGCAGTTTCCCGAACGCTGCCCAGCCGAGTTGGATTCTACGAGTGACCTCTTTCTCGAAGTTGGACTTACCCATCTGCACCGCCTGCCCTAGGTAAATGTATTCGTCAACAACTTCGAGGGCGGTGCCGTCAACAACAACCGGTACGGGTGTGACATGGACGTTAGACATGATCTTCGTCTTGTCCATGTTCATCTTAAGACCCACCCGTTGAGAGGCACCAGAGAGGTCGCTGAGCATGGTGTTGAGGTGCTCCATCGACTCCGCCATGATGACTATGTCGTCTGCGAATCGAAGGTGAGTGATATATTCGCCATCGATGTTGATGCCGAATCCTTTCCACTCCATCAGTTTGAACACGTCTTCCAAGACAGACAAGACATTATATATGCAACATCATACTCATTTTTTTTTTATTTCCCCTCTTAATCTTTGCGGGAAGTATAATTATAACAGGTAAATTGATAGAAAAATCTGTCAACCCACTTAATTTTTGATTGTACCCTTGGTAATCCTATTTGGTACAACCCATTATAATAAATAAATTATTGTCCCACTGCTTGGCACGTGCCTTCTCTCAGCATGAGAAAGTTTGGTGATCCTATTAAATGAACTATATTTTACCGAATGTTTAACTATCATGTAATTGCAATTAAATTACCTTTTAAAACAACTATGCTCTAACACTAACGAAATGCATCTGTGATTGACTTCAGATAGAACCTATGTTCTATATGAAGTTGATTACAGATGTCTATGGGCAGCGGTGACCACTTATTATCAGGTGGACTGCATTATCGTTTGCTACTCCATTATTATACAAAAATAACTAAATGAGAGTTGTAAAAAAAGAGCAGAAATTCATGTCGTCGTCAACCCATTATTGTCCCACTGCTGGGCACGGGTCTTCTCTCAGAATGAGAGAGTTTAGGCCATAGTCCACCGCGCTGGCCAAGTGCGAATTGGTGGACAGTGCGAATTGGTGGAAATTCATGTATCTAGTATCAATTTCTTAATTGTGCGTACCTACCTACCTACGTATAGAAGGTTACCCATTATTATTATTAGTGATAAATTTTGAAAAAATAATAAAGTCAGCTTAAAATCTTTATTTATTTTAATTATAAGGTTTAACAGAAAATATTTCGCCGTTTTCGTACTTTTCCCTAGAGCAAGATAATTTTTCGTTTTTCGTTCCAATTTAGAATAGAAATAGAAATAGAAAAACTTTATTTCCAAACGCAACTCACATACACTTTTACTGAATTACTATACAATTTACTGAAGCGGTGGTTATAAGTTTTCATCTAGAGGATTCGCTTTACTGGAGAGTAATTGCAGCCTCGAAGGCTTAAGCCGGGGAATTCGTTGCCATCCCTTTTAGCCACTGATTTTCAAATATTTAAATGGATTTGAGTGTATGTCATAAGATAATCTGCTGTATTAATTTTGACTAAGATCTTTACGTAAAAATTGTATCCGCGGAAACAGTAATAAACTTAAATGCTAGAAGTATTTAGCGCTACGTACTATGTATATTTTTAACCGACTTCCAAAAGGAAAGAGGTTATCTATTCGTCACGTATATTTTTTTTTTTTTTTTTTATCTGTGCCAAAAAATTAGAAATGGTAAAGATTTGTGATGTTTATAAGTCTGTAACAATAACATTTTTGTTAACGTTTACGAAATTTAATAAAGATAGGCTGAAAGGCATGAAGCCAAGGCCGTAAACACAATTAAAAAAAAGTTAACGTTAAAGAGATTTCTATGAGTTTGTTAATATTATTTACTATCTTATTACCGCGGCCTCGCTCGCTTTGATTACGTTTACAACAGTAATGAGTATCCTATCTGTTAATCCAGGTCATAAACTATCTATTTGCCACATTTTACCGAAATGTGATCTGTAGTTTTTGCATTAAAAATAACAAACACATCCTCATGTTTCACATCAATAGGTACATAGTATAAAACAAGTCGCTTTTCGCTGTCTGTCCCTATGTATGCTTAGATCTTTAAAACTACATGTTAGCCCATGGTATATGTTTCCATTTATATTTAAG
Source organism: Spicauda simplicius (assembly GCA_949699795.1). Classification (NCBI taxonomy): domain Eukaryota; kingdom Metazoa; phylum Arthropoda; class Insecta; order Lepidoptera; family Hesperiidae; genus Spicauda; species Spicauda simplicius. The sequence goes on from OX453063.1 coordinate 15,060,671, forward strand.
TCTACCATAATTAATATTTTCATAATTATGTAATACGCGAACAATGTATCGATAGCCATAGATCTATATCTATGCTATTCTATAATAGCAGTATAGAGTATAGACAAAAGAGAAAAGTTGTAAATGGAACATTCGAGAAAAACAATTGACGGTTGATAGTTCGAATGTTCACTCGCTAAATAAAAATTAAATAACGTAATTGTAACTGCGCAATTAGCCGGTGTTTTTAATTATTGTAAAATTGAAATACACATAGTTTTTTTTCCATTCAGACGATTTTATTTAGAGTGGTAACTGTTCCTTGAGCTTATATTTTGCAAGAGGGAAAAATATTAAAGTCACTCTATACTCCTGGGGCTATCCTAATATACATTACAGATTTTAATGCAGTTTTATATAATAGAGTGATTCAATAGTGAGGTTTTCATGTATAATACCTGCATAACATACTGGAAATACACTGATAATTTTAGATTTTTTACTTTTAGGCTTTGAACAAAGTTCGCCTGGTCAGCTAGTTTATAATATTAATAATATTATGGCTGCTGAACGATCTCTTGCCTTTATAATTTTCAAGTTTCATTTTACATGTCTCAATAATACACGTAAGTTACTAGAATTATTTACTAAGCACAATCGGACTAGCCTGTTTTATTTATTTGTATGCACCAGTCTACGACCTTCGGTGGTAGATCTAGCGATCATTCACTCGTTGAACCTTGGCCTATGAGCTCGCACGCGATCTTTGGATCGATGTTACAAATCCTGAAAAGTAGATTGAATTATCTCACTAACTTTTGAATCTGTAGTCTGAATCTGAAAACAACTTTTAACGTGAATCCCTATTACCCTAGTCTCTGTTAGTTTTTATTTAACAACAATTTTTCTTACTCATAATTATTTTGTCATTGATTTATTTTTCAAATGCATACAAAGGTAGAATCCTTCTCACGAGGACGCGGTCTTTTTTCCTCTACTTTAAGGACTTATATCCTTTTGATAAAACTTTGTTTCTTAAAATGTATTTTTTTGTATTCTTGAAATATTAATAAACAGATGATAAAAAATTGGATGCCAAAAAATATGAACTGCTGCTTTTATATTAATTGGTAAAAAATGCTCGAAATTCGGACCTCGACACTAGAATACCCCCTTAAGCGCTGATTTTGGTTTTGATTTGAACGGCATGGTAAAGGAGACATATTTATCCAAGGCGTTCCATCATGAGGCTAACCTCAGTTTAGACTGATCTTATCAGGGGTTATTGCTTGTACCTATGAGCAGCAGTGGTTAATTACCATTAGATGAACTGTATCCTTATTTGCTTCCATATTATAAAAAATAAACACTTGAAATGTTACAAATCGCATTGTAAACAGTTTAGACACATATCACGTTTTTACGATGACCTCAAAGGAAAATAACTTTTTAGATAATTTAGGTACTTAGATGACCTTACGTGATAAGTGATTTTCCCTTACTAAAATATCATAATGCTTGTTGAAAATCCTGCAGCTTATTAACGTATTTAATAAAGACTGTTATTAAATATTATTTTATTATCTACTAAATCTACTTATTTATTGTCCTTTTAAATATACCTTTTTGTATAATTTTCTTTTGAAATATTTATTCCGTTCTGATCCCAAAAACTGATCCAGGGCCATTTAATTTTGAAACTAGAAGACCGCAATAAAAGATGCACTTTTATAAAAAAAGATTCACGAATAACATTTCTCAGTTTTAAAATACACTTCCTTTCTAACAGAATTGAGATGAATCTGTGTTACTCTGTTCAATGGCATTTACAATATCGTTGCATGCTTCACTGGATTGGATATGTGACATTTATAGGTCAGTTCGAATCAGTAATGTCTGCATCTTCATAAAATACTTAATTACACAGTGGACTTCGATGCATATATTGCGCATTGAATGCGCAAAATACTTTAGTAGAAGTAGCACTTGCATACTAGAGATGTAATACGTAATATGTTTGCAAAGTTAATTAAAGTGTTGGTCACTAGGATAACATTGTTATGAACCCTGTAGTTCCGGGACCAGAATAGGGCTACGGTATCTGCCCTGCCCTGCCTGTCGTAAGAGGCGACTAAAAGGGGCTTCCGGGGTTGCGGGCGGCTAGAGTGGGAGCTCGAACCGTTCAGTCAGGTGATGCCGGGAAGGACGGCGGTGTGTGTGGTCGCATATCGTCGTAAAGACTAGACGGAGCGGTGGGCCCAGCCGCCCATCTGTGAGGACCCCGATAGGGCAAAGCGCTCGGAGGATTCGGGTTGAAGTCGTTTCGAGATCCCTGAGTCCTCCTTTTTAGCGCCAAGGACGGCCACCGGGGGGGTTTTAGTGCGGTAAAAATCCCACGTAACCCTGCGTCGCTCCCACGGCGTCGGGTACCTTTTGAAGGTTTCCCCCTCGAAAACAAAAAAAAAGGATAACATTGTTATAGACTTTTCTGTACTAATTCCATCAAAATAATGATCTCTAAAGGAATATTTAAAGACAAGTGAAAATTCTCTATGCATCTTAAACGGACTTTTGGTACAAGCACTACAGACTATTTTTTCCTCTTTTTCTGTAACGATCCTTGCTAAATACTAAGGGTAATTGCACTATTTTGTGTTGGTTGGGTGGTGGGTGTGTGTTAGGGCATATGTGTCGGCAAATTTATAAGATGTTCTAATTTAGTCATCGAAAATAACATTAAGCAGCCACTGTAGGTGTACCTCTTGTTATTTTTGAAGATGGAAATCGATGACCCATGGTCATGACCATAGGTCATCGATTGTCAAGTAGAAGTGAGTACTTTGCATCAAGTGTATATTGGAACGTGGTTGATCCTTTGTAATTCGACACAGAAAACACCACTGTCTTACCTAGGTGTCCCTTATGACAGCAGTCAGTGATGGGCAAAAAGTAATTGAATTAACAATTACAAGTTACAGTTACTTTGTAATTAGTATTCAAAATACTTTGTAACAGGTTACATTGGTAACTAATTACAATAAGTATTTACTGTAACTAATTACAAATAATTTAATTACAAGTTAATCTAATTACATTATAACACATTACATAAGTAATCTGTTATAATGTAATTAAATCAGTATTAGACTGGAACGTTTGCACTTAAATTCGTACTTGCCGAAGTTGCAGACCGTGTCTGCTTTACCTACAATCCTACATATGCTACTACACTAAGCGAAGATGTTATATTTTTATTTTATTTAATATTAAAAAAAAATAAAAAAAGTTATATACGCTCATTTCTAAAAAAAACACGTGAATCAGATGTTTTGTTGAAATATTAAATACATCTTGTTTTGATTATCATTGTAAACAAAAAACATTACAGATAGAACAAATAAATATATTTCACATGCAAAGTTAAGGTTACAATTAAACAGATTACTAAGTAATTAGGTTATGTTGTAATTAAATTATTTTGTAATTAAATACATTGTAATCAGTTACATTGTACGTTGGTAGTAACTCAATTACAATGTAATTGATTACTGTGTAATTCAATTACATTTAATTTAATTACTTTGTAATTTCATTATTAATTACATTACTTAAGTAACTAGTTATGCCCATCTCTGACAGCAGTGTAACGCGCTACTGTACTCTGTTTAAAGGGTGTAATAATGACATATTAATCCGCTGAGTTCTGCATTAGTCGTAAGAGATAGTAATGTATTTGTGTCCAACCTCAAAGATATATATAGGTTGCATTGTACTGGTTGCAATCGGATGGACAGCATACTCGTTTGCTACATCTTAATAAAATAACCCATAGAAAAGACCGTCTCACAATCCTGCCCACCGAAATTGCACACTATTTACAATAATTGCATTGAAATTCAAATTGAACCTACCTAATATTTAGGTGCAGCCAGTCAACCTTGGAATGGAATATTCAACGATCGAATGTTATCGACATACGGGCATGATATTTTAACTTCGCATACAAATACCAACCGCTTTTGTTTATGTTTTGTTGGTAAATACACAATACTACCAGGCAAGAAACGAATGTCAGTTTAGTAGTAAAATACACAGCAAACATCGTAAAACGACACTATGTTCTGCCTAAAGCCTTGGTTCATTGCAATTATTACACATGTATGTATATTCTTCTTGTGCTAATTAGAGCAAGCATGTACCTATAAAAAGCGGATACGCGGATACGCTATTCACGGAAAGTAGTCGCCGTCGGAGTCACATTAGTCAAATCATATGAAATTTCATAATATCTAAGTATTTGGACTAGCTGTACCCGGCATGTGTTGAATTACCATGTATGTTTCATAAATTTTGCCACGGGTTTTTTTTTTATTGAAATAGCAAACGAGCATGTAGTCCATTTGATGAAAATGGGTAATGCTTCTTATGGACACCTGCAAGCAACGTCACACAGGACAGCGGTTCTATCTGAAGTCAGTAACTTTTAAATAGGTGCGTTATTTCTATCGAAGATTCATTATAGCCGGAAACCACAAATCAGGAAACTATAAAGAAAGACAAATAGAAAAGTGATAAAATATATTTTTTACTCAAAATCGACCTTAATCACACAACAGTATGTGTAGTGTTCTGGACTAGTAAATCTCGACGGCATTCTTAGACATCTTACGAAAATTTCATCACAATCTGATTAATTAAGGAACGGAGAAGACAAACACACTAACATCAAACGAGCATGCAGTCCACCTGAGGGTCAGTGGGCACTGCCGCCCATGGACATCTGTAATCAACTTCATACAGAACATGGGTTCTATCTGAAGTCGATCACAGATGCGTTGCTACTCCCGAGGGCTATGATGGTCGCCTCATATAAAGATATGCCGGCAACCACACCCTTCCATCGAAACGCAAGAAACGCTTCACGCTAGAAATAGGTGTGGCGGTAGTACCTCCCCGGTCGAACTACACTGGTTCTACCACCTTCAACGTTGATTTTTATTTATTATATCGCATTGCATTCCCCAGAGACTGCCACTGTCTGCGTGATACAGTAATCAATTTATGAAGATGACTTGCTAAACGATTTCTGGAATACACTCAACGCCGTCTCCCTCGTTGCGCTTCTCTTAAATAAATAGGGAAAAAAGTTATAAAATATATATGGGTCTTTAACACTTTTATGTGGTTGGGACACGTGATATAACCTCGTTCCGTTTTATTTTATAGAACGCGCGTCGTAGCGATCTCATTTTAATTTATGTCTGTTATGCTTGTTTTTGTTTCTGTGTCATTATTATATTCGTCTAATTACATAAAATAAGTGACGCTTTCTATACTCATAGCCCCAGGGTATATCCTATTTGCCAGGTGTAGTAAATAAACGTGAAAAGTGTACTTAATAAACTTAAAAGTACTTAACGAATTTTACACGAATCTTCTTAAATAGTTTTTTTTAAATAGAAACAGCTTTCACAGCGTTGAATAGAATATATTTTACTGCACTAGATCCCTGCTTTTCTATATTATAAGAAGTACCAAAAGAGTATGTAAGAGTGACAATAAAATCTAATCAGTAGTTTAAAGTCCCAAAGTCCCGAGTTTAGCTGCAGATGCATTGAGAACTAAGTTGGAACGCCTCGTCAAGGTATCTCTCTCCCACATATTTCAAACCTAATCATAGCAACATTTTCCACTCTTTCTATTAAGCAGAAACGTCGTGGGGCGATAAAAACGTGCGCAATTCTGCATGCATACAATCATCTCCCGCCACCAATTCGCACTTGGCCAGCGCGGTGGACTATGGCTTAAAACTCTCATTCTGAAAGAAGACCCGTGCCCAGCAGTGGGACAATAATGGGTTGTACCCCCACAACCATCTCCCGCAAAATATCCTAGGGATTGGCTGAAAACAGCGCTATACGGGACCCTTTTTTTTTCGAAGAGGACTCCGGGAACTCCGATTGACCGCCGCCGGTGTCCTCAGCGTGTGCCCCATCGGGCTCTTCCCTGGTGGGCGTGAACTGCTCACCGCACCTATTGGTTTTTACGGCAGCCACACATGCCACCGTCCTTCCCGGGGTCGCTTGGCCGGACGGGTCGAGCTCCCACTCTTCCCGCCCGCAACCCCGGAAGCCTCTTTTAGTCGCCTCTTACGACAGGCAGAGGGTACCGTAGTCCTATTCTGGTCCCGGAACTACAGGGACAAGCGCTATACGGGACCCAGGTCTCAGACCAGCTAAATGCTGAGCCTTTTCTTTTGCCTTCGTATTTATGTTTTTTCTTGCCAGTTTTTTTTTTGTTTAATTTGTTACTGTCTTTATTTTAATGTATCGCCTTTGTTATTTCTCGTACTTATAGTTATTATTGTGTATTTCAATTTTGAGGCAACAAACTATTTTATTAAAATTATATAAATTTCTGTTCTACAAAACTAATTCCCTGTTCTACAAAATATCTTTTAGCAAATATATTTGATGAACGGACATTTGAACCTGTCATTTTTATTATATACATGGATAATGATCGTAGGGACTAATGGCCCAAGTAAGTTACTCCTCACGACCGAACGACGTCGTGACAGCATTCCTTGCCTAACCTCCTCTGTAAATTCAATTACAAATACTCCGCGTATGATTCCGTGCCGGTTAATAAGAAATACCAAACGTTGATACTATTGTTTATTTACTATTGCTGTTCCTAGAACCGACATATGTATTTGTTTGCATATAATTTAACGTGGTTTTTGCATGTTAAGAATAAAAAATATGATCAATTTGTTTATGACAGGCTAAAATTATGATGTACGAACACCGAAATTGTCTGGGTTAAATCGGTCGGTAGAGTAACTTTGCGCGATACACGAACAGTCAGACATACGACAGCTTTATAATAATGTAGTTGACCCGGCGAAATTCGTTCCGCCTAAAAGTCGAAAACATAAAATTATTAGTGTTTTTCTACTATAATATACTTACTGTCGCGGGGCGTGCGTGCCGTGCGCCTCACGTGCGTTGTCGTGAGTGCGCAGGCGCGTCCGTCGGCTAAAGCGAGTCCTCACCGACGGCTCTTACCGCGACGGAGGGGGGCGGGCGTGATGTTGATACGGACGGACTTTCGCTCGTCCGGCGCCGGAAGCCCGCTCGTGTGTGTACTTCGCGTCGGGGAGTTGCGCCGTTCTCTTGCCGCGTCGATGTAGAGGGTGCGGGGGGTAGGTGCGGGGGGAGGAGACGTTTTTCTGTGTTGTTCTTCCTGCTGCAGAAGGTCCTTCCGTCCTGCAGAGTTTCCAGTCTTCAGTCTTCAGTGTCTTGAGTCTTCTTTCTTCTTCAGAGTCTTCTTTCTTCTTTTTCTTCTTTTCTTCTTGGGAGTGCTTCTCTCTGGAGGCCATGCTCGCCGCTAAAACCCCGTCGGCTCCGCTGCCCTTCGGCTTTACCTTAAAGAGAGCCGCACGGCTCTAAGCCCATATTGCCTAATATTTCGATCTTATTTTTACTTTGGCTGACCCATGTCCGGCTAATTCTTTATTTCTTCCCAAAATCTTACATACATGTGTCGTACATCAACAGATCCGTCTTAAAAAGATCTATAAAGCCATACAATTCTTATTCTTACATCTAAAAAGCCAAAAAAGTTATTCGTAAAAAACATCGTAAAAACATAGCAATTTTGTCCTATCCTACAACTATTTTCCTTAATAAATCCTAAGTTCTAAACCTTATCCTTATCTATTGTACATAAAAATGTAGAGAAATGCTTAACCTATCGATCTACACTAATTATAACAATATATCTTAACTAAATCTATTAAAAATTACAATGAACATATAATTTACATAAACTTCCATAAATCTTACGTAAACCTATTCTCTATCTCTTATTTATATCTTGCATCTCTTTCATATCGTGTTATAATCTTAGCTTAAGTCTCTTGTGATCCTATCATAGTAAACACTACAGAATCATTGAATTCTCTTAACTAAATTCGTAACATAGTTCGTAAAAGTTATTATCAATACAATCATATTCTTATCGTACATAAGGGAACTTAATCTAACTAATTAGATGAGTCGCCGACACTTACATTAAAAAAATCCTTTTGAGTAACTCTATCTATTAAAAAACTGCATTAGAATCTAAGTATACATAGGGACAGCCAGCGAGAAGAGACTTTGTTTTATAGGTACTATGTAGTCATTTTGTTGTAGCAAATGAAAATGCAGACCACGTGAAAGATCCAAATCGCGTAACAGTCTTACCAAAGATAGCCCATAGTTACGCTGCTACCCTGAGGACTAAATCGTAACGTGTCCTATTTCTAGCGTGAAGCATTTCTTGCCGGTGTGGTTGCCGGCACTCTTTCACATGAGGCGACCATCATAGTCCTCGGTCGGGAGTAGCAACGCGTCTGTGATTGACTTCAGATGGAACCCATGTTCTGTATGAAGTTGATTACAGATGTCCATGGGCGATAGTGGCCAATTACCATTAGGTGGACTGCTGCACGGGTCTTCACACAGAATGAGAGTTAGAAAGAAGGAAGGATTACGCAATGTTAATATTTTTTTCAATTAATGCATAAGACATACATAAAATCAACTTAAAACACATTATACACTACCTTGCATTAGACACAAACACATAAGTACATAATAAACGAAATAAAACATTCAATGTCTTACTTTGAAAACACATAACTTCAAAAATGTCAGATGTCTTTGTCGAAATACCCGCTATTGTGTTGTAATGCAGCTTAGCTAATTAAACGTCTTTTTACCTTTAACGGGTGTGTTCAAAATAACTTGAAAATTATTACAATTTATTTGAATTAGAGAAATATTCGTGCTACTTTAGGCAATACGTAGTTAAGTTTTTTAATGTAAATTACGGTCGAATTTCGACCGTTGCGACGGGTTTACAAATTAGGCGTGGTGGTGGTGCCTCCATTGTTTAAACACGAAGGGTTCCTTCAAAGGGTACCGAGGATGCATATATTTATATAGGATATTAAGAAAATGGGGCTGTAACGAAGCATATAGGTATACGAATAGCAATGTGAATTTGGCAGACAGTTGGTTCTCTTACCCCACAGGACCACACAGCCGTCGAAATAAACTGCAAGTTTAAAATGAACCCTGTTCCTAGGAAAATAGAGCATTATTTAGAACGTTGCACGAGAGTGCTCGTATGCGACAAATTGATTATGCGGGAAACGACGGAGGGTGAGACGAGTATCTATACCTCTCAAAATCTGTATTAATGGGCTTATGTCTATAGAAGTGTGAGAAAAATTTACTTTGGCGGTTGGTTTCAACCTATATTAAAGCCATCTAATAAGAATAACTAGTCACCCGTAGCATCGGCCGAAATTCGACCGTAATTTAAATTAAAAATCAAATGTCATCTGACATTCTTGACGTTGTGTCTTTTAATTTTCATTTACTAAGTACATATGTGTTTGTGACAAATGCAAGGCAGTGTGTGTAATGTGTTTTTAGTTGATTTAATGTATGAAAAATGCATTATTTGAAAAAAATATTAACATTCTGCACTCCTTCTCTACGTCCACTATAACCGTGCAAAATTTCATACTAATCCGTCCGCGGCATATTACTTAAAAATCCGTCACAAATTTTTGCTTCACGTATTAATATAATAATTACTAGACTAGGTTAATCCCGCGGCTTCCTTGCTTTGGTCGCGTCTACCACGGTAATAGGTATTCTGTGTGTTAATCTAGGTCATAAACTATGCGTGTGACCAATTTCACCGTAATCCAGTAGTTTTAGCGCGTAAGAGATACAAACACACATACTTCCTTACAAAGTTTTATATGTTAAAAAATGAACATTATGGATATTTGCATACGAGAGTGTTCAACTCCGACGTTGTTTTACCGATCATCATGACATTTGGAATATTTGTTTTTTTTTGTGGAGATGGTGAGACGAGTAATTCTACCTCTCAAAATAAGTATCTATGTACATTAATAGGCATGTATTTATAGAAGTGTAGGCCAAATGTACTTTGGCAATGAATTCGAATGCCGTATATTAAGGATATCTATATATTAGATGCATATGAGATCGTTCAATTCATTTGCCATTATACCGATCATAATGATATTTGGCATTATTTGTTTTTTTGTGAAGGGTATCTAAACCTTTCAAAGTATCTTTGTTCATAGTAATATCTTTGTAAGAGTGTAAGCTAAATTTACTTTGGCAAGTGGCTTCTATGTAATCCAATCCTAACTACGTAGTAACGATATCTATGTATAAGATGGATAATATTTATATCGGATCGTACAACTTCAACGCCGTTCTACCGATTACAATGACGTTTGCATAATTATTCATTTGTTCGTGGTGAAGGTTTTTATGCGATGATTTTTATTTTAAACAACGTATTACGAGAACTTCTCAAGGTGGTAGAACCAGTGTAGTTGGACCGGGGAAGTACCACCGCCACACCTATTACTAGTGTGAAGCATTTCTTGCGTTTCGATAGGAGTGGGGATGGAGTGTGGTTGCCGGCACACTTTCACATGAGGCGACCACCATAGTCCTCAGGAGTAGCAACGCATCTGTGATTGACTTCAGATCGAACCCATGTTCTGTATGTAGTTGATTACAGATGTCCATGGGCGGCAGTGACCACTTAGCATCAGGTGGACTGCATGCTCGTTTGCTACTTTAGTCAGATAAAAAAAAAACTTAACTGATATCTAATGTTTGCACGAAGTTATGAGCAGGAGCTTATTAAGTATATTGCTAAATATTATCCCTGAAATAACTTTGATGTTGGCTTTATTTCTTACTCGTGCTCTGCGGATCACCCGTGTTTAAAAAATGTAACATAACATACATACTTTTGATTGAGTAAATAGGTAGATTTCAATGAAATACAGCATATACGTTAACTTAAGGCTTAGGGTATGGACCAAAAATTTATTGTAGCAATTCTTTTAGTTAAACTGAGCTGTTTTTGATTGAAGCTATTTAAAAGACACAGATAAACAAAAATTGTGAATTATAGATCTATAATTATTTATTTTTAGTCCTCGGGATATTTTATACATATATGCGGAACTTTCATTTTTATTATACGTAAGGATGTAAATAGGAAATAGCTGGACCTGATACAAAATAAAAATGATTTATTGATCAGCTCAGATTCCTGTTAAAGTTTAAAAATATGTCGATTGTAAATATGTAAACTAACAAAACAGGTTTCGCAAAAATAAAATGCAAAACGCTGGCGTAATCTTGAGACGTCAGAATATTCCTTTGTTTCGCAATTCGTCAAAGAACATGCGAAATGTAAACAAAATTTAGTCATACAGAATACCTATTATTCTGTTTTATAAACAGTGACACCATGAAATATGTCGGAACGCTGAGAAAACTGTAGCGACTTGGTATAACTCAAGGCTCCTGTTGCATTATTAATGGCGGTCTAGTGATATCATTCATATATTTAGAATTATGTACGAGTGACCATTCAGATTGGTTTCGCACTTTGATAATAAAAATAATATTTTTTGTAATAAAATATGGAAGTAACAAACGCGCTTGCAGTCCTGGCAAGTGGCTACTGCCGCTCATGGACATGTTTCGTATGAGTATATCTCGCTTGTCTTAACTAAAACACAGCTATGTCAAGTAGGTGGAATCAGTGTAGTTCGACAAGGTGATAGAACCGGTGTAGTTCGACCGTAGAAGTACCACCGCTACACCTATTTCTAGCGTGAAGCATTTCTTGCGTTTCGTTGGAAGAGTGTGGTTGCCGGAAAACTTTTATATGAGGCGACCATCATAGTCCTCGGGAGTAGCAACACATCTGTGATTGACTTCAGATAGAATCCATGTTCTATATGAAGTTGCATATAGATGTCCATGGGCGGCAGTGACCACTTACCATCAGGTGGACTGCATGCTCGTTAGCTGCTACAATCAGATAGAAAAAAAACGTATTACACTAGGTACTGTTGTTAGGCAGAAATAGAAGCGGTGGTAGTGCTTACGGAGTCAAACTAACCTTAAAAGTACCAATGTATCTCACACTCATAGCCCTAAGCTAGGATTTTTACGTATATAGTGAGGAATGTGGACACTTATATTGATTAGTACACAAATACCCAGACTCAGAACAGCAATCTAAAGTCATTCAGATATTGGTTCTGGCCAGAGATCAAACCTTGAATCCACTGCGTATTAGACCGGTATGGTGACCGCTCCGTAACGCAGATCGTCTGAAAGAAATATTTTATTGCGTAGCGGAATCAATACCGATTTTGAACCTTAAACAAACGTCTGTCTTCGCTGTGATCCGCTTTATTTTCTTTTACTCTAATGGAAAAATATTATAATATAATATTAGATTTAGGTATCCTTAGAAAGTCCATGTTTACTCTTATTTTCCTTACATATTAGATGAAATAGATGACAGTTGGTTGTCTTATTCTTCTTATTGTTAGTTATTTTCATACCTTTCGTATTTTCAGGATAATCTAATGATGTCTCTCAAATTTTAACTAATTATTTCTCTTGCAGATTAAATGAATTAAAACCGACGAGCGCGAGTCGAAATTGCGCACAAAGAGTTCCGTACCATTATCTGTAAAAAACGGTAAAAAATACGTTGGTTGTATGGGAGCCCCCTTAAAGATTTAGTTAAACTGTTTTTAGTAATTGTTTCTATAGTGACAACAGAAATTCATCATATGTGAAAATGTCAACTGTCACGGTTGCTGTCACGGTTCTTGATATACAGCCTGGTATGCAGACAGACAGGCGGACAGCGGTCTTAGTAATAGGGTCCCGTTTTTACCCTTTGCGTACGGAACCCTTTTAGATAACAGTTAGTCCACTCAGCTCTTTTGATATCTCTCGTATTTTCGGGGGAATCCATTTGAAGTCCATTAAATGTTTACTCCTATTTTTCTAGCAGATCAAATGATAATTGTAGATTAAATTATTGTTTCTCCGCTTAGCTCTTTGTCATACCTTTCGTATTCACTACCTTCACCAACGTAACATAATTACTGTACATAATCACAATGTAAGTAAGCTCTTTCACCGGACACGGATTTTGTGCAGGTGATCTGATATTCCTGTAACTTGAGTGTTGAAATCATTAGTGGAAAGTGTTCCGGCCTGCCGCCCTCGGCACGTGTGGAAACTGACACCTTTCAGATATTGTAAGACTAGCTATGACCGCGACTTTGCACGCTTTTATTCCGTTTGCAATGGTGATGAATATCCCGTGTGTTAATCAAGGTGATAGACTGTCTGTGTGCGAAATATGATCTGTAGTTTTTAAGTGAAAGAGTAACAAACATACATAGGCCCTCAAACTTTTACATTTTTCCAATTGATACGGCTTTTTTTTTTGTTTTCGAGGGGGAAACCTTCCAAAGGTACCCGACGCCGTGGGAGCGACGCAGGGTTATGTGGGATTTTTACCGCACTAAAACCCCACCGGTGGCCGTCCTCGGCGCTGAAAAGGAGGACTCCGGGATCTCGAAACGACTTCAACCGGAATCCTCCGAGCGCGCTGCCCCATTGGGCTCCTCCCAGATGGGCGGCTGGGCCCACCGCTCCGTCTAGTCTTTCCCGGGATTGCCTGACCGAACGGTTCGAGCTCCCACTCTAGCCGTCTGCAACCCCGGAAGCTCCTTTTAGTCGCCTCTTACGACAGGCAGGGGATACCGTAGCCCGCCCTATTCTGACCCCGAGGCTACAGGGAATCGTATTGTATCAGGTTACAATTAGACTGCGTTCGAAATATTGTAATGTTAATTGACTATATTTTATATAACTGAATTTATTTGTCACGATCTATAGCCGAAATGGCTTGAAGGATTTTGACAAAATTTGTTGGATTTGTGAAAATTGCCATATACGGCGCTAATAAAGTTGTGGTACTTTTTTCAGTATTTTTTGTCTGGAGCATGTAAGACAAGTATCTGTATCTCTTTTCACGTAATTGTATTAAGCAGCATGAACTACCTATGTGAGTGTTAAATTTCAGCGAAATCCGACCGGTAGTTTTTCCGTAAAAGAGTAACAAACACATACATCGTGACAAACCTTCGCATTTTTAATATAAATGATATTAATCTACTTTGCAATCCAGCGAACCTTCCAATCCTTATACATCGCGTGCGGTAATCGTAGAGTCTATTTATATATACCAATCATCGGTAAACATATAACCGGCGAGTACGTGACTTTTGAAGCTCACCGGGGAGTCACACACCGGTGCACGGCAGTCAAAACAAACAGTAACAACCGAACCGATCTCACAGTAACATGATATCTTAATTTCAGCCGCCATTGTCAAGTATTGACTTATGACGTGATAAGGAACAATCGTGCCGTGTCGTAAGTCGTAAAGCGCCCGACGAAAACAATAAATGTTTATTTGCACATTTGTCTACGTGTATTGACTTTATTAGGGTACATGATACGATTTGCCTTCGTTTATGTATTGATATCTAGTGATGTAGTGATGTAAGATATAGTTAAAGAATAACAACGCTAAACATTACCCTACTGCTGGAGTCGCGTTAAAATAACGATCTCTACATTCATCGCCTAGTGGCGATTAGTGTGATATTTGCTTGTTTTTTCTTTGCGTGTGTCCACGGTATCCGGATACACTCAAAGACGTTTTTTTTTATCTGATTGAAGTAGCAAACGAGCACGAAATCCACCTGATGCTAAGTGGTCACTGCCACCCATCGACATTTATAAGCAACTTAATATAAAACATGGATTCTATCTGAAGTCAATCACAGATGCGTTGCTACTCCCGAGGGCTACGATGGTCGCCTCATATATTACACTTTTGCATCGAAACGCAAGAAATGCTTCACGCTAGAAATATGTGTGGCGGTAGTACCTCCCTGGTCGAACTACACTGGTTTTACCACGTTCGAAACGTATACACAAACACTGACACCAAAAACAGAAAATGTCAATTCATCATCAGATATCTATCCAGCCGGGGATCGAACCTAGAACCCACTCTGCTATACAGTCGTCAAAATAAAAGCAATAAAAGAAAATATATTTGATATTTCCTCCACTATTTGTGTTCACAAGCTTCACGAGCCTAGCACATGCGCCCAGGTGTTTTGAAAGTAGATTAAACTTTATCCGCTTGGTGGCGAAGCCAACACCCCCTTTCTGAACTATCCGTCTCGACGCGATAACATTTTAATACTTACCTCTACTATTATATGTATAATATACATACATACTACATACATACATACTGTGTACATATGTACATACTGTCTTTTGTTGTTATATTTCACTATGCAATAAAAGGCTGAATCAATTTTGATAAAACGTGTTTAAAAGCCAGTACCCGGAAATCTAACCTAATAAAAAAATCGGCATCCAAATTGGTTCTCCTGTTTAGGTGCTACATTTTTACAGATATACATAGCAATCAGACTTTTAACTCTTGCATCGGGGGTTGAAAAGAAATAATAAAAAATATATTTGATATTTCCTTCACTATTGTGTTCACAAGTCGCTTCACAGGCATAGCGCCTGCGCCTGGGGGTTGTGAAAGAAGATTAAGCCTTGTCCGCGTAGAGGCGTCTCCAACATCCCCTTGCTTATTTATCTGTCTCGACGCGATAACATTTTACTTACCTGTACAATTATATTATACATTTTGTCTTTTTACACACTTTATATTAGATTTGATTGTATGTATGGAACGGAATCTTTGAGGTCATTGCAATAATATGAAAAAAAAAATTTTTTTGCTCTAAAACCAGTATTTTAGTTTTTACTAAAGTTTATTTATGTTGTTATAATTAACTCCAGTCTTAGCTGCGTTCCTTTTCCAGCACATTTCTCCAGTCAAGACTCATGTAAAATAATATCTAAGTATCTTATCTGTATATAGCTTTTCATTCACAATGTCGTAGATTTACTATGACCCACTTCGTGCGCCATATTTCAGCGCAATTTTTAATGATAGATGAACCATAAAAGCGAAACGAGCAATCAAATAAATAATCCTACCAATTTTGAAATTAGCAAAAATCGCCCTCAGCTTAGTTAATGAAACATATAACCAAATTAATAGTCGTTAGAATAAATTATTTTTAAATTACCTCAATCAAAAATCTTAAATTAAATCGGAAAGAGGAAATAAAAAAGCAAAACTGACGTAAAGTATTCGCTAACCGGAATTCCAATAGCGTTCTGTCATATGTTAAACAGGTTTTCTAAATTCGCTCGAAGAAAATTGCCTGGATTTTACGACATAAGGTAATTTTATACGTAATACGATAAGAACTGGTCCTGACAATAATTGTTTTGTATCTGCGTTGAAAAATGTCCTGATGTTTATTTGGCAAACATTTATGTTCAAATTGACGCGTCAAATGGACTCGTGTATATACCTAATTGATTATTTCTTAGACTACCGAATAGTAAATAAGCATTTCGTAAAATAGGTATATAAACGCTATTTTACATGTACCTATATTTGTCTTATCTGTTGGTCTAAATACTACATTTAATGGTGTTGCGAAGCGGTTTTATGAAAAATACCAATGCAGTATTTGAGGATAGCATAACATCCGTTATTATCTTCTTTATTTCTATCCTATTTACATTAGGTCTTATTACGAGAGCGGTGCTTCAGTGTCTGGGTACAACCCATTATTGTCTCACTGCTGGTCACGGGTCTTCTCTCAGAATGAGAGAGTTTTATGTAACCATAGTCCACCGCGTTGGCCAAGTGCGAATTGGTGGTGGACTTCAGTGACTACTTATATCAGATCCACGATACGCTGATTTAAAAAAAATCCTATACAAGCTCGCTCTATTTTCAGCTCTACTTGACCTCTTCTACAGCATAAGAAATGCAGTCGCCAATAATACGACTATAATGTTAGTAATACGATTCTGAAATAGAAATCAAAGAGGAAAAAAAGTCAAATCTATACTTTTCCAAAAAACAAAATGAGAAATGTATTATTAGGCATTTTAGTTTTTTTAAATTTTGTGTTGGAAATCGCATCAAACAAAAGGTGTTAAATTTAAAATAAAGTATATATTATAGTATCTCGAGGTAATGTTTAGTCTTCCTTAAAATCTAACTGTTTAAATAATTCTATCAGCTTAAAGTAATATTGCGTTTTTTTTCACGGGCAAAACCACGAGGCTCTACGAGCTCATAAATAAATCTTTATGTATTAAGTTCCTTTTTATATGGAATAATTGAATCTCAAGTCTTTTGATCTGGAAGCACGATCGACTACGTGCCTTCCTCCGTAAACTCCGTGACTCAAGGAATGTTTGGATTACAATCTATCGGTCACTGCTCCGTCGGGCTAGCAATTCCGATAATTAACAATTTACATCTAACTGTCAATATTATATCAAATGAGCTTTGTATTCATAATCTAAACGAGCTCGTGCTATCTTGAAATAATACGACCGTTTGTAGGAGAAAGCATCTTTGTGATTAGATTACTGTTATGGAATTTAGATGATGTCAATGTTCATAGTTTAAAGGAATTAATATTATAATTAGTATTACATGTGTTATTTATGCTAATATATTACCATAAAAGCCTTATTAAGTGGCTGTTTATTAAATGCAAAAGTTTTAGTATATATCAAATTCGTTTAAGAAAGATTTTTAAAATGGTATCAGGACATTGTTTTGGCTAAAGTTTGATGATGATAATGTGGATGTTTGCTATTCTTTCACGCAAGGCTTCTGATTGGATTTAGATGAAATTTAACGCACACACAATTATGATCTGGATGGACACAGGACACTTTTTTACCACGATAAACATTATCTAAGCGAGTAGAGTCAAGAGAAAACAACTAGTAATAGATGTTATGACAAATCTCAACACGAAATCACTTTTGGTTCTCTAATGTAGCTTATGGAAGTCGTCTAAAAAAAGAAACCGCTTGTTATTATTATATTAATACGTGAAGCAAAAATTTGTGACGGATTTTTAAGTAATATGCCGCGGACGGATTAGTATGAAATTTTGCACGGTTATAGTGGACGTAGAGAAGGAGTGCAGAATGTTAATATTTTTTTCAAATAATGCATTTTTCATACATAAAATCAACTAAAAACACATTACCCACACTGCCTTGCATTTGTCACAAACACATATGTACTTAGTAAATGAAATAGAACATTCAATGTCTTACTATGAAAAGACACAACGTCAAGAATGTCAGATGACATTTGATTTTTAATTTAAATTACGGTCGAATTTCGGCCGATGCTACGGGTGACTAGTACCAATAAATGCCACAATCTGCAACAAAGTATGTTTTGATTACATACATGTAGCTGATTAAGTGCCGTTTCCAATTACACAGTATGATCTTAGGTTCATACAAAGATGGTTGAATGGACTAGTTAGAATCAAAGAGGAGTAAGGCTCTTTGATCTAACTAGTCCTTTGAAAAACCCAAGCGAGAGCTCCCTACACAAGGCTTCTGACGTCATATTTTTATGATGAAACTTGTTCTTTGCATCCGCGTACACAAAATGATTGTAATGTTTTCTTTGAAGTCTTAATTTAATGTTATAATCAGCGTTACGGTGAAAGGAGTTATGAACTTTATTGTGTATTACATCGTTGCGTAACCGTTTTCGATCGTTCGGAATCAATCTGCTGCGGCCGAATTTATTTATGTTATATTGGCTTTTGTTACGTTAATTATTGTAAAGTGTGGTGAAAGCTGTGCTCGGACACTCAATTTGTCTTCGCAGATAAGCACAATTGAGCTTAGAGCTTAGAGCTTACTCTGTGCTTACAAAGACGGATGCCCAATGCGATTCGATTTAGTTCGCCTTTAGATATCTCGACCTATTCGCTTTCTTCGACCTGTTAGGAACCGTTCATCGCCCGACCGTCACAGCTTCCATTACTCGAAATAGAAATGTATTGAAATTCATTTACAATACGAAGTCATTTGTATTCTGTATGGCACTACATTCCTTCACATACTCGTACACTTTTATGCAGATTTAAACACATTAGTAAAGCAATGAAAATATAGCGCAATGATTGTAAAGGAAACGAAACTGAAGTAATTTTGATGACAGCCAAGATCCCAGGCGCGGAGCGGTCGTCATACCGATTTGACATGAAATGGGTTCAAGGTTCGATCCTGGCCATAGATTACTGAATGATAAATTTAGATTCCTGTTCTGGGTCTGAGTGTTTGTATAGTTGTCTATATGTTTCATGGTACTCACGACACTGGAGAAAATCTTAGTGTGGTGGCTGAGCGTTAAAGCATTATTATAATACTAGCTGAATCCCGCAGCTTCGCCCGCGTTAACAAAATTCGATTGTCCCGTGGGCATAAAAAAATCCCACAGTAAAAAGCCTATATGTTAATCCAGAGTATCAGCTAACTCCCTACCAAATTTTATGAAAATCGCTCCAGCCGTTTACACGTGAATAACAAACATACACACTTACAAACTTTCGCCTTTACAATATTAGTATGATTGAATTCGTTTATAAAAAAAGGCCTTTCTCTATAGAAATTGTCGTAAATACTTAAATCTTTTGCCAAGATAAGGGGCATAGCTTAATTCTGAGATAAAATGTTCTGCGAGCTAACGTGAATGATAAAGTGGAGTATTCTGTTATCTGAGCTGATAATGTCTTATCGTTAATATTTATGCGGATCTAAATAAACGTTTGGGTCAGTGCTCGTGAGTTCTTTAGTGCCTTTTAAGATTGCGTACGAATGCCTCGCTTTTGAAACGTCGGGCATATATGCTATACTAACTTATTCCCGCAACTCTGACGGCTTTGACATGGTAATGAGTATCTCATGTGTTAATCCAGGTTATAAACTATCTTCGTGCCAAATTTAATCGAAATGCTATCTGTAGTTTTTGCAAGAAATTGGTACAAACACACATACTTTAAAATTTATCTATACTTCGTTTATAAGGGGTAATCTTCGGAAATACTGAACCGATCATGAAATTTTCTTTCACAATCAGAAAGCTACACTATTCAGGAGTGCTATAGACTATATTTTATTACAATTGAACAAAATATAATTAATACTAAACGAAGTGGGCACGGGTCGGATAATATTAATAATATTACAACACACTTCATTGAGTATCAATTAAATGTAAAATTACATATGTTGCCAAATATATGAGTAATACAGGGTCTTATTGTTCGAAGAATATTGTTCTTATTGTTTGCGTAAAAATGCCATCAATATTAATAAGTAATTGCATTATGTTTCAAAACATTACATGAAATACATTGATTACGACACACTTTTATATGAGGCGACGATCATAGTCTTCGGAAGCGGCAACGCATCTGTGATTTATTTCAGATAGAACCCATGTTCTATTTGAAATAGCTTACAGATGTCCATGGACGGCAGTGACCACTTACCATCAGGTGGACTGAATGCTCGTTTTCCACCTCAATGAGGTAAAAAAAAAATTACACTGTTAGGTAACATAAGAAACATTTTGTAAAACGTTTGGCTGGTTACGATAGTTGGGTTTGATAAAAACTATACAAAAGAACATTTAACTTTAACCCTAATAATATTAAAACGATTATCAGAAATTTCCAAACAGGATATAATTATGGTTAACTTATTGCCCCCCCCCCCCCCTGCTGAACACGATTTTCCTCTTATAGGTAATGTTAAGGCTGAATAATATGAGAATATTAATGATACTTATATCAAAACCAAAATCAACCAGAATTTTGCATTTTATCCCCAAAAGTCAGTTGGATGTACATTTTTCATATTCGAACCTTAATTGCGCCATGACTTTCAATATCTAAGCAAAATAGCATTTTCCAAAACAATTCAAACATATTAAAACCTTTCACACAAATCGAGTGTCGTATTTCTAGGCGCTAGCTTAAAATTCCAATTTTGCTCGAAACGCCGGATTTCATAGCTAATTTCGCATTCCGAGTTTCCGCCCCAGAGCAGGGGCGGCGGGTCGGGCCGACAAAAACAGAAGTGTCGTATCAGGAGCGCGGCTTCAAGTGAGTTGTACGCGCCGGTCGGCAGTGCACAGTCGACTACCGACCCAACCGCGCGTTTGTACTACGCTCTACGAAGATTCACCGACAAATATACTACGATATAAGAAAAGCGTGCAGCGACAAACCTTACACTATATCAATACAGTTTTGAGTTCAAAGATGCCGGTCGAAACGAAAATAAGCTTTTCCGGTAAGTCGTTTTCGTTTCTTAATTGATTATACGTGCTTAATTGAGTTTCATGAAATTTAAGTGACAATTTATACCGTACGACCTATTTTCTTTTCGTTCATCAGTATTGCGGTCGTGTTGATGAACGTTTAAATTCGCCACATCCTAATAACATTGCGCATTTGGGACAGGAACTTCAAATGTTCCAAATTGACCAATTTCAGACCTTATTTTTTTCGCCATTTATTTTATTTGCTTTTATGTAGTATTTATTTTAGTGTTACATAAATATGCCTTTTCTCCCACATATACAATGTTCATAACTTACATCTTAACTGATTAACAAACTTACTAGCGTTTACTAATAATGCTAATGAAGAGATGCTAAACAAGACTTAGGAACATTGCCTAGATTAAAACAAAACGGTACTTAGGAACGGTGGTAATAGTGCTGTCTACATCAAAAGGGCTTTTAGTCTTACGATAACTAATTGAGACATAGAATAAATATTCATTACGTCAAATAAATAATAGTATGTAATTATTCTTGTCCTAAACTCAGACCACGTATACATGTATTCGAACGTACCTCTGATTAATGCCATAGTATAATCCTACGCTAGCTACTAAATAGACTGTCATTTGCACTTCATTAACACAATTACAGTTATTTATCTAATAACATAAAGCCTATGTATATCCTTCTTATGGTCAACGTAAATTTGTCATAGTTTACCCTGATCGTGATATAACATATTATTGCATTGCGAACAAGACAAAACCACTTGATGACTTCAATTTGCGGTTGTTATTCTACCGCTTGATTCAATTCGATTCAAAATATTTTGTGAATACAAAAATACTTAGTCTATTTTTAGAATAGGTTATCTGGCAAAAATAGTCATGGTTTAAACCTTCATCGCTGGTCAACTTAATGAACGTCTTTTAATTAATTAATCTGCCCTTGCCCGTAACGAGCGTCCAATGAGTTCTCGATAAGCGACAATCACTCAACTTTTGCCTTATACTCTAGGATCTTTGAATTCCAATCTGCTTATTCTAAATCGTGACTTACGAACGCAAATTGAAATATGTAAGTAACGCGTTATACAACGGTGTCGCTAGAATGTTCCACAATTTGAATGACAATACTTGTTTACTCGTTGATATTGTTATGTCTTTCTCTGCCGCATAGCAGCAGTGCACGCTTATGTAGCTGTGTATTTCAGTTAAATGAAGGATTTTAAAACAATGATATATACGAATACTAAGGATTGCTAAGTAGGGAAAAGATTAAAAGATGCTGGACAATCAACACCAACAGGATTCAGTAGTTAAAAGACGAAAAAAAAAATAAAGGATTTTACCTCGTCATCAATAAATTATTATCTCACTGCTGGGCACGAGCACTCTTGTCACACAATAGACTTTGTCCAGCATTTTAAGCCATAGTGCACCGCGCTGGCCAAGTGCGTTGATAGTCGAATGTTTGTGGATGGATATCTATTTACTTCTCACTCAGCTATGCTGATTCGATTTGGATTAAATTTGGCACGCTGATATTTTATAACTTTGATGAACATATAGGATGCGTATTACCAAGGTGAACATGGCGCTCGGAGTCCTGGAAAAAGTTAGTACTGCATAAAATTAAGCATAGCGAGCAGTTATACCCTGATGGTTGAAACTTGCCCTCTCGATCGGGAGGTCCGAGGTTTAAACGCGCCACTAATTTTTCTGAAATTATGTGCGTATTATTCTTGTAATTATCACTGCTTTTCGGTGAAGGAAAACATCGTAAGGAAACCTACACCCGAGAGGTCTTTATAAAAAAAAGTTCTCGGAGGTGTGTGAAGTCCATTAATTCGCACTTGGCTAGCACGGCGGACTATGGCCTGTAAACTCTCATTCTGCCGTGCCGAGCCGTGCCCAGCAGTGGGACAAAAATGGGTTGACGAGAAAATTAAGCATCCCTCTTGATTTAAATATAATAAAGTAATTAAGTTATTTAACTAATCATAATTCTGTCACGCGTAATGTTTCTAAAAATAAGTCTCATTCGTCATAGTAAACCCATAAGCAACATTAACATAGAACTTACGGTGATGACAATATAACTTAGGTAATAAACAAGGCGAGAATTGTTAAGACTTTAATGCTTTGAGTTGCTCTATTTTCTCTATGGAAACTTAAACGGCCCGCGCGTGCCTCTTAGCTTTTACACAGAAAATCATTAATCAACGTCGTAATATACAGTTTCGTAACATTTTAGATATTTATAAGCCGGACTACATCGGTCGGCGTCGTGACGTGAACTACCCCCCGAGCCACCCCATAGCTATACTTTCCAATGTAGACTCCTAACAATGTGTGGATTCCACTCTCTCAGTTTTAATAGCATTAATGAGTAAACTTGTGTGAAGTAATCTTCGCTTTCTTGCAAACTGGTTTCATTGACGTTTTTGCGACATAAATAAAGTACATTAGTTACATTGCATTACGATTATTAAAGCTGTAATTCTGCCCGCGATCATTAGTAGTTTCCATCGCCATACCTGTCCGAGCTCTCTCATGAATTTTAAAGGTTTAGCGACACAGCGAGTAAGAGTGGCTATTAGTCATATCGATCCTTATTTTAGGTAGTCGGTATCAGTTTAAGCGCCATTATTGCGAGCGGTTCGCCGTGACCCTGCTAGTCTAGTGCATTATAATGCTTACTCGTAACCACCACAGCCACAGCTTAGCGTCCAACACACTTAACCTTGTTTGGTTACCGTCATGTATAACCGTAACCGTAACTGCATCGTAACCTTGCGGGACCTCAACCAGAAAAGAACGATACTGATGCGCTTGCGCAAACGCGGATCGTATTTGGTCTGGAAATTACCGATCAAATCTTGCGGATATCGTTCGCAACGATATTTGTCGCGACTCAAGAACAATTGTTAAAAAAATAATTTAAATGTTACAAACAACACACCTAATGTAACAATAATGTAAATGTTTACATTTCATTTAATGATTTATGACTGAGTTGAGAAATAATGAAAACTAACAACAGTTTCTTTCATCCGCTGACTTTCCGCAGACATACTCTTCAAAATATTTGCACGAGTGATGAAAAATCTTATATATAAAAAAATGATTGTTTGTCTGTACGTCCTCTATAGAATTGTAAACTATTCATTTGATCATGTGATGATCTTTAGCAAAGTTGTTATTCATGAGCTCGCGAAGGTTTCTGGTGTATTTTTGTGATGGCATAGCAATGTGCACAGGGTACAGCTAGTACTTAATATGTCATGCTTCTCTATATTTTTAAAAATATCATTTATTTTGACACATTTAAGTATAAGTTAAATATATAATACATTAAATAAAACGCCTATCTGTTCTCATAATAGCATCATGATTAGGTATTTGATTAAGTTTGCATTACGAATGAATCATTTGCATGCAACATTAAATACCGCAGTAAAATATTGATTAGTATGTAGTTCCTCGGCGTAAATAGGTCGTTTCAATCTCATATTCCACGTTAATATGAATCGTTACGCGCATTTTTTGGCTGTTTGAAATATAGGGCATACATATTTTGGCAAGTGGCTTATCGTATAGGCCGTTAGCCTAAAATCTTCCAGCAATTAAACGTAATAACCGCATACTGGTATATTTATAACGCAACTGCGTTAGATGGAAGCTAATGATTTTCGGGCGTGTGCATGTCCATTTCCTTGGCACACATTACAACCCAAACGGCTTACAACCCATTATTGTCCCACTGCTGGGCACGAGTCATATCTCAGAATGAGAGAGTTCTTAGGCCATAGTCCACCGCGCTGGCCAAGTGCGAATTGATGGACTTCCCGAGAACTTTTTTTTTTTAAAGAACTCTCGGACGTGTAGGTTTCCTCACGATGTTTTCCTTGGCCGAAAAGCAGAGATCATTAATTTCTAATACGCACATAAATCAGCCGTGCGTGCCTGGGTTTGAACCTCGGACTTAAAATTTCAGTTTTAGCAATCGGTCTTTTTGTGAAAACAACTTATTAACTTTTTGTTTGTTTATTTACGTATTTGACAAACAATTTTTGTTGCATGCCACCGCGCCGTTTGTTACCGAATCTTTAATCTGAAGCAGTTACTTATCGATGTCGTTAGCTAAAAATACATTTCGCAATAAGTAAGGTTACATGCGCTTCGTTTCATAACTTGACGTCATGTTTTTCTAGGCTTGTTTACACGTTGCTATTCAGGTTGCAGTGATTGGTAGTTGTGGCGTTAAAGCCGCGATAAATCGCTTAACTGCCCACCGAAGGTCAAGTTTAAAGTTAAAACCTTCGAAACTTTTTAAGGTGGTAGAACCAGTGTAGTTCGACCGGCGAAGTACCACCGCCACACCTATTTCTAGCGTGAAGCATTTCTTGCGTTTCGATAGAAGGGTGTGGTTGCAGGTACACTTTCACATGAGGCGACCATAGTCCTCGGGAGTAGCAACACATCTGTGATTGACTTCAGATGGAACCCATGTTCTGTTGATTACAGATGTCCATGGGCGGCAGTGACCACTTACCATTAGGTAGACTGCATGCCCGTTTGCTACTTCAGTCTGATAAAAAAATATTTACATTCTTTAACTTAGTTTTAGTTCTTCGACCTACACGTTATTTAAGTACCTAACTTAAATAAAATGCTAAATACAAAATTTGTCGTTTCAGTCATTGCCTAATTGTTGTAATGGTTATATCACGAAATATTATATCCTTTTTGTGGTAATCACGTGAACATGAACCTTTCTGGTACGTCAGTGAAGTGCTAAGCGCAGTCAGACGCTCACTAATCGATAGCACTGAAGAGGGAGATATTTACACGTATGTATCGTAGTACCTGTGTCTATGGCCACTAGTACGCAAGGATTTAAATGGTTATTCGGAACCTAATCAGCAATCTATCGTCGTATAAAAATACCGCTTTCTAGACTTATAGTCCCACATTAGGATCTCAGGATCTAGGTACCATGGACACACACAATACACAAACGCCCAGATGTAGAATATGAATCTAAACTCATTATTCAGATACCGGGTCTGGCCGGGAATCGAATCCGGAACCATCTGCGTCTCAGATCGGTATGGTAACCGCTTCGCCGCGGATCGTCCTATCGTATGGCTTTCAACGAAATGTGTATGAACTGGTGTTTTTTTTTTGTGGATGATCCAACAAATAAATAAATAAACTTCGGATTAATTCACGAAAACAAAGACTTAACGATGGAGATACATTATTGTGTTGTAATTAGGAAAGATGAGTGCACAATTCTCAAGGTGACACCGCAACACGGGCAGTAAAGCGTAACTTGTCGCCAAAGGAACATTTAATATTTACGTTTGAACCGTCGGTTTCCTGTCTCTTATCCTTATCGGAGATGCGCTATCCGAGTCGGAATTGCTCAATTACGCGACTTGGCATTGTTGTCGGTCAGCCGTGGCGAAACTGCAGAACAGGTGTAACCTGCGAGCCGTTTACGTGACCGCCTTGCGTGATAAGTATGCATCGTAAGTCACATCAATCGCTCATTCAGGGTTGCCAGACGTCACGATTTTGGCGGAACGTCTCGATTTTTTTGTCAAAATTAAAGGTCCCGCGCGGGACTCGGTCCCGCTTTTCGGGAAGGCCTGGACTTTTGCAAAAAAAGGTCGTCAAATGAAAATCTAAATCAATTTGCAGTTCCTCGACCAAAAAAGAAGTCGCCTAATCCGGCACCCCTTACACCAAGGAGAAAACAATTATTCTGTGAGGCGCGACACCCTTTATACCGCGAGGACTGCTAACCCGCTTTTGACTATGAAATCCCGCTTTTTTTCACTCAAAAAGTTTCTAAATCCCGACTTATTAAAAAAACCTGGCAACGCTGCCTTATACGTGACGGCGGAGAATTATCATAAGATACCCATCGTATTATGTTCCTATCTAACAATGCCCGATCAAAATATAACTACCGATGTTGTCGCCACAATAAATTAATCAGCGCCACCTTGGACTCAGGCATCGATTTCATACAGTGTAGTGACAGCAGTTCTTTCCGAGCGTATCGGACCGAACCAAATATGTCTCAGTGATCAATAGTGAATCAGTGGGTCGTTTTACATTCGATTTTTATTATAAACTGGGATGTTTTTGTGCCCATTCCAGCAGAGAGCTCTCCCGGAGCTAATTTGTAGCGAGCTGCAGTTTTTACGCGGTGCTTCGTTAAGAATTCTCTCAGGAAATGCTAGTTTTTGTGGGATTCAATTTACATTGTGCAAAGTATACTCGAACCTTATATGCGCTCGCCACATAATAACGTTTTTTCTATTTTAAAGATTTTTTTCTAGGTAATTATAAATGTAGTTTAACTTTTGTTGTATCTTATTAACAATAACAAAGGTATGATTACATAATTTTTTCTATAATATTTAAGTACAAAAACCTTCTCTACCTTATGGTACTTGCCTAGTGTCATTCATGGACATATGTAATCAACCCTAAATAAAATCATCACTTGAGGATGGCCACAGCTACTTCTGAAGATTAAGTTGGAACGCCTCGGATAAGTATATCTCCCTCGTCCCTGTAGCTCCGGGGTCAGAATAGGGCTACGGCATTCCCTGCGTGTCATAAGAGGCGACTAAAAGGGGTTTCCGGGGTTGCGGGCGGCTAGAGTTCTCGAGTTCTCGAGAGGCTCGACCTGTTCGATCAAGCGATCCCGGGAAGGACGGCGGTATGTGTGGTCGCAGACCGTCGTAAAGACTAGACGGGGCGGTGGGCCCAGCCGTCCATCTGGGAGGAGCCCGATGGGGCAACGCGCTTAGAGGATTCCGGTTGCGTTTCTTTGGAGATCCCAGAGTCCTCTTTATAGCGCCCAGGACGGCCACCGGGAAGGTCTTAGTACGGTAAAAATCCCACATAACCCTGCGTCGCTCCTACGGCGTCGGGTACCTATTGAAGGTTTCCGCCTCGAGAACAAATAAAAAAGGTATATTTCCCTAACCATACCATTAGATTAAAACACAGTAGCTATTATCAATTCTTGTATAGCAAAAATAGTGCAATGGTGCTCCCGAAGTCTAACCAAAGAGTTTTGCCACCTTTAGATAGATTGATAAGTAAGATTAGTCACACTAATTACGTCATAATTATACAATTGCCATAATGTGTGTTGACGTGAGCTCAAAATTTTTGCGACCGGCGCCACTACGTGTCCTTAAAAACTTGTTTTCGTGATTAAACTGCATAGATATAGTTACGTTTGCGAGTGTTTTTACCACCCGATTCTATTAATAAATCCATATAAAGTTTCACGGGTTTAAACAAAAATTTATCAGTGTCGCAATACCAGTTTTGTAGTCAATCCAAGTCGTTCTTCAGTGTCGTTTCTGCAAGGAGATAAGCTCCACTTTACATATTTATCATTCAAGTCGTTCATGTCTCTGAAGTGCTAGAAACTTCGATGCGATATTCTGAGGTGAATATTAGAATCTCATG
Source organism: Spicauda simplicius (assembly GCA_949699795.1). Lineage (NCBI taxonomy): Eukaryota > Metazoa > Arthropoda > Insecta > Lepidoptera > Hesperiidae > Spicauda > Spicauda simplicius. Next base: position 15,089,407 of record OX453063.1, read on the forward strand.
TGTTTTTCAAGTTAAAAAACAATTTTGCGCAGTAGACGGTTTATGTCACGTGTTTCGATGTGTGTTATTTTGCAATTGACACGTCCTTTTACGAATCGACTTTGATCTATGATGCCTTCACATGATAGCAGTTTTTAATGAACCTACGTAGTTTATAGTCATATTGTTTGTTACATAGTTACCCTCCAGTAACTATGTAACCTTAGTTGTATTGTTGTCTATATATTAATACGTGAAGCAAAAACTAGTAATTCGTTTTTAAGATACATGCCGCAGACGGAGGCGTATGAAATTACGCTCGGTTATAGTTGATGTAGAGAAGGATTGCACAGTGCTAATATTTTTCTGGAATAATGCTTAAAACGTACATAAAATCACCTTAAAACACATTAAACACACTACTTTGCATTTGACACAAACACATACATAATTTAATGTCTTACTATGAAAACACATAACGTTGAAAATGTCAGATGTCTTTGTCAAAATACCCGCTATTGCTTTTAAATGCAGCTTAGCTAATTAAACCTTTTTTTTATCTTTAACGGGTGCGTTCAAATTAACTAGAAAATTATTACAATTTATTCGTGCTACTTTCAATCAATGTCAATATGAAAGTTTAGTTTTTTAATTTAAATTACGGTCGAATTTCGACCGTTGCGACGGGTGGGTAGTTTTTTTAATTGCTTAAGTATGTGAGAATGTATGTTAGTAAGTTTGTTACTCTTTTACGCAACAACTACCAATCGAATTACGCTAAAATTTGACACACGCATAGATTATTTACAGCGTGAAACAGTTTCTGCGTTTCGATAGAAGGATTTGGTTGCCTGCACACTTTTGTATGAGGCGACCATCTTAGTCCTCGGGAGTAGCGACGCATCTGTGATTGACTTCAGATAAAACTTATGTTTTATATGAAGTTGGTTACAGATGTCCATGGGCGGCAGTGACCACTTACCATCAGGTGAACTGCATGCTCATTTGCCACTTCCATCTTATAAAAAAAAAGATTATCACCTCGATGGACACTTAGAGTACCGTGGTAGTAGCGGATGAAGCCGTGGGAATTACCTCCATCCATCCATCAGCCCTGTGATGTCTACTGCTGGACGTAGGCCCCCCCCCTAAATGGCGCCTCTCCAACCGGTCCTGTACCCTCTGAATCAAACGGTTTCCCGCTGTCTTCTTCAGGTCATCGGTCCTCCTGGTGGCGGGGGCGACCTGTACCTTTTTTGAATAAACCTACCTACATATATAATTTTATTATTTATTGACTTTTAAAATATATGTTTTACACCAAACGTAAGCTTTATCGGTTTTCAAATTTACTGTTGAAAGTCTGGATGAGAGCCAAATATGGTGTGCCATCTATAGCGCACGGTTTACACAGCATTTTATATACTTTTATGTTATTTATAACCGTCTGCACCGACGCCGGCTTGTCTAGACCATGCTTTATTGAATATTCCCTATGACCCGCCCATTCTCTGTACTCCTGTTCCGTAGATTGTCATTGTTACTATTACTACGGTATATCCTGCATGCAATCCTAATTATATTAACTGCCAGTCATGTCCGTACGGCACTTAACTGCCACGTTATACGTGCTAAGCAATTGTATTTTAATAATTAATAAGCCTTCGCGGAACGAACGTCGAGCTATGTCTAGCCAGTCGCACTGCTGTAACTTAACATTTAATTTCCCATTTTATTCTTTATTTTTAGGGTTCCGTATCCAAACGGTAAAAAGGGGACCCTCTTACAAAGACTCCGTTGTCTGTTTGTCCGTATGTCCGTCTCTCTGTCCTTGGCTATGCTATCTAATGAACCATGAAAGCTAGACAGTCTGGAATTTTCAAAGATGATGAATTTCTGTTTTCTGCCGCTATTACATAAATACTAAAAAGGAAGTAAAATATAAATAAAACACTTTTGTTCTATGGGGCTCCCATAGAACAAACGTGATTTTTTTATCATTTTTTAAAAGTGGTACAGAACACCTCATGCGCCCGTCCGTCTCGCACTTTGCCGATTTTGTAACTTAACATGAATTTCCCATTTTAATCTTCATTTTTTGTTTCGTTTACTTCAACCGATAGCGTCTTGTATTTCGCGTTAAATGTACATTTAGCAGCTTTAATGGGTACGTTGCCACGATAGCCGTCATAACCGATAAATTTTGTTATGTAAGTCTGGCATTAACTATTATTGTCATTTGTATATTTTAACGTTTATAACAATTTTTCGTACACCACACATTTATTTATAAGTATCTAAATACGTATTTAGGTATTTACAAGTATTTAAACGCACCCATTGCGGATTTAGAATGTACGTTAAGATGTTAGTGTAGGGGCTTGATCTTTTCGATTGCATGGGGGAGGTTGTTGGAGTGTGTTGGACAGGACGGTTGAGAAGATTTTACTGGGCTTTAGTGAAGTAGGTGCAAATACGGCAAAACTTCATAAATATTGTCTTATGACGGAAGAACTGCGACCTTTATGTTTAGATTTTAATGGGAGGGAAAACCCCCACTTTTGTCCACTAAATTTGCAAAAGAGCGCATCCGTTATAATATCTACAGGTATAAACTAAAGCGATTACTGTGTGCCAACTTATTGCAAATCTGATTTTCATAACGGATTTACTTTGATTTATTATCTGGTAGGCTGAGTAATAATTTATCTAGGTCTAGGGAGCTTACAGGAAATTAGCTCAGTTTGCCCCATTATAAACAGATGCTTTTTGATTAAACTCGTAACGGCTCCATTAAGCTTGCCCCATCTAGTTACTAGTACATCATTTTGAGACCTCTAACAACAGCTTATGAAAATCGTCCAAACGCCTCTGTCAAGTAGGTAGATAGCGAAAAATAAAACAATCGTATGAATGAAGTGTGATTGAACATTTCGTAGTTCGGCTACGGCAGCACCTACATCCACAACTATTACTGCAGGGTAACTGCAACTCAAATGGAGACCACGTCTCGGCAAAGGAGTGCAGGCCGCCCCCCGAGGAGGACTGATGACCTGAAGAAGACGGCGGGTAACCGCTGGATTCAGATGGCTCAGGACCGGTCGAAGCGGCGCAGATTAGGGGAGGCCTATGTCCAGCAGTGGACTTTCAAAGGCTGATGGATGGATGGAACTACAACTATTTCTTATAACTGCTGTATTAGCACTAGTGTTTTCTGAGAGACTCGGCATGTAGGTTGATATGTATTAGCCCAGGTTATAAATTTTTTACGTGCTGAATTTCACCCAAATCAATTTCGTACTTTTTGCGTGGAAGAGTAACAGACATCCATCAGGAGTTGGTGATAAAAATATGAGACTCTTGAATAACTTATTGCGGTTCAACTCCTGAACTTATTTATGTTTAATATAACACTACAAAAAGCAATGTTTGCTTTTAAGGTAATATAAGTAAGAAAGATGTCACAACGACTAACCACAGACGATTCACATGAGACTAACAATGTAGTTAAACATCACTTGTGACTGAACACACCGAAGCCATCCGAATATATAACCCCCATTATATATTATATACCCCTAATGAAAACGGATGTAAGTCTGTTTAACTCTACTTCTTTTTTTTTTGGAAAAAGAATCACCGTTTTCGATAGATCTCTGTTTTTCTAAAATAAGATCTATCAATAGATCTCGGTTTTCTATTAGGTTTTATATTCACATTCACATGAGAAAAGTCTGACTTTTAATCATTTTAGAAGCACAGGAATAAAGCTAGAATATCTGTATGATATGCCTACAAACATTACATTTTTAAATCTGTGTGTGAATCCCGGTGTTGTAGTCACGCTTTGCAAATTTACCTATTCTCTGCATGTGCGGGAAAGGACGTTGTGGATACGTTTTTATTATTTTCCCGTTATCTTCGCGGTCAATTCTTAAGTTGGTTCAGTCGGTTTACCTTCATAAAGGAATGTAGAAGTTTGTAGGGCGTGACGGGCAATTTTCCGTTCTTCTCACTTGGAGGGTTCTAGTTATTGAAAATAACCCTTTAGAATAAATGTAGTCATTCTGGGCACGGATATCCTTTCAGGGTGAAAGGTTTTTAGGCCATTGTACCCTGCTTCGGCCAAGAACTTATTTTTTTTAGGAACTTTTATTTAATTTATTTATTTAAGAAACAAACGATTACATAATTCACAATATTAGTTTAGTACCTTAAGGAGATACATAGATCAGTGTCATTTTAGGCTGTAGGTAAGTTTCTTCGTGATATTTTCCTTTGCGATATAGCAGTGTAATTTATTTTTAATACGCACATTTTTGAATAAATCAGAGGTAGGTACTAGGATCTGAACCGAGTTTCAACCATTCTCCTATCATTGCTCACATTAGTTTATCATGCACATCAGGCTCACTGCTATACATATAGTATAGGTACTATCTTAGTGTCATACATGTACATTTATATGTGCAAAAAATGTGAAGCATTATGTATGGTGGGTACACGTCATAACATTCTTATAGATGTCAATAAAAAAGGCATTCGGAATACGACAATTATGTGATTTATTGTACCTACTCTATCTTTGTTTGTGTCTCATAAAATATTTTCCTCTTAAAGTGTTTGATATTTTATTATATAGTTATTCAATGACGAACTTCGCGTTTCTTCATTCCTATCATGAATAAATAATTTATGTACCAGTAGAACCAACGTATTCCAAAAGAACGACTGCGTCACAGTAAAAGTGTGGAACAGTATGGAAACTAAGCCTATTTGATAAAATAATTACCTACACTCTATTGAAGCTACATATAATATTCTTTTAATAATACTGTTATTAATTTTTATTTTAGCAACTTCTGTCCTGTAGTCATCAATCAATCGAATTAGAATCTACGCAGTTTACAAATAATATAAGAAGGTTATCTCACGGCTTTGGTTAATCCCAGCATGACGATAATTATTAATATAGTTTTAAATACGGAAAACAGTTTAATATTGATACAATTTGTAGATCATTGATTTTTTGTAGATCTTTAACATGTTATTACGGCTTAATTTTTTACAAACTTTGGAGGGAGCGTACAGGAGCCATGGAATTGCGTGGCATTTTGAAAAAGATCGCGGAAGCAAATACCAACGTAATCACTCGTCTTGACGCGACACTCGCTACTGAAACACTGCGAAAATCCCTTAGTGGCCTCGTCGAAGCGTATGGTTATGAGTGTGCCCTTTTCGAACGTTTTTAGACAGTTTCCATACTGTTCCTCATATTTCTACTGTGACCGCGTAAGGGAGTCTTTAGACGATTAGAAGTAACGCCGCGCGATAGTCACTTATTTAACTGATTTATTTGCGTATTAGAAATTAATTATCACTGCTTTTCGGTGAAGGAAAACATCGTGAGGAAACCTACACACCCGAGAGTTCTTTAAAAAAAGTTTTCCTCCGAGAACTTATATGAAGTCCACCAATTCGCACTTAGTCAGCACGGAGGACTATGGCCTAAAACTCTCACATTCTGAGAGAAGACCAGCTGTAGGAAAAAAATTACGATGATTTTTGTGTTTATCTTTTTAATCATTAAAGTTAAAATAATTATGATAAAAAGTATAAATACTATTTTGATGGAAGTAGATGTTCTGTAGTGTTAACTGGAAATTACATAGTTACAACCAAGGAGATAGCATAAAACTTCAATGACAAAACACGTATATGCTAACTTTAATGGCGATGGGTCAAACGCTGTTGGAGTTTAACGAACTCATATACCAATACTCATTTTTAGGGTTCTGTAGTCATTTAGGGTAAAAACGGAATCCTATTACTAAAACCGACCGTCCGTCGGTTTGTCACCAGGTTTTATCTGATGAACCGTGATAGACTGTTGAATTGATCAAAGATGAAGGATTTCTGTTGCCGCTAGAACAAGGAATATCAAGACAACGAAAAACAGAATAAAACAGATATTTAAGGGGTGCTCCCGTACAACAAATGTGATGTTTCGCAAAGGTGATGATGCGGAACCCTTAGTACGCGAGTCCGACTCGCACTTAGTATGTTTTATGTATACAGATCTGGAGATATTATTGCGAAATGTATGAAACGGACCCGGATCTTTAACTTTGCGTGATCATTCGCAATATTATTGAAGCGACACGAGATGCACTGATGTGAAATCTAATAGATATTTTGAATTTCACAGTCCCGATATTTTTTGTCATAAATTCATAGGAACGTTTGGTAAAGTAATAAAGTTACATTTTGGTGATCGAAACATTCGTAATATATATAGATCTACCTACCTACCTAAAGATAGTGTATTTCACGATTATGCAACTGCCTCGCATAAAAGTGAAGCCTTAAAATAATGTAATACGACTAAAAAATCTACTTAAATAAGACCGAAAAAAGTCAAAATTACACGAAATGTTTATTTTGTAACCTCAAAAACATGTTAGCAGTGAATTGAAAAAAGCTACCAAACTACGAATTCTTTACGGAAAAAACTACTGAGTACTGAGTGGGTGTGACGTACGTGCGCTTGTGCCCATCCACTAGTCTTGAGAGGGATGACGTCCTCGCTACGGAGAATCGTGACCTCCTCGCAAGATTTTTGCTGTGACTTGAAGCGGTTACGTAAACCAAGCACAATTGTATAGTAAATATCTTTTTATCAAATTCAACGAATAAATAAACTAAGTTAATATCTAACATTAAACAAAGTAAATAAAACAATTTCTGACTATTTATATTAAATAAAGTGGAATGTGACAGACATACATACTCAGAGCTAGGATAGAATCGTTAAGTTTGGCTCATAGGTTCTTTTTATAGGGCTAGTGAGCTCTAAGCAAGGGTGTTTGAAAATTACAGGTGAAGATACACCTGAAGGTGGGGAAAGTGGATTGAAATTTGTATAACATTGACGCGAACAAAGTCGCGCTTAAAAACTAGTCTGATGAAAACAAACATCTACAACATTATTCACTTCTTCTTTCACCCGAACTTAAAGTGAGGAGTAATTAGTAATTTAATTACTAACAAAAGTGCACACGGTTTCTCTCAAGACTTCCTTATTTATTGATCCACGCAGAGGCGTTAACTTAAATACAGCCAACTGTTTATACAGGTTCACCTTAACATAAATTAATAAACGTTCATACAATAATAGTCCGCCTTCGCGTTTATTTTAATTTGTCGAATATCGAGTGATAAAATGTACATGATTATGTATTGAAATGCTCGTTCCGTTTACATTATTCACAAGTAGGTACTCATTGCTTATGCATGCACCATTTTCTTTCAGTACGTTGACTTTAAGTCTTTGTACGTTACGACTTTTTGCGGCGATGCGATCGCTTGCGGTGAAATCCCTGAAATCGTATGTGTAGCTCATATTGTCCAGAAATACTGGAATATATTCAGTATCAACGCCCTCCATTACGTTGTTGACAGACAGTTGCCAAACTTAATGATTGTACCCAATTGTACCCTATCTCTGGTTGGAAAGATGAAATTAAATGAAAAGTTAAGTTATTATTCTTGTTTTCAACAAAAAACATGTATCTGCAATATTTATCTGAGGTGGTCCAACTCAGTCCTCAACAGTCTCAGCAACGCATCTCTGTTGCTACTTTCATATGAAAAAAAAAACAGTATTGACCGCAACATTAGGTCGATTGCAGTTTTCTTATTAAATCATACTTCATACTAATATTATAAAGACGAAAGTTTGTGAGTGTGTATGTTTGTTACTTCTTCACGTCTAAACGGCTGGAGCGATTTACATAAAGTTTGGTAGGGAGTTAGCTTATACTCTAGATTAACTTATAGGCTTTTTACTGTGGGAAAATATCTTATTCCCACGGGACAATCGATTTTTGTTAACGCGGGCGAAGCTGCGGAATTCAAATAATTATTAATAAATGCACCTGAATACCTGCTATTAAACATTATTTGATGTCTAGGTGTAGAGTCGCAACTCACTGCCCTGTGCTGAAGTATTTTCCATTTGTACGGGAATGATTCCGAACAATTGGGAACGCATTTATAGTTGCAAGCCATCATGGACTGACATGGAGAGCTTATGAGTGCGTTGTATGAAACAATGAAGTTATGGCTTAATATAAACGTACATTGTTTACGACCGATTGTTGGTGGACGCCATACGACACGACTAATATTACTATAAATGGCTTGTGAAATAAAAAATGACGTAAAACCCCATACAAGACCTAGGTCGCAGTAAATCATTAAGGAGTTAGATCATTTGTCTCCATACAAAAACATCTGCATATTTCAGAAACGACAATTGTCATAGTTTACAACGAAAAAATGGTAATTTTCGATAGAAATATGTATTGGCTTTTTCAGCACGTTAAAAACATTATTTTCAATGGACTAATTTGCATATTTCCAAGAATGTTTAACACCGTAAAACTATGGTTTCACTATAATACCTTTTATCTTGTGTTACTATGTTCTCTTATCTAATCTGTTCGCTATATGCCTGAACGGTGTAGTACGTTTAAAGTAATAGGTTCGTGATTCTTGGATTTACAGAGTTGTTATTGTTATTTGTATGACAAATAGTCCTATGTATATTTTACTGTTGGTTTTACAATTACTATGAAATATTCCATGAATGGTCTCAAGGGATATATTATGAACATATTATGACCTGAAGGTCGCCCTTCCGCCCTCGTAACAAGAGACGTTCCAAATTAGTCATCAGTTCCAGCAAAGGTGATACATCGATAATAAATTTTGGTTTAGACTCCTGACCTGTCAGGATTTTTTTAAGAGTACAGATATCCAGACTTGACGACCCGCGTCGCGGATCGGTTACCATACCGGTCTGACACGACTGAATGGGTCCCGGGGTTGATTCCCGACCAGACAGGTATCTGAATGATGAGTTTAGATTCATGTTCTGGTTTTGGGTGTTTGTGTATTTTCTGCTGTGACGTGGGTACCATGAAGATACACAAATGTTCATAGTACCCACATCACAGCAGAAAATTCTAGTGTGGGGCTATAAGTGTAGAAAGAATGTTTAAAATAAGCAAAGGTACCATCTACTCAGAAAAGTCATGTGAAGTGCACAACCATTATTTGAACAAAACATTACAGTAGAGGCGCAGGCGGGCTTCAGGTGCGACAATGTGATTTGCTCTGTTGACTATATCTTACGTCATTGTCGCTTTGAGCATTCGCAAGTTCAAGGCGATGTACTGTTTGGAAATTCCACAGTGATATTCGTTTTATAATATCCTCCATAACTATTTCATTCAGAGGAGTGAATCAATTAACCTTGTAACAATATTTTTATGATTGATACCCTTTCGGTGGCCTACTTATCGGCGCGACTCATTGTCCGGTTGCATTTACCAGCGGGACTTTTTCAATTGTCATTACATCATCGAATGACACAGATCACGTGATGAAGAAATTGTTCATCTAGTTTATTGTAATCAATACTGTCTGCGAAGTCTTCATAACATTCGAGACGTTTACGATAAACAAATGGACAATCGGACACGGGTTTTTAACTAGATTGCATCGATACACTTTGTAATCAGCACATAGCGCAACGCTAACACTTTCCTGTTTTGCGACAGTCATGCCGAGGCGCTCGGTTTTTATAGCAACAAGTTGCGATTTTGTAAAGTTGACACGCCAAACAGGTATGAGCATGTTGTCGTCATGCTTGTCACTTTTATCCGCCGTATGTACACTATGTACACAGTTGGTGGGGCCCTCACATCGTCTATTTACGTACATATCCCATCCTGTGTGCTGCAAGAGCACCTGAGTCACCTTGCTCACGTACTTGCAACATCACTTCAGCTCCACGAGGGATTTGCTTAAGCCCCTCTCATCTGAAAAATGCGGCGTTTCAAGCGTTAGGGACTATTCTCTATTTTCTGTTTCGTCGTTTTGTTTTTTCCTCGTGTATTGTTCTTTGTCCTCGTCGACAGTGCTACGTGTTCGTGAAAGTACCTACGTGTTCAGTCATAGATATATGCGTGTGTGTTTTAACCTTATCATTACGATTTTATTTATCTTTCAATTAGTGGAAGAAAGATAACCTAAATAGTCAGTAGATACTATCAGTGTAAACCAGAAATAAGAAAGTAAGGACTCAATTATTTGCGAACAGTTGTAGATGAAATAGTTGCAGATAAAGAGTAACGAGGTATAATCGGACAGTGACAAGTGTACCTGGTTACGGTTTGAGACATTCCGTGTTAACTGTAAATTTTATGCAGCGGCTGAAGGTTCTCGTTCGTTGCTTAAGCTTCTTACTGCTGGTTACATTTATCATTGCCTCAGATAACAATCTGGGCGGTATTTCTGCAGGCGTGAGAAACAAAAGACAACTGTTCCAGTGTGCGCCACACTTCGTGACCGGATCGCGTCTAAACTGCCTTTGCCTCATTTATCTTCTCAATAATGTACCCATTAGGTGAAATAGGCGTACAGAAGCCTGAATTTATTCACGTGTTCCACTATAGGTCGTGATCGTTGCAATTTAGCGCCTCATCAGGATGTCTTTGAATATTGCAATATGAACCTTCATTCATTGATATCAATCACGGACTATCACGTTTTTGCCTTTTACTAGTGCAACCAGTATAGCTAAATTAAAGCTTACCTTTTGGGACATCAAAATAAAACACACAATACTGTTACTGAAAATAATCTTCACTCTTCTTTATTGCATCATCACGCTGCACGGTTCGCAGTCAATAACGAGAGGTACTTAGTCGGTCAGTGTTCGCTTAACCATACCGCTTGCTCAACTGCTTCCGTTTACCTTCCAAAGAAATATTGGGTTAAGCGTATAAACCGTAAATGTAGAACATTATATCGTAATACATACTGACCTAATTGATTATAATTGGTTTTATTTCTCTGGACTTTTATTTAAACCTACTTCAAAGTTAATACACGGTATTGTCTTATCGCTTTTACCGTATTCTCTGGTACAAATGCCGTGGGTTAATTTTAACATAAGAATCATACATTGAATTAAATTAAGACCATTATCGTTATCGATTTTCGTATAATAACAAAAATTCTGGAGAATCTTGCGATAACAAATCATCTCGAAAATAATCCGGTTCTCCAATTCGGGCTCGTGACGATAAACAACTTGTCCTTAATCAATGGATCGAGAAATTTCGTCACAAGTAATGATATTATCGTCTTTCTTCTATAGTATATTCTTCATTTTTATAAATGGTCTTTCATCGTTATTTATTATCACTCCGATATATGTGGCTCGACTCAAGTTTTATTCAAGAACAAAAATAGTCTTGTAAAGTACACATTAGTTTGTCAATAATTCTGAATTCGGAATATTTTTATGGGGTCAGTGCTGTTCTTCTCTGATAAATGTTTTATATCATCATATATTTTGTCAATAGTGTCAACCCCCCTGAGTCTAAAAGGAGATCAGTAGATACTCAGAGTAATGGGTTTGTCTAGAAGTGATTTCTTCATGCGTATTATTTATGGCATGTCCAATACCAACCTCCCATCGACTTTATGGCTTTATAATTGTTGCATAGATCACTCTTTTAACTAATTAACACCATTAACGTGACAATTTGCAATTAGCATGCAAGGCGCGGCTCTATAGCTGTCATTGTTAACGGGCCGCGACATATTCCTAACGATCAATTACTGTTATCCTACGATCGATTCTTGATTTATTGGCCTTTAATGTTGTTTAAATTATATATAGATATATAAAAGAAATCTCGTTCAATTTCGCGTTATTATGTTACTGTTAAAATTGTTTTTTTAAAAATTCAATGGGCTTAGTATTACTGATCTAAATAGAGAATATATTTTTTAATGGAGAGCTAACATTAATCTAGCCATCCATTTAGCCATCTTAATTAATCGAGTTAATTTATGACAAAAAAAATACATATCACAACAGTTTTTGTTCCTGGTTAAACTAAACCTAATATATCCAATTCTAGACAGGATTTTCATTAAGCCAATTGTTCCAAATTGGAATAAGCATGTAATTCAGTAATAGTCTGTGGATATGTGTAGTCTGCCAGGCCTGCCTTCTTGTCCCAAAACACTAAGTTGGCATGCCTCATATATGCATCTCGTTTCTATATAAGAAGTACCTTCTATATAAGATGTATCTACATTTTATTATGTATATTACAATAAAATGTATGTTGTTGTTACAGATGTAAGAACATCTGTACATTATCAAACAACAACATATTGGAATGCTTTGTTTGTGTCTTTGCCTTATATGTGGAAGACGTTCGTTTTTCATCAAACAAAATCAAGACATACCTGCAAGACAAAAATTAGATTTAGCTATACTCTTTAAGCCGGTTGCAATTAGCATGCACGGTGCAATGTGTGCCCACTCATTACCAGCCGTCATTGTTTGGTCCGGTGTCCACCGTACACGGTGCCAGGCCCTTAGGGCGGCGATTATAGTTTGAATTATTCAAACGATCCGCCGATTACTGTTATCCTTCGGTGATTTAAAGCGCAATCAACCCCGTTTGATGGCTCAATTGAGTCATTTATTACCATTGCCTTACGAATCAATAAACTGGTATAGATTTGCATTTGTATTTACTATATGGTAGATAAGGTTTTCGTAGATAAGTTGAAATTCATGACTTCAAATAGTTCCCATTTGAAGTCATGAAGATCAGAATTTCAGTCAAATATAGGGTCAAAAGACTTTTTTTAGAACAACCTTTGGTTTTCCCTTGGAAAAACTAGACTTTAAGCGAAGAGAACGTAACAATTTGTCTCTATCTAGATGCATCTCGTATTTTCCGATAGAAAGAAGATAAGAACCTTATTTCGGGATCCGTTTTGATAGCAACGTAAATACGATAGCAGATGTCACATAGATACTGTAATTACAATCGTACGGGAGGTTCATTAAATTCAAGTGCATACACAACTCCATTGTTTGTTAATTAAAACATGAAATTTAATAGCGGCCACTTTGTCGCAATAATTTAAGGTATTCCATTTAACAGTGCCCGTCTCTCATATAAGACAATACACGATAAATTTGCGGTAACGAATACGTAATAAACAATCGCTCAAGTACACATATCGGTTACAACTATGGCGCAGCGGTCTTTCGGACTCCATTTAATTCACGAAACGCCATTTTAGTAGAGAACAGCTCATATATGGCTCGATCGGATCTTATTATCATTTGCCTGGCTATACAAATTATCGTTTATCTGTTTACACGACAATGCTTTATTATGGTTGGGACAGCATTGTCTGCACATGTGAGTGACTCATTCGATTCTCGAGAAATTCTCGTATGTACATAACTGTTAAATTATTTTGTTGAATTTCAATCGATATCATATCTCGAAATGTATTATCGCTGATTCATATATTTACAACTGTAGATATTAGACTAATATTAGGTATAGAGGAATTGGTCCATTTTAAAACAACGGACACAACCGATACACACGATATAAGAATTTTTATTTTTTTATTGCTGATATTTCCACGCAGTTGCATGTATAATGGTAACGGCGAAGACAACGTGAACAGGATCCATACGAGTGTGTCAAATATATAAAGTCATCAGCTGGTAGAATTAGTACAGCCGACCGGGAAGGTATCACCGGCACACTTTATTCCAGCGCGAAGCAGTTCTTGCGTTTCGATGAAAGAGTGTGGTTGCTAGTTAACTTTTATATAACACGACCGACCACGTAAGTAGTCTTAGACGACCCGCGTGGTGGAATGGTTACCATATCGGTCTGACGCGGAATGGGACCCTGATTCGATTCCCGGTCAGACAGTATCTGAATGATGAGTTTAAATTCATGTTCAGAATCTGGGTGTTTGTGTATTCGTCTTGTGTGTGTCCATGGTACCCACGACACAGGAGAAAATCCTAGTGTGGGGCTAAGAGTGTAGAAAGCGTGTTAGTCCTCGGAAGTAGCGACGCGTCTGTGATTGACTTCAAATAGGATCCTTGTTCTATATGAAATTGATTACATATGTCCATAGGCGACAGTGAACACTATCAGGTGGACTGCATGCTCGTGTGCTACTTCAGTCAGATAAAAAAAGAAGATGGGTTCCATTCAATCACAGATGCGTTGCTACTCCCTAGGACTATGATGGTTGTCTCATGTGAAAGTGTGCCGGCACCCACACAGGTGTGGCGGTGGTACTTTCCCGGTCGAGTAACACTGGTTCTACCACCTTGTAAAATCACCACTTCAATCGGATAGAGAAAAAAGTGGATATATTTATATGTAACCGGGTGTCCAGCATTAGTAAGGATCGCGGTAGTCGCGAAGCCGCCAACTCGGTCAAACCAATTATTTTCGTTCACTGTTACTGGATCACAGTGATTAATCTTGTAACCAAAACATCTGCAAAAGACTTAACGATACCGAACCAATTATTGCAGTGTTATTGGTTTCAATTAGAGAGACGTTTAGATACTCTAGTTCAAGGTTAGTCGTTAGGGGGTTAGCAACAAAAAAAATCGCCCGGGGGCCGTCCTCGGCGGTATAAAGAGGACTCTGGGATCTGGAAACGACCGCCACCGGAATCCTCTGAGCGCATTGCCCTATCGGGCTCCTCCCAGATGGGCGGATGGGCCTACTGCTCCGTCTAGTCTTTATGACGGTATGCGACCACACATATCGCCATCCTTCCCGGGATCGCCAGACCGAACGGTTTCCCCCTCGAGAGCCAAAATAAAAAAGGGGGTAGCAACAAGTGTGTGTATGTGGGGGTGTTCAGATAGGACTTGATTAGTGTTGTCAATTGCTAGTTAATTGCAAATGTCGTATTGTAGCAATGGCCTTGTACTATCCGGTAGACTAGATACTTGTTTGGTCCAATAATAATATTATTAAAATACATGTATGTTCAATTAGTAAGTTAACGTGACTTACGTGACCAATAGTTTAGTTTTTTGTTTCTACGAATTTTATCGCAGTCAATTTTAACCTAGTATTTTTATTATTTCTCTGCGGGATACTTATCAAACAACGGGTTGATTATAGAGTAGTAGTAGTAGCAGCATCAAAATACCGCGATTTGATATGATACTAATACTCAATTCTTCCCAACGGAAGCAATCTTACATATTACAGGACGAACGAGGGTAAAAAAATTAGATGATCCTGCTAAACAACTTACGAACAAAAAAACTTGATTTACAAACCCAAAGTTTGATTTACAAACCCTTTCAATTAACTTTGACTCTTAATCTGAATTAATTCTTCATGGCCTCCCACTCACTTATTAACCGGGTAAAGTCTTTTAATAAAGTCAAATTCACTTAACGTAATTGGCGTAGAGAATTGCATCTGGGCTGCAACATTGCCCATTGCACCAATTGACGGCAAGCACCGACCGACTTGAAAACGAACCGCGCAATTGTCCTTAATTGACTAATTTGTCTATCCATGGAGCAAGAAAGTGGGATATCGTACGACGCATGGTTAATCTTCTCATGCTAATCGTTAATTTTGCTTAGACACCTATAGCTTGCTCATGCATTTTTAACGGGTCATTGATCTCATAATCACTAACATATCGCAAAAGTATTTGTAGTAACGTAATAAGTAATTAAAGGTGGTAGAACCAGTGTCGTTCGACCGGGGAAGTACCACCGCCATACCTATTTCTAGCATGAAGCAGTTCTTGCGTTTCGATAGAAGGGTGTGGTTGCCGGCACACTTTCACATGAGGCAACCATCATAGTCCTCGAGAGTAGCGACGCATCTGAGATTGACTTCAGATAGAACCCATGTTCTGTATGAAGTTGATTACAGATGTCCATGGGCGGCAGTGACCACTTACCATCAGGTGGACTGCATGCTCGTTTGCTACTTCAGTCAAATAAAAAAAAATTGAGTACTCCTATATAAATGCAATGATTGGACGTGGTTGCACAGAATGAATTCCACATCTGGGAACTGGTCTCCACAATTGCAAAGCAATGGAATGTACAATCTTCTGATCCGAAGTCAGGCGAAGATACGGGGTGTTCTCCAACCCTGATGCCATAACTCATAAAGCCTGTGACTACTTTTAACTTGTGTCCAACGTAAACAACAAACATGGATAGTTGGAGGAGCCTTTCAGAGTTTGTTAGATGTTACACTGACTTATTGTGTCTACACAAGTAGTTTGGTAGGGAAATCAGAATTGAATCAGAACTCTTGCACATCCCGTGATGTTCAAAATGTCAAATTGGCTAAATTACGTATACCTATTGGGAAGAATCGAGTTATGGTAGGTATTATGCCTACTGTATTAGGTAACCCACAGTCCTGTGATGCAACATCAACCCGATTGAAACATATAACTATTCTAACAAAGAACCATATTACAAAGTGCAAATCACATGTTAATTAAATAAAAATAAAAAGAAAGTGCCCGTCATAGCTGGCAATAATTTCACACGATAATGTAAAAGTCGACAGGCCGTAATAGCAGTGTTATAACAAGTGTTATTACAACACTCGAAACTACCACGCGTGTTCACGTCAACTTGAACTTGACCAAATAAACAATGTCAAACTTAAAATCGACGGTCACGGTTGGTCGCCAAGCGCTCTCGTTAATAAAGCGAATAAATAATGGCCTCACTCGCATTGCAATTACATCATCCTTGCAAATCGACTCCAACACAATTATAGGAAGAGACGTATACGTAAATCGGTGTTATTCAACATAAATTATGATGACAACTGTAAGCTGGTTTGCACGGTTGCTACAAGTATAAGGCCAGGAACGGCGATTGAGTAATATGGTAATACTGTGAACTGGACTGATGATGGTCTGTCATCGTTCGGTTCTCACGGTCGCTTCTGCCGCAACGTAGAAGATGGCATATAAGCTTTTTCTTGAGATATTTGAGACATGGGACTCATCGAGAAATATTTTGTGAATGAACTCTCCAAAGTCGACGATAAACTGGCAACTCCTCCTTCGTTGCAAATCTTCGTAGGCGGCGGTGACTACTTTCTATCGAGTAGCCTTAACCGATTTTTTTTATTTGTCTGAAGTAGCAAACGAGCATGCAGTCCACCTGATGGTAAGTGGTCACTGCCTCTCATGGACATCTGTAATCAGCTTCATACTGGGTTCTATCTGAATTCAATCACAGATGCGTTGCTACTCCCGAGGACTAAGATGTACGCCTCATATAAAAGTGTGCCGGCAACCACACCCTTCCATCGAAATGCTTTACGTTGGAAAAAGGTGTGGCGATGGTATTTCCCCGGTCGAACTACACTGGTTCTACCACCTTCAGCAGTATATGTATTTACAAACACATTTTTGTCTTCTTTAAGTATTATTAAGGTTCGATTGATCACCTCTCTTGAAACCCTAAGTTATGATAATTATATAATCTGTACGTCAGTCGACATTACAATTCTAATTATCAAAATCGAATTTCGCACTCGTTGATTAGTTCGATAACAAGAAAAAATGTTTTCCTATTTGACATTTAGCCACACCGGTATTCTAAATATAGATATCGTTCACAGGCAGGAGAAATAATCAGGAACTAGAGTAGGTTACTCGCCCCCACTCGTCATATAAATTACCTATGCTGATGTCATTTATGCGATATTATTTTACCTGTCTGACACCTTTGTTAATCTGATATTTTAACAATATTATCAACATGCTTATCTGTCTGTTGTTGGCGTTAGTTTTTGTCATCAAAATCATTTATGTTCGCGTTGCTTTAACATAATACTATGTTCTCGTTATGATTTATTGTATAAGCAACCATTTTGTCCGATTCGTAAACTTATCCTGAAGCGATTTTGTCATGATAAATGACTGTTTTAACATAACAATACGTCTCGTTATGCTACCAACAAGTAAAAAATGTGAGATGTCGTGTCAAATTAGTCCCTGTTGTAATAATCGCTTCAATTTTGTCTTCGTATTCTCAAAAATGTAAATGTCGTACACCATAAAGGGGGTTTTCTTGAACCATAATTACGTGCGGTTAACGAAACGTAATAATATGTTGACGAATCGTATTTGTTAATGAACACCTTGAACTGCAGCTCGTCACTCGCAATTTGGCAGTTGACTTGCAAAATTGGTTTAATTAAAAAAATCGACGCAGTTGGTGATCTAAGAATATGATAAACGATCTAAACTAACAATGTAGTGTGTTAGTGTGAATAGGATACAAAAGCAAGTAAATATAGATATATGTGTAGGCTATACAATCGTAGCTGTGAAACGCAAAAGACTGGCGGTCGCACCATTATAAAGTAATGTTCATGACTGTAATTTATCGACATCTTCTTGACCTATGGTATTTGTGCGAGAGGAGACATAAAAACATCCACGTAACAATGCGCTAATGATAGAGAAACACAACTGTTTGTGAACAATATTCGCGTAAACCTATCGTGAAAGTACCACGTGAATTTCTGTATTATCATAGTGGATGTAATATGCAGAATAACTACCGCTTCATGAATGACGGTGCAAGTTGACGAGGTGGTGAATGCGAACTCGAGGATTATTGGGTTTATATTTCCAGATTAAGCTTTCCTATGATTGTTAAAAGGAAACAATGCTTGGTTAGGTAGGTTTAAATATACCGATTATACTACACTTTTGGCTATTAACTTTCATCTTTTAATATTTAATTAAGCTCTGTTTCAATTAAATATACTTTGACTATAATATAAAATTGGCTAGTCTAGGTATAGTATATGTTACAATCTAATGTATACAAACTTATTCTCTAAAGTTATAGAACGATGTAAAACGTAAATTAGAATTGCACTACACATGTCGCTGCTGCCGGTAATATATATATTTATTAATCGTGCTCTTTTCTGTAATTGAATCGCGGCAACATTCTTTATGTTCAGTTGATGGGCCAAATTGAGGCGTAGAAATTTCGCAGCTATTGCTCTGTCAAATATATGATGATAAACACTACCTACCTTTCGCCCTTAGCATGCACTTATGCTTAGTAAAAAAAATATTAACGGGCAACGCATAGTGAACCAATAACTTTCTTCCGCGTTACCCGGTTGCCGGTGGGCGGCCGGGGAGCGTAGCCGATGAGCCTTATGAGCCTTTACATCATAGTGCCCACGCGCTGCGACAAGGCCAGCCCACTGCGCAGTTGTCGCTATGATTAATCGGTCCCCGGCGATCAGTGCCGGACACACGCCACCGCTAAACGCCAGCTTCTGACATAACTTGGAGTTTTACGGTCTGCTTATGTAAGTGCTAAGTTTAATTAAAAGTAGGAGCTTTAAGATTTTTGAGAAATTTTTGCGTACATCTTTATACTGTCACAATCTAAGGGTTCAACGGTTTTGTGTTTCCACGTGTTAGTCTCTTAATAATCCACGCCTAAACGCCAGCTTCTGATAACTTGATCGACTTTTTATAACTTGCTTATATAAGTGCTAAGTTTAATCGAAGTAGGCTGAGATTTTTGATAATTTTTTGCGTACATCTTTGTATTGTCACAATCTAAGGATATATCGGTTTTGTGTTTCCACGTGCTAGTTTCTTGATAAATTACATTTAAACGTCATTTTCTGATAACTTGATCGACTTTTTATAACCTGTTTGTATAAGTATTAAGTTTAATATAAGTAGGAACTTCGAGATTTGGGAAATGTGCGTGTACATTCTTTTTATTGTCATAATCCGAGGATATGTAACAGTTTTTTGTTTCCGTATGTTAGTCTCTTGATAATCCACGCGACGCTAATTTACATATTAATTATGTTCCGCATCACTGTCTCTAGACTAGCTAAAGTATGTATATAAATTTCTCGTTTTGATATGGGAAAGGGAACTAAAATTTAAATATAATTAAAAAAGGTAAATATATATATTTCAAATTCATTAGTAAACTTACTCATATATTATGATATGCATCATGATATGACTATTTTACCCAAAAAAATAATTTTGATAAAAAGGCACCACGTACACCACGTAGCCGGATCTCTGTCTATTATACTTATGTTGCTAGATTAAAGCGCAGAAACCTACTTAGACATACCTGACCAATTATTTATTATTAGTCCACGTTCCACTGACACCGTATATATAAATAACTTAGATTATTGATAACTCATTTTATCGACGAAGTGCAATCGACAAGAAAATAAGTCCGTTTGATCCATTGTTATTGTTATCGGAATAGAACCACGGTAATAGTATCTACAGTATTCTAACTTCTTACAAACGCACGAAACGCAAGTTGTACCTACGCGCCTCGATTTCGGTATGCAACAGCCAGCGAATGTGCCGTAGTGACAAGCGAGCGGTGTGACGTTTTTTAAGCAGTGGATCTTTTTATTTAAATAATAGTATAGTGAAGAGCTGTTGTAAACTATATTAGGATGTTTTTGATTGCTTTAATTGTGCATAAACACGTCACACTGAATAATATTTTACCAACCAAAATAATTTTTATTTTGGTTGGTAAAATATTATTCAGTGTGAAATTTATAACTGGTTTTTGTGTACGTTTTATTATTAAGTCTCTCAAATATTAAAAGGACGTGTTGTTAATTACCTTAATCTACTGAATAAAATACATAATAAGTAATAAAGAAAGTCAAGTATGCAGATGTAATTAAAATACTTTAGGCGGGTAGCCCTAACGCGAACTCTCGTCCAGCGCGTCTGTAGGTATAAAATTCAAGGACACGGCAGAGTTTGAATACTGTATGATATTACTACTGCGATAGAACTTTGAACATAATCTACGATACACTAATAATAGATGCTATGCATCAGCCATCTTTGAGTATTATTGTGCTTTTTGTGTATTTTCAGTAGGCGTTTCACACGCTTATGATTTTATCAAACATCGGAATCGCTAACAAACCTCTCAGTGTCACGAAACATGTTATCTTGTTCAATTTGCCTTCATTTATTGTAACGACTATTTACTGTGTACTGTTTTCGATTACCATTACTATCGTTTCACATTCTTGTGTAATGCATATCGTTTTTGTAAGCATGTCCTTTTTATTTGTTTGCTTTATGTGTATTTATTTTTGTTGTCGTAGACGGCAGTTCCTCGGACACACTGAGAAAGCTGAGCGACGACTCATCAAGAAAACATTTATCAGGTAAGTTTCATCTATGGCAAAGAAGGAGCGAAACATTGTTTATTTTCCTTTGCATGTATGTAAAATGTGAGCGAGCATGAATATGCTTACGTACGTCTCCTCGCACATACCATTGCACTCAGCATTCTATTTGTAAATACCTAGTAATAATATCACCTTTTCACCCCCGTATCATGCTTCTGCACGTGGAGCAGATTTGATTGAAGCTGAGGAGGACGAAGTGAGTAGCAGCCTCCCTGACCGGCGCCGATCGTTCCGCAAGGCATCTAGTAAGTCACGCACCTTCATTCGCATGTTAAGAAAATAAGTTATAAACAAATCAATGTACAAAGACGAGTCAAAGTAGTCATAGTAAATCTAATGAGTCCTTAATGGGCATAGAAGGGTGGTGGAATGCTTACTAGGCTTTGTAAAGTAATCGCATCGCATGCACTGAAACAATGAGGTGATGGAATAAAATGCATTTGCATTGGTACTTAACTGGCCACTACTCGTATATACAGGACAAGTAATTACAGTAACAAACGATTTACCCAATAAACTATAATAAAATTAGACTTTAACAGACGCATGTAGTTTAAAAAATCTTACAACCGAATGAATCTAATGATCTAATAAAAATAAAATGTATTGAAGTACCTAGATTGGAAACTTGAACTAACCTATTTATTTTGAAATGTGCTGTAATAAAAATGATTTATGTAAATAGCAGTCTTTAAGTTTGGCGCTTTTGTTCGCCGGATGATGGGAGGCGGCAGCCCACGCCAATGAGCGCCATCAGAACTTATGTTTGCAATTAGTTTTATTGTCTTCTTGTGAACATCATAATCATAACAAAAGTTTTTGTTGTTCCCGCATAAGGCAGATAACAAAATCAATAAGCACCTATCGACAATAATTAATGTTTTCCCGTTATAGAGGAAGAGCAATATTTTTTAAAATAACTGGTACCAAACGATAAATACCATACACTTACACATACTTAAATCTCAATTATTGTTACGACAATCATTTAACAATTAAAATATAAACAAGCACACATTGAAACATCTTAAATTCCATTATCTACGAGAAAAACTGAAACACGAAAGCATGCGTGTGCGTTAGATTGCAAGTAGTGGCTAATCCATGTGTGTGTGTCCAATGTGTGTGAGCAGCCGGCAGCACGTTGAGCGGCATCTCGATGGAGGCGCTTTGGGAGAAGCACGCGCGCCGCCTCAGCGAGGCCGGCCTTAGGCGGTCTTCAGGTAAGGCACGATCCAATTGGATATTACGTCAGAAGTCAGAACATTCCATGACAAACAGACCACACTAAACCGAATGTCCAAATAGAATTGACGTAAGCATCAAACAAATCGTTATTTGATATATTTTTTCTGCTAACTTGTTTTTATCGGCATCAAGACACCTAAGGCACTATTGACTTACAAAATCAAACATGAAACTGCCTCTCGCAATTTCAAAGTTATATTGCTATCAATCGCGTTATTAAAACTATGTAAATGGCTGTTGGGTTGCGAGACCATAAATAACATGTAAGCGGGAAGCGTGGTCGTGATTGTCGTGGAATTCTTGGGCAAAAACGTTTCGTGTATCACTGTTATCATGATCGCTTGCAAGTCATGCATCCTGTATGTTGCCGCACTTTTAGCTTTAGTGCAATTCGTAGTACATTACGTTGGGTCCATGCTATTTTGTGCTTGACTCCCGAGGTGATTGCAATGCACTTTAAATTTTAGCTCAGATTCCTCTCTTGAAATCGTCTTCTGTGTTCAATAGTCAAATGCAGTTTGTCTCTTTGCTACCGAAGCGAAAGTTTGTACCTCTAAAATAACGTAACAATATGCAAACCGGAATGCAAATAGCCTCTTGATGGCCATTGCTCTTGCTTACGGCCGTATGCAAGTCGTGCACATCGTGAAATATGTGTCGAGAATAGGGAATGGGACGAAGGTATACATATTCAATTGGCGATGAATTTGTCCATGTTTAGACTGTCACTTTCTTCAGACGTTTTCACTTATAATGCTGAGTTATGATTATATTTTTCTATGCTGTGTGTTTATGATTTATTTATATTAATCTATTGTAATGAATTACAGATCACAGTGTTGTGTTGACGGAAGATACGGACAGCTTTATTATCGGTGAGCGGGTATGGGTGGGAGGCACAAAGCCTGGACAAATAGCCTACATCGGAGAAACACAATTCGCTCCCGGAGAATGGGCGGGCATTGTTCTTGATGATGCCATCGGTAAACAATGCAACATTACAACAATACTTAATTGCCCTATTCTTTGTACATATTATTATAAGAAGAAAAAATATTATTGTTATTTCCAGGTAAAAATGATGGTTCAGTGGCAGGAGTACGATATTTCCAATGTCCGGAAAAGCGAGGCGTTTTTTCTCGACTAACACGATTGACCCGCGAGCCGCTTATCTCCCACGCCCCTCACGATGCATCGCCAGTTTCCGACGCCGGCAGCGTATTCGAACGGCCACCCTCTGGTAGCGCTAGACCCAGACGTACTCTTTCTCCTAACGGTAGCGTTCGCAGCTTTGTCAGCAGTAAGATGAGTGAGTGACTAAATTATAGAAAAAATATCGCCAATTGTTACGTATGCACCGAAAAAATTATGGTACTTATTTGTTGTAAATTCTAGATGCTTCTATTTCAACAACGACCAACGGTGAACTCCGAATGGGTGACCGTGTAATTGTCTCGAGTAGCCGAGGCAGCAAGGCTGGTACGCTGCGCTACGTTGGCGTCACAGAATTCGCATCCGGCGTCTGGGCTGGCGTTGAACTCGACGATCCCCTTGGAAAAAATGATGGTTCCGTAGATGGAAAGAGGTATACATTATTGTCGGACCTGGTTGATGACCGATTTTTAAGAAAATCCATATATGGAGTACTCTTCCAGAGGTTTATAGTCAGTGAAGTTTCCTTGAAAACTTCCAGATACTTCGAGTGTGCACCTCGCTTCGGCCTGTTCGCGCCAATCTCTAAGGTGTCTCGGTCTCCTTCGAACCGCAAGCCTGGCGCGTGCGCGATCCACAGCAACGGACGCGCGACACCGCTCCGACGTTCGAATTCACGCGAATCGCTCACGTCCCTGGGAACATCGATCGCATCGTCTCGCGCGGGGGTGAGACTCGGGGTGACGTCGCTGGGTGCTCAGGTAGGCTAGCCCCGCGCGCGCTCGGCCGAGCCCCGTCCACTGCGATCTCCGCCGCCCGTGCGACCGCACCGCAGCGCGCCAAGCCTGCTGGACAAAACTTTGCTCGTCAAGCACGTAGAATACGACCGCTGCGCCATCATCGCTCTGCCGCAACCCAAGGTCTACTACGACATTATTTTGCGCAACGCCAAAAAGGACGCGATGATTCCTTGCCAATTGAACGAGGCCCTTCCGAAGTCGTGGAGATGCTCGGAGAGCGTGTTGAGTTTCGATACGCGATCGGAGCGATCGCGGCGCAGCGTGTCGAGTGGCAGCAGCGGGACGGTGTCCCGGCCGCGGTCGGTCGGCAGCGAGGTGGTGCGGTGGGGGGGCCGGCCGGGGGCCGTGACGAGGGCCAGCCGGGGCCCAGCTACGGACGTGTTCGTGGATTTACCGCCATCGCGCACTCACTTCTCGGGCTTCGGGAAAAGCTACCATTTCTCTTGCGTGTCGCCCTTTCAGTTCACTTACCCGTATGTCGTCTATATTTGAACGACAGTTCCTACTACTCATCTCATCAGTTTCCTTGTAATCGCCTTATAGTATATCTTCTACGTATTCTACTGGCTACATTATAAAAAGTCCAATTTGAGCGTTCCTATACTATCCATAGAGGAAGTTATATGAACCTTGTGAGACAGTACATGTAAAGCATAAGGAGTCCATTAGTAAGCTGTGATATTTTTGCCAAGACCGAACTTGGTGAAATTAACAATTTGCATTTCAATACTGTAGTTGCACCACATTATACACTGTTGGAAAGAACACTAATTTCATACGATTTTTATAATGTTATCGGTCTTATTTACTGCACGACATTTTATAAACACAATTATCGTCCTGTATGACACTATCTTGAAGATATTTACTACTTATCTATTTATATTAACATATTACAATAATAACGAAAATATTCACAGTATAACAAATACATACAATGATAAACAGAATGGTGCACGCAAAAGTAATGGTAGGTAAGTGTAGTGTTCGCTTGTCGTTGCATGATGCAATTTGATATTTTGTTTGGTCTGTAGCTGGCACCCTTTGGTTTGGCCCTTGTGTTAATTTATTTTTTATTTTATTTTAATTAACTTTAGTTTTTGAATCACCGTCGATGCAATCATTATTATTTAGTTCACTTAGTGATGAATCGTTAACATTCATTTGAGTAGAAAATACCATTACGTGTGTTATGAAGAAATAATGTTATTTTCTTAAAAGTTAAGTCAAAAATAATGGTTAAACTTAACATTTTTTCTTTATAGCACATTTTATTATTTAAATTCAGCATTTCCAAATTTCCATAAGACTGCAATAGTATTATTAGTATCATTAGCCTTTTATAATTTTGACTGTGATATTATTTTTAAGCCTAGTTACTTGTCCATTAGATTTTATTATTATGTATCATGTTCATTATCATCTCTCATCCGTTTTTATTATTTTTATCGACTAACATTTGATATTTGCCAAAGATATTAAAGTTGTTTTGGTATAATAATAGTACTTTATATTAATCATATCCGTTAATTTTATACTATTTACGCTTACAAATTGGTATAAAATTAATCGTGTCAAAATTTTGTATGAACATTATTTTCGGCTGTTTGAAGGCGCTATCATTCATGTCACTCACATAGTTCATTTTGTATTTAGTTTGCCTTTGAGCACAGGCTGAATTGACGATAGCATTATCATTTGATTATTATGAGCTTTCGTTTTTATCAACACTCGACAGGTTATGTATTTATTGATACATAACCTGTCGAAGTGCATGCAAGTGTTTTCATAATTTGCATAATATAAATATGACTACTGCACGGTGTACTAAAGTTTTATCGGATTAATTTATTTCGAGCTATAAACTCGTTTGACCTATGTTGAATGTTGTCTCTTATTATTATTTGAGATACGTTCAATACAGTGTTATAACGATAAAGTGGCAATACGACTTGCTATACGATAAAAATGCGCATACGTTAACTAATTTTCATGTTACTTCGTCATTCATTATCTTCATCATGATCGCTCGGTGAAATACGAAAAACGAAATTAGGAAATGTATTTATTTTGTCGAAACGTACAAAAGCACTAACGAAATTAAAAAGAGTTACCATATTTTTCCTTTTTGGAATGGGAAGTCATCATGATAATATCTGACATTTTTTATTATTTGTATTCAATGAAGATTATCTCCAACACGTAGATTTATAAATTGTTGACTAAGAGTATACATCCAATCTAATTCAACTCTTATCACTATGCGGCACGTACGATCCAAGTCGCACAGATTTCCCTTTCACTGACCAGCGTCAACTTGGCACTTAGTATTTTCTGCATACATTTCATATTTGCGTCGCTGATTACAACAGAGGTATATGGGTATGGTACATCACTGTTATTTATCGTTATTGCCGCGTTTGCGTCACCTATCGCTATGAAACCATGCACAAAGGTAGGTTCATGTTCACATAGTTCATGCTTACGCTGTTTTCGATCATATTTCACGATATCATCAAATTTACATTCCGCTGCGAATTGCACTTCACCTGGCCTCTCGCATCGCAAGCCGTATCGCCATCGCTAGTAAGTAGTTGCATAGTACACCCAGCGGTGGGAATTGAGTGCGTTAACACGTGTTGTGTTTCCCATGCGTGTTCCCCGCACTGTCACTAACGGCACGGCAGCGTGTGGGCGGTCCGCGAGCTTCTTCCACCCCGGTCTCGGCGAAGAACGCCCTCCAGGTACAGTATCCCACCATTGCGGCGCGGTAGGAACTTCACGGGCGCTGGCGTGTGCCACGCATCAAAAATTCGGCCTCTACTCTCTGGGAATGGTTCTGTATCTCCTCGACATTATCCTCGAGTGTTCGAGAAATTCTCACGGCTTTTTTTCTTGAAACTTATTTCTTCTAATCTGTTCCTTTTTAATGTTTGGTATTTAAGAATAATCTGGGTTCTTCTAATCACGACTCAACTTTTTAATTGCTTGATTGACACATAAAAAACATATATAAGAAATCACGAACTTTATGAATGCAAATGTATTCAGTTCTTTGTGTAAATAAAGGAAAAGAAAAATGTATATTCGTAGTCATACACTGTTATTATACCACCGATGACGTACTTACCACCTACGCCGAATACTTAATTTTGTAGAGACACCTGTTATAGGAGATATATTACAAATTCCCCGAGGCGAAGCCTTACATTGCGTATGAGATTACATGTCGCAGTTAGACTACTTTTAGTGGGGTCGATAACTGCAACATGGGAATAGTTTTTTGAGGCTTGGCACACGCCTAAGCGACAAAGTGAACCAACTGCCGAGCGGCTCTGGGGGACTTCAGATTTAACTATTAATTGCATCTGTTTCTTAAACTATTTAAAATGTTATTGTTTTTGTATTACAAGCATCAGTGTTTTAAACGTTTTTTATTGACTATTATCGACTAAAATTTTAACATTCTAATTATATTTTCTTAATGATATCATGACTTATTCCAGACTTTGTATTGCAACTGTTAATATATTAGTTTAGAGACGTGTATGTCAAATATCGCGCACATTATAGTACAAAGTTCAGCTGTTTTATAATCATGTTCCAACAATAGACCTGATAGATAACATACAAGCTCAACATATGCATTAGGGATCAGTGAAGACAAAGTACATAATTAGCTTATGTCAGAGGCAAAACTGTGATATTGTTCGCTTTTATAACTCATCTATTTATTTACGATATTTATAAAGGTTTATAGAATTCGGTGCAATGATATAATGTTTATTAATTTGTGTATTTTTATTAACTTTATTTATTTTAATAATTAATTAACAATTTACCAGTGCCTGTAAGATTGATGATATTCATTATGTTAAGTACTCACTCCGACGCAAGCATTCCTTATGTTAGGTTATAATATAATCGTTTATTATACTTATCTAATATATACTTCTCGTAGAGTAACTTAGTGATAGATTATTATCAATAATTGTTAAACTTAATAACTAAGTACGTGAATAATGTTTCGAGTAATGGACCGAAGAAGAATGTGTTTTAATAAATTGTAACTAGAAATGTTGTGTCTTATTACCCCATTGTCCCCTTTAATGTATTATAAGGTGTTAATAAAGTGATTATACACAACTAACTGGTTTTGTTTTATTGCACTAATACAGCTGTAAGTTTGCTTGATGGCGCAATAGCATGTTGGGTTGTACATATATTTATTTGATACGATCTAGAAGGTAACAATAACATAATTAGAATGTCTATGAATGCAATTAATGGGTTTATAACCCATTCACTTGTTATTATTCTTTCTTTTTTTTTCATTATAATAGAGTAGGCTAGGTCTTTATGGGCCTTATCTATCAAAAGTTAAATTAGAAAAATAAAACGAAATAATGTGTTGGAATCCGCAATTTAACGATTTAACGATGTCAGGATAATATGTAATAGGTTTTAGATATACACAGTTGTTTTCTTTTATTATAATTATTTTTCAATATAGCAGTTACTTTTAAATGTACGAGTTATTGGTACCTTCAGAGATAGCATGTCAAAAGCCATTACACCCGACCTTGAGTGGTAAAATATGTATAAACCCTGTATCCGAAGGACAAGGTTACATTTAGGCACTCAAATTGTACACAAAATGTACAATTGTACATAAAATTTACACAATTGACTTGGTATTTTCTAAAATTAAATGATCATTATACCGTTAGGATATGCACTTGCCAATTCAATATAATAATTTTGGGTCAAATTTGTTGTACAAACATCAACATTTTTGTAACTTCAGACCAGTATGATCTATAGTAATCTGTGATTATGGAGTAAAATGACTAAATATACCAAATGATGATTTACTGGACTCTTTATCTCTGGAGAAGAGTTGCCACTAACTCTGGAGGAGATTATGAACCTTTATGCTAAATGTTTTCAAACTGACCTAAAAAAATAATTAAATTATCTAATGAGTCTATCGGAGGATGAAAATGCTCATTTGCTTTGAAAATATCTGAGCATAACTATAGTTATAGTAAAACCAAAGCACCCATACATTAAACTTGTTCATACAATTTTGTCGTGAAAATATACAAAATATAAACTATTCGTGACTTACTGACATTATTTACAACTTTGACGAAAACTTTATCATGTCAACTGAAACTAAACGTAATTCAGTCGTATAACTTATATTGCCAACGCCATAAAAGTTACCTTATCTAATGTCCCTATTTAATTCTGATCCGAAATAGTTACAAAAGTTACGACTCCTAATATCACAAAATATTTTATATGTATATATTAATACGTAAAGCAAAAATTTGTGATTCATTTTTAAGATACTTGACGCAGGCGGAGGAGTATGAAATTACGCACGGGTATAGTTGATGTAGAAGGATAGCGCAATGCTAATATTTTTTTCAAATTATGCATATAACATACATAAAATCATCTAAAAACAAATTACACTCACTACCTTGCATTTGACACAAACACATACATAATAAACGAAATAGAAAGTTCAATGTCTTAGTATGAAAACAAATAACGTCAAAAATGACAGATGCCTTTGTCTAAATACCCGCTATTGCTTTTTAATGCAGCTTAGTTAATAAACCTCTTTTTACCTTCAACGGGTGCGTTAAAAATAACTTGAAAATGATTACAATTTATTTAAATTAGAGAAAAAATAGTGCTATTTTGGATAATATGAAGTTTAGTTTTTTAATTTATATTACAGTCGAATTTCGACCGATGCGACGGGTGACTAGTTCATAGAAATATGTCAGCTGATTTGCTCTGATAAAACGTAATGACATCAATAATACTCATAAGTTAAACATACCCATTTGACTGATGTAAAAACAGAAAATGTATTACTGATAGGTCCACTTAATTATAATTCGAATATTCATGGCGTGTTTTTTTTTTGTGAACTCCCAAAGGCAAAGACTCCCAAAAGACATTTCGAAAGTATCGAAAACGAATCAAAAATATATGTTCAAGTCTTATTTCTAAAGATGTTTTTAAACCTTAAAAATACCATTTTTTTTACTAGAAACAGTGGCACAGAGTGGATAAATAAATATGAAATTATTTTTTTCAAGAATTAAGTAGCTTGCTTTCGAAAAAGTGCTTATAAAGGTATATGATCTGATACAGAGTAGTTCTAACAATTA
Source organism: Spicauda simplicius (assembly GCA_949699795.1). Taxonomy (NCBI): domain Eukaryota; kingdom Metazoa; phylum Arthropoda; class Insecta; order Lepidoptera; family Hesperiidae; genus Spicauda; species Spicauda simplicius. The sequence goes on from OX453063.1 coordinate 15,119,965, forward strand.
AGTACTAAGTAGTATGTTCCATGCTTTTAGCTTCAAAACTTGTCTCGTAAGAATCGTGACGTGATGTTTAGACAGTGAAACCTTCCTCAATAAAATGGCATATAAAATTCAAGGACTTTCAAATCTGTCTAGTACCTACCTACCAGATTAGCGTGTTCAATAATTGTTTAAGCTTTATAACATGTATTATTTGTTCATGTAAATGTTACAAATCCAACATTTAAGTATTTAAGTAACTCAGCGAAATATATTTTTCTTTTTAATTTTCTCTTTTGTAAAGTGAAATACATAAATAATTTCATTAATTTTCTCCATGACTCAGGAGATTCCTTGCCGATAACGAAAAGGCTAAAAGCGCTCAAAATTAAAATTTAAGCAATAATAATTTTGCCAATTCGAGACGAGCAAATTTCTCATTTTCCCTATTTCTGTAAATTTAAAAGTTAGGGCAGAGTTACAGTTTTATAAAGTCGCATAATGGACAAAGATCCCGCTACATAACTTACAAGCTCATATGTTTTTCAGTTGATATATATTTTACGAGTATCTTTATTCAAAAAACGTTTTAGCAAAATATTAATAAGTAATCTCGTAATTGCGTGACTTTATGTACGATTAACTACCAATTACATATTTTGACAAAAGCAGATTAACAAATACCAAGCCGATCCTTCATAGACTGCAATAACATGATCGAACGCCTTATATACCTTAGTCAATAGGGAATAAGGCCCCAGGTAGCAATAGTAGGAATAGCGGGAACACTCCCATAACAGTACGGTGATGGTAATTGGATGGGTGTGGAAATGAGCGGTGCCGTGTACACCTCACGTTGCAAATGGCTTGGCTTGCCCACGAAACTAGCTTTGTTCAGCGGCGTCACTCGCAAGAACCCAGTGTGCAGATTTGTATTGTGGGTATAAGTTAAATTATTGTATCATAAATAATTTAAAATATTTATAACCATTCTTTATATAGTTTACATAATATATTTAAGCTACTCTTTAGGAAGAACGTTAAAAAGTCTGCATTCAAGTAAATAATTAAATAGAGTAAACTGAATTACCTCGCGCAATATATAACGTTAATAAACTTTAAAACATTTGATAATTAAAATATAATAATGAGTCATTTATCCTTTAGGGTTTATAATTCAATTTAAAAAGTAAAAAAAAATATTAGATAGGTAACATCAGCGATGATTTTTACGACTGGCTACATTTGTATGTAGGTATACCTACTGACCTGATGGCGTATATGTACTCTTGGCGTTTTCCAGTTGTAGAGTGACTGCGGCACACCACGGTTGGCTTAAAGCCAAATAGTAGCTAACTTTAAGACTACAGTTACTTAATATTATCTCAAACTGCTGAATTGGCTTTAAATTCTTTTACTGTGTAAGTCTCACAATATAGGCACATAGCCTTTTATTTAGGTGGGTAAACCTTATGAATACCCAGTCGCTCGGGGAAGCAGCTAGTTTATGCGGGACTCTTATTGGTTAAGCCCCCACTGTGTTTTCTCTTTCACCATACGGGCATGCTTTCGCACTCATCCGCGAACCCGCCGGTGCCGGGTGCCGCTCCTGCAGTCCACCCGACGTGGAGCATGAAGCTCCCCTCCAACAGCAAGGCACGCCAGAAATACTAAGGGCATCTTACCTCTAAGGCCCCAGGCGACGAACCAACCCCGAGACCGCCACCCGCTAGCCGTGGGCATGGGCAAGCCGACACCCGTAAAGCCTTCGACACCTTACTAACACTGACCTCCCACACCCAGCGGCGGATTTGCTCCTTGGTTTCGCCGCAAACACCGGCCATCACTTTAGTTAGATCTAGTCTGTTATTGTGAGATATTCAACCTAAGTCCTCCACTCCTACCTGGTTATCGACTGACAACGCCCATGACACACAAAGAATATAATGACAATATTTTTTGACAATACCAAGACTTATTTGCTACGGAAAAACTAAATATAACAGTATAGAACTCCCGTTATGTTATTCGAAAAATATGTAGTGAAAATTAAAGGTGCGTTAACACCTTTGCACAAGTTACACCTACTGCTGACTTCCATATCTACGACCCGCGCTAATAAAGACTAAAATATAGCTATTACCATTAAATACCATAAACGTGGTTGAATAACTAATTTATTTTAACATATTTGGTAGGCTTGTATGTATTGCGACACATATAAAGAATTTTGTTATTTTAGATACAAATAACAACTTTATTGCAAACTAGTTATATCCCGTTATTTTACATGCGTTATTTTTTTCCATGAGTATAATTGTAGATTGTAATGCTTTTGTCAGAGAAATAAAGACTACGCAAAATAGTTTCTATATTAATATTTGATCAATATTTTAGGTTAAATTTAGTAGATTTTTGATGCAATTTCAAACACAGAAAAAAATATAGAAATTTGTAATATTATTTATTTTTATATATTTATTAATTTACACAGAATAAACGAAAATGCATGAAGCATATAGAATATCATCGAGTTACTTATAAGTCTTAGTCCTCCAAATTTTTGTTATTGTTAACTACGTGCACACACGGATCTTTTATTTTTAATATATGTATTTGTGTATTTCTATATATTGTAAATTCCGCGAACATTTTAGTCTACAAACATATAACTATGGATACTTTAAGCCAAAAAAAGAAGTTCTATAATACATACTACATATTTAATTCCTCTACTTATATGGTTTATGTTTTAGATACATAATTTTAAAGTCAAGCCTTTTGAATAAATTAAAATAATTTCTTAGATTCCTTTGACGATGAAAACAACGTTGATATCACGTTTCTTGATGTTTCTTTACGATAATACGACTTTAAAATAGACGAAAATTACTTTTCCTTTCGTTTAATATCTTCTTGAATTTTTACTATAATCTTTAAACACAATTAAATAAAAGCTATCATCAGAAAGGTATATATTAGTAACTTACGTGACAATAGGAACTTTGTTTAGGTAATATTGAGGCAAATTTCATAGATCCTCGAAAAGGGTTCTAACTAAATTTAACACGTTGTTCATCAATGAGTCCTTAAAGTAGGTTGCCATGTCTTAAAAGGCAATGACAAGCCACATAAAGAACACTGGAAATCTTTAGTAGGCACTTGTCTTCCGCACTTGCGTAAGGAGGGTAACATCGCACCCCCAGGCATTAAGAAAATCAATACGGCGGTACAGGACTCACAAAATCATGAGTAGGTATACTGAATGCAGATATCGGTATGCGCATGTCTTGCAATTTTAAAGCTTGTTCTGTTTGCTTAGTTCTGTAGGGACTTTTTAATAGGGGAAATAGATGGTCTAAATTCTATGCATGTTTGAGCTATAGCTATATAACGCAGTTGCTTTTAAAGTTATGAACAACTGATTGTAGAGGCTAGTGGGTAAAACCAGATAATCAAAGCGTCATTTTTAATAATTTAATCAATGGATAATATTATACCGACTGAATTGTTATATCGTCAAAATTCGTTCTTGTCCACAAATAGTGTAGGTGTACCAGTTCTTAAGTCTAATCATAAGTTTTGCTCGTTATTCGTTAATAGGTAAAAAATATTTGTTACTGACAATAAATTAATTACAAATAATCTTTTTTTACATTGATAAATAAATTATTAGAATAATAATATAATATAATAAATATAGCAGTTATATATCAATAACTTAATTTACTCGCAGTTATGTGACAGAAAAAAAAAACTAAGTTGACATGTCATGACCATAGACATTTTTTTTCTCATTGCTCGACTTAACTGTGATAACGTTTTCCTTCCGCCTATCACGTGAGGTAGTGTTCAAGTATTACGTAATGCAGGTGGAAGGAAGGGTATTCTTGTCAAATGTTACGATGAGATACAGGAGAGGAAAAAGGGGGGTTTGAATAACGCATTTTGTAACGTGTTTGTTTTTGAAGTGAAACTTCTTTATCGGGGTTGTTGAAGTGAAACTTCTTTATCGGGGTTGGAAAAAATTTTTAGTGTAACATTTTTTCGTTACGCGCCATCTTTTTCTGTTACGCGCCATCTTTTTTTTCCGTTACGCGCCATCTTTTTCTTATCCCTACCACGCGTGATATTAGATAGATTATCTAATTTAACTTTATTTAACCAATTTCTGTAAAGTTGCATATAGTAAATTATTTTTTGAAAAATAACGTCATAAAGAAGTTTCACTTCTTACGAGTGTACACTAGTACACGCACACATTTTTTTTTATTTAAGTAAAATACGGCCATACCGACTTGCTGCCAAAATTCCGGGAGGGAGAAATGGGTGCAGCAAAATGTTACCTTGCGTTACATTCTAAAATCTTGGAAAATTGCGTTACGTAATATTTAAACGCTCTCTTATTTATTGTATTAAATTATGTGAAAATGTAACGTACCGTCACTGACCTTTTTTCCTGTTCTTTCGCGTAGGGAAAGAAATTTTTTCTTTACTATTTGAATTTGATTTAAATAGCTTTACTTTCTATAATTGTAATGATTGTGTTATGTTAATTCAAGTAAGTAATCGCAAGTTCTGTATCCAAATAAGAAGTCAAAGATTCAAATTAGATAGAGCGGCATCAAACCGTATGCGACAAACCAGTATTTACTAATCGGCAGCCAGGACAGTGGAATATGCCGTCATATGTCATGCTCAGTTGCAAGCATATAGCATCTCAGTTTTTTTCTTATCTTGTCACTACAGTACAAAACAAAGTCGATTCGCGCTGTTTGTCCCCGTGTATGCTTAGATCTTTAAAACTACGCTACCGATTATAATGCCGTTTTTTTAATAGATAGAGTGATAGATAGAGTGATTTAAGAGGAAAGTTTTTATGTATAATACTTTTGACTTTTAGGCGGAACGAAGTTCGCCGGATCAGCTAGTTTCTTATAATTATAAAAAGGCGAAAGTTTGTGAGGATGTAGGTATGTGTGTTTGTTACTTTTTCAAACAAAAACTACCGGTTGAATTTCGCTGAAACTCGACACTCACATAGTTTATGACCTAAAAACACATGATACTCATTACCGTGGTAGACGTGACTTGAATATCTTCTTCTTTATAAAAATGAATATTTGTCTGTATATCCACTATAGAATCGTAAACTATTTATTTGATCATATGATGATCTTTAGCAAAGTTGTTATTTATGAACTCGCGAAGGTTTTTGGTTTTTTTCTGTGATTGCCTAAGCGCACGCAACGTAGGTACAGCTAGTGTCTTACAAAAGGAGTTTAAGCGTGATGATGTGTAATAATAGAGTATAATGGTAAATCGATGATGATTTTTGTATGATATATTGTATGCCCGTCTGTGGCGGGAATATGGAGGACTGCGAAAACTCTGATATATCCATTACATTGTACCCATATTCTACAATAATAAATGATTTGATTTGATTTGATTCGAGTATGGTTGGACTGGGAATGTACCACTGCTTCATCTATTTCTAGTGGACACTCTTTGGGTTTCGGTGGAAGATTGTGGTTGCCGGATCACTTCATGAGACAATCATCTTAGTCCTCCGAAAAAGCAACGCATCTATGATTTACTTCAGAGAGAATCCTTGTTATCTAAGAAGACCCTTATATGTTTATTGGTGACAGTGACAGCTTATTGTGATATGGACTGCATGTTTGCCATTTAAATCTTTTTAGAAAATGCGTTTCAATTTGGTAGTAATTCAAAACTAATTAGGTACTTACTATTAACCTATATTATTTATTTCTCGTTCTCTTCTTACCACCATAGACTACGGACTTATTTGCTACTTCAAGTATGAGTCTTTTTTTTATTTTTCATAGAGTTTATTTTACCGCTTCGTCTACAAAACGGATCGGTGCAAAGGGTTGTCGGATTATTAAACTATTCTGGAGAGGATCTATCAAATAGGAGATTTTTTATTTCGATTATTTCATTATGAAATTTACCTACAAATCTCTTTTACTCGACTTTTAACCTATAACTGCATTACGGCAACACTATAATTTGAACTGCATTACCTAATATGTTAAACTATATATCCGCTATTGAATGGTTTCAAGGCTAAAGTTGTATATCCGTACAATGCTAATGCATGTTACTTGTTTCAGCTGTATTGCAATTAATATTTAATACATTACATCAAGCATATAATATATTAATGTAAATGTCAAACTAGCTTCTGAGTTATGGATCTGTACAGTGGGTCAACTTGTAAGACAAATTGCATATAGGTACCTATTTATTTGAAATTGTTATGTTTAGAAGGTGGTAGAACCAGGTATTTTTGTGACTTCTTTTTTGCCGGTACAATCACTTTTGAAAGTGGTAAGTCCATTTTTTGAACGCTCTCCACAACTCTTGCCACTATGAGAAAAAAGTAATCGTTTAAAAACATATTATTGGAAATAAATCCTGAACGAATTTATGATTCGAATTCGATATTTTTCGGGGGTACTGTGTACCTCCACGTGACCCACAAAAAGCCCTGAATACGGTATATGTATATGGATCAACCTAAGAGATACCACCGCCACATCTATTTCGAGGATACAATGATTTCCTATAGAACCCATTTTCTATACGAAATTGCTTACACATGTCTATGGGCGGCAGTGACCACTTACCATCAGGTGGAAATAGTAATATATAAATATAAATACGCTAGTTTGCGAACCTGGCGAACTACATTACACCTAAAAGTCAAAAATCTAAAATTATTAGTGTTCCTCCACTATATTATGCATGTATTATACATAAAACCTTCCATTTGAATCACTCTATCTATTAAAAAAACCGTATTATAATACGTAGCGTAGTTTTAAAGATCAAAGCATGTATTGAAGTAGAAAATACAAAAAAATAACTTATAACTTTACTTAAATCCCTCGTAATCTGATAAGTGCTTAGCGGTAGGCAATTTTCTTTTTCATTACAGTGCAATTCGCGGCTATTCAGATAATTCAGAAAATAATTGCCTTCGATAATAATTACCTTCACTTAATTTCCTTCTTATTATCTCAAATAACGATCTGTTTGATGTTACAGGGACAAAGCTTCTCGTCAACCAATTATTGTCCCACTGCTGGGCACGGGTGAGCCTAAACACTCAGAATGAGAGAGTTTAGGCCATAGTCCGCGCTGGCCAAGTGCGAATTGGTGGACCAAGACAAAGGTTACTTTTTGTAAAAACTTGGTCATTTTAATGCAAATAAAGACCCTACGTACGTAGAACTTCTCATAAAAGAATCACTCACTTGTAACTAGGTACATATTTATTTTAAAGTAGGTAGGTAAATTTTTCAAGCGTGTGAAATACCTAAACTAAAATGTCAGATCTCTTCGCTGATTGCGTAATACAGCGTAGGTACATAGCAACAGTAGGTACATAATAAATTATTTTATTCTAAGAAGAAAGATTTCATATTCAAATGAAATGTCCTCTCTTAGTCCTCATTGTTTCAGACCAAGTAACTTCATACTATTTAGACATTAATATAGAAATCTTTGTGTTAATATAAATCGTTTTCTGTTTAAAATGTTAAACGGTTTACAAATAAAATGCTGCGTGCACTTCATGCCAATACCTTTTTTGTTGATGGAGGGGAAACATTCCGAAGGCACCACTGTACCCTTGGAGACACATCTGGTTATGTGGGTTACGTAGAGTCCAGAATCTCCAACGGAACACAAACCAAGTCCTCTGAGCGCCTCTCTAATATATGATCCTATTTATTAGAGCATTTCTCTCTTCTAGACCTTCGGGTGCTTGCAACAGTATGCCATACTTACGTTGTCCTTCTATGAGTCACTGTCAGGGTGGTTGGAGTTCCCACTCTTTCCGCCCGCTACCCCAGAAACCCCTTTTTTGTTAAATTTGATGAGAAGGTACCATAGTTCTAATCTGGTCCCACGACTTCAGGGTCATTATGTAAATACCTAGCTTTATTTAGGTAAAAATCGTTAGTAGCTAGAGCCTTTTACTCTCTGTAAAGATATTTATCTCATGAAATTAAAATATACTTGTTTTCTTTGGATTTTTTGACAGCACAATGTCTAATTAGCCGCTGTAAACAGATAGATGAAGACAGACTTGCATAAATTAACGAATTTATTACTAGCTGTCCTTCGCGGTATCACCCGCGTTTATAAAATACTAGCTGAAGCCCGCAGCTTCGCACGCGTTAAAAAAATCTTCGAAAAAAAAAGATATTTTGCCACAAAAAATAGCCTCTATGTTAATCCAGAGTGTCAGCTAACTCCCTACCCAATTTTACAAAAATCTCTTCAGCCGTTTAGACGCGAAGATGTAACAAACATACGCATTCACAATCTTTCGCCTTTATAATATTAGTCATACATTATACATGACATCTTTACATAATAATTACATTGGGTGGATTAATATAAAAAAAAATAGTTAACATGATATTTATATTACATTAAAATTGAATTAATCACTTCCAAAAAAAACTCAAAAATTTACTATACCTAATTATATCAAATCGATTAAATTACTTTAAAAAATATTGGTATGATGCAGTTTCAAACACACAAAAATTTTAAATCTGTGAATTTGTTTCTTTCTTGCGAATATTTATGTAATGTAGAGACACTTGGAACTCATTTATATGTTATTTGTTCCTTTATTAGTTCAATTCATGTTGTATGCAGAAAGTATACAACATAAATACAAGTAATCAGGTGCATTATAAGCAGGTGATTCGTACATAAGCTTATACCAGAGTTACATATAAGTAGATGATGAGTAATATTTAAACTGTACAACTTAATTCTACCAAGGAGTCCTGTGTGGGTGTTGGCTAAGCATGTAATCATCGAAAGTGATTTATCATGCGGCGACTGACGGCGTTTCTTATGCTACCATGCTACCTACTACTTACCTAAGAAATAATTAATTTATATCTATGCATTATTCTCTATATAATAATACGTGAAGCAAAAATTTGTGATTCGTTTTCACGATACTTGCCGCAGGCCAAGGAGTATGAAATTACGGACGGTTATAGTTGATATAGAGAAGGATTGTACAATGCTAATATTATTTTCAAATAATGCCTAAAACATACATAAAATCAACTAAAAGCATTACACACACTACCGTGCATTTGACATAGGCACATACATAATAAAAGAAATAGAACATTCAATGTCTTACTATGAAAACACATAACGTCAAAAATGTCAGATTTCTTTGTCAAAATACCCGCTATTGCTTTTAAATGCAGCTTAGTTAATAAACCTCTTTTTAGCTTAGACGGGTGCGTTCAAAAAAACTTGAAAATTATTACAATTTATTTAAATTATAGAAATAACAACCGAATATTCGGCGCATCTCTAGTAATATGTTATCTATTCTATGTTATGTTATATGTTAATCTAGGTCATAGAATATTTGTCCGTCAAACCTCAGCGAAGTCTGAATGGTAGATTTTGTGAAAATAGTATCAAACTCACATACATGCTTACAAACTTTCGCACTTTAACAATAACATTTGTACTATGATTAGTATGAAATATGTAATATACATATTTATCTTCTCTTCATAGTCTTAAATTAAATTAAATTTTGCAAAATTAGGTCAAATTTTTGATACGCTTTAGAGCCTAAACGAATTGACGGATTTTGATATGGGGTAACGTAAGTTTTGTCTCTTGTGCGAGTTAATATGACCCCTGTGAATACAAAAATATAACAATTACTTCCTTTTATTTCCTTTCATTCCTTGACGCAAACTCCTAAAACGCGATAGAGTAAATATATTACTGTAACATTTTGTTATTACAGTACCCGACTGTCTGCCAAAATATACTGAAAAGGGACCAACATTAAAATTTATTTAATTACGCGTTGCCTACCCAAATTAATTTTGTAATGTCCACGCATCAGATTAAAATAAATAGCTAGTCAAACGCCAAAAATCACATTAATTGTATGGGAGCCCCCCTTAAATATTTATTTTATTTCGTATTTATTGTTGTATCGGCAACAGACATACTAGCTGCTATCAGGGCTCGTGATGTACACCAGGTATCTTAGTAATTCCGTTTTTACTCTTTGGATACGGAACCTAAGCATTACTTTGTTTACCTAATTTGTGCAGAGGTAAGAGCAGGGAAGCCAGGCTTCCTACTGTCCTTCGCTTAAAAGAGAGAGAGGAGGATGCCTTCTCTACCTTTCTCTTCTTGCGCAAATAAAGACAGGGGAACTATTCTTATTTATCATTCTAACCGTCGGATGTGTCTGCTTAGATAGCCGTGTATCCCCCTACTCTATGTATAATATGTCTATGAATTTTTGTGAGGTACTATGTAAAAAAAAATATTACGGATTATAAAACGTTACTGCTACTATACTGGAAGATGAAGAAATATACAAAATAGAAGTACTCAGACAAGAAACAGAAGATAAGTAATTTTGAAAATCAAGAAAACTTGGATCATTGGAATACATCGCACCCAGAAAAGGAGATAAATGGAGATATGTTCTTGTAATCGCAGCAAGTAAACCAGCCAAGTGTTCACCAATTCGCACTTGGCCAGCGCGGTGTACTATGGCCTGAAACTCTCTCATTCTGAGAGAAGACCCGTGCCCAGCAGTGGAACAGTAATGGGTTGACAAGAGAAACCAGCCAAGTTTGTTACTCATACATATAGACATCCTTTTTTTGTAAATGGAATGTAAAATATTTATTCTGCTTATATATAGGCCTACGGGGGCATTTGCAAATTGTTAATAACAATCTTCTTTCTTACACTACCACCGGATTGGATAAACTTAACTAATAAGATCCAGCAAGAAATCCAGCGGGTTTGTTATTTTTCATAACGATTTTATCTATGTGTATGCTGCAACTGTTTTTATTTCTTTTTTATGTTATTAAAATTATTAGTAAACTTAAGTATTTAATATTGTGTAATTTATGGATTTTGTTCTATAAAATCGTAGAGTAGAATGACTAGAATAAGAATATTTACGTGTTATTACATTACATAAGTAAAGAACTATACTGTAAGCTCATTTATATGCGCAAAGTCGGTAAGTTACAAAGCGAGTAACTTGAGGCGAGCTGTTCAACGTTACGTACTTCTGCTTAAAATCAAATTTCGATGTATAATATTAAATGTTGAATCACTAAGTTAATGCAAAAACATATAAATTTAAGAGGTTCAAGTATCAATCCAATGCCGTAGACCAGCGTTTCCCAAAGATAATATATTATGGTCCATTTTTCTGTGTTACTTTATTGAGATCCCCGAAAACACAGAGAAACAATCGAAAAAATCACTATTGTTACGACTTACCATATAAGAAACGCTGGCATTTTAGATTTTCAATAGCGGCAAATACTAGTAGGTAATACTTAACGGATTCGAGATAATCATGAGTACTCTCCTTAACACTTATCCATTGTTATGGTTTAAGTCTGATGCGCAGATACAAGTCTTCATTGAGAAACAATTAAGGTGTAGTGGAACATGATTAATGATTTCAAGGTGGTAGAACCAGTGTTCGACCGGGGAAGTACCACCGCCACACCTATTTCTAGCGTGAAGCATTTCTTGCGTTTCGATAGAAGGGTGTGGTTGCCGGCACACTTTCACATGAGGCGACCAGCATAGTCCTCAGGAGTAGCAACGCATCTGTGATTGACTTCAGATGGAACCCATGTTCTGTATGAAGTTGATTACAGATGTCCATGGGCGGCAGTGACCACTTACCATCAGGTGGACTGCATGCTCGTTTGCTACTTCAATCAAATAAAAATAAAAAATGACCTAATAAGACGTATTACTCATGCAGTATGACATAGTTATCAGAAAAATGTTGCAATACAAAGTCGCACTATCGCGTTGAGCTTGTGTTGTGGTCAAATTGTAAAATCAGGCATACCTCATCATGTCATGAATTAACTTGACGAAACCTATTTTATAAAATAATAATTGAAATAATGTTTATTCTTTTTTTTCTTAAAACGTTTTTTATCAATGGACGATTTTGTTAAATTTTAAGAGAACTTTCCTCACCACTTCATAAGCGCCCTTACATAAAATAACAATTTTTTTCAACAGACTACTACAATATATGTTTGAGCAAAGCTGTTAGAATTTTGTATCCTTCAATGTGTAATCTCAGCACCTTATGGATATCTCCAACCTAATCCTAATGGTAAAAGGGGGCATATTGGTATGGCAATAGTTCAGTAGCAATTCTTAAAGGGATTAGATACTTCTAAAATTTTGATTGACATAGATTTCCCACCATTGAGCCTTGCTGCTCTGAAGAAGAACTGCAGCTTACATAATTAGAGTGTTTCACTAAATTTGGTATCAGTGTCCTATCAATATGTAATATTGTTATTCTACTCTAGTGTAACGTAAGTAAAAGGTTGTATACCTTAGGTTCCATTAGGCGTAGATTTTTTATCATGATATCTAACATGCGCCTGATTTTACAACTGAACCGCGACACAGGTTTAGGGACGCATTGTGAAGATATGTTCTGATGCTACAGGAATTGTTGAGGGAGAAGCAACTTCACCTGGAACGGCTGATGAGAGAGCGGGAGTTGGAGCGAGCTGAAGTGGCCAAGGTGTCCCTGCAGGCTGAACGCGCTGAGAGCGCGCTCTCGCAGATTAAAAAGGAAGCGTCACAGGTGAAAATCCCCACACATATTTTATGTAAAACCTAATACTATACATTTTACGAAAAAGTAAATGTGATGTGTTTTAAAAACTTTCATTTCTTTTTTATTTCTGTTGCTGTTTTAAATTATTATGAACTTATTTTGATACACGGTTTCATTCGCTAACCAAACGGTGAAATAACTTGTTATAAATAACCCAGCTTGTCTATTAAAATTGTTATAAATTTTAATAGGGAAGCTGGATTTTATATCTCTATATATGTTATTATTATTATAATTTTGTGCTTGTGTATGAATATTCGCTACCCCTAATGGCCCGCTTAGCATGCAGTTAAGCAGTTTTGGACACACTGTCTTACTACCATTCATTTACATTTCAGGCGAGCACCGAGAATGCGAAACTCAAGGCAGAGCTGGACAAGCTCAACAAGATGTTGGAGGACGAGCGGCAAAAGGTTGAGGACCTCATGTTCAGGAACGAGGAGGAGAACATCAATAAGGAGGACTATAACGTGAGTCTTTACGAGTTGTGAATATCAGTTCTTGAATTGAGTGATTCTTTTACGAATTGTTAATAGCATTTATTGAAATGCGTGATTCTCTTGCGAGTAATATATATCAGTTATTAATTTGTAATTATTTTACGAGTGGTTAATATCAGTTCCTGACTTGTGCGATCATTTTCCGAATTAAAAATATTATATGTGATTATTTTACGAATTGTATAGTTATTTGATTTATTTCCATCGTAGATTTTTGACTAAATATATTTTATTTGGCTTGTTGTTTGTATTGAATTTTATTTACTAAAATATCTTATTTTAATTCCAGAAATACAAAGAAGCTATGCTGGTGAGTTCTTTATATTATTTAATAATATTTAATTATTTACACACAATTGTTACGTAATAAAAGAGTATGGATATTTCACATTACAGGCGCCATTTTTCAAATATGTAGACTATTTCACTCTCCAATCTGAATCGCTTCCAATGATAACTCATGTCGCAAACCGTCAAGCCATTTGGGCCGTAGCGTGTGCCAAAGATATGTACTTGGGTACCCTTCTTTTGACGCAATGGGGTACAAAAGAAAATACTCGACTGCAAATCTCGATCTTAATCTTTAAACTAAATCCCGACTACTCAAGAGTCGGGATTTTGTTTTCACAATAATTTCTTGTTGTTATTTATGTTTTGGTATACAATAGTCTTGTTGATTTTGAACTCATACTATCGCGGGATCGATATATTTAAAGTGTAACGAGTTTTCACGATATGAAAAAAAACTGCATATTCTGAGTTCACGTTACACATTAAAATATAAATTTAACTCAAACACGCTTTCTACACTCATAGCCCCACACTAGGATTTTCGCCTGTGTTATGGGTACCATGGACACACACAAGACCTAGACCCAGAACATGAATCTAAACTCATCATTCAGATACATATCTGGCCGGAAATCGAACCCGGGACCCATTGCGCGTCAGTCTGGTATGGTAACCGCTCCACCACGCGGGTCGTCAAAATATATCGATTGTACATAATAATAAAACGTATTGTACATAACAGAAGGAGCTAGCGGCGCGCGAGCAACAGCTGCGGACGCTTGAAGCGGAGGCAGCGCTGCAAACGGCGCGCGCTGACAGCGCTGCCGCGGCGCTGCAGGCGCTCTCCCAGCAGCGCGACGCCGACGTCGCCGCGCTCGCTGACCAGCACCGCGAGGAGCTCAATGCAGCGCAAAGTATGTTTAAGTTACTTTATATCACGCTTAGATGTTTTATTCACGCCTCAAGCGGACGCCAGCAAACGACTGGGAACCACATAATAGAAAGAGAGCGGCCTGCTGAGAACAACTGCGGACGCTGGAAGTGGCGCTAGGGCGGCGCGCGCCGACAGCGCCACCGCAGCGCTGCGAGCGCTCTCCCAGCAGCGCGACCCCGACGTCGCCGCGTTCGCCGACCAGCACTGCGAGGAGCTTAACGCGGCATAAAGTATGTGTATATTACTTTATATCTCGTATAGATGTTTTATCCTCACGTGGACGGCAGCAAAGCCACGTCGCTGACCAATACCGCGAGGAGCTCAACGCGGTGCAGAGTATGTATATGTTACTTTATATCACGCTTAGATGTTTTATCGTCAAGTGGACGCCAGCAAAGCCACGTCGCTGACCAACACCACCAGGAGCTTAACGCGGCGCAAAGTTAGTGCTAGCTATTTTATATACCACTCTTTTATGTTCATATCCACGCTCTTAGCGGACGGCGTAACTGCGTTCGTCGAGCAAGCAGACCACCGCAGAGTAAGTGTGTATTTTACACCCACGCCCGAATTGTTTGTAAATTTCGCAGGGTCACATTACTTTATACCATGCATACATACTGGGTAAGAGGGACATGAACGCGCAACGACTAGGAAATCACATAACAAAAGGAGCACCGCGAGGAGCGTAACGCGGTGCAGAGTACGTACTAGCTTGTAGTATTTTATATCTACGCTTCAAACCAGCCAGCAACACCGCCCTTAGTGACCAACACCGCAAAGAGCTCAACGCAGCGCAGAATGTGTATCATACTTTTTATATCGCTTAGATGTTTTATATCTACTCCTCACACGGTCACCAGCAGTGCTACGTTCGCCGACCAACAGAGCGAGAAGCTCGATACAGCGCAGATGCGTATGTGCATGTTACTTTATATCGCGAAATGTTTTAGTTGTTAAACATTTCTACGGTTATATGTATGAAACAGGTAGGGTCGATACACAGGACGTCAACACTCGCTGACCAATAACGCGAAGATCATCATACTATGCCAAAGCAATAAAATTACTATTTTGTCATCAACACTGCTCAGCTCAACGAAATATTTGACTATGTGTAATAAATAACTTCATTCTTATAAAGAAATTATTATAATGGATTAACATAGTCGTCTCTTCTGTTTTAGCACTGTCATCAGAACTCCAGAAGCTATTAGATGAAGCGTACGCTCTACTAAAGGAGAAAGAGAATGAAAAAGACTCTTTAGGCAAAAGCATGTCAGACGAATTATCCAAAGTGAAAATCGAATCGGAAAAAGCGTTGACCGAAGCTAGAACTAAGTTAGCCATTGCCCAAACTGAATTCGAAACTCAGATGTCGGTTTTAACGGCCAAATTGCAACTGGCCGAATCGAAACTCGACACTGAAAAACAAAGTGTTGAAAGACTGAATAAGGAAAACAGCCAAATTATAATTGATCTCAACAGTAAAGTAACTCAGCTTCAAGCAGCTCTTGATGATAAATCTCTTGAACTTAATAAAGGTGAGTTTTTATTTTATCACAAGTAATGAAATGATAAAATAATTGATAACGTAAAAGATAAAGCAAAGCATATATTGTAAATTATAATTTGATAATTAGTTTTTAAGTTTATGTTATTAACTGAAGTATCAGAATTTATTAGTACCTTATAACAATATTTTTACTTTTCTAGTCTTGGGCGCCAGCAAAGAACATGAAGTAAATCTTAACAAAGAAATAACAAAACTTAAGATGGAACTAAGTGCCAAAGTATTAGACAATGAACAGTTGGAAGATTATAAAAGAAAACAAGAAGCGGCTTGCAAGCTTTTACAAGAAGAAATCAGTCGCGTCAAAGATGAACTGTCTAATAAAATTAATGAATATGAAACTTTCTTAAACGAGGCGTCGCAGCAAGATGAGAAAAATAAGTCGGAAATATTAAAACTAGAGCAGGCCCTTAATGCAAAGACGAAGGACTATGAACGACTACTTAACGAATCTAGCTCTTCTACCAACTCCAATGAGAAACTCGTGAATGAATATAAGCAAACCATTCATGAAAGAGATAAGGAAATAATTAAGTTGAAAGATGACTTCGAACAAGCGACGGCCAACTTTAATATTAAACATAGCAAAATTGCAGAAGAACACAAGAAGGAAATTGAAGATCGTAATATAAAAATAGAGCAATTGATGAAAGAAATTGAGACTCACAAGCAAGCGCTTGATCAAAGCAAATTTGAACTCGACTCTCTTAACAATCAGTTCACAATTAATGTAGACGAATTAAATTCTTTAAAACAAGAAAATGAAAATCTTAAGAAATCTGTTGCAGAACTAACGCAAATCAATAACGACCTCAAAGAAAAAATCTCTTCCATGGAACTCAATATTGGTGAACTTAAACGTCAGCTTGAAAGTACTACAGAGAAATGTGGCGAATTACAAAAGTCCAAGGAGAAAATAGAATCAGAGTATATGAATCTAACTGGACAGACAATAGACTCGAACGAACAATTTAATCAATTATCTCACCATTTGAAAGAAACTGAAAAGGAATTGCAAGATCTTAGGGACAAATACAGAGAAGCTTCCAATAACCATGGTAGAGTAGAGCAAGAATTAAAACAAAAACTATTTAAACTAGAAGAAGATTTCGCTTCAGAACGTGGACAGCTAGTTAGATCGGTAAATGATAATATTGACAAACAACAAACTGCAGAAAATAAGATAAAGGACCTTGAGGCTCGCATTACTGAAACTTTAAATCGCATTAAGGAAATAGAAACGCAAAACGACAAGTTACTGGACGAAAATTCGATATTGAAAAAAGAAATTGAATGTCTTAAGATAAAAGAGCAAGAAGTGAATAGCGAATATGAAGGAATACGTAAAAAGCTTGAAGTTGATATAGACAGGTACAAGGAAGAAATATCATTATTAAAAGCGGAGGGCGCAACATCCGAAGTTAAGCTAATGGAAAAAGTAGATCAACTAACGGAAGCCCAAAACGATTTGAATAATAAACTAGAAGAAGCTAGAAAGCACGAAGATTCATTACAAAAAATATTAGATGACATGAATACTCAATTAAGTAACCAGAAGACTCAACATGAAAAGGAAATCACACAATATCAATCTCAATTATCTCTTGTAAGTAATGAAGTAAGTACATATAAAAAGGAAGAAAGTAGATTGAAAGCGTTATTAGAAGAAAGACAAAATAATATCAAAGATCTAACATTAAAGCTTGAAATGTTACAAGTTGATGTAAAGTCAAATGAAGAAATGGTAAAAGAAAAGGATCGGCAGCTTATTCATGTTAACGAAGAATTAAATAAGACAATTGAAAGCAAAAATAAATTTGAAGAACAGTTAAATAATATTCACTTAGAAACTTCTGCTCTTAAGCAAAAATATGAAACACTTTTAAGTAATTCGTCAACAGAAGAATCCTTACTGAAGGAACATCTTAGTCATCTAGAAACATTGAGGATAGAAATGGCTGGACTAGTTAACGAAAAATCACTTTTAGAAACTAAATTTAATGAAACAACAAACGAGTTAAATAAAATAAAGAAAGAATATGAAGATACAGTGAAAAGTCTTAACGATAACGTTACTTCAAATAATAATTTAAAGAAACTTTTAGAAGAGAAGGAAAGCCAAATTAAAACTCAAAACGACAAAAATGAAGCGGATATTGCCAAATCAAAACTTATAGAAACAGAGTTAAACCAACTTAAACAAGACGTGGAGAATAAAAATAAAGAAACAACTGAAAGAGAACATACAATAGCAGTTGCAAACGATGCATTAAGTGCTGAGTATAATCAAATACAACAACTTGTGAAATCGCTGCAAAGTGAAAATAATGAAATCAAAGAGAAATATAATAAAGAAGTAGAATCCTTAACGTCCACAACTAAGTCGCTACAAAATCGTATAGCGGAACAAGAAAAGCAAATCCAAGAGCTTGAGAATGCCAAAGAAAAAGTAACTGAATTACAGCAATTGCTAGCAAAATCAGAAAATGACATTAAGCAATTAACAAACATAAACGACGGGCAAAAGATGAATTACGAAGACCTTAACAAGCAGCTCCAAACACAGTTCGACGAATACAAGAAGGAAAGTAAAAATGTTCGTCATGAACTTAGAAACAGAGTAATAGAGTACGAAAAGGAATTACAAGATTCAAGAGAAAACATTAAGACTGAAATTGACAAGCAAACTCAACTACAAGATAAACTTATGGCAGCTGAAAAGAGTATATTAGAATTATCGCAAAAATTAGAGTTATTGACTGTCCAACAAACGACTAATGTCACTAAGGATGAAAAATTAGAAAAGTTGACATTAGAACTGCAGGCCACGAGACAAGCGAATGCAGGAGCGCTGGCCAACAGTGAAAAGATAATAAATGAACTGAAATCAGACGTTGAACACAAAATGAAAGATTTGCGATCAAAAGACGAATTTATAAGAAAATTACAAGATGAACTTAAGGTACTTTTGCTACATATATTTATAGTAATATCTGAAATATTTACTGATACCATTCATTTTGCAGTTCCGTCATTTTATTGTCGTGATCTGATAAGTTTCTCCCCTTAGCACAAAGGCTTAGTCCAAAATATTGTTTTATAGTCAATGATTAATTTTATTTATTAATTATCCCAGTATGAAGTATTAACTTTACCGTTAAAGTTTTGAAATGTAATAATGGGAAGTTGAAATTCATATCACAAACTGTAAAATAATCGAACTACATCCGTTTCAGAACTATCAAGCGAAAACAGAAATAGCAGAACGGGAAAAAGCGATCCTGCAGAAAAAGATTGCCAACAGCGGCCAGGACATACGAGACAAAAACGACAACACCGCCATCGGAGTGTTGGGGCAAGGCGACACCGCTACACAAAAGTAAGTAAAAAAAAAACATAATTTACTACTAAGTGTCTTCGAGCCTGATTGACGCCTCCGGTGATCAGAGAGCTGGAGCTTACCTTTTTTTTTTTTTTTTTTTACGTGGGGAAGCCCTTCATGGGTTCCTCTCTGCGCGGGGGCAGCTGAGAGGATGTGCCGGACTCCTACCGGCTAAAACCTGGTCCCGACGGCGTCTGCCCTCAGCAGGGCCCATCAGAGCTTTGAGGTGCGCGCGGAAACACCGCGCACGCCACCTCGAGGCTGGTTGATTTGACGTAAGACACCCCCGTGTCCTACGCCAAAGCCTCTGTTATGGGGGTAAGAGGGGGGCGTGGGGCACCCTTCTCCTAGCCCTGGTTTTTTGCCTGCGGATAGGGAGGTCTGAAGATTTTTCTCTCTCCCTCTCCGCAGCCTCCTTCTGCGACATGACGTCCTCGCAGAAGGATTTAACGGCTTTCCAGGACCTCCCGCTCGCGGCCATAGCTTTAACTACTGCCGCGAGCGAGAGATCCGGCCCCACTGCAGCGGCGAGGACACGGCGCTGACTATCCCAAGCTGGGCACTCCTCCAGCGTATGCTGCGCCGTATCCTCGGTGCAGATACAATGGTGGCACTGGGTGGTTGGCTCCCTTCCGGCTATGCGGCACAGGTACTTCCCGAAACATCCATGTCCCGAGAGCACCTGCACCATCCGGAAGGTCAGTGACCCATGCCGCCTGTCCATCCAGTCTTCAAGCACTGGGCGGACAGCCTCCACAGTCCCGAGGCCAGCCGTAGGTTCGGCCAGCCTCTCCTTCCACTTAGCAGTCATGGACTGTAGAGCGTGGAACTTCCGCTCTTCTTCCTCCTTCGGCGTTGGGTGTTCCTCCCGGAGCCGGAGGTCTTTGCGCTATTGATACATTGCAGCATAGACCCCCGCCTCCAGATCCCAAGGAGGGCACCCAGCCAGTAAGCACGCCGCCTCAAAGGAGATGGTGCGGTATCCACGGATGACCCCGACGGCCATCACCATCATCTAGCTGGAGCTTACCTCGGCCAACAAATAAGTTTGGAAATTTAACGAGGTAATGCTGCTAGTGTCTTGGGTACACTTCCACAAGGCAGCGATTTGGCTCATTTATTTATATGCATATATGCTTAATTTACGGTAGTTATTAATTATATTATAAATATTATATTATGTAAGAATAATTAAATTAATAAAATTGTTTGCGACCTAAATTAAAAAAAAATACAACTATACATTTCATAAAACTTGAGATCCTTATAAAGTCTATCAGAGCGCACCGTTTTTAATGCCCAAAAAAACTCAAAAACATTCCATCTTTAAAAGTTGATTCAACGATCATGACTCATTACATTTTTTAACATCAGTACGCTGTACTGTTGGAATGCTTCAAATACTTGTATAAAACTTATTTCCTTATGCCATAGACTGTTTTATGTGATTAAAATCATGACCTTTGTGATCGTAGTACGGAATAAAATCTTCTTCAAAAAAAATTCTAGCAAATTCAATAACAATAACATTTTGAAGTTCTATAGTATTAGTACAGAAATTAGATGACATAGCATACAGTGAAAATTAAAGACAATTAAGTCCAATTCGAAATTTTCGGCAAAGGTAGTCTATCGTCCAATGAGTGGAAAAAAACGCTTTCTGTTATAAACCTATAAACATAAATGTTTCGAGTCTTTCATAACCGTGGGCTTAAAGAGTATCCCTAAAATGCAAACCTTTTTAAACTATTATCTCGGGCTTTGAACGCGCGCGACTGAATCAAGAAATTCCGTAATGAAAAACCTAACACCCCCCACTCCGCCTACAATGTAGGACGACCGAGCGTTCGCTTAACGAGTATGTATATGGTACGACAGTACGAAGCATGCACGGATCGAGACGAGCTCGTAAATCGGATGAATATGTAAGCAGTTGTTTGTGAAAATGTATAAAGTATCAAAGAAAAATGTAGATTTTTTTTGTTTTCACAAAATTAACATTTCCCATTGGATTTTTTTTTTAATTCTCACGATGTGATATGTGTAAATTATTAATTTTAAAGACCCGTTTCCTGTCTCAGGGCACAAGAAGAGCAAGAAGTGATCGAAGGGCAAGTGAGCTTCCTGAACTCCGTGATAGTGGACATGCAGCGTAAGAACGAGCAGCTCATGGCGAGGGTGCAGGCGCTCGAGAGCGGCTCTGTCACTGAACCACCCATTTTGTAAGAAACACAAGTTATATAACATGTAATATTGGACTGTTCAGCGGACTGTACAATCTTAGAGAATTTTCTTATATTTCCTTAGTATATAATATTTATAGATGTAAAATTTTGTCTATTAATATACCTACATGACATGTAAAACATTTCATGGCAAATTAAAATTACAAGGTTTCTTTTTAACAGACTTCCCAAAGGAAATAGGAAATCTATTCTTCACGTACATATGTATATATTTTTTTTAATACTACTTATAAAGTTAGGTATGTTTCTTAAATTTTATTTATGATACGTTAAACCTATCATCTTCCGGCGTCGCTTCGTCTGATGTTTTCCGTGACAACTTTAGTACAAAAGTTATGTCGTTAATTATATTTTGAGTTTTGATGATATAAATGTATAAGATGCTTTTTCACAAAAATAAATGATGTAAGTGTGACGATGGTGCCTCCTCGGTCGAACTACTAGTTCTACCACCTGGTGATGCGAATACTTTCTAATGTTATACTCTCATAACATGTAAAGCTTATAAAAACATCCGTTCGTCACAGCAACGGGCGCAAAGCCCGCGCGGTGGCGCCGCGCCGCTTCTGCGACATCTGCGACGTGTTCGATGCGCACGACACGGAGGAGTGCCCGCGGCAGGCCGCCGCCGCCGCCGCGCCCGACGCGCCCGCCGCGCCGCCGCGCCGCGCGCCGCCGCCGCCGCGACCCTACTGCGATATCTGCGAAGGTAATTACGAGGACTTCTCGCTGGGTTTCTCCCAGCGGGGAATCGTGATGAGGAGTGATGTGGTAGCCACCGCTGCCCGTGAACTCGAGCAGGCCCTTTATTGGTTTGGTTTTTTTTTTGCGAAGGTAATATAATTCCTCGAGACCTTCGTCCTCATATTCATATTCATTTCATGCCATCGGTATAAAATCACCGATAAAACTGTTTCTACGTCCTTCTTAGACAAATGTAAGAACTCCACTGAACCTCGGCGAACGCGGTAACGCGCCTTTAACGCCTTACAAACGTGTGTCATGTGAACAGTATACAAAAATTTAGCGCGCGTTGAACGCTTGTCATGAGAACTTGCTCTTATATGGCATATCTGGGCAGGGTTACCAACTCTCATATATGTATCCCCCTAAAGCCTCATAAAAAGAAAAACCCTAAATTAAATTATGAATTGGAATTCTTCCTAGCAACCTCCCGTATTTCTGAATCAGGTCGGTTTTTAACTGACGACGAAAAAAAAGTTCGTGAGGCATGATCATGTAGCCTGGCAGGAGATTTCCATTTAAAAACACCTATATGTTGAAATAATAAAAACCCCTAAAAATATACCACCCCTAAAAATACCCCAACCTACATTTTATCCCCTAAATTAAGGGGAAATTCTCCTAACTTGGCAACCCTGTATATGGGAGAGACCCGGTGTAAGACGTCCCCACGTTAAACGAAGGTAAAATACAAAAGAAACACGGCCGTATTCCACAGTCCCTACCCGTTGCAAATCCGGGCAAGGGGGAGAAATTAGAAGCCCAGTGAACCACAATGTAGAGGTGACCACCTCACTCCAGTGTTGGAACCACTGGAGTAAAATGACACTCGAGCAGAAGGTTTGCAATTCAAGTGAGATTTTAAAAACACGTACAATTTTAAATACACTAATATTAGGAACATCAAGAAATGAGGTGAGAACTCAAAATAAGGTGAATTTTACACTTTTATTGAACATTCAATCAGTTTTCTTGCCAAAAAATCTATAACGTGTAAGTTCATAACTTTTCGGCCTCGGCATACAAAGGTAACTAGCGCAGCTTAGACGAAAAAGTAGTCACGTGACATTTAGTTGCAAGAAACAGAACTTTAAACTCAGTGCGCCGACTTATCTGCAAAACTAGACTGCATAGAGACTTGGGGTTATATTCTTTCCCCTCGAGTAAGAGTTTGATAACTACACTCCAGTCACTCTAGTAAAAATAGGGCTCGAGTCGTAACTACCACAGCCAAAATTCTATAAATTTATTATGTGACTCAACAGTCAGTCCCGTGCGAGATTTCTGCAACGACCATTTATTGCAATTCGTAGCTATAAACACCACTTTCGACTTCTCCCCAAGCTTAATTCTATACACTTCATCAATAATGTTCAGGGTCGAAGCATATATATCCAGAAATAGGAAAACCCAATCTCTCCATTACCAACATCATATTATAACATCATTTTTAACCAGCAGAACCTCATATTCGTCATGAACTTTCACAAGCCAAGCCGATTAGGACGAACATTTGTTGACACTAATTACAACACACGTACACGAATGTGTCTGAGTTAGACTTAGCTTGCTTATGATTCTTAAGTGTATGTAGGGATTGTAATGATCATATTAATTATTTTTCTTTTTTGTTCCAGTGTTTGGCCACGCAACTGAGAACTGTGATGAAGAGGAAACTTTTTAATACTATTTATTGAAGTTTAGTTTTAATGTTACCATTGTTGTTGTTACTTGTTTCAATGGGTATTATTTATTATTGTTTACCGCAAAAGTGGTATAATTTCTTGTTTGGTAGTTAATGATATTTAATTAGAAAATGTTTGTACATAAGTATCGACCCTAATTATGTAAGTACTGATTATTGCATGTCACGTTTTAAATCTATCAGGGGTACGGGTATATTTCTCTTACGCATTGTCTGGATATAATGCGTATTGAGAAAGTATTGGTGGCACAGAATTTCATACATTTCCATCACAATCATATTTTAAAAATATTGCCTAATCGATAACTAATATTTATATAGTGGAATCTTACACCAAATCATTAGAATTTTTTAAAAGCAATAAATTAATTGAAAAACAGTCTTGGTTTATTTTACCCCTATCAATATTTGAACTCAAGAGTTTAGAATTAGTATCTGTAACTCGCTTACAGGTGTGGGCTGGCTAGATGTTACATTCAATGCAATGTAAACAAGGTCCCAGATATGAGCTTATCTTAGTAACAGTCTTAGCTCTGTACACAGTGCAGCTTATAATGGGACCTTCATGGAAAGATTTAAAACTATATAGAGTAACATAATGTGAATTTTTAAATACTGGACAAGCTGTCTGCCTCCATACTTAAACATTTCGATATGAAGCTATTTGTTAATACTGCACAGTGTTTTTTTTCCCCTAATATAGGACACACCATTTTTTTATCATAATATCACAAAGCATTTTATACCAACAGCGAGACTAGAACGCCCATCATACTCAGTAGACTAGTTCCGGAGAAAACGTAAGTTCGTTAATTCTGTTCTTTTCATTTGAAAAGAAATTAATTTCACAGATTTCTGTGAAGTTAATTTGTTCATTTGTTTATATTTAATAGAGCTAAAATCAACCTTTTTTATGTGCCTCTTTAGAATTCTATCGAATTCACCTTTCCCTAGAAAAACACTGTATACTGTTAAAATAGATACTTGTCATGACAGCAAAAATTATAAAACTATTTCTTAAAAATACAAAAATAAATTGCTTTTTAGGGCCTTTTAGCCGATTTTAGATTAATTCCTTACTAGATTTCTTGATCAAAATACTGGATACTGGACTGTATAGAATAAAAACAGACGTGGTGTTTGATCCTGACATTATCTTCATGTAATGCTATGTTATGATATTTTATTATCTTAGAGTGGTTTTACAGTATGTATTTTTTATTCAATACAAAAAAAAAATACCCATAGATGAAAAAACTTTTACTTATTCCTAATAATAGTTATAAAGTTACTTAAATATTGAAACTTAATCTAAGCCATCTTTCTTCTCCTTTATTGCTTCCTGAAACAATAAATACAGATTATTAATTTATAACTTGGAAGAAGAACTTAATTACAGGTTTACAGGTTTCAAAGTATGTAGATTGGTCTTGATGTAATATGGTTAAATAAAACATATGGACCGAACACATTTTCAATCTTTTAAATTAAATCAGTACATTTGGTTACATGCAATTTCTACCATTCAGATGGACGAAAATGCTAACAATTAGTGATTTTTTATTATCACTTATTATTCTCAATTCTTCAAACTTTTACTTCACTACAGAAGTACAGGCAATAATATTTTTAATATATGTGTATTTGTATGAATATGGATAAAAAAGTAATTGCATATCAAGTCAGGAAAGCAAAAATGTCATAACTTGAAAAACTTACTCCAGTGCATAAAAATAAAATTATAACTTTTAAACTAGGTGGTCAACTGGTAACATAGGGTGTTACAAAATATCACATTTTAAACTGAAAACTATCATACCGCTTCTATTAGGTCATTATAAAATTAGTGTTATTGATTTTATGTAAACAATTTAAATTCACATTATTTAAGCTTAGCATATTATATAAAATTATATATTAATTATATATTATTGGATTCAGAGGGCACAGGACCGGTTGGAGTGGCGCCATTTAGGGGAGGCCTATGTTCAGCAGTGGACATCAAAAGGCTGATGGATGGATGGATGGATGGATATATTATTTTAATATTTAAGCATATATTATTTTTATATAATATATATGTTTTGCATAGCTTTTACTGCGGGCTTTGAGCGCGGTGACCAAATCATGAAATTCCGTAACGAAAAAACCTAACACAGGAGTGTTAGGTAGGTTACTGCGACAACCATGTACCGCGGCGATACATACATTCATAGTACGACAGTATGAAGCTCGTACGGATCGAGACAAGCTGCTCGGAATTCAGACATATATGTAAGCAGCTGTTTGTGAGAAAGTACATAGTATGAAAGAAAAAAAATACACTGCATAAATAAATAAATAATCATAATTGCATAAGTTGATAAAAATGTCATAAATACATATTATCATACCTTAAATCTCTCTTCAAAAAGGGACAACTCAGATGCCAGGTCAGTGATAGCGTTCATGAAAGCTTCCTGAGGTGTGTAGTCTGATGTGGTCTGGATGCGCAACACAAACTTGTGTTCCAAGGGATGTGGCAACTTGTATCCAGCAAATAATACTTTGGGGTCCTTCAAGAGCTGACTGCAAGGAAGATGCAAGGAAGAATGACCAAGGTGTTATAAATGTAGCAAAATCTCTATACTTTGGTTTAGTTTGGTTGCCACATTTGTTTTCAGTATTTGAGGATAAAGCCCTTTATTGTATTTGAGGATAAGGTCCCTTTAGACCGCAGTTTTAAACTTATTTGGTATTAATCACAAATATTCAAACAACAGTGATCATTTGCCATCACATGGACTGCATGTTCGTTTGACACTTTTATTTTATAGAGAAGATGTTACATTACCTACTACATTTAAGTTTTGATGTAATTCCATTACTGGTTCTTCAAAAAAGTAATGATTTGAAAAACTTGCACTTTTTACCTTATTAACAAGTTCGTTATATTAATAAGAATAGATTTGCTAAACAGGAAAAAAATCTTACTGTCTGATCATGTTGCCTAAAGTATGATCTTCTCTGTTCACGGTAAAAATAGCAGCATTTGTTACTTTTGTATCATCTTCTTTCTGTACCCTGCAAGAAATAAATGCAATTTGTGTAAACTTTTGCCATAAAAGTGGACGAATTCAAGTAACAAGTACGATACTTACTTCTTTTCTCCGTCATACAAGAGAAATGATTCGAATGTTGGTGGCGCATTCATAGTGTATAATTAATATTGCACTACCAAAGTAAAATTTAATAAATTACGCGTATTACAGTTTCAAAAATTACGAAAACACGAAATACAAATACCGAAGTCACCAAAAGACTACGACGTCAATTTGGCATTACAATTGACACTTGAAGTTGAGCC
This sequence comes from Spicauda simplicius, assembly GCA_949699795.1. Classification (NCBI taxonomy): domain Eukaryota; kingdom Metazoa; phylum Arthropoda; class Insecta; order Lepidoptera; family Hesperiidae; genus Spicauda; species Spicauda simplicius. The sequence goes on from OX453063.1 coordinate 15,147,401, forward strand.
ACTTGACTGATGTGCACAGACTATATCAGATACTACTTATTTTTATACTATGACATAAATAATTTAATTAGTCAGACAGTCAGTAAATTCCCATTCTACACTAGGGATTTTTTTTAATTTAAATGTCTACGAAGATCACAGTATAATAATTCAACATTTCGTATGCTGTATTTTTTTTTATTATCGGGAATAATTTAAATTTTGGTCAAGTACGCAGAAATTTTCAATTTCTGCGTACTTGACCTAAAGTTTTAAGCAACCTAAACGTCTATATTAATTCTCAAAAAATGAAAGAAAGAAATTACAAATGTAGTATAATAGTATTATAATAGTAGCCTATGCGTGTAAAAAACGTTTAAAAAATCTATCTGTATAACTTTATCTATCTATCTAGTGTCAACAAATTTATCTTTAATTTAGTGTTCGGTATGTTAACTAACCGCACTGCATATATATGTCATGTTGTATTTGAATACTGATGCATAACTATATTTTAGTTAAAATGGTTTTTTGTTTCATAATTTCATTGACCACCTTTTTTCTTATGATGCTATCCTTTTTAGCACAAAAACACAGGACTAAGTTTATGCCCTCCTTCCCTCCACAGAGATTCCAAAAATGTATTACACGCTGAATTGGTCGTTTGCAGAGGTAATCATATATATTTTTTATATATATATATTTTATAAACCAGCGGCCTAAATTCATACATTTTGGTGCCTGCCTCCTGTTGATATTAAAACACTACTTCATGCGTTTACTATTTTCGTATGACGCCCTCAATCAAATTTGTAAAGATTAGGGTATAAGAAATAAAATAAAATTACAGCAGAAAACACCGTTTATTTTATAATTATGAGAGAATTTCAGATTGATAACCTACAATACAGAATATGACTATAAAACCAATCTAATTCGAATTTTACAAGGTGTCCAGAATGTCACTGTTAATTCGTAATACAATATTTCAAGTTTTAACCACAATAATGATGACAGTTTAATCAGTGTTCCTTTACAAGAAGATTACAAGAATTTTGCCATTAAAAGGGGATACGATTTTAAATACAAGTTTTTTAATAAGTCCTTATACACAATTATACATACAATTAACTCATTATTCGAACCATACTAATCTATTTCAACACTTTTGGCTAAACTAAATATGTATAAAACAACATGATTTAAAATAATTTATAAACTCTATAATATCAATGTTTCACATCATTCAACGCCAAGCAACATCAAATAGTTGAGAGAACAAAGCACGAATTGTTTGATAAATTTATGAATATTAATAAACTACAAATCGAAGTCTAGCGACTCTACTGGTAAACCATAAACGTTAGCCCGAGTTATTCGATATGAAAGCTACTCGGCACATATCCGCGGTGTTGCGGCTTAGGCCGGACACACGTCGCGGCTCTAAGGGCGCTCACACGTGAAACGTTAAGCGTGAAACGTCTCCTACAAAGTTGCGGTACTTATGCAACTGCAAATATCACATTTTGACATCATCGTTAACATGATGCTCCGATGTTGCGTCGTTTACAATACATTATTCTAAGAGTATATAAGTCGACAGTGATCGAAGATTGCAAAATATAGGGAGACTATTTCTTTTCAATTCAAATAAGTATTAAAAACCAGTTTCAAGGGAAGCTGTTAAGACCGAATTCATCTAGGTTATCAAGATCCTTAAAATATATTTTTTGTATGTTCGTTGTCCTATAAATTCATCAAGCTAGAACTGATAAAATAGACAAGTTACCTTTAAGAACCCCCTTTTTTGTAACTGGTTTGAAAATTAATTTTTCACAAAATGTCGTTTAAATTTACACAAAATTGGGATAAAAAAGAAAAACCAGTTATGGAGGACATGAAAGTACACAAGGAATAATAAAGGATATTTAAAAAATAAACATGTAATGAAGCTTAATAAATTACACTGTTTAATCGGTTTACTTTAACACTTACTAGCTATTATCTGTTAATGTAATAAAACGCTATAAGAATTGACACATAAGTATATAAACTATACTAATCGTGTACTTATACAAAATTAGCAATCCAATAACAATATGCATACTATTGATTATGAAAATATCTATTTTACGACAAAGATTGAGACTTTAGAACGCACAAGGTGCCGATTAATCGCAGAAGACGTAAGCGTATGAACGCGGGACACGTGGCTCCGTCGCCACGGCTCCCAAATACATCAAATTTGAACACGAGAACGTTCCTTACAGTATAGGTACACTAACTAATAACAGAAGAATATAACTGCAATATTAAGATTAAGATTATCGGAATAATAGAGATCATTGAAAGCTGACTAGAAGTCGGTAATGCCTACACTAAGATTAGAGCGAGGATCGGGCGGTAGTCGCTGAGTTGTGCGAAGTGTCCCGGCGGTGCCGCTGGCCAATACTACCTTACGTTACTTGGTGTCAGGTACGCAGCCTCGCTTCGAGACTTACAATATACTTACGCTACTAATATGAGAAGATGCATCTAGCGAGAGTCGCGTAGGACACACACACACGAGACAGGAGGCGATGGAGCGTGCGCGCCTGGCGGCGGACAATTGACTGGCGAGTGGTAACGCGATTCACCTTTATAATGAAGCTACTGAGAAAAAGGTAATACCTAATTTCTCTACCGTTACGAAGGCAACTAGATGAAAACCTACTCTTAAGGATAAAAATCTAATTATACTATAAATGTTAAAATTAACATTGCTTCGTGTCCTTACTTAAGCGTCCGCACGCGGCGCTCCGGGCGGTGAGACGGGGCACGCCGGGGGCTACTCTTAGTGCCGTTATCTCTCACCCGCCCCATAATTCAACAATTGCCATCCACTACCATTTGAACCACCTCGCAAATATTAATAATTATTATGATATTATATAAGAAAAATCTAATTAATATCAATATATTGGTGCTTCAATTGTCGAGCGATATATCTACAACGTATCATTGTAATACGAACACAAAAGAATCAGGACGGGTGTCTAAGCATCCCGTCGCTGAACATTCGGGTCAGTAGATATTTTCAATTTATTAAAAAATTTACCCTAGCTAAAACGGCTACTTTATATTTTACTGTACAACGAAGAGCTTAAATGTTAATAAATTAAACGATAAAAATATAGATAATTCAACCATTCGACAATGAACCAGATCTAAGCGACAATTTTTATGTCTGCACGTATTACACTATTACATTGAAAACTCTCACTGTCCATTAACGTTACACTCACAATAACAATTAATTTATTATATAATAATGTTAAAGTTAACTAAACAACAACTGCATCTACTATCACACATTCGAAATTTTAAAACAATTTTACAAATTGTAATCAAATATCATTATTGCTACGGAGACTGCACGCGGCGCGATATGCTTCGTGCGGTGGCGGCGGCTAACGTAGTATTCATGCTCACATTCATACACACGCGTCAGAAAACAGACAAACAGATCCACAAAACGACAATTTTATCATTTTTTGTTTGCCTTAGAGGGCGTCCACTAATTACGCGAGGTGATATCGATTTCTCGAACAGAATTGTCGTGATCGAGCTAATCGCAGCATTTAATCCAGTTTTCTCGTAATTTTACAGTTTTATGAGAATCTTACAAAAAAAAACTCTCCCCCTATATGACATATAATGAGATTCGACACGGATCCCTCCTCTCCACAAATGCTCACGTAATTAATAAATGTCCCATAAAATCCGCAGCTAAAACCCTATAGGCATGTCCAGGTACAACGAAAACTACGTCATGCGAGTCGTTAAATATTGCCAAACAAATAAAACATTTTCATTATTTATTCCGCTACTAATCGGAACTTTGGATATCGGCTATAGCTGACAAACCTCCATAATGATAATTGTATGCTACAATATTCTAAAATTCATTATGCGAGGAAGTATTTCGGCAACCCACAATGTTCAGATACAATTAATATGAAGCATAAAGCAGCGCTGAACTTAAACACTAAGTGACAGCTTACGTCTACGCGACGAAGTAATAAAATGCTTACAATACTTATGAAGATAGAAGATTCAATTCCACTACATTCCGGACCCGCAAGACCACAAAGAGTTCAATTCACCAGAAACGGGACATCTTAGAAAAATCCAAGCCAATTGGCAACCATACACAGCTACATATTAAACTAATATATATATTTGTACTGTAACGTCGCTCTGCCAACCGCCACCGCACCCCCTACTTTAGACGCGTGCTGCCACGTCGGGCACGTTCGGCCCGACTGACAAAGGTCACCTACACATCAATCAATCGATCGCTGAATCAATAATTTAAAGTCGATCATCGATAATATCGATCGACGATAGTACTTCCCCCTCTGAACGCATTTTAAAAGATTTTTGGAGATAGCGATCTTTAGTAATTCGATCGATGGAAGATGCTTCAATCATCGATCGATCGTCGATCGTCGTTATATCTAAATATCGGTCAGCCAAAGCTGTCACGCCAATCGATCGACATCGATTAAAGTAATCGATAAACGGTCGATTAATTGATTGCGTAGGCACCCAAACGTACCCAAAAGGTAATCCCTAAATGGCTCACCCCTCGAATATACCGAAACCACGATTCGAACGCAGCTATTCTGACATTTCCGACCCACTTATATAATAATGGTGTGACCACCAAAATACTGATCAAAGACTGGCAGCGTAGGTACGTGTAGATTTGTAATTTGTCCGTCGGTGCTACTATCTATTAATTACATCATTAATCGACATGGTTCCGCGACAACGCTGAAACGTTTATACGATACATTCTTAACTTATACGAGTATTGAAGATCGATACTATAATATCATATATGAACGGTACATCTTTTCTGAACAACGATATTTAACAGAAGCTATTCAATTTGCTTAGCCAACATTACTGAATGAGATACGAGCACAGGTCTAAGTCCACTGGTGTATTTATATGTTGTTACACCTCATAGGATACATTCCTGCAGCGGATAGTTTGAAAGTCAGAAGAGAACGATTATATATCTTTATGCATCAACTACAATATGTTTTCACTACATAGTCGTGGATAATTGTTATCTAAAATAATTAGATGTAACGGCGGTGCATCGTCCTTATGCAACCTCTTGAATGCCAAATGGGATTTAAAAAATACCGTAATTTAAAAATACTAGGAAAATAATACCAATTCTGCATCGCGACTTAACACTAATCCTTTATAAAACTGCCGTGTACAACTTTAAGAACACAGAATATCGAAAAAATCCAACAAGGCTGCAATAAGGGCGAGCACATAGAAATGATACCTACTTATAATTTCATATTAGAGCCAACATACGGTGTTACATACCGATAATCTGATATCTGATTCTATTCGATACACGAGTATCAAATTCAACAATGACAGTTACAACACAGCTAAATACTTGTCCCAAGGGGAGCGATAAACATTCAGATACTTAGTAAATATGTAGACTGATACTGCTGTTCCTGTATCGAGTGAGTTGCATATGAGCGACAGTTCGCTTGGGTGTTTGTTTGCAGGCGGGATGCAGGCACCATATGAACGCGTTTCTCTTTGCTTGACGGTCCTGTAATCACAAAACGTGGTGTAGTTCTCCGAATAAAGTTTACGCTACTATTTAGGTACAAATAGCATAAGCTTACTTGGCATTATTAAAATTAGGTGCTACTGCTATACTATTAATTTCCTTCAGTTACCTATTGAATTATGGATAGTTTTTTTAAGTGTGCTTACGTATTTCTTATTGTATTGGTATGTTATAGTAAATACAATTCATTTGAAGATCCATTAACGTAAGCCAATTTGAGTAAAGAATCGGTTCAGATAATATAATACATTTATTCCACGAATTTTTATTAACTAGATTAAATCGTTTTTATTTCAACAAATTTCGAATAATTAATTTTCGAAATGCCGAAAGTATATCTGTACTCAGTTTTGTTTTTTTATATTTTTGATTCTTCAACTTCAAGCTTTATTCTACACTATTATAAAGCGTCATACATTTGTTTGTTTTTTTTTTGTACGCGCTCACGACTAAAAGTACTGTTAGATTACAATATAATAAAGCGCGTGTTTGAAGCGCCTACTCTTTACCTCACAGGCTTGTCACCTACGTTTATTTTTCGATAATAACAATGGCTTTCATAGCCTCAATTATATACAGCTATATAGTCGTATTATATGTTAATACATTTCAAAAGCGATAGGTATATTGTTTTAAAATTACCCATATTATATTTTTAAAAGCTTATAATTTTGTATCTACTTTTTACATTATAAATAGTACCGACTACGCTCAATACTAAATCTATCCTGTACTAATTCGTTCATTCATACTAAAATTACATCTGAATTTCATCCTACCTACTGATAAATTATAGAATAGAATATATATTTTTTTATAACCTTAACTTAAGTAGTCACTACCGTCGATAGACATCTATAAACGCTTTCATATAGAGCAAGGGTTTCTACCTGAAGTCCATCACAGGTGCATTGCTACCTTCTATTTAAAACTGTCAGGCAATCACATCTTTCCACTGAAAGAACGCTTTCACATTAGGCCGTAAGTAGCGCGATCGCAACGCGTCAGCTGCGCGACTGCAACGGATGCTTTCTTATTATTGAAATAATAATTCGGCTTTTATTATTTTTTATTATTATGAAAGTACAGCGCGCCACCCTAATCAAAAAAAATCTCGCGGCTATAGTCGTAATAAGAAAGCATTCCCTGCAGTCGCGCGGCTGACGCGCTACGACCGCACTACTTGCGACCTAATATGAAGGCGCCCTATGTGTGACGGCGGTGGTACATCCCCGGTCGAACCCTTTCAATCGCCTTAAATTACTACGTACAGAAAATTTATAATTATTTTAAAAGTATTATTGTTACCTATTTTATAATCAGTATTGAATAAAGTTCAAGTGAGTACTGAGATTGAGAATTGTGTTTTAGTATTGCATAAAATATCAAGTAATTAAATAAAAATAATAGGAGTATATCAATGTGGCTCATAGTACTGATAAGTAGTACTAATACTTGCTTCACCTAAATATTATTTGGTCCTGTACTCAACGTGGTTCAAAATGTGTAATAAAGACTAGAAAATTATTAAGGTTATAATAAATAATAATTGGGGTTGTAGGGATTAAAAGTAAACAGGTATATAGCTCAATTTGTTCCAATTATTATAGCCAAGTGTAAGAAAAAAAATGTAACTGACAATTTGTAAGTGCCCCCGTTGGCTTATGAAAAAATAAAGACAATTCATTTCATTTCATAGATTTAAAAAAATCTTGGCATGTAAAATCGAAATTAGCAATTTGTTGAAATATCACATTTAAGAATTTAGTTCAGGTAATAGCTTATTACACTTAATTCATAGATATTAATACCAAAATAATTTATCATCAGCCGTAATTAATACATATCAATATATAACATAGCATTCGGTCAGAGTGCAGGCGGTGCAAAACGCTTATTTAAATAATATTCATTTGTATAACAAATATAGTGCAAACAGTGAAGATAGGAAAAATGTGTTGTCTATAATAAAATATTAAGAGAAAATTGTGTATCTATTATGAAATATAAATCATCCATAAGCGATGGTGCTATAGAATGATATGAAGTTTAGTGTTCGATTTATCCTAAGACGATCATGACTTTGTATGAAGTGAAGTCTGAATGGCCACATATTTGAAAAATCTAACAAACAATACAAAAGTAAACATTAAAATAAATGGGTAAAAGTATATTCAAGGAAGTTTTCACTTGTCATGTTGGTAGGTGTATGTATTGAATATATATGTACCTTCCACACTACCTCTCATCACGTTAAAGTTAGATACTATAGTTCTAGCTAAATATAATAATTTTATAATAGAAAACTAGCCTAATCATATGATACTAAATAAACTATTGTAACCTATACTATTGATATGATATATTAGATCACCGAAATTTAAATAATAGTGATACAAATTACATATATAGCTGACTACATACATGTATAGAATGATTATGCTTGTGTTTCTAAAATGTTAATCAATCGACTCTCGTTCTACGCGCATGATGTTGCCGCATGCAAATTTATTATCCCCAATCAAAAAAAATCATGACACAACGTTCGATTACGGCCAAATCTGAATTTCGATACGAATAATCGTTCGGCAACGGCGATATCGCGTACCACCGTCTACGTAACAAGCGTTATGGTACATTTATCTATATCGATTTTACTCCATCTACTCAATCATTCGATATAAAAATTCTAACTATGGATGCGGTCTATAAGTCGAGAGTTGCGCGTCAAACCTGCCCCCTTCACGCGTTTAGAAGAACGTGTTATAGACGTAGCCAGTCGCGATCAGGCCGAGCACGAGCAGGCACAGCATAATCATTATCTTCTTCTGCACAATGGACAAACACGACACATATTAGTGGCTAGTAGTGACCGGCGGGCCGCCGTGGACTCCGACGCTGCGTCCCAGCGGCATCTAATATTGATTTACTCTTGACATGTTACCCAAAAGATCTCCAGATAAGTCAACTGATACAGTTCGTCTTTAAGTATCTTGAGATACGTTCATGTTATACATCTCAAGATTGGTAAGTCGTGAGTAATCAATGTTGAACGCCAGGTAAAGTCCTTGCCAGGTAATCGAGCGTGCCAGACATGGGCCGTAGCATAATCATATTTTGTTACATAATTTTTACAATGTTACCATGCATACACTAATCCACATTCTTCAAGAAAATACCACGACTACCAGGCTACATGTCTGACACGCTCTATGTTTGTCATAAACCCACAGACATCACCCAAACTGGGACGATACGATACGATTAGGGAGTTATTCCCTTGCACGGAGTCCCGTGGCCCGCCGCGGGCTTAGCGTTACCTTTGAGCATTGGGAGTCCGCTCTCACATGAAGTAGCTGGACACGTAGCCAACGACGACCAGCCCCAGTACGAGTAGACACACTAGGATCATGATCTTCTTCTGTTGAGGCGAGTGGCGAGCATGCAACAGTACTCTTTAAACTTGTCCGAGCGCACTTTAGCGCTTACCGATCGATCTCTCACACTACACACGATACCGAGGCTTCGCTTCCCGTTAAGGTGCGTGCGTCATTTGCCCTCATAAATAAAAAAACCAAGGAAAATAAAAAAAAGAAATAAATCGAAATGAAATAAATAAATGTAATTTCTTCAAATTATAAACATATTTACATCTTGAGTGCTAAACTTGAATACAGTTTCATAAAACGTCTTTGTATCGTCCCGGGCTGCGTGGGAACGTTTAACTTAAAATAATTATATTCTATGATAGAATAATAATACAAAAAAAGAAAACTCTTAATAGTTTTAACGTTAATTAAGTAATCGTTTTTCGAAAATGGCATTAAATTATATTTTACAGTCTTTCGATTAAATAAATAAGTGTGCGAGCTGAGGTTAACGTCTTACACATTTAGTAGCAAGTAGCGCTTATCACTTATATCAATAATAATTAATTCATTACACGTGGCGTAGCGTACCAATGTAGACGTGGGCCAACTCCTATCAGCAAGGCCCCTTTTCTAAAGTTCCCAAGATCTATCCAGTAAATATATCTTAACAAACGTGCCTTGACGCAGGATATCTACTCATGATAGTGAAAAAGTTTGAAAAAGATCTTATTTTTTATACAATTAAATAGAAAGAGAATACCAAAAAATCATCGACAGTGTATTTTGAGAGAGAAAAAACAAATTGCATGATTCCATTGGATGGTGCCCCAGAAAGTTCCTCCAGCTCCTTGTCCAATGAGGCTCATTTAAGTGTGAGGCCGTCGGCGATGGTCCCACTGCGCCCACACCTAGCTACGCCACCGTACATTACAATCTCTCATAACAAATAATTACATGAATCTAAATAAGGAGGAAGTATCATCACGGGCGTACCCAACAATGGACGGACAAGTCTGATTTTTAGTAGGTAACCAATCATTCTGGATTTTCTAGGATATTAGGTCTATGGAGAGGCAACTGTCACACTCTTTTGGGTACGCCTATGAGTATACCTATGATAACAAGAAAATGTGCGTTTGTCCATGACGGATCCAAGGGAAGACGATAATCCCTGAATGGGAATCAGTAACAAAATGGAAAATCGTTCAAATTATTTATGGAAGATCCCCTTAGTAATATATGCAATCCTAGTGATATTAACTTGAAAAGATTCGCTGACTTTTGCAGACTTAATATTATTGAATCACTTGTACGAATAAGGAAATCATATGCTTATAAGTTCTTCAAAAAGACTTCAGTAGCATGAAGTTAGCTTAACCCACCCCTCTTTCCAAATCCTTAAGAAATGCAAATACTAAAAATGTTCCTTATAATGCTCCATATCGTCGTTTAAGTTCTAACACCGCGGATCTCCAAATTAGCAACTTTTCAGGAGAGCAAATAAACTGTCTCAAATAGCTACTTTTAATTTTACAACTGCCAAATAATATATTGCGTTATAAATTATTAGTATACCAATAATTATTAAAATAATATTTTTATGAAAATGTAACATATTATTATATTATTTTGAGATACCATTATTTCATTAACTCCAAATGGACATTTTTTGAGTTACGCGGTGTTAGAACTTAAGCGACGATATGTCACCTACCACTTATGGTCATCAGCAGATGACGCCCACGAATGCATATAATATAATTATGCATTCGTGCCTATAATAGTAAATTTAAATTGGTAACTATCTGAACACCAAAATGATACACGCTCTTGGATCCGACATTAATTGATATATTAATACAAGAAAAAATAACGAAAAATGCTCTATATAAATGCATTTGCGCTTATACAAATCTAAATTCAATTTTATATCAACTAAAGTAACAAAATACAACATATTAGTTATATTTCGTAGTTCGAGGAATAAAACATTCCGTTTGTAACAAAAACGCATTAAAATAGTTATAAATGAAATTTGTGCATTATTAAAAAGAACAGTATTGGAGAACAGATCTAAATATAACAATTGTTATAACAATATCTATAATAAAATCTCGTAGCAAGCAAAAATGCAACAATTCAATATAATTTTGTTATATCATTACAGATCAAGTTAAATGTCATAAGCAGGAAAATAATGATACAAAAAATTAAAACAAGCAATAACAACAGCAAATATTGTTTATGCAAGATAATGAATATCGTTGCATAACCTAGTTGAATTTTTGTAAGTTGTGTTACAGAAAAATATAAATGAGTTAATAAAGTATAACAATGTATTTAGAGTATACTTTATTTAAGGACTTTATCACGGTCGCGTTTTTTATTCGTTTATGTTAGGCACGTCGTGTATGCGTTTAATATGTTTGATAGACAAAATGAAAAAGTAAAAAAATAAGAGCCCAATAAGGAAACATGTCTATTTTAACAATGATAATACAATTAAGTGTACAGATCCGTGTCATTTTAGTGCAAATACTAAAATAAACCTACAATCAACAAATTTTTTCTATTTTACAACTGAATAGGCACAAAAGAATGAAAAGGTACCAAGTAAAAAGTTCGCTAATTTACGGGCATTATACTATAATTTCACGGCAAAAACGTTGTTACGTTTTTGCCGTGGTAGAACCAGTGTAGTTCGACCGAGGAAGTACCACCGCAACACCTATTTCTAGCGTGAAGCATCTCTTGCGTTTCGATAGAAGGGTGTGGTTGCCAGCATACTTTTATATGAGGCGACCATCATAGTCCTCGAGAATAGAAACGCATCTGCGATTGACTTCAGACAGAATTCATGTTCTATATAAAGTTACTTACAGCTGTCCATAGGCGGGAGTTACCACTTACCATCGATTGCTACTTCAATCAGAAAAAACAAATAAAAAACGTTCTATATAAAAACATGGAACAGATTTGAGAACTCCATTCTCGAGGCTTTTACTCCGCGTGAGTAATTAAATTACAATGTCAAGGAGATTGTAGTATTAAATTTCACGTTGGAGAATAAGTTAACTTTCAGCCAGATTAGAAACTCTGTCCACACGAGCAGGACAATAAAAAGATAACAAATAAATCGCGACTGTGAAAATGCCCTTATACAACAAAATAGCTCTCTTATAATATTGTTCTTGTGATTAGGAATATCTATAACGTTAAACAGATATAGAATATCAACAATTACATAAAATAGCTAATGACTATGATTAAACTTTACGCTTACAAATAACATAATGTGATGAAACAATAGTTAACAATAGTTAAAATCAAATACTGTTCATTATCTCAATAGCCGGTTACCGTTGAGTAAGTTATATGAAAAAAATATAATTTATTGTACTATATCATGAAAACTACAATAGGAATCGTTTGCACTAAACAAAGAAAGTCGATTGTTACTTAGTGCACTAGCACTTAGCTGTTAGTACACAAGCACTCAGCAGCTGAAAACAATTTAAGTGTATTGTCGTTTACCCACTATCGTCCTGCTTCATTTCTTGAAAATGCTATTAGTGAAGCACAATGTTTATGTGAATCCCGTGTTAAATTCCCCGACAATTCACAGGATTGAAAATAAGATGTTCTGTTTGAATTTGTTGTCAATAAATTAATATGTTTGTACGGGATCTACAAGCCAAAATACACATAGTAGGTACTAAGGTTAAAAAAATACTGTGTTGATGGATCCCGCGTTAGATTCTCGTGATATTCAAGGGCTTGCACATAAGATATCCGATTAGTATGTGTTTAATTGAACTTGTGTTTTGTACGGGACCCACAAAACACGCAAAGTCCGAAGGTAGAACAATTACTATATTAGAAAAAAACAATCAGTAAAAACAAAACTATAATGATCCGATTATTCTTAAATCAATTTTCAAAACTGTTTCTGATTTAACCATATATCCGAATTATTTATTGTTTTCTACTAAATTAAATAATATATCGCAATAGTTTCAAATATACTACTGACAATAACACTGGATGATAGTGGACAAATACAACACTGCATCACTGCAAAGGTTTTTTTTAAATGTATTGTACCTATATTCAATACAGGTTTCCAATAATACAGAATCTAATAGTTGTAAGAACCATTCAAGTAATCTGTTTCTCGAATATTTACAATAACAAATATTCAATATTATACTGTTAACATTAATTTAATAATGTCTTCGCAACACAAAATCACTTTAATAACTTCCAATGATTCAAATTATTTATCAGTATACTCTATGTATAAATTAAATATTTCTGATACATTTAATGTCATTTATATGTGATAATTTAATCTTTTTTAAGGGTAGCTACTAGTTTTTGATCAGCATTAATCGTAATTTTAGCAAATAATCGCAATAAAAACGAATAATTAATATTCATTAAATGTCTCGAAAAAAAATGCAGAAATATAAATTTTCCGCAACTTATTTAATATGCCACGGCTTGCATAGGCCTCTCCAGATATTCTACGAACCTGGCAGGTCCCAAGAGCTAAATATATCTTAATAGCTATTTATATAGAATCATTGCCATTACAATCTAACATGAACAAAGTTTCAATATGTACAAATGAAATAAACTTTTAAATCTTCGACACATTACACTGGTAACACCAGCTTTAAGCTATATACACACTGAACTTATTCTAAAGCACAATCTACTTATTGCACTTTACATATATTGTCTTCCATATACATCGACGGTATGTTCCTATATCGCCAAGAATATTGCATATGTTAAGATTTACGAGTAACGATACAAAATGAGAAATTGATTGCATTTTTAATGTGTGCGTGTTTACTGTTTACGTCTGTATGCGTGAGCGTGGTAAAAGACTAATTATAATAGACAAATCTATGATACGATCTGGGTCGAACGTATTTTATGTTTGTGCTACGGATAATGCCTCTACTCTCATCTAAACATATGCAAAATCTTGGATTCCCTTACATTACAAATAGCATTTGCAAAATACCTGCTGCCAGTTCAATTTATCCAAAAGAAAATAAATTAATTTAAATATAATTCAATTGAAAATTACCAATTAATTCAATTGAAAATTAACAACATTTACTCGAATTGAAAAAGTAAGACTGACAAGATGTTTCATGTCTGCAACAACACAATATTCAGTACTAATAATCTGGCCAAACATTCACATAATACGATTAACTGTATCGCTATCCTCTTCTATACCCGTACAACAGAGCGGGACATATAGAGGTAGGATCGAATAAAAATAATGGTAGTATACAGATGAATATCAATGAAGAATTACGCTAGCGAATGAACTAGATATAACAGTCCTGCATTCGTTCCCGGGTGACGTCACCACATCTTCGTTCTTCGTTCGCAGGTTATTTGATCAAGACCGCGAGCAATATTATTAATATAACCAGCGTAATAGACAGGCATATAACGATGAAGATTTTTTTCTGGAATGACAAAGGAAAAACAAAAAGAAAATAAAATGTCTGCAAGTCATGGACGAAATAAAGGCTCCTAACGCATAATTGCACATATTGGTCATTTACCTATATATTACTATAATATTAGTCTTGAGAAAATATCCATCCACCAACCCATATGACTCGAAAGTCTTTGTCTACTATTGGAAACCATAATGAATACAAAATGCAGAGGGACAGTGTTGCATGTAATATTAATTCGTTAGGACTCTTTCGATACTTCGTCTATGACTCAGAAAATGTAAATTCTGATTAAAGGTGCACATAAAATTGGAAGAAAATTCGATATCTAATAATGGTCCCATAAAACACTAGGTACAGTCAGCAGCATATAGTTAGTGGCGTTCAAAGTGTCCATATTGTTAGATACAATCAAAGTGTTCAATAATATCGGCACAACCTACGTGTTCTAATTGTTGACAACATCTTAAACTCCCAAATGTCAGGACGTTCATAAACTCATAATGTTAATACCACCCAAATTGTCACAAATGTTCCGGCGTCAGTGGTAACCTAGCAACGAGACTGTTTGTAAATATAGGTACATTTTATAATATTAAACTTTATGTTGCGAATATGTTGTAAGGATCACTTACTGTGCGAGCAATGATAATATTGACATATGTTTATCTCATTTAGGGTTTTAAAATTTAATGAAGATACTTTTCATCAGTTTAAAAATGAGAAAACCGTAGAGGTCACAGAAAAACTATTATATTTTAGCTAAAATATATTGTTTGTGAAATATACATCAGTCTTTATTTTTTTTTAATATACATCCTTTGAAACCCTTTGAACATCCTTGCTAGTAACGATCGAATAACTGTAAGCTCGTATGTGAAAACGAATTTCTGAGGAACTTCTTTTTTGTACGTCAAATAATTGTGAACAATGTTGTTGTGGTGAATCAGCATCAGATAGTGTCACTGGCAAACGTTGATTTCCGGAGAGAACAGGAAGAAGACTCAATCGATTGAACTTGTTCTTTTTCAAGTGTGTTATGAACCCACTTAGGCCTTCTTTTTCTTGACGAGGGTAGGTTTGTAGAACTTGACGTGGTAAGTATTTCAGGTGCAATATATGTGTATGTTTCCATATACAGAACATTAACAACACTTGACGCAATTGACCCCGGATGAGATACTAACTCTGTCGATGGAATTATTAGAATGCAATATAATGGTGTATGCCATTATGCCCCGTGACATTTACGCATTTTGCCCCAATTACTATGTTAAAAGAAAATATGAAATAACGGTAAGACTAAAGCAGTGTTAAAATTGCCCATCAACTTCAAGGAAAACGTAAAATAAAGGAGAACATAATCATCAATTCAATACTATTTCTTGCTTGTTTCTGTAGTTATTAAGGATAAAAAAATATTACATCAATTATGCATTTAAACTAAATTTGATTGTAAATCAACTGTCATGGTCCATTGAGTATTGTTTGAAAGCAGGATCTGATGGGCTGCAGCAACATATCGCAAAAGCGTTTCGTTTCCGGTATGTGTGCATGACCCGTCTTACTCGTCCGTCCTCTCGTCTTGTCTTATCATGCCTCTTGTTCCCCTAGACCGATTCTATGACTTTGACAGTCAATGACGTCATTGCAAGATATGAAAAGGATAGTTGTTAATATAAAAAAGAGAGAAGAGAAGAGTCATTGTTAGCATGTCCTATACCGTAAGTGATCAGGAACCTTATATCCGCAACATAAGGTATAATATTATAAAATGTACCTATATTTACGAACAGTCTCGTTGCTAGGTTACCGCTGGTGTCGTAACAGATGCTGAAATTGTGACAATTTGAGTGGTTCATTATGAATTTATGAATGTTCTGTCATTTGGAAGTTTAAGATGTTGCGAACAATTAGAACACGTAGGTTGTGCCGATATTATTGAACACTTTGATTGTATCTAACAATATGGACACTTTGAACGCCACTAACTATATGCTGCTGACTGTACTATGTTAAGACCATGCTGATTTGGTGAAGTTAAAAACTACTGCGAATTGTGCGTCTAACTATAAATAACCACCACCAACTTGAACCAATTATATAAATTATAATATAAGAATAAGTAAAAAAGGCTATTTTTTATTTATGGTATGGATAGAAAGAAAACTACTTAATATGACATGTGCTTACAATATGGCAATATGTATTTAATTTAATATTAATGAAGATAGTAGAAAATTATGTGATACTTGGAATTGGACATACTACATTAATTTCTGGGTTGCCATGCTCAAAATATTTAAAAAAAAAACCATAGAGCAAAACTAGTCAGCAACTTACACAAGCTGCACATTTGCAATGTAATAGGTATATACACGAATATATTTATAAGTGACAATTTTGTAAGTTCCAGAATAACTTGCGATAAATAGTAGCATGCCATGTTTGCCTTTATTTTAATGTCATTCCGGATAAGGAATAAACAAACATGAAACTGTCCAATGCATACGAAGCTTAAAATAATCTGTCGCTAGCTAGAGACTCATGCGTACTTCATGCACACCTACGTATAGAACCAAAAAAAGTTGATATACGAAGCGAAAATGTAAAATAATGAGACGCTCATTAGTTTCCGAACGTGAGACCGCATCCGTTATCCGCTGCCACCGAACATTTCCAGAAGTAAGAATGACACAGACACCGAGTATTATCGTCGAAGATTAGCGTTCTGGGCTTAGAGATAGTGCCGGGTGGGTTTACCTTCCGCGCTTTCGTCGCCCACTTGTATGCACAAACGAGTTCCCCTCGGCCCGTCTCCACGTAGTCGGTGGTCTGCGTCACGTGGTGCTCGATGCGATCGACCAGTTCGCCCTGCTCGCGCTAAGGTCGAGGGCGCTAGGAGGAAGCGGGACGCCCGTACGGGCCGCGCGTACGGCCGATTGGTTCATACGGTATTAACACACACCCATATGTTACGAGCGACCGAGGCGCTGAACGACAGACGGTTAGATAGAGTTAAAATCGAAAACTATAGTGTGACGCCCAAATAAAGATAATAAAAATAAAAGAAAAACATCGTTTAAGTCGACACACACTGACATACACGTGAATTACATTTACAATACATCCAGTGATCATCGTATTACACAGTTTGTTAGTTGGTAAATATATAGTTACATCGATCGAACACTTGTTACATAATAACGTGTTTACATGACATTCGTGTGTATCATTGAGAAATATAAAGGTTAGTACAGTTAGATACAGTTATTATATAACAAATATCAGCATATACAAGAGGCAAATTACGCACACACCAAATGAAAGTCAAATTAGTGACACACATAGTTAGATTGTTAGAAGTAAAGGTAATAAGAAGCCCATTTCCACCGAGTGTGAGTTTGAGATACATGTAGAGTTAGAAACACAACAGTTAAAGCCAATTAGTGTGAATGCACATAGTAATGGTTTGTTAGATAAATAATCGTAACATAACAAAAAAAAACGTAAACATTGTGTGAACCAATCACCGAATCATCAACGTAAACAAAATGCAAGGTCGAATTAAACGTTCACAGAATAAACAAATCATAACAAACGGACGGGACGTGGGGCGGGGTAGGGTATTGGAGGGGGGAGAAACAAAAAAAACAAAAACGCATTAGCAACGAATGAATCGACACTGGAATGATGACAACTCACCCGTCGAGCTTTGCTCTGATATTTTAGGGCCTTCTTAGTATCTTGTGTGGCGGTTTGGACATAGTCCACAGCGTGTTCTACATGATACTCAATGCGGTCGATCATCTCTCCCTGTATCCATAGGACCTTGTTTAGTTAGCGCTTAAACTAATTAATATTAACATATTACAGAGAAGCTCCTTATTCGCGGGGGTAATGCCGCAATTTAGAAACCGTGAATGATCAGCAGGACTCACTTGTACTATAGCGAATAAAGAAACTATTATATCTATAATAATGTAATTGTTCTGCAGTTTCTACCTAGTCTTTAATTTTATGTACTCTGAGGTGGGCGTAAATAGTGACGACACAGTCGCCGCTATTTACACAGTAGCCGCTGTTTACGACAATATTAATTGTATAACTGTTTTTGGCGATAATAAATCTTTAAATCTTTATTAACTGCGAATACAAGAACATGGTTACATTTTTTTAACCTGCATATACTGAAAACGCGAGTGCGGAAACAGTAAATAAGGAGCTTTGACTGTATATATCGTTACGATAGGTACCGATAATCAGGTACAACAGGCAACAGTGAAAATGGGGTGAAATTTCATTGTACGCTTCATTAGAGATACGGTTAAGGGCTCCAATTAAGCGATTTAAGGTCAGTGTAGCGTTCAAACATTAATCCACTTGTATGAAACATGTTTTTTGAACCATTAAATTATCCTTAACAATTATCCATAACCAACCAAAATTAAGATAAGATATGTAGAGTGGTGAATGTTACCATTGTTGTGAGATATATTTATACATTATTTTTATAAGATTAAATGTACACCCCCTTAATTGAATAAAGTGAACGACACGGTTTATCCATCCATCCATGAATTTATGGACACGGTTTATATAAGGACTTAAAACACAAAAATACATACTGAATTATTCTCATATATGTAAACGTGTGATATTTATATTTATTATCATGTTTTGTCTTGATTTAAAAATTAACATCATCACCACGAGTGGCATTCCTTATTTAATTTTAAGGACATGCCACTCTCGTCTTCATAATATTTTTATATATCACCCAAATAAGAGAAAGACGCACGTATCCTAATAAAGATAGTTATAAAATGTGTGACCTGACTCTCCACCAGCATCGCCATGTCCATGAACATGTCGTGCAGCTCGCGGATGGATGTCTCCAACTTGATGATGTCGGCGTGGCGCGCTTCGATGTCGGCGAGCGTCTGTTTCGCTTGTTGAGTCTCCATTATGATCTGGAAAACGGGTGAAGAGGTCGGTTTTAGTGGCAGTATTGACTCTATCGACCCGCATCGCGGAAGAAACACCGTACCTTTTTTTTGATGAATGAATCAAATAATAATCAAAGAATCACCGTACTTAACACATAATGTGTGTGGTGGGAGGGGGGGAGGTACAACCCATTATTGTCCCACTGCTGGGCACGGGTCTTCTCTCAGAATGGGAGAGTTTTAGGCCATAGTGGTTGGTGGACTTCACACACGTCCGGGAACTTTTTTTTTAAAGAACTCTCGGATGTGTAAGTTTGTATCCTTACGATGTTTTCCTTCATCGAAAAGCAGTTTTAAATAATTTCTAATACGCACATAAATCTGTGGTGCGTGCCTGGGTTTGAACCTCGGACCTTCCGATTGAGAGGGCAAGTTTTTTAACCATCAGGTTATCTGCTCTACACTCGCTCTCTACACTCGCTCTATAGACAAAAACCTGATTTATGATATCAAATTTCCATCACGGATCTGTGTATTTTCCCTCTTTTTTCAATACGGTTAAAGTAGCAAACGAGCATGCAGTTTGCATGATGGTAAACGGTTATTCAGATCCATGCACATCTATAAGCAACTTAACACTTACCGGCACACTTTCACATGACGCAACCGACCATCATAGTCCTCGGGAGTAGCAACGCATCTGTGATTGACTTCAGATGGAAACCATGTTCTGTATGTAGTTGATTACAGGTGTCCATTGGCGGCAGTGACCATTTACCATCAGGTGGACTGCTCGTTTGCTACCTTGGCCAGATAAAAAAAGACATAGAACAGATTTTATGTGAAGTCAATCACAAATGCCTAGCTACTCCTAATGAGTGCGCTCCCGATCGAAATACACTGATTCTACGATCTGATGAATATTCCTGGGTCTACCGACTTCCTAAGGGCTACCATAAGCATTGCTCCTTATTTAATGCTAATAACTTAAATCACGACAACACCGTCCCTACATACCCAGCTATATTATGTAGAAACATCTATATTATGTATAACATTATGTAGAAACAGTAGTCAGAATGTCTATAATAGCCAATCTTCGTAATTAGCACTAAACCTAGTACGCATACTTAATCACATAATGGTATTAGTGTAAGGAGGCTCCAGTTGTTTGGTTATTCCAAGGTTATTCAATAATGTACTAACAGAAGGTTAAAAAAAAGGTAACAATAATCTGATGGTGGCGGAAGGTTAAAAGCGGAAAGCTTCCATAATGAATTTTGTTTTTTTTTTTGCTAGAATATTTCTCCTTGGATTAAAGAAATACTAACCAAAGACGCTACTTTACTGGAGAGCCAGGTAAAAATTAAGCAATGTTTTTGTTTTTATCTTTTGAACAAAGTAAAATGTTGGAAAATAAATTAAGGGACTGTTAACTTTGGCGTATTTAGAGCACCAACTTTTCAATTCTTGGCCTTATTAGGGTTCAGTACTTAATGTGTAAATGGGTCCGTCTGTCTGTCACCACTCACCAGGCTGCATCTCATGAACATAAAATGAAAACACTAAACAATGAATAATGATAAATACTAAACATAAAATGAAATAACTAATTAAGAGTGGCTGCAATATAACAAATGTGATTTTTTATTATTATTTTTTATAGAAAAGGGGTACGGAACCCTTCGTGCGCGAATACGACTCACACTTAGCAGGTTATATTTGGCTAAAATAATGTATTAACTCAAAATTGATGAGTTCTGAATTAATAATTGGATTTAATCATAGTTATTCATGCATAGTAGCGATATGTTCAGTAATTACAGATTAACACGTTTCCTAGTATTGCATATTGATTTTTAGCGACGTGCATTAACCTTCGACATAGTTCAGCAATTATACTCGCCACGTGAATAGGCTATTTGACAATGCGAAAAATTAAGTATCCTTAACCTCTGCTAGATAATATAAAATGGATTTTAAAAACCTGTCAAATAGCCCATTATGTCAGCTTTGTTCACTTATTTTATTAATGGTATTTGGTCATTGGTAAGAAAGTATTGTAATTATGAGTACCAGAGTTTACTATCCTATTATTTGTATTTTATTGATTGAACATAAATAGACATGAACTATTTGTTATAAGCCGATTTAGAGCAGTGATAGCCTAATGGTTGAAACTTGCCCTCTCGATCGGGAGGTCCGAGGTTCAAACCCAGGCACGCACCAATGATTTATGTGCGTATTATACATTAATTATCACTGCTTTTCGGTGAAGGAAAACATCGTGAGGAAACCTACACACCCGAGAGTTCTTAAAAAAAAAAAAAAAGTTCTCGGAGGTGTGTGAAGTCCACCAATTCGCACTTGGCCAGCGCGGTGGACTATGGCCTAAACTCTCTCATTCTGGGAGAAGACCCGTGCCCAGCAGTGGGCCAATAATGGGTTGACGCGATGCGATGCGATTTGTTATAAGAGTAACTAATAAAACCTAGGTTTATTATATATAGGATTAGGTGTAGATTCACACCTAAAATATCTAGGTGTGAATCATATCAGTGTAGTGGTCTCGCAATTAAGCTATTTCCTATAGTCTTCTTTGCAAAACGTTCTTTTTTAACTGGTTGTAGTAGCAAACAAGCATGCAGTCCTCCTGATGGTAGATGGCATTGCCGCCCATGGACATCTGTAAGCAACTTCACATAGAACATGGACTCTATCTGAAGTCACTCAAAGATACGTTGCTACTTCCAAGGACAAAGATGGTCGTCTCATATGAAAATAAGCAAATGAGCAACCCCCCCCCCCCAGCGAAATGCAATAACTGCTTTACCGTGTTTTATTAGTATTTGTCTGTAGAGTAGGCCTTTTTTTTTCGAGGGGGAAACTTTCAAAAAGTACCCGACGTCGTAGGAGCGACGCGGGTTATGTGGGATTCTTACCGCACTAAAACCCCCCCGGTGGCCGACCTCGACGCTGCGAAGAGGACTCCGGTAACTCCGATTGACCGCCGCCGGTGTCCTCAGCGTGTGCCCCATCGGGCTCTTCCCTGGTGGGCGTGACTTGCATCCGCACCTACTGGTTTTTACGGCAGCATGCAACCACACATGCCACCGTCCTTCCCGGGGTCGCTTGGCCAGACGGTTCGAGCTCCCACTCTTCCCGCCCACAACCCCGGAAGCCCCTTTTAGTCGCCTCTTACGACAGGCAGAGGGTACCGTAGTCCTATTCTGGTCCCGGAACTACAGGGACACTGTAGAGTAGGCCTAGGAATATGTGCTTAAAATCGTTATTCAAATCAGATCGTCAGCGCCTCTGGCCAGGCGGTAGCGGCATTTCCCCCGGTCGTAACATACTCGTTCTATCTTCCTGGGATGTGGAATGTCATTCCGTCGGACAATTGCAACTCACCCCCTGAGTAAAGACAGCCGGGTTGTCCTGCTCCAGCATCGCCTCGAGCTCGTCGTCGGTGGTCGCGCGGCCGGTGATCTCCAGCTGCCGGAGTATCCTGTTTTTGCACCGGTCCCGGTAGTCCGTCTGCGTCCGGTTGTACTCGGTCATCACCTCGACGAACTTGCGCGAGAGAGTCGAGTGCTGGGTCTTTCTTATCCTGAGGTCCGCAGACGATTTATTCGAATGCTCCTCCTGTTCGATGTTCTGCTCTATGTCTGTGGATACATGGTGATAAGGAGCGTTTATTACAACTGGACAGTAACGTTTTAATGGTGAACTATTCCGGGTTGTTACAACTACACTTCAAGAAATTATGGACACAACCACAACCACATTTGAAGAAAGATATGGACTATATAAACATTCATAGTTTTTGGTTCCAAAATGCAATTTGTAAAACTAGCAATGAAACAGACAAAAATTCAAAAATTTATAGAAATTTGTATTCCTTATTCTCAGTTGCAAATGTATCACCTTGCGGACATGCGAAACTTTCATTTTAATTATATGTATAGATATGGATGACATAGTGAAATAAACAATAAAACATATATCCACATCTAATATATAAAATTCTCGTGTCACAGTTTTTGTTGCCATACTCCTCCGAAGCGGCTTGACCGATTTTTACCAAATTTTATATGCTTATTCAGTAGGTCTTATAATCGGCCAGCATCTATTTATCATACCCCTTAAAGGTTGTCCACCCTTAACATTTTATTTTATTTTTTATATGGCAAAACAACGTTTGTCGGGACAGCTAGTATAACTATAATTAGGTTTTTATAACTGTCACATATGATATCATTGTTGTTATGCTATAGTTAATGCAGTAAAAAATTCAAATTGGCTCACAAATATGACCTAGGCACTAAAGTATGATAATATTATTCAGTACTTAGTCTATTGTTAATACAGGTTTAAAACAATTTAATTACCCATCTAATTGAATACCTAAAAGTCCACGCTTTAATTTAAACAACTTACGTTTTAATTTTCCTCTGACTTTGTTGGCAGTTTTCTTGATGTCGGCCATGAGGTCTTCCAATTCATGCTTTGTTTCTGAAAGTCAGAAAGAAATAATCATATATAAAAATAGTATGCGAGACAGAGAAATAAAAAGCTCTTCATGACAAGACACGTTTGTACGACAGTAGAAGTATAAAATGTTCTAAAATGTGAAAAGATCGGACGCTTTGCGGTTTGAGTACAAAAGTTTAGAGAACTTCTAATGTTCCATTTACGCTTATATTTGAGTTTATTTATTTTACGTGTATCTTATAACTTCAAACGAACAATTACGACGTTTTATTTTCTGAGTTAACGAAAAGGGCCGGCATAATAAGATATAGTCTTCATTCTATTAAAATATATATCCGATTTTTTACGTCGTCTAACGCTTCTGATAGCTAGATGCCTAGTAAAAACAAACGCTTTCTACACTCATAACCCTACACTAGGATTTTCTCCTGTGTCGTGGGTACCATGGACACATACAAGACGAATACACAAACACCCAGACCCAAAACATGAATCTAAACCCATCATTCAGATACCCGTCTGGCCGGGAATGGAACCCAGGACCCATTGCGCGTCAGACCGGTATGGTAACCGCTCCGCTACGTGGGTCGTCAAAAGGTCGTAGGTTTCCTAGTAAAAGGAATCACATTTATTATTAAATAACCATAATAAATTATTAAATTACAAATTGCTTAGTACTTGATTCACAATCTAATGGAATCTAAGTCTACTGAAATGTTCCACGTACATATGTATGTAGTGCCAACATGACCCATATGCAGAGACTACACACATATACCCGATGAACAAAGCAAACAACATTCAAGCGCCCAAAAGTTACAGAGACATGGCATAGAAAAATATATTAAGTTTATGAATATTTGATTCATAAGAAGTGCTTCTTGAATAATAAATCAAAGCGTAGACTCGAGTACAGCGCCTAATTTTGGATTTGAATATAAAAGGAGTAGGACAATTGTAGGAATATCGCTCAGGAGAAATATTCGAAGGTGCCTTTATTATTTCAGAAGACGGATGTTTCCGAATCGTTGAGCAAGTGTGCTCGAGAATGGGTCCCTGGTAACTGGGAGACATAAGTTGTGAAGTCACGTGACGCGTGCTTTAATAACTTGGCTCCGTTCCAGGAATTGGCTGATTTGTTTGATTTACTTACGTGTCTTGCTCGAATTCAAATTTTAGACATCATGTTAGATTATATGTTTTCGTTTGGATATTAGTATGACGAGTTAGTAATTAAACCTGAAAGTGTAAGAGCAACAAATCTCCTGGGTATAGATCATGGATATTCCAATAGGTTCGTTAAGGGGAGTGAGAAATAAAGTTTGGCGACATTTTGATTGTTTATCAACCTATCGACCAAGAGCTGTGATGGCCTGCCTAACCTGCTTTTCGGTGAAGGAAAACATCGTGAGGAAACCTACACACCCGAGAGTTCTTTATAAAAAAAAAAGTTCTCGGAGGTGTGTGAAGTCCACCAATTCGCACTTGGCCAGCGCGGTGGACTATGGCCTATAACTCTCTCATTCTGAGAGAAGACCCGTGCCCAGCAGTGGGCCAATAATGGGTTGATGAGATAGGTAATGAAGCACTAAAATTGTAGAGAACATTGATAAAATCCTTAATACATTTTTTAAGACTTTCTACAAGTAAGTTCATTACGACCTCTAAGCCTCTTCATTCTACTTTCACCAAATTTGCAGTAGTTTGTGATATATACTATGCCCCTCTTTTTAGATAATTTCCTATTCCAACGTATTCATATTTTATAGCTCACGAAAATCACGTATAAATCCTTTAAATGTTATTTACTGCCAGTCTTCACTGAGACATTTATTAAACTCCACACGAAGAACAATCTCGGTTGGTTGGGCACAAGTCTCCGGCAATCGGAAGAGGAGCAGGTAATCCTTTTGAATCAAACAGTGAGACGCCGTGAGTTCTTAGTTGCTAGAAGTACTATTTTAAAAGATGCAATGTCTTTTTCACATAGCTGCCATGTTATATAACAAAACGAACAAACGCTTTCTACACTCATAGCCCCACAGTAGGATTTTCTCCTGTGTCGTGGGTGCCATGGAAACACACAAAGACGAATACACAAACACCCAGACCCAGAACAATAATCTAAACTCATCATTCAGATACCTGGCTGGCCGGGAATCGAACCCGGGACCCACTGCGTGTCAGACTGGTACGGTAACCGCTGCGCCACGCGGGTCGTCCCTTATATCGTACTTTTTGTATCGTACTTTCGATACAAAAGCACATAGATATATTAGCAAAGCTATAAAACATTTTTGGTTGCATCAACCAAATAGTGTACATGAAAGTGAAGGTACATGAGCAAACAATATAATATCATTGACATAATAAATGGCTACTGTAGGTAGTAATCTGATGGACTAAGTAAAATTTTAAAGAAACTTTAAAACCCCTTCGTGTAAAATCAAAATGACCTGTTGAGAATTTGTTGCAGCGAGAGTACGAAATGTAGATAACAGGGAAACAAAATTAAGCAAGTATCGTTAAAAAGCTTTTTGCACCAGCCTTTGTGGTTGAACTTCCACAGCTAAACTTATTAATGGAATGGCGGTGTTAGGAAATCTTTACATTTCCGTTGTTCCAGATATACTTTAGGTAATCTTATATTCTATCCATACTGATATTATAAATGTGAAAATGTGTTTGTTTGTTCCTCTTTCACGTCGCTACATAGCTATTATATGATATGCTGCGAGATGGTTAGCAGGGCGGAGAGTGACGTAGGTTACTTTTTACCGCGCTCTCTCATTCCCATGAGAATATCGATGTTTTGTTAATTGATACATATTTCGTAGTTCCAGACGTTATTAATAGATGGCGTTAGTAAATTCATTTGCATGTTCTGAATCACGCCATCAAATGCTAAATTCCCTTTGACTGTGCGGGCGAAGCCGCAGGTAAGGGCTAGTTTCTCATGTTTCTAAGAAAACAAAAATAATCGCATCAGTCCGGTCGACTTCAATTCTACGCATTCAAACAAAACGTAACTCTCCAATTGTTCTATGGTGCGATAATAGATTTCGTAGACGTATATAGATATTCAGTATCCATCCTCAGTGAACCATTCGATATTTCACAAGGGGGAACATCGGGACATTTCCGGTCGGGAGGGCACCAAGTTTCCGACGGCCGGAACTAGTAGGTATCCCCTTGAGATAAGCTGTGGGACGCGTGTTCTCAATTGGTACGGAAGTTGGGCTCCTTGCCAATAACCGCGGCCTTTTCGCGTGTAGTAGTTAAACATCTTAGGAGTTAACGGATGGGAAATTGTTTCGTAGTTCCATTCGACGACCACCACGACTGTTTTTTGCTTTTAACTAACCATGCTTAAATTCTGCTCTACTTTAAGACATGTGGCAAAACCAGAAATGATGAATTCTTTGGAGATGTGGGAGTAAAAGCCAATTTTGTTGTAATTTCCATAAGTCGAACGTAATTATGCGTAGGTACATACTTATTTAACATCGACCATTACTACCTAAAATGTTTGTTCGAAACGTAATGCATCTCTAGTTTAGTCTCTAATTTATCTCATTACTACATGTAGGATGGTAAGGATTCAAACATTTAGCTCTTGGCTGGCATCCAAAACTGACCGTTCCCAACATTGTTTTAACATCTTTGCTCATGACCAATTTAATCAACGTCGACTTCGGCTTTGGAACTTAGTACGATTAAGTGCCTTTACGAGTGTTCCAGCGTTATTGCTACCACTATTGTACACAATTTTAATATTAATAGGCATCGTAGCCGTTACATCAATAAGGGATCCGGCTTACAATAGGCAATTTCAACTTCAGATAAGGAAAAGGCATTTTGATAAATAAGGTAGATCGTACTCGTATATCAGCCAATCTGGTGCCTCGCAAAACTTCGCTTTTTGTTCTCGGCAAAAAGTTGTATAAATCTCGTTTAAATGGACATGACGGAAAAGTATTGAAGATTTCTGCTTCCAATATCCAAGAACCAAAGCGAACAATAAAGATTTTGTGCAGTTACTTAATCAACATCGAATAGAAATCAGAATCTGTATCTTTCATAGATGCTTTGTAAACTAGTCTACATCCTTTAGTCTCCATTGAATATAAGAAAATTCATTTACACAGACATTGCAATCATATTTATTTATATGCATGATTAAGCGGAAAAATATCGCATGAAATGCTCCGACAGAATAAATTCCGCACATGGCGCGTACTGTGTCGTATGTCAAACGCAAATAATGAAATGAGGGATAATGAAAAAGACGCGTCCAATATTTCGTCATCGGAATATTTAATAAAAAAAATCTTGCATAATAAAAAAAACTTCACGCAATGTTATCGCGTGGGCGGTCTAATTGCCTGTCCGCTGCAGTGGATCCGATGCGATAGATATCTGCAAATCTTTGCTTTCAACAGCCAATACCTACCTATAGGAAAT
The DNA here is from genome assembly GCA_949699795.1 of Spicauda simplicius. Lineage (NCBI taxonomy): Eukaryota > Metazoa > Arthropoda > Insecta > Lepidoptera > Hesperiidae > Spicauda > Spicauda simplicius. Next base: position 15,175,803 of record OX453063.1, read on the forward strand.
GACTTGCCGGGAAACTTCGTCTCCAAGCTTCTCTACGGAGTTATTGCTGCAAAAAACTTGTCGTACAAGAAATAATCGTTTACTGATTTTAGTTTTTCCGCTACGCTGGGTTTAATTTTGTACTTATACTTGATTGCAATGATTTCTATGTACACTGCATGATCCAGCTTTTCTCCTGCATCTTGGGGAGTCTAGAGCTTACTTCATAACACTGCTAAAATTGGGTATGATTGAGATTTTTACTCCAACCACCTTTACTGCACCAAATATGTATATGTGGTATCACTACAATACCTTTATACGACTTAAAGCAACATTGATACATTTATGAGATCTGGAACTTTTTAGCCCACTGCATTAAGAGGATAATGTTTTTAAATTTGAAATGTCTTCACGAGCGTTAGTAAACATATAACTAAAAGGTAAAATAACGCTTTAAATTGCATCCGTTTTCCTCATACAGGTAACAAACACTGTGAAATTACGGCATTTATCTATGTAGAACGGGCAGTGATTAGTAATTAATTACGTATCTCCAGGCACGATAATATCGCTGCACTACACGTAACACGTTAGACAACGTACATAATACAGAACATATAATAAAATTTAATGTCTAAGTTGCAGATAAAATCAATATAAAATTTTCTAATAACAGAGAGAACTTTATGCGTATCCATTAAATTTTTATTTGATAGACTGAGTTCAGCAATCTTGAAATAGAGCACACGTTTGAAGAGAAATAAAATTTCCATCTTGAATTGATTATTTTTTGCAAATATTTCTATATTTCTCCAACGTTCATTCATGACGATAGAAATTCGAGGAACAAGGAATTTTACAGGGAATTTCGCCTAAGCAGGTTTACGTACGTACCTACTTTGCTGGAAGATTGTATAAATGAAATCGGATAATAGGAGCTATTTATTTTAGCTAACACCGGCACCGACAACCGTTAGCGGGAGATAAATTGCTTTCATAGAAATTGCCCTCGTCTTGCTCAAGACAGTACATACGAGGTTATTTTAGGAATTTGGAACGCGTTTTACGATTAATATCCTAATAATATATCAAGTTTTATCAGGTGGTAGAACCATTGTAGTTCGACTGGTGAGGTACCACCGCTACACTTATTTCTAGCGTGAAGCAGCTCTTGCGTTTTGGTGTAAGGGTGTAGTTGCCCGTTCACTTTTATATGAGGCGACCATCATAGTCCTCGAGAGTAGCAACACATCTTTGATTGACTTCAGATAAGGTCCTGTTCTATATGAAGTTGCTTAAAAATGTCCAAGGGCAACAGTGTCTACTTACCATCAAGTAGACTGCAGGGTCGTTCATTAATAAAAAAATCAATTGCATAAAAAATATAGCCAATGGTAACTATACTAAGCTTATAAACGTTTTCAAAATTTTTATTAGACAATTTGCGTAATTTAATCTTTGATGCTACTGAAACAATTTGGACGACACTTTTGGCAGGAATAACTAAAATTCCAACATAAATAAGTCCCTTCCTTGTACGTGAACGAGGGTTTCTGCGGTAATGTTAATTATTTTTATAATGTAAAAAGGCATTGTACTAATTTCTTAGGATTATCTTTCTTATAATCATTCTGGTAATTAATTAATATCATGTTACCAACACGATAAACAAGATAGGAAATCTCAGGGATACTAGAATACTCACGTATTCAGTTAAGCGTTAATATTTTTTTATATTTATTAAATAGTATAAAATCGTAACTCTATAGAAAATGTAGTGTAGGCGTATAAATGAAATTAAAGTTTATAGTACTCGAATTTAAGGCAGTTAAAGCTTAACTGAAGAAAATTGGACTCTAGATGAAGGATCCGAGGTCCGATTCCCAGGTCACTGACACAAATTCTAAAATCATGTGATTTTGAGTATTGAAAATGAATAATCGCCACTTTACGGCGAAAGAAAATCCTAAAGAAACCTACACACCTAATTCTAAATAAGAGAATTCTCTAAAAATGTTCTTAAAGTTTACCAATTCCCACTTGGCCAGCGGTTTAGGCCAAAAACGTTTTCATTCTGAGAGACCATTCATACAACAGTGGACAATAATGAGTTGACGAGTACACCAACTTCAAATAATACAAAACCGCATTTGAAATACATTTCATATAGAGACCACGCATCACTTGGTATAATTTAACCTATGAGTGAAAAGCTGGATAATGACAGGACACTGGTTTTGCGCACGTAACGTTCATTGTCGATAACGAAGTAAATTGCATGTGCGCGAATTGGGGATCAAAATTTATTCAGAGAGGATGACAAATACACTTTGATATAATGAGTTGCATTATTAATGAACTGTAATAATTGTGCTAATTGCTATGAAAATGGTATTGGAGGTTGTGTATAGTCTATGTTTACTATATTGACTAGATACAGGTTCCAGCCCTAGCAGTCATACGCTATACATATTGCAGCTTGATCTGAGGCGGTGAAGACTAGTTTTAGGTATATATCAATAATAGTTAGGCACCTTTGATTGACATCGATTCCTTAATACTAATAAGGGAGTGAAATAAACCGCTTAACCAGCAATGGACATCACACTTATATAGAGGAAGAGCAAACTCAGAGCCCACTCAGACTGACAGCGCTGATTCCAAATATTATATATCAATCGTGACCTATGACCAACCCTTTTCACTCTAAGCGGAACACCATGTCTAGTATCGGGATAGAACAGGATTGATGATATAAATGTCGAATAGCTGACAACAAATTTGTTAGAAAGGTTTTATTTATTCGTCTGCACTTAAATTAAAAAAACAAGGTTTCTTGCGTGTAAGGGTTTGATGCTATACAATAATTATTCGGGTATAGATTTTGGATAGACCACTATATTTTGCTCTATGACAACAGTGTTAGGGACTGCGGTATTGACAGGCCTCAATTCTAGCAGACATCATGAACAGCAGTGGCCACTAAACGTAAAGTGAACTGGCATTGGCTACTTATATTTTGCATTTTATTAAAAGTATGTATCTATTGTATAACCTTAGCAATTTCCAGTTAACCATTTATGCCCCTACCTAACGAGAGGATATTAATCAACGATGATTCAAAATACCTCGCAAAACTTTAAGCTATGAGTAAGTTATACACAAATCAAAACCATTATTGCACAGATCATCCGTACAATCCATTCATACAATACGAATACCAAACCGCTTGCGTTTTAAAACAAAAGCTATTCTCTTACACAAATGAAGCCACGAATTTTTTGTTACAATTTAAGCAGAAGAAAACATGTTGTTCCATTTACTCAAACATTACGTGCGAGGCGCAACACTCCGAATATTCGCACATGAATTCCCCTGGTATTCGCCTCACATTGTGTTGCTGGATGGAGTTTTCTCACATTGTTGTGCTGGAGAAAAGTCCCCGGTGAGATATTATCATCGGTTCTGTTTTGCATATCGCTTCGTTTGCTTTGCAGCGCTAATGAGGGTTTTGATTATACACAACACTAATGATATTGAAGTTTATTTATGAGAATTACTGTTATAATACAGATGACACTCGTGTTTGTTGCGGTTCCACTATGACGTGTGCACCTCTACGGTTATAACTATTAATATTTATTATGATTATGCCTTAAAGCAACACATTCCAAGTAAGGTTTTTTTTATCTGACTGAAGTAGCAAACGTACATGCAGTCCACCTGATGGTAAGTGGCCACTGCCGCCCATGGACATCTGTAATCAACTTCAATGTCAATCACAGATGCGTTGCTACACCCGAGGACTAAGATGGTCGCCTCATGTGAAAGTGTGCCGGCAACCACACCCTTCTATCGAAACGCAACAAATGCTTCACGCTAGAAATAGGTAAAATTTCGAATCAGTAACATACCGCACTAGAGGACCTGATGCTACTTATGTACATAAAACGTTTTCCTGTTACATTCTCGCATGCGTAACAAGTTTAACAACACCCATTAGACCATATGGTACACTATGGCATGGAAACTTCTGAAAGGCGACATGTGCCCAGCAGTGCTAATCTATCGAATCGATAGGAGAGATGCCACAACATCATTCAAATGACCCTCATATTAGTTTCGATATAAATCACGCTGGATGATCCAGGTTACGTTTTATTTGCCTCGCCTCATACTTTTATATGAGGCGACCATCATAGTCCTCGGGAGTAGCAACGCATCTGTGATTGACTTCAGACAAAATGTATGTTCTATATGAGGTTGCTTATAGATGTCCATGGACGGCAGTGACCACTTACCATCAGGTAGACTGCATGCTGGTTTTCTACTTGAAAATTATAAAAAAAAAATAGATGTTAAAGGGGGCTTGAGTCCCACTAGCGCTTTCCCCTTGATCCGTCAGTGATGAATCATACAGTGTAAAAACCCATGCCATGATTCATATTTTTTTTTGTTGCGGTCTCAAATGCTGGAAAGTATTAATAAAGAACTTAAAATCGTCGTCAACCCATTATTGTCCCATTGTTGGGCACGGGTTCTCTCAGTATGAGAGAGTTTAGGCCATAGTCCACCGCGCTGGCTAAGTGCGAATTGGTGGACTTCACACACCTCCGAGAACTTGTTTTTTTTTAAGAACTCCCGGGTTTGTAGGTTTCCTCACGATGTTTTCCTTCACCGAAAAGCAGTGATAATTAATTAATAATACGCACATGAATCAGTGGTGCGCGCCTGGGTTTGAACCTCGGACCTCCCGATCGAGAGGGCAAGTTTTAACCATTAGGCTATCACAATATCATAAGAACTTAAAGTAATAATAAATTATTATTAATAATAATCGCTATTTCATACTAATACATGAACAAATTACATATGACGCAACAGCTGTTTCCTAATAAATTAAACATGAGTAAGATTTCCCAGAAAGTCTATAGATCTTTTCGTTTTACCTATTCTACTTTTGGCCGCCGATTTTGCCATAGAGATCCGCGGATGGGATTTTAAAAATCCAATTTGTCGGAAGCCCGTTTACGTTGATCTCTTTATGCTACCTTCAATGAGATTTTATCCTCATCAATACTCTTCTTGAAAAGGATTCTGATGTTTTATTACCATGAATTGAAAGCACTTGCTATTTAATGCAATATAATATGAAGCTTTCGTTTAAAAAAATGAAATAAATTAAGAAGAGTTGTTTACATTTCCAGATTTTCCGCATAAATAAATGTTGTTTGAAGAAATATATAAAAGTGTATACTTTTATTATATTTTTTTTGTTAAGAATAAATATTCATTCACCCGCTTGGTTTACGTCGACTTCAGGTTATAAAATAAGTAAATGGTCATAATATGACTATTGACCATTCGAAACTATTAAATACAAACAATTACACTTACTACCTATCAATGTTAAGAGCTGGATTGTTTTGATTCCGATGCGTTCCAACTCTTTCTTGTTGGGTAGTCAACATATTTGTGACCCAGGTAAGACCCAGTTTTTAAAAATTTACCAAAATCAGATGATCGGCGATAGTTGAGATAAACAAAATTAGACGACCATTCAATTGATGTTATAATTTAACGATAACATCATACTAATATTACAAAGGCGAAAGTTTGTGAGTGTGTATGTTTGTTACTTCTTTACATCTAAACGGCTGGAGCGATTTCCATAAAATTTGGTAGGGAGTTAGCTGACACTCTGGATAAACATATAGACTACCTTTCATTGTGGGAAAATATCTTATTCCCACGGGACAATTGATACATCGATTTATATTCGACAATCGATACATCATTTTAATGTGGGCGAAGCTGCGGGGTCCAGCTAGTATTAAAATAAATGAACAAGACCAACGATCCAAGATCCATTTTATAGATTTGATGTTTTGCAATACTTATAGCATACTATTTTATTCCTGTGGCTTCAATCATATCTACTACCGAAATGGCTATCCCATTTGTTAATCTAGGACATAAACTGTGTGTGCCAATTTTTCAGCGAAACAAAACTGACATTCTTAGCGTGAGAGTAACAAACACACATACATGGTCACAAACTTTTGCATTTATTAAAATAATTTTGATAACCTTCATATTTTTCAGACGTACTCTTTGTCTACATTCGCTAACACATGCGAAAGAAGCCCGGAGACACAAAGGGGACGCCACCGCCAAACTTTACTTTTCCGTGAAACATAAATCGTTCTGTTGCTTCCTACCCCTTTCGAACTTTACAAAGTTATTCAGAATCTTAAATAAAATATTATCCAGTGAAATGACATAATTATGTTTGTTGTTCTTTTGTAAACATCGATAATATAATTATCAAGAATGTTCATAATCCCCAAAATCGGAATGTTATATTTGCTACATTGATACATGGACGTGGTTTATGAATTGGGTGAAAGACGAATCGTGATAAATAAAAGTGTTAGAATTGACATTTAAATTGTCTAAATAAATAATTAACAATACTAAAGGCCTCTCCTAGTTGTATAGACACCCGCCCAATAGTGGGATATCAAAAGCGTTGCAGCTAAGAACAATTGGAAATATGAACTAAAATTGGAAACTTCAAAAATATCATATTTTAGAAGCAAAGATTTCAAAGCATCGGGATACCGCTAAAATGCTTTTACGCGGAGGAACTATGAGAAGGTCAGCGGACACAATGGGGCTCGCCTGCCGCAAAAAGTCGGCTTTTCCGTAAAACATAAAATTAAATACCAAGTTTCACGATGGAACATTGTGTGCTACGAAATTACTGCTTTTACGATAGTTTTGATGGGGGACATGGGAGAATTAACTGTCGGGGTGATATTTCAAAAAGATATAAACATTAATTAAATAAATTGTTTACATTTAAGGACTTTACAATGAGAGAGAAAGGATAGTGTAGAAGGGATAGTAGATAGTAAGATAAGTCAACAAGTAGTAAAAACCTTCTGAAGTAAATATTCCACAAGCTCTACCGAAAAATTCTCTCTGGGAAATCGCCCATAAGATTTTTAACGATAATTCATATAGAAAGCGGTCTTAGTTCTCTTCTTGATGTAAAATTTGAATAATAGGTATTAAGTCACTAGAGAGCCAAGGTCGTACAGTCAGGCTCAACGATCGTGGAAGCTGAGTAGGTACAAGAACTTTATTGTGTGGTCCTCGATCATTATTGTAGCCTTTTGTAATGTGCTTTTATATTGACGGACTCTGAAAGCTCCCCTTGAGGCCTGTTGCCCGCCTCTTCGCCCAGCCAGCTATGAAGAACTACGAACAATTGCATTAATAGAAATCCAAACAACCAAAAATTCTAACAAAAAAAACCAAACTTTGTTAGTGTCTGTGTTAAGAAAGTAGCAAGAGATTATGCACTCTAAGAAGATTAAAAGTCATAAGAGAGATTAGTTGCACATGAAGACAAGAAGGTATATAGAGAGCATACGGTATATGAGACAATACTGCAATTCAATACATCAATGTGTCAATTGTAACACCGATCATCAAAAAAACACCGATTAACACTCTAAATCATCAAACATCAACTCCACACGCACACACGCGTGTGTACTTGGACTGATGTATTATTAATAACACATTGTTAGACGAACAGCGATATAAAAGCGATCGGAACTTCGATAGGGTCTAGTGTTTATTTATAACGTGAACAGTATTCTTGTCGCGTTGTTCGTCGTAGCAACTGTAATTACGATATTACTCACACATACTATAAATTACTGTTTGATCCTTTGTAAGATCTCGGCATACTTTCACATGAGGCGACAATCATAGTCCTCGGGAGTAACACGCACCTGTGATAGATTTCAGATGGAACCCATGTTCTGTAAGTAGTTGATTACAGACGTCCATTGGCGGCAATGACCACTTACCATCAGGACTGGACCGCATGCTGCTAGGTCAGTCAGATAAAAAAGATGGTAGACCGAGTATAGTTCAACTGGGGTACCATCCCCATACCTATTGCTAGTATAAAGCAATTCTCGCGTACAGGTAAACGGTTTTGACGACCGGTGGTGCGGTTACCACACCGTTCTGACACGCAGTGGGTTCCGGGTTCGATTCCCGGCTAGACAGGTATCTGATGAGTTTAGGTCTTGTTTTGGTCCTGGGTGTTTGTGTGCTCGTCTTTGTGTGACCATGGCATCCATGACACAGGAGAAAATCATATTGTGGAGATTTGAGTGTAGAAAGCGTTTTTTTTTATCTTAAAAGCGCCTTGTATGAGGTCCTCATCTTAATCCTCGAAAGTTGACATTGACATTGTTATCACAAATATATTGCTAATATATATTGCTAATATATTTGTGATAACAATGTTTCTGCCTGAAGTTGCTAACACATCAGCGTTGCCAGTTTTTTTTTTGGCAGGTCGTGATTTAGAAACTTGTTGAGTGAAAAAAGCGGGATTTCATAGTCAAAAGCAGGACAGCAGTCCTCGTGATACAAAGAGTGTCGCCTCACAGACACACGGATAAAAAATTTAGTGTTATCCTTAGTGTAAGGGGAGTCGGAGTATTTTGGCTACCTTCATTTTTGGGGCGACAAACTGCCGTCTGCAGTCCAGTCCTTCCCTAAAAGCGGGACCGAGCCTGTCTCCGGGTCCGGGTCATTTAATTTTGACTAAAAAATCAAGACGTCCCACCAAAATCAGGACGTCTGGCAACCCTGTTACACATATTTATTGATTGCAGTTGCGCTTACCATCAGTCCACGATGTTCGTTAGCTACTGCAATCTTTAAAAAAAAGAAGTTCCATGGAAGCTCTACCGCATGCGCTATCACTCTTGTACGGTATTTCTGCAGTAAAAACCTTTAGGCGCCTTGAGCTATCTTTGGTAGGAAGGAAATTTATGGGTTCGTGAACTTCTCGTCACTAAATCGTGAACTTCTCGTCAAAAATATGCAAATAGTCTTCATAAGAAATTGATTAGATTTACAGACGTTGAAATCAAAATTAGACTTTTACAGACGTTGAAATCAAAATTAGACTTTACATAAGAATTGTCCATTTTTTGTTATTATTTAAGCGTAAGAGAAGAAAACGATTAATTTAAAATGTCAATTACACTATAATTCGCACATAATAAAATACTGAAGTCATAGAAAGTTGTACGTGCGAGTTCACATTTAAGCGCACGAGACAATTAGGGTCGGGTCAATTATAATCAGTATAATTCATAGCGCTTCAAGTGCTACTATTTATAATTTATCGTATACTTTAGGTACATTAAACATAGTTTAATTAATAATATCATGGTATACTTTATGGTTTAACAAATTAGGTACATGGAATAGATACGCTCACTTTTGATCTCAGATTGGAATAAATAGAGAAATACACTAGAGAAAGAAACTGCTACAACTTACAAAGCTTTACAATTGTATAAGATCCATTGAATATTGTATAAAAACATCGTAATCTTTCTAATATTACTAATATACTAAGGCGAAAGCTGGTGACGATATCCGCACTAGACCACCGAGTTTAACTTAACCACATTCAGAGGAAATTGCGCATAGCTTTAAGACGGTTATAAGTATGTGATAGATTCACCGACCAGAGGAGTGACTTTCTCTCAATTGAGGGTCCAGGGTTCGAATCCCACGCATGCACCACTGATTTGTTGTACGTATTACTTAATTATCACTGCTTTAGAGTGCAGAGTTTTCCTTCATCTTGGAGAAATCTAGACACCTGAAAGTAGTTTAATAAAATGCTATGAGGTCTGTCAATTCGCACTGAGCCTACGCGAGCGATGGCCTAAAATCATTGAAAAAAGACCCGTGACCAGCAGTGAAACAGCATCAGGCAAGGCAAGAAAAAGGCAATGGAAACCGCACATTTATATCGCTCCACAATACTGCTCCGACGAAAACGTTATTAAACCAAGGAACGACACAAAACTTTTAATGCAAAACCACAATTTATGCTCTGGATTTGAAAACTCCGCGAGAAATAACAGTAAAACGCCTCGGGTACTCATTCAATGGGTTCAAGCTAAGCTAAAATCAACTCCGGCTGTGAAGTTTTTTGTAGAAAGCTCGCTTATTACCGCTACCACTATACAATTTTCGTGTCGGAAAAATAAAATCGACTTTAATGAAATGTACTCTGTCCGTTGTACTTTAATTTTTAGAACAAATCGTATATTTTTTTCATACTCTTTCATTGTAACCCCTTTATTGCGGTTAGAATTTATTACGAAGTTGCAGCTTTGAATTCGAACAACGTTTAGTACGGAAGGAACACTTTTACGCTGCGTTGATAACTTTAAACATATTGTTAAGGTCGGCGTTGTACATAACCTACTAACCCTTTTTTTGAAAAACCTTCAAAAGGTACCCGACGCCGTGGGTGCGACGCAGGGTTATGTGGGATTTTTACCGCACTACCCCCCCCCCCCCCCCCGTGGCCGTCCTCGGCGCTGAAAAGGAAGACTCCGGGATCTCGAAACGACTTCAACCGGAATCCTCGCGCGTTGCCCCATCGGGCTCCTCCCAGATGGGCGGCTGGGCCCCCCGCTATACCACCGTCCTTCCCGGGATTGCCTGCCCGAACGGTTCGAGCTCCCACTCTAGCCGTCTGCAACCCCGGAAGCCCCTTTTAGTCGCAACCTACTAACCCTACTAATAATAACAACTATTAGCGGAATATACAATCCTCATAAAATTCACTCATTGTTCCAAAAATTAATACAAACTTACTATGTATTTACAAACAGCAGATCGCGTTAAATCCATTATTATAACTTATTCATGTCCTGTATAGTTAACAGTAAGAAAGTTATTATCATCCGTCTTAACTTTCCTAGATAGTTCTAAATTCGGCATCCGATATGTCGATACCAGTAAGTTAATCCAGATGGTATTATCATAAACTTTGAAATTATCAGCAGACAGACGCCCCCGTGCCCTCGCAAATGTCACCATCCAATTAATGTACCACCGATACCATTGAACTGATCGTCCCACGCAACTTGCAGCAATCCTGTGACGTTAATAGAACAGAGTAGAATTCATATAAACACCCACGCACGATAAATACTCAACCCAACGCAAATACTTGAATGGAGAGATATTTTCGTGATGCCCTATAGTGCCTTCGAATATTGAAAATTAAGTGTTGAAATATTTTAATATCAACAAGCAAAGCCCACGCTGTCTGCTTACAGATAATATAAGAAATTGCAAATAATCTTACAGAAAATCGTTTTCGAACATTTTTTAATCCCACGCGATGTCTCAAGTATTTTATAAACCCTTTGTACATTTAGTACGCCTACTCAATAATGTAAAACACTTACTATAGAGATTAGAGAAACTAAAAAATAAAATCGATTCAGTTCAAGCATGTATAGTCACACGCGGTTAAAGTAAAAGCCTTAAAAAACCGTTCAACCACGTCAACCAATTAGTGTCCCACTGCTGAGCACGCGTCTTCTCTCAGAATAAGAGAGTTTAGGCCATAGTCCACCGCGCTGGCCAAGTGCGTATTGGTGGACAAAAATACGTTCAAAAGAATGAGATTAATGTAGGTACTTAACGCCCATCTTGTTTCATTGAATCAATCTTTGTTCCAGCAACAGCTAATTCGATCACCAGCAGGAATATCAGGTGTGGTGACTATTGGCAACCCTCCATTAAGAGAAGTCCACCAATGGACCCCGAAAGTTTGATGGATGAATATATGAATACTGTCTAATTATCTCGCAGGCTTATTAAACGTTTTTATTAAGCATGCCTTGATTGTTTACTTATTGTACGGATGTTCATAAATATTTGTTTCTTTTATGTGTTACCATCTCATTTCTTCGTCTTTTAAAATCACAACAGCACTAAAGAAGTTGTAATTCAAAACAACGTATTTAGGTAACTTAAACGTTATTTTAATAGTTAATTCAAAATAATTTATTTAGGTGCATTTATAGAATCAGTGCAGTTATCCTATTATTGTCTCACTGCTGTGGTGTCTCCTTTCATGGTGGATGGTTTTCAAGGGCTTACTCCAACGCACCGGTCCAACTGCCAATTCGTAGACTTCAAACATCCTGGAGACCTTTTTATGAAGAATTCACGCGCGTGTAAATTTCCTAGCGGTGTTTTCCTTTATCTTTAAGCTGCGATAATAAATTTCTAATACAAACATCATTTTATAAAAATCTGAAGTGCGTTCCTAGGACACTCCGGTCCTCCCAATATAACATATTATGTGAATTTAATGGCAAGGACAAGTACTCATACAATTTTAATGGCCACGATCTATGTACATAAACGTTAATGTTACAAAGCTAGACAGAGCGTCGCGTTGTGTGCGAACAGCGAGCTTAATGCAATAACTTGTTCGAATCCGGTTTGGAATCAAACTAATATATACAGAGTAGTTTGTCCTACATGTGCACTCAATTCAATAGATTTGTTCAGAGAAACATCCGTATGAGCATACACGCCGATAGTGACGTCATAAAATAATGTATATGAGATGTATTATGTCTAATTTGGGAAAAAGCTGAACTTTACTTTTAAAATTTTAATTACTAGTGAATACTTCTCAACCACTGCATAGAAAAGGACGTTTTTGGTTGTAGCTTGTGGGAAGTGGTCCCATACATATATGGATACTGTTGCCGATTACTACATGTTAATTCTTGAGTCTACCGACTTTGACCAACCTTCCAACACATCATTTGCAAAATACGATGCAGTGCATCAATTTCGACTGCATGTTTCCCTAGGCCCGGATTAAAGTAGGGCTTCAAATTAGATCCCACAAACTAGACTTTGGAAAAATTCAGGCTAGTATGCTTACTTACTAGTAAACAACTTATCCTTGAATATTCAAATTTGAAAATATTTATTGAAAACTTTGAACGAAAATGTGGAAATTATTTTGGAAAGGGGACCTCCACAACTTTATTGTTTCGAGGCCTCTGGACCGAACTGAAATCCAGGCCTGTGTTTTCCTTTCAACTAAAAAAAATGAATTACACCTATTTATATATCGCACGATTTAATTTAGAGCAGTGATTAATGGTTGAAACTTGCCCTCTCAATCGGGAGGACCAAGGTTCAAACTCAGGCACGCACCACTGATTTATGTGCGTATTAGAAATGAATTATCACTGCTTTTCGGTGAAGGAAAACATCGTGACGAAACCTACACACCCGAGAGTTCTTTAAAAAAAAAAGTACTCAGAGGCGTGTGTAGACCGCCAATTCGCACTTGGCCAGCACGGTGGACTATGGCCTAAACTCTCTCATTCTGAGCCACCAATTATTGTTCCACCTGTGCCCAGCAGTGGGACAATAATTGGTTGACGACACGATTTTAATTTTTGCAATAGCCCGTCATTGCATTCATAACTTCTGGTTCATTTCTATTCTTCGCTTTTCCAGCATTATAACGTGGGTTGCATTCTAAACACGTCAAGAACATACATCGCATTTGACGGAGCTATTATACCACACACAAGTTACCCATTCACTGCTATAAATTGCAATTTCCCTCGTTTGCTGTTCGCAAAGGGAAAATATTCTGTTTTATACGCATTGCATGTTATTCTAGAAATATAAAGCGCAACTATAAAAACATTTCAACAAATCATTAATCATTCTGAAGGTGGTAGAACTAGTACGGTTCGAAAGAGGTGGTACCCAATTCATAAATTCCATTGGAACGGTATAGATGACAATTGACTTTAATAGCGTCTTAGACCTCAAAAATGGTAGCGCATGTATTTGGTCTGTAAGTTGAACTGTTCCATATGGAGTTAGTATAAGTGTCATTTGGACTACAAGCTCGTTTTTCTGGAGTTAGTATAAGTGTCATTTGGACTGCAAGCTCGTTTTCTACACCAATTTTTGTACCAAGTTGAGGAATAAAAGAAAAAATAGGCCACGACAGAAACCTACAAACGGGGGCTGTACTTAAATATATATAGTTCTTATATATATCGTCAGTGGAAAGAAAATAATGCTAAAGCGCCAAAATAGCATTAGTGGGCAATGAGGTTTGAAGTATTTTTTTTACAGAAAAAAAAACATGTCACCTTTATTTCTGTTGGGGTCATGTTGAGTAGTATGTACTCCTAACAACAAGATCCGCCCCAAAAATTAAGGTGACATGATTTTTTTCACTGACGATATGTTTCTCGTTTGAGAGGTCTTTAATTTACCCAGATATAGAAATATCATACGAAAGTATTAGATAGGTTTTATAAATGTATGGCAGAAAATAGGATACAGTTTATTTGGACATCAGGAAAACATAAAAGAAATCTGAATAAAAACATTATATTGAAACATACCTGGTTCAAGTTATAGAGAACAAAGCTAAAGACGGTTAAAAATTGGACTATAAAAAGTAATAAATGTAAGAAGTGGCTGTCGAAATCGTGGCCAACAGGGAAAAATATAAAAAGCTTTTAAAAAGAGACATATTCTTCTGATCTCAAATTAATTGAACACTGTTCCAAATATAATAAAGGAAGTTTTTTTATTAAATTCATTCGGAATAGCAATGAGGCATGCAATTCACTTGATTGTAAGTAGTAACTGTGACACATCTTGTTAGCATCTTCGTACAGAATAGGGTTTCTATGTAAGCTCAACGCTATTTCCAAGGACTAAGATAGTCGCCTTATATAAATGTGATCCGGCAAACATACTCTTACAACACACGAACTGCTTCGCAATTGAAATAATTTTGATGGTAGTTCCTCTCCGGTGGAACCATATACTTAGTCTTTCACCTATTAGAGTACAGAAAGTAAATACATCACTAAAACATTTTTTTTAATAAGCCAACTTACTTTCATCTGATTGCGGCGCTGATAGGATGGCACTGTGCTTCTTCTTCACTTCTTCCACGTTCGTTTGTATCTTGTCTATCATTTCTCGTATTTCTTCCACCTGGAAAGACGTTATTTAAATTAATTATTTATTGCAACTACGAATAGGAATGTAAGAGTAACGTGATTGTGTATTTTATGTATGCGCCAAGATTCTCTTGTTCCGAGAAGGACCTGAGCCCAACGTACGCGCGAGTAATACTTATATTATGTACGTATAGTTTACAATGTACAACATTTACTTAATTCTATTAATAGGTACTTTTACTTCTGCTTACTTATACATTATATGTAACGATGTATAAGTAGAAGTAAAAGTGCAGAAAATAATAAATACACCGTTGGTAACGATGATCAGATTATCTATTTATAGACGTGACTCGCATAGAGTCACACGTTATAATTAGTTTTTGCTACATTTAGTTAGGTGTAGGTAGACACTTGTGTATCTTTTTTTATTTGAAATAAACTTAGGTGTCAAAATCTTTATGATATAAAAAATATTCTACTATATTTGTACATATGACCCGATAAATAAGAAGAAAACTCTCTTTTGGGCAAGAAATATACGTAGGAAAGGCATCGCGAAACTGAAGAGTGACACTGATCCGGTGTAACGGAGATAATCTAAGGCGTCTCGGAAAACCCTCGTAGCCAACAGACACACTTGACCATGCTCGTTCAAGTTTTAACAATATATAACGCCGCCTACATATAAC
Source organism: Spicauda simplicius (assembly GCA_949699795.1). Lineage (NCBI taxonomy): Eukaryota > Metazoa > Arthropoda > Insecta > Lepidoptera > Hesperiidae > Spicauda > Spicauda simplicius. The sequence goes on from OX453063.1 coordinate 15,191,368, forward strand.
GATCGAATCCATATTTTATTCGGACATATAAGCTTTCTTTGGTAAATCTTGCTTTATTAAAACTTGCCATATTAAAATGATATTCGTATACATTTCGGGTAATAGAGTTATACAACTTAAGCTACAAATATTTATAAGTAAATCGAGAAAAAGTCTTAAGGGAAAGAACCATCAAATTAAGCCTTATTGGACAACAAAATTGTTTCATTCAGACATAATCTTCATCGTCTCTGGAATCTTCAGGGACCAAAATTTCTATTAACGTTCCTTTTGAATTTCTTTATTCTGTTCCAGGTACGATTCAACGATTTCTTGCCCTAATTTAAAATTATAAAACAAGATGCAATCGTATAAATTTAATGTAATATGTATAAAATTAAATTGCCTAAAAGGACACTAACATAATAAATGTTCTCGGATTGTTGGGTCCAGAAACTATTCTACGTTTGGTTGACATTATTGATATACAGGACTGTTTATTACAAAAATTGTTGGTGCTACATGGGATGTAGACTAGAAAACTGGCTCAAATAAAGCTCCGAATGGGCGTTTATCTTGGGTTGCGTTTTCGGGCGCCCTAGACGTTGAAGCGACGACAGCTGGCAAAGCGCCAGCTAGAACCTCGCCTCAGCCCACATCAAGAACATTGTTTGACTTAGACTTAACCATGGCAACGGTTTTTAATATGTGGAATAAGAAGAACGAAAAGTCCCAATATGCAAAGTACACACAAGTACACATAAGATTTAAGTACTTATTCAAATCCAGCAACCGAGAACCCTAAATGGAAATTCCGTCTAAGCTATTGTTAGTGAATTTCACGTTTAGAATTCAATCCTATTCAAACAGAGCTCAGCATAGTACCGTAGGATTCATTTGTCAGGTTATTCGTCTTTAAATTTGCTTTGGAGATTCGCAAAGACAAAATTCGTTCAAGTGTGTCACAACAGTCAAAATTCTAACATCCACCTTCATAAATCAAGAAAAGTTTTGATATTTTGTTATGACGCTAATGTATTATGCCATATGCATTGCAGAACGTAATTGGTCAACTTTAAAACATAGCCTCGCTTCCTAAATGGAAGTCTAGACGTGGGGCAAGTACAAAATGCTCCAAATTCTCCAAACGATAAAAGACAGCACGTAGCTTTATTGCCTCATTTACATAACACTATTTGCCGAATTGTTTCAGTGCCAGTAACAAGTAAATTTTAAATCCAGAACACAGCGGTAAATTACTTAGTAGCACGGATTTAAATTTAGCTTAATTTGTGGGGACTAGACTCTTACATTAAATTTAATTCGGCTAAAGGACCGCTGGCAACCATCCAACCACAAACAAAGCTCACAAAACACTGTTATCTGAAGATCGTGTATTGTTTCAATACGTTCGTGTACTTTCTTTTACCGACTCGTATCTTAGTCGATCTTATCTGTGACAAGAATGTCGTAGATTTTGATAGTTTAGGTCTATTTGGAACTTGAACCGAGTATGACAATGATGTCAGTTCTCTCTGATGTCTATGATATTTATTATAAAAAGTCGTAACATAAGCGTTCTAAACAATGTTGAATCTAGGGTGGTCCCCTACTTAATATTACTAGGTGTTAAAGCCTTCGGCATACCCAAACTATAAACAAAGGCCTACAAGTAGGCGGTGCCGTGTACGTATAAAATATTCAACGGTTAGCCGAATACCTTAACTTTGCTAAAACAATATAACCGTGAAAATATGGTGACTATCGTCATACATAGAAACCTTGCGGATAGCGGATTAGTCGTAATGCAAGTACAGAGTACAGGTATCTAACTAGCGTGGCGCTTCTGTACGTATGTCGATTTCAACATTCACTCTTGGGTAGTTGGGAAGAAAATGATTTAAAAATTAGTGTTTATTATGTATGCAAACCCAATATCTTTACTTGACAATTCCCGTGGCTTCGCCTGATTCGATAACGTCTACCACGGTAATGAGTGTCCTTGGTGTTAATTTAGGTTATAAACTGTGTGTGCCGAAATCAGACCAGGTACTTTTTACGTGTAAGAATAACAAACACAAATCCTCACAAACTTTCGCATTTATAATATTTACGATAAGAGTAAAGTAACAACATACTTACAGAAAATATAATTTGAGAATAATATAATTTGAGAATAAAGTATTTATCGTTTTAAACAAATCTAATTGTGTTCTGCATGTTTATAGTATACCCTTAAGCCTGCGGAGGGACATAGGCTCCCTCTGCGTGTTCTACCGGCTTTACAATGGCGAGTATTCCGAGGAACTTTTTGACCTGGTGCCTTCGTCACCTTTTCTTCACCGCTCTACTCGCCGAGGGATGAAGTTCCATCCACACCAACTGGACTCGTGGCGGTCCTCCATGGTTCGGTTTGCACGCTCGTTTTTGCCACGGACGTGCAATTTGTGGAATGAGCTTCCTCCTGAGGTATTCGGTGCGCTATGACATGGGGTTCTTCAAGAAAGGTGCGAAAAGAGCTCTCCTACAAAGCCGGCGATGCATTGGCGACTCCTCTGGTGTTGCGAATGTCCACAGGCGACGGTGACTACTTTCCATCACGTAGCCCGTCTGCCTTATCGTTAGGTTAAAGTATAAAAAAATAAAAGTATTCTAAGACTAGATAACAATAACAAAGTCCTGTGTACATAAAATGGAACACGTGTTTATTTCTCATTGCATATTTAGTTTAGGATATTTATATTTATTTTTAGGATATTCGTAAGTTCGGTTGAGAAGTTATGTTTGACATTGAGAGCACTACGTTTTCTTAAAACAAGCATTGTCAAGTGATGGCCAAAAACAAAAAACTAGGCGTGCAATGTATATCCATAATGTACATTGCATTTTAGGGTGGTAGAACCAGTGTAGTTCGACTGGGGAAGTACCACCACCACACCTATTTCTACCGTGAAACATTTCTTGCGTTTCGATGGAAGGGTGTGGTTGCCGGCACACTTTTACATGAGGCGACCATCGCAGTCCTCGGGAGTAGCAACGCATCTGTGTTTGACTTCAGATAGAACCTATGTTCTATATGAAGTGTAGGCCATGGGCTGCAGTTACCACTTACCATCAGGTGGACTGCATGCTCATTTGCTACTTCAATATTATGTAAAGCCTGTTCGAGAAAACATAATCTCGTACTGAGGCTGCAGTAGACAATGACGTAATCGACAAGTGATTCAACAATGAGAATAAGTTTCGGGGTCGGGATACCAATACAATGAAGGGTCGTGTGGGTTATACGGCGGTCGACATTTATGAGTCACCAATTAATCAGATTACGATAGCTCTTATCTCTCGCCTCCAGAGCTCGATAACTCCACAGATCGGTCTGATCGCGTTTATTACAATGCACCCACAATTGAAGCACTGTTCAGCGAAACACGTGTATTGGGGATTTGGGACATAAGCTTAAAGCAACTGAAGGTACTTTTGACAAGAGAATTTTTAATGTTAGGTAATGCCAATGTTTTATATAGAACCAATCATCCGTCTAATTTAATAATTCTCTCTTTCTACATAGGATTGAGGCAGAAGGCAAGCATGCGGTTTACCAGATGGTAAGCGGTCCTTGCCGCCGATATACATATGTAAACAATTTCATAACAATTTAAGAACAGAGGTTCTATCCGAAGTCAACAAGTGCATTGCTACAGTTACTCCTGAGCACTATAATGGTTGCCTTATATCAGGGTTTCGCAAAGTGGTGTATGCGAACCCTAGGGGTTTGCCATTCGATGGCAGGGTTTCCGACAAGATTTACGTGATAAAAATACAGAATTATTAATAAAATTGACTCCATTTGTCACCACAAACATAAAAATTAGTAAAAATACATTTCTTTTGGCACTATACCTTTTATTTTTATATACCTTTTATTGAAATATAAACATTTTATTTGAACATGAAGAGCACACAGCTATCGGAGCACGCCCGCTTTCCAGCCTAGAGATCACCTAGGGGATCAACTTTCACCAAAAAATCATTTTAGTAATCTATACTATAATAAATCTGTAAGAGGTCGCTGTCTGTACATGGAATAAATTTAGCTGAAAACCATTTCTAGAGGTCTTTAATACGATATAGAACCCAAAATAATGGTTTTTAGAAATCTTTTCTGTTTGTCTGTTTGTCTGTTTGTCTGTTTGTCTGTGTGTTTGAAAACGCTAATCTCAGAAACGGCTTATCCAATTTGAATATAATTTTCACTGATGTGTTGTGGGAAACTTCACTTAACATTTAGTGTTTATTTTATGTAAATCGGTTTACGAATAAAAAAGTTATGTCAATTTAAAACTACGCAGTATTTATTCTGTGTTCGATAAGTGTTAATAAGATAAGTAACCGCATAGTTGAATTGGTAGAAACTAAACATGTTATGGTCTGTAAAATGTATTCCTTTGTTATGTATTTTTTATTGGTTATGTGTGTACCTATGTTATTTGATACTATACAAATCTATATCTCTATATCTACATATACTTATATAAAAACGAAAGGATATTCTCTCACTCATCTATCTTCTTCTATCTTTCTATCTTACTATAATAAATCTGTAAGAGGTCGCTGTCTGTACATGGAATAAATTTAGCTGAAAACCATTTCTAGAGGTCTTTAATACGATATAGAACCCAAAATAATGGTTTTTAGAAATCTTTTCTGTTTGTCTGTTTGTCTGTTTGTCTGTTTGTCTGTGTGTTTGAAAACGCTAATCTCAGAAACGGCTTATCCAATTTGAATATATTTTTCACTGATGTGTTGTGGGAAACTTCACTTAACATTTAGTGTTTATTTTATGTAAATCGGTTTATAAATAAAAAAGTTATGTCAATTTAAAACTACGCAGTATTTATTCTGTGTTCGATGAGTGTTAACAAGATATGTAACTGCGTAGTTGAATTGGTTGAAACTAAACATGTTATGGTCTGTAAAATGTATTCCTTTGTTATGTATTTTTTATTGGTTATGTGTGTACCTATGTTATTTGATACTATACAAATCTATATCTCTATATCTATATATACTTATATAAAAACGAAAGGATGCTCTCTCCCTCATCTATTGAATAAACATCGTAGAGCCTAAACTGCTAAAGATACGAATATGATTTTTACTAAGGGTTCCTTTTTCTGATCTAACCCCCCCCCCCCCCCCAAGTTGACCCAAATAGGAGATGTAAGTTTGTATGAAAGTCAGTCAATTTTGAGGGAGGCCACCTCAATAAAATTTAGTATTTCGCTTTGATTTTTATGTTAAAACATAGTTTTAAACCGACTTCCAAAAAGGAAGATGTTATCAATTCGTCTGTATTTTTTTAATTTTTTTTTTTTAATTTTATATTTGTTACTCGATTTCTCCGCACTGGGTGAACGGATTTGGATGATTTTTTTTTCATTTGAAAGGTAGTGCGTGTCGTCCGGTCCCATTTATTTTTAGTTCACTTTTGACAGTGGCATCTATAAGAAAAGCGCATAAGTCTGATATTTGCATTAACTCAATTTCCCGCCAACCGATTTTGATGATTTTTCTTTTATTTGAAAGAATGTACTTCAAGGGTACTCTGATGAGTTTGATACGGTTCTGATCACAGGATCCATTTCCATGAAGCAAATTAACGAAATTAGCGATACTCGGCCAAACCTAAGCTGTAGGAGTCCAATTGGGTTGAATGTAGAATGAGATTACTAAGCAAAAAAAATAAGGTCAATTTTTTTCCTAAAAAAAATGACCTTCAACTCTTCAATCCTGATGATGCAGGGGTACTGCTAGCCTGAACCGTAGAAGTAAGTCAATTTGTTTTTATGGATATATAATAAGATTGTTAAACAAATTCGTGGGACAAAAATTTGATCTTCAACTCCTCAACCCTGATGATGTAAGGGTATTTCAAGACTAAACCGTAAGAGTTGGCTATTTGGTACTTACGGTTATGTAATAAAAATACCAAGCAAAGATGAACGGTAAAAATTTTGACCTTCAACTCCTCAACCCTGATGATGAAGGGTTATTTCAAGCCATAGCCATAGGAGATGGCCATTTAATGCTTTCGGGTATGTAATATGATTACTAAGCAAAGACACAAAATGAAAATTTCGACCTTCAACTCCTCACCCCTGATGATGCAGGATGCTGCTAGCCTAAACTATACGAGATGGGCATTTGGTGCTTTCAGGTATTTAATATAATTACTAAGCAAAGACAATTGATGACAATTTTGACCTCTAACTCCTCAACCCTGATTATGCACGGGTGCTTCAAGCCTAAGCCATAGAAGTTAGCTATTTAGTGCTTTCGGGTATATAATATAATTACTAAGCAAAGACACAAGATGAAAATTTCGATCTTCAACTCCTCAAGCCTGATGATGCAGGGTACTGCAAGCCTAAGCCATAGGAGTTGGTCATTTAATGCTTTCGGGTATGTAATATAATTACTAAGCAAAGACACAAGATGAAAATTTTGACCATCATCTCCTCAACCCTGATGATGCAGGGGTGCTTCAAGCCTAAGCCATAAAAGTTAGCTATTTAGTGCTTTCGGGTATGTAATATAATTACTTAGCAAAGACACAAGATGAAAATTTTGACCATCATCTCCTCAACCCTGATGATACAGGGGTGCTTCAAGTCTAAGCCATAGAAGTTAGCTATTTAGTGCTTTCGGGTATGTAATATAATTACTAAGCAAAGACACAAGATGAAAATTTCGATCTTCAACTCCTCAAGCCTGATGATGCAGGGTACTGCAAGCCTAAGCCATAGGAGTTGGCCATTTAATGCTTTCGGGTATGTAATATAATTACTAAGCAAAGACACATGATGACAATTTCGACCATAAGCTCCTCAGCCCTGATGATGCAGGATACTGCAAGCCCAAGCTATAGAAGTTGGCTCGCAAGTGCTTACGTATAGGTAATAAGAATACTAAACAAAGACGCGGGATATTTTTTTACTTTCAACTCCTCCCTGATGATGCGGGATAGTGCAAGCCTAAATTATAAAAGGTAGTCACATAATGCTTACGGTTGTTTTTAGTATATATTATGAGTTTAATGACAGCTCATTAAACTGAAATGTGATTAATAAATTAAACTTCAATTCATCAACCCTGATAATCTAAGTACACAACCTACTTAAGCCGTATGAGTTTGGTACTTATTGATTACAATACATTACGACCCGTTCCTGAGAGAACATTATGATGAAAAGTGTCACTTTGAATACCTAAATCCTGAAAATGCAGGAGTATTGTCATGTTATTATTAAGTGTTGGATTTAGCTGTAGCTTTTTAAACAGGATGGGTTAGGTTAGGTTGGAACATAAAAGAAAATATAAAAAATAAGCGAGCAGGGTGCGGCAGCGCCCTGCGAGCGGGTGCGCCCTGTTCGTATGAATTGTAAAAGTGTTTTGATTCTGTCTTCTGCTTTACAAAGAACAATTTACGCGCTCAAATAGCCCGATGCACCTCTTAAAAGATCTTATCTTTAACCACATGAAACAAAATATGAACTTAGAATATATGTCGCTGTTCAGTGATATTCCAATTTTCTAAAGATTTAAGTAGATAATAGTGCTTTGTTACCCGGAAAAGTCAAAATCAATCTTTATATCGATACGTCTTCGTTCAAATGCGGAGGAGTTGGTTGAAAAAGTATATCCCGATATCTATACTAATATATAAAGCTGAAGTGTTTGTTTGTTTGTTTGTTTGTTTGAACGCGCTAATCTCAGGAACTACTGGTTCGAATTTAAAAATTCTTTTTGTATTGAATAGACCATTTATCGAGGAAGGCTTTAGGCTATATAACATCACGCTGAAACTATTAGGAGCGAAGAAATAATGGAAAATGTGAAAAAAACGGGGCAAATTATTCATCCTTGAGGGCTTCCGTTGCGTGCGCTGCGAAAACGGTACAAGATACCAAAAATATATGTATGAAAGAATTATTTCTCTTGAAATGATCTATCTAAAAAAATGTCCGCGACAGTATATGTCTATCTTTTAAGATTAACTCACTAGAACCGTTTTCATGGTAATCAAATTCGGTCGAAATTAGTTAAGAGTTGTATCAACGTAATAATATTAATATTTGTCCAAATAAATGTGTTGTTGATTAAGAATATTTAATTGTGAACAAAATTGTCTTTGACATCACTTAATTTCAATGATTATCTTAGAAGATATAGATCTTACTTGCGTCGTTTTATCGTCGTGTAATAATACTTTTTAAATACTATTTGATTTTGTTTTAAGGATATTTTGTTTTAGGTTCTAATAATTTCACAATTATTTTTTTATATATGAGCTATATGAGTTAGCTATGTTCTTTTCAAAACTAAATTGTCTAAAATAATAATAGAAAATGAAACGGACAAAGTCGTGGGTAACAGCTATAATTTATAAAGCTGAGGAGGTTGTTTGCAAAAATAAATTATGCCCAAAATAACTATTCCACGCGGACGAAGTCGCGGGCACAGCTAGTAATTTAATATGATTAATAGTGGTAATATTAGATAGCGAAGAGCGCGCGGCGCCAGCTATACATACTGTAAAGCAAGGTCAACTTTGAATCTCTGAGTAATACCTGTATAAAGTAATTGAATCGTTAAAATATCATTACCAATGAATAATTTGAATTATTAGTTAACACATTGATGTTATCCCAAACATTACTCTATATCGTTAGATTAATAAAATAGTTCTAGTATATTTATTACATTAACTGGCTAAATTCCAGAAGCAATTAATGTATATCGGATGATGAAAAAAGCTTACTTATTAATTATATTTTCTTGGTCAAATCCCGTCAAAACAATAATAATTTGTGAGTACGTACATAACATGATTTTTACTTTTTTTTCACGCAAAAACTACCTGTCGGATGTCGCTGAAATTTAGTGCACGCATGTTAAGACCAATAAAATACTCATTACAGTGGTATAGTTGACCGAAGCGAGCGAAACCGCGGTAAAAACTTAATTTTTAAATAAAACCAATTCAAAACCAAAAGTATCTCCATTACATCACTACAAAGTATAAAACAAAGTCGCTTCTCGCTGTCTGTCCCTATGTATGCTTAGATCTTTCAAACTACGTTACGGATTGTAATATAGATTTTTTAATAGATAGAGTGATTCAAGAGGAAGGTTTTTATCTATCACTAGCAGTCTCGACAAACGTTGTTTTGCCATATAAAAAATAAAAAAAAATGTTAAGGGTGGACAACCCTTAAGGGATATGAAAAATAGATGTTGGCCGATGCTCAGACCTACTGAATAAGCTTAAAATTTGGTAAAAATCGGTCAAGCCGTTTCGGAGGAGTTTGGCAACAAAAACTGTGGCACGAGAATTTTAGATATTAGATACATGTATAATATAGTGGAAACCCCTGATAATTTTAGATTTTTGACTTTTAGGCGGAACGAAGTTCGGCGGGTCAACTAGTACACCTATAAAATAACACAACACACCAAAAAGGTATAACAGCGGCGATGAAATTACAATTTCCTGCACAATGTTCTATAGAGATTAACTTTGGCAGCAGAACATTATTTTGTTTGTTCGCTTCAAGTTAGCATGACAAATGATCGAATGAAGCGGAATATACATTACATAATATTCTGTTTTGGCATAGCTTTGTAATAAAATCACAATATGAGGCTGTCGGTAATCTCATTTTATCCTATGCCATACAATATAAGGAAAGTGCTTCTTATAAATATATTTAGGATGTCTAATATAATTTTAGTTATAGGTAAATACATCGATATAGAAAAACCCTAAGTATTTGTCCTAACTAACCCGTCCTTTGGTATTGTAGTGGGTGACTGTTTCATCACGACTTTGTTGCGTGATGAATCAAACAAGTCATACTCTTTTTTGTTATTGCATTTAGTATTAGTCTATTTGTTTAGTTTTTTATGAGTCTGTCACTTCACCACATTTGACGCATAGACCACGCAAAACTGACCTTTACTTTAATAAATTTTATATGAACTAGTTTTTTTTCTCATGGCATCTATTTCTCATGGCAGTTAAATATATATTAAACCAGTTATTAAATCTAATCCGACATTAAAAAAATATTTATCATATTGTTTGCGTAAAACTCACACAAACAGACAAACAAAAGATTTATAATGTATGCATATTAGATTATTATTAATGTTATTCGATAGGCGCTTGTGCTTGTATATCTGCACAGGAAATTAATAGAGTCGATCCTAACTAAACACCGAACATAAACGTCGACTTGTAGGATTGCCACTCATCACTACATAGTATAAAACAAAGTCGCTTTCCGCTGTATCTCCCTATGTATGCTTAGATCTTTAAAACTACGTTACGGATTTTAATGCAGTTTTTTTTAATAGATCGAGCTATTTGAATAGAAGGTTTAATACATGCATACTATAGTGGAGGAAGACTGATAATTTTAGATTTTTTACTCTTAGGCGTAACGGAATTGCCCAATTTCGGTATAAATAAAACAATGACTTTTGTTTTTTTTTTATATATGAAGTTAAAATAAAAAAAATAATTTAAAAGGTCATAACCACGGTGTATTAAGATAACAATGATTGGAATTTCTTTGATAAAACTGTATCGTGCACTTTAAATTGACAAATTTTGAATTGTGCGGTTATTTATGAAGTGCAGTGATGTGGTTTACTATGAATTTACGTAATAGACATATGTCTACACGGGAAATGTAGAGGCGACTTTCGCTTCATGAGCGATAGTTTCCCACAAAATATAGAAATATTGTTTTTCTTGCAACAAAATTGGGCAACCCTAATGAAGCCGCATAAATTAGTTCCACAGATTTATTTGGTAATATATTTGGTTAGACTTGCTTCATAAAGTTAAACTCAGTTGTGACCTTCTAGTATAAATACCATTAACTCGTATGCAGCAAAATGTTATAGTTATTTGCCCCCCTGCGTGACGGTCACCATAATGGTCTATATGGCACGCAATGGGTTCTAAATTCGATTCCGGGCCAAACAGAGATCAATGATGACAATTTTGTTTGAGTTTGAGATCAATGATGACCATTATTTTTTTTTAGATCTGAATAATTGTGTACTCGTATTTATGTATGACTAGCCTTTGCCCGCGGCTTCGCTCGCGTGGAATTTAGTATGCCACATAAAGTTTGCAAGGTGGTAAAGCAATGGTTCAACCAGGGAGGTATCACCGCCGTACCTATTTCTACCGTGAAGCAGTTCTTGTGTTTCATTAAAGGGTGTTGCTGCCGGCTCACTTTTATATGAGGCGATCATCAAAGTCCTCGGCAGTAGCAACGCATCTGTGATTGACTTTAGATTGAACCCTTGCCCTACTTCCTAAATCTGTGTGTTCAAATTTCAAATCACAGGCACGTATATTAATTTGAATTAGTTTTGTCGGCAACAGATATTAATACTTACTCTTAAATTAAAAAAATTAAAAAGGGTCTCAAAATGCGTGATGACTACCAACGCGCAGTTGCCGAGTTCTGTAACATTAAAAGGTCGATGACGATTGAATAACATATTTATTTTTTTCGACGTGGGAGCGACGCAGTGTTATGTGGGATTCTTATCGCACCAGGACTCCGGGGTCTTCAAAGGAACGCAACTGGAGTCCTCTGAGTGCATTGCCCCATCGGGCTCCTCCCAAGTGAGTGGCTGGGCCTACCACTCTATTTGGTCTTTAGCACGATATGCGACCACAAGTATACCACCGTCCTTCCCGGGGTCGCCTGGCTGGACGGTTCAAGCTCCGTCCATCCTGGCTCTCACGACAGCATGCGACCACACATGCTGGCATCTTTCCCGAAGTTGCTGACTGAGTGTTTCGAGCTCCCAGTCTAGCCGCCCGCAACCCCGAAAGCCCCCTTTTAGTCGCCTCTTACCACAAACAGGGGATACCGTAGCCTTATTCTGATCCCGAACTACAGGCACGTCATTCACATTGACCTTTCCCATTTTGCTCCGTGTTTTATAATCATTCAAATATTAATTTCATTGAACTTCGTTGTATATGGCGGCGGCGCACGGCGCGTACTGCCGGTCAATCAATTGATAACGCAATATGTTATAGTCGTAATATCTTCTAAACTACTTATCCAATTTACATGGTGTAAAAAGTAGATTCAATCTGTATTACATGCTTGATTTTTTAAAATCATTTATTTTGATAAGGATTAATATTTAGTTTGTATAAAACCCATGGAAATATCATATTTTTTTTAATTTTCGAAGTATAAAAAGAGTTATTGTGTTATACATAAAATATAGACATATGCTGTCGCGGACTTTTATTTAGATCTATGTGAGCCAAACAATTTCACCGTACATTATATTTGGATATCTCCAACGGTTTAGGCAGCGTACGCAAAGATAGTTCTGAGGGGACAACTTTTTTTTCGACTAACCTGATATTTCTCGTTATATTATAACCTAATTAGAAAAAAATTGGTATAAATTATAGTCCATGTATTATTCTGATGTATAACCTATACTACTTTAAAGTTTCAGCCAAATCCATTGAGTAGTTTTTGCGTGAAAGAATAACAAACACACATACATCCATCCTCACAAACTTTCGCATTTATAATATTAGTAGGACTATGGCACCCATGACCCACAATGTCCTTGACTGGAACTATGAGCATTGAAAGCCTTTTTTTACTTATATCCTCGAAAAAACTATTAAGGCGTATAATTTATACTTAAATACCAAATAATTTATTTATTCGTCCACTTAATGACCGAGGACGTGTGGTCATCTCAAATAACGGGTATTACTTTCGGGGTCTATAGAAAAATACAAAACAAATTCCAACAAACAACAAAACTTCACTCTTCTTCACAAAAAATGGGAGAAGAGCAATGAAACAAGAATAATTTTATGCACATGTGAGATAGAATCACCGTAAATAATTACATGTTCAATTCATGTTGAAAGCATTCATTTTAACATTACCAAAAATCAAACACGTGTTCATTAGTGGTGTCTATAATATACCCGTAATAGGCGATTATACCCGTTTTAATTATGTTCACATGATTAAACAAAAAGTGAATAATTGCTCTACACTATGTTTTCGATTTTTACGGCTCCATCACTTTAATCTTATACAGAACAAGCAAAAGTTATTCATGTCTTATTAATAATTTTAAAACTCACTACACTTTCACGTGACATCAAAGGTTAATGTAACATAGTCATTTGGCCAACAGATACGTATCACACGAGTACGTCAGATATAAGAATAAAACCAGTCCAAAGAATGACATCATGGTAACCGTCGCCATGTGGTCGAAATGTTATGCATTCATGTCATCAATGTTCCTCACCCCTATATAACATGGAACTGAATTGCATGGCTATGATGAATACCGAACTCGGCCTGAATATAAACGACATAGAATTGTGTCATAATATAGAAAAAATGGCGGCCGCCACGCCTATGTCTGTCTCGAACAGCTGAGATATGTCGGTTGTACTTGAGATGCGAATAGTGGTTTCGTCGAATAACCGAATATCGAATACTATTCGGTTTAACTTTTACCGAACCGGATATTGAGCATCCATACCAGATGGTATGTGGACACTGCCGCTCATGGACATTTGTAATCAACTTCATACAGAACATGGGTGCTATCTGAAGTCAATCAAAGATGCGTTGCTACTTCCGAGGACTATGGTGGTCGCCTCATTTAAAACTGTGCCCCGGTAACCACACCCTTCCATCGAAACGCAAGAAATGCTTCACGCTAGAAATAGGTGTGGCGGTGGTACTAAGTAAGTAACGATATTAACGCATAATCTAAAAAAAGCTTTCAATTAAACAAATTATTATAATATCAAAAAAGCACGACCGCTTAAAGACACTCAACTAAAACCGAAGGCAATCGATACTTTTCAAGCAGTTGGTTTTTTTAAACTATTGCATAACTTTTATCACGGCCTTTGAGCGCAGCGCCTGAATCAAGAAATTCCGTAACGAAAAAACCTAACACCCCCCACGCCGCCTACCATGTAACGCGACCGAAATTTCGCTTAACGTGTATGTATATGGTACGACAGTACGAAGCTTGCACAGTTCGAAACGAGCTGCTCGGAAATCGGGCGAATTTGTAAGTGAGCTGTTTGTGAGAAAATGTATAGTATCAAAGAAAAATCTTGAAATAAAATCATAGAAAAAAATACTGCATAAATAAATAAAAAAAAATGCATAAGTTGGTAAAAAATGCTTTACTGCAGCCGTCCCCGAGTGCCGCCCTATTTTTTGTTTTATTTATTTGACAATGTTACTCAGACAGGGCATCATATCGAGTAAACAGTGGGGCATACATTGTGTGTTTTGTACTGTAAAAAACGTCAACAGTGACGTATTCAACTGCGGTCAAGTCCTTTCGATAGAACGATAAACGGGCAGTACAATACCGCTTACAATACAGCCTTAGTGCTCCAGTGTTCCGTTCTAAGAGTGTAAAATGACGAGTTAACAAGGCATTCCAATTTAGTTTTAACAGGTGGTAGAACCAGTGTAGTTCGATGGGGGAAGTACCAACGCCACACCTATTTCTAGCGTGAAGCATTGCTTGCTTTTCGATGGAAGGGTGTGGTTATCGGCAAACTTTCACATCCTAGTCCTCGGGAGTAATAACGCGTCTGTGCTTGACTTTAGATAGAACCCGTGTTCTATTTGAAGTTGCTTACAGGTGTCCATGGGCGGCAGTGCGCACTTACCATCAGGTGCATGCTCGTTTGCTACTTTAATCAGATAAAAAAAAGTTTTCAAGGTGGAAATCCTTTTACAGCCATTTTCTGACATGAAGCCTATTCTATATAGGGATGAATAAGGATGGGTACCATGAAATAGGGATGGGTCATAACCACTTAATTGTGGCTTGCATGCCCGTTCTTTCGTGCTCTTGTCTAAATTATAAAAAAAATGCCCCAGAGAACTAGTCACGATAAGTGCCAACACGTTATCTCGCCTTCATTTTAATATTAACAACCCGAGGACAAACTTAGCGGGCACAAACACGCGACTGCTTTCTTGTGGGCCTCATTCGACCCTGCATTATTCATTTTCATGACGCTTCTATATTTTATACGTAACTGGTTGACCCGACGAACTTCGTTCCGACTAAAAGTCAACAATCTACAATTATCAGTGTTTCTCCACTATATTATACATGTATTATACATAAAAACTTCCTTTTGAATCACTCTATCTATTTAAAAACTGCATTAAAATCCGTAGCGTAGTTTTAAAGATCTAAGCATACATAGGGACAGACAGCGGGAAGCGACTTTGTTTTATACTATGTACATAGGTAGTGATGATAGATAATATTGTTATCCTTAAAATTACGATCCAGCACACAATGAGATGTAAATATGAACCACTCGATATATATGATCCCAGGTTGGCCAATATCTTAAAGAAGACAGTGGGAAGCAGTTGGCAAAGCACAGGACAGCTTGAATTGGCGCCACTTAGCTGTTGAATAGATGCAAATGAATATTCACTGGGAATTACATTTTCCGTACACTCACATCAAATGCTGAAAAACCATCGCTTTTGTTATTTATATGGAATACGGGTGAGATGCCTGATATTGCATGAATGGTAGCATTTTTCAGCTGAATCGAAACCAGAATACAGACAATATGAGAGTTCTTACAGAAATAAATTCGGAACATAGTTATTTGTATACATAAATTTGTTTTAGTATTCTATATAAAGCTTGGGATTGTTTGTGTCAGTAATAAACATTTTATGTGTAACATGCATCCACGTGAAGCTTTGCCTACATTAAACCTTCTGTTTAAATAATAACCTTCAAAGGAATATTTTCGGCGTAAAAAGACTACGGGTTTTCATCTAAGGTCATCTATCTGCACTTTATAATTTGTTACAATCAAGAAGAAAAACAAACTACCCTGTCTTAAAATATCGTTCAGATTCTTAATATATTCATAGAAGATGCCAAAGACAAAAATGTCATAGGATTAATATGTGAAAGTTACGTATTCACATAATTACTGCTCAAATGTTTTGTCTGTTTCCAGAATGTATTTCATGATTAATCTGAGTAAATATATAATATGGCATTATTTGATTTGATTCACGGGCTGGAAGGAGATGGATACAATAAATAAATCTTAAAATAATTAATAAAGCTTTGTACACAGTCCACGCTGATTTTTGCTTCTGCATGTATGTTAGGAATATAGAAGAATAAAGACTCAGAGTGAACCAAAATCTTAATTCATAATTTAGTATATTTCTAGTTTTATTCTTACTGTTATGGTCACCAATGGCATGGGATCCATTGATTTTTATTATGTAAGATTTTTATCAGTCTGATAGTGTAGTTTTTTCATTACGAAATCTGTCACAGCTTATGAAAGGTTCTACCTTGAAGTTCTTACACAATAAAAACAATTATAAAACACTAGCTTACACCGCGGCTCCGCTTCGCTCATGATATCATAAACATGAGCTACGCTTTAATCTAGTTCATAAATTATGTGTGTGCCAAATAACAAAAAAATCCGAGCAACAAACACACATACATCCTAAACTTTCGCATTAATATTATTAATAAGAATTTAATATATTCGACATTCCACCAGATCTAAAATACTGGTCGCTTAAGGAATACAAACACCTTTTATTACTCACCAGCAAATCTACCCCAAATAGAGGTCCGTAGACTCCGTAGTCAAGTCGACCCTGATCCAATAATAAACATTTACGGACTTGTAAAACTACTAGCACTAAATAGTAATGGTTAATTTTGCGAGACGGGGAAGAAATCGAGGATTTCTCTGTTTCATTTCCACGCGAGAAAAGTATTTTCGAGACACATAGAGAACAGTACATTATTACATATCAGAAATGTCGGTCCATTCCGTAAGTTTATTAGCGGAAGTTTCTCTGGTAGGTATACAATTCAAGAACAATATCCGCAGCTGGACAACTACAATAGAATACGTTGAGACTAGACGTGGAAGTTTTCAGTTACTTGAAAACTGATACGGTATAAATAACGGTTGTATTTGATATTCATATCGATATGAAAATATCAACACCATACGAATACCACTAATTTTAAATGTGAATACCAGACATACGGCCTGTTATTGATAGTAAGTTGTTAGTAGAATTAACAGGAAAAACACGCACTCGTTTTTACACATGGGTGTACAGTTTCATTTGCTTTGTCTTAATCAATTCAGCGAGTGTTCGAAGACATAACGAAATTACAAGAGACAACGAATACAAGATTGGGCACGGTTTTCGTTATTTGGCCATTTGTTTTCGTTTGTCGATTGGTTTGTCGTTTGTAGTCTTGATATGAAGTTTCGCTGGGTATAGCAACTAACCGTTATTTTACCCTTTTTTGAAGTGAAACTTCTTTATCGGGGTTGGAAAAAAATTTAGTGTAACATTTTTTCGTTACGCGCCATCTTTTTCCGTTACGCGCCATCTTTTTTTATTCCGTTACGCGCCATCTTTTTCTTATCCCTACCACGCGTGATATTAGATAGATTATTATAGATTAGATTATTAGATAAAGTTTAATAAAAGCCTTTTATTAAACTTTATCTAATTTAACTTTATTTAACCAATTTCTGTAAAGTTGCATATAGTAAATTATTTTTTGAAAAATAACGTCATAAAGAAGTTTCACTTCTTACGAGTGTACGCTAGTACACGCACAATATTTTTTTTTTGTTCTTTAGGGGGAAGACCGGAGTGATCTAAACACGTTGCACCATCGACTTGATTTTGTCCCTTGCGATATATTAGTCTATCGAAACGTTACGATATAAACGGTTTTTATTCACGATACGACATATCAGTAGCATGCCTAGTGAAGCAAGCTGGAACATCGAAGTTACGTTTAAATAGGTACGAGTGTGCTCACCTACATTGCCTGAAACAGTTTCCATTAGGTACAAGCAGTGTTTATAGTTTACTAAAAGCTCCTCTACCGCAAGTTTCCTGTTTGTTGTAATGGCTGATTTACACTTAAACGACAGCGGCATGTATTGTTTCATGACAATACCATAAGTATGACTTTATTATGTTCCCTAGAAACAAGTATTGTTCCTGTTTTCATTATTTCAAAGTTCATTGCAAGTTATAGTCGGAAACAAGCGTACAATGTACATTGCAATGTGTGAATGTATGAGCGAAAACAAAAAAAATGTGTTTAAGAAACATAACGCGTGGTACAGTACAAGGGAGGTAGATTTAAATCTGGGATATGCGAAGTGTGTCAGGTTAAGTCTGTAATAAATGAGCAGTCACGCACCTTTGTCTTGGTTTATTATTGAACGAATTTCAAGACATACTTCCCCACCCTCGTAATTTTATTTCATAGTAGCTTTTATCGATTTGGTGTAAAAACACAACACTTTTAGTGCACACATGTTATTTTAGGCATTTCTGGACTTAAGGACACTTCTTAGACTTGAAGAGATTTCTCCGGCTTTCGCAGAACTGAAACTGTTGATTTGATTTTCAGTCAGTCCTGATAAAACTGTCAAATACAGACTAAATAACAGCAGTGCACTCTGAGCACAAACGCAATTAAACGCACACATATCTAACTGCGACATTATCCTTTAAACTCAATGTGAAGAGTTCCCTTAAACGTCTGGCTCTCAATTAGTGTATGTCAACACATCCTACGCAAAAACCAAGCTCTACACTTACTTTAAAGAACTTTGTAGCGGCTTTAACGTACTCAGTATAAGTAAAGGGCCATCAAAAGGGTCTGTCAGCGCGGCGAGATCATTAAGTTCGTGAATAGGACGGATAAAGATGAAATTTCTAATAAATGAAGTACCAGATTTCCAGATTTTACGTAAAAACCCAATTCTCAGCATGACGTTACATAATACAAATAACTTTTTACATCTTCACTTTAGTATGATTAAAGTTATGCTTATTGAGTGGAAATGATAAAGAATATTTTGCTGTCAAATACGTATAATTTATTAATACATTATATTTTTGCAAGGTCGTAATGAAATGAAATGTCTTTATTTTGTATAGGCCTACGGGGGCACTTATAAAATGTCAGTTACTTTTTTTTACACTACCACCGGATCGGAATACGATCTCAACTGAGAAGATCCGGGAATAAAAAGAAGATGTGTTTTTTCTTATTTATATCCATTTATTTTAAATGTAACTACAATCATGTTTTTTTACATGGTAATGAAAGTTAGCTCCAGTATCTAGCCTTAAAACAGTTAGACCGATGAGGTACCACCGACACACCTATTTCTATCGTGAAAGCAGTGCTTACGTTGAGGTGGACAGGCAGACCATCTTAGTCCTCGGGAATAAGTAAACTGTGATTGACTTCAGATAGTCCTTTATTCAGTATAAAGTTGCTTGCACATGTCCATGGGCGGGTACCACTTACCATCAATCAGGTGGTCTGATGCTTTTACTAGCTTAATTAAAGAAAATAGAGCGATTTTTCATTATCTCAGGAAAAATAAAAAAACGCAGGAAAAACTTCAAGGGATGCAACTAATATAATAACTATTAAACACACGCTCGTTACTTACTACTTCTATATAAAGTAGACTAACAATTAAACACTTACTTGCTTTTACGTTCTTCATTGTAATAAAATTAAATTCCAAAATTACTTAACAAAGTAGAAAAACTTGTTCCTGGCAAATTTCACACGTTGAATTTATAAAATGCGGACTAGCATTTGAAATGTACAAAGCATATTTTTAGAAGCGCCAAATATATGCATTTTGTTAACTGGTATGTCAGAGAATTTTATTTCTATAGTTAAAACAGTTAAATTCTATTATATAGTCAAAACAGTTAAGTCTATTTTTATTTTGTATGGTTCAAAGCTTCGAATGTAATTTTACTATCTTATTATACCATCGCGTTAGAATCATCACTTTCGGAAAATTAGTTTAAACCGTATACACTACAACCAACGTTGAAATCAATATCATCCTATCAGAGAAAGAAGCATTAACCAAAAATGGACGATCCGCGTGGCGGTGCGCTTACCATACCGGTTGACACGCAGTGGGTTCTAGGTTCGATTCCCGGTCAGACAGGCATCTGAATGATGAATTTTGATTCTTGTTCTGGGTTTGGGTGTTTGTGTATTCGTCTTTGTGTGTGTCCATGGTACCCACAACAAGAGAAAATCCTACTGTGAGGCTATGAGTGTAGAAAGCGTTTTTTTTAATTTATTGAGATTCATCGTTGTCAACCCATTATTGTTCCCCTCTTCAAGTGAGAGAGGTAAGGCCCTTGGTACACGGTGCTGGCCAAGCGTCAATTGGTAGACTTCACTACCTGACACCTTTGAGAACTTTTTGTTTTAGAACTTTAATATCCTTCACCGTAAAGCAGTAATAAAAAATCTAATAGGAACATATAGTATGATACAGAATTAAGTGTTGGTTTAGTAAGCCGGAACAGGAGCGTACTTATTTATGGATACCGGATAGTGCTACAGGTGGCGCCTGATATGAGAGATCATTTACGTTGCGAAGTGCAGCCGCGGCCCACAAACGTGTGATGTGTCCCCCTTGGTACGAGTTTATGACGTTTCCACAGAATGATCATTGCTTCGTGAAACCGTAAGCGTGTAACCTTGATTGCAAAGTATACGATACGTAAATAATGAATGTTTTGAAAAAGTGGATTAATCTCGTATTAAGGGCACTAGGGCAGAGACTACGTCGTCCCTGTAGTTCCGGGATCAGAATAGGGCTACGGCACCCCTGTCGTAAGAGGTGACTAAAAGGCGCTTCCGGGGTTGCGAGCGGCTAGAGTGGCAGCTCGAACTGTTCGGTCAGTCGACCCTGGGAAAGACGACGGTATGTGTGGTCGCATACCGTTGTAAAGACTAGACGGGGCGGTGGGCCCAGCCGCTTCTCTTGGAGGAGCTTGATGGGGCAACGCGCTTAGACGATTGCGTTCCTTTGGAGATCCCGGAGTCCTCTTTATAGTGCCGAGGACGGCCACCGGGGGGTTTTAGTGCAGTAAAAATCCCACATACCCCTCCGTCGCTCCACAGCGTTGGCTACTAAATACAACATGCCGATGCCGTGGTATAAAACTTGATGATACACGTAAGCTCATCGTCAACCCGTCTTTCGTTGAATCAGTTTACAATCAACATATATAACTCTAAAAAATCTGGTGCATACATGAGGTTTGAACCTCGAACCATGACACGATCATGACACGAAATTTCAACCAGTAGGCTATCACCGCAAACAGGTCCTACTCGCTTGAGCTACCTAGCCCAACAATTATTCATAAAACTCAGTACAACAAAAACAAAACATAAATCGCAAACAATATTTTCGCTCAAGCGGCCCAACTTAAGGACTGTTATTTAAACTTAAACGAATAACTCAGAGTGGATGGAAAGCAATATAAAACTTGCAAAAGTTTCCGTTCAGCAATGATAGGATTTGCGCTCAGGTAGGGTATTATGGAAAATTGCTGAACAAAAAGTTACGTTTGAGCACCGGGAGCTAGCGTAGCAGAGTTGCGAACAAGTTAGTAGTTACGTTACCAATGACGGAATCGAATGTGTAATTTCTTTTTTTATTTACATATTTCACCCGATTGTGGGTCAGGATGGTAATGATTTTCCTGTGTATGTATGTTAATTTGTACGTAACTATGTGCATTTCTTTGGCACGCACTGCAGCCCAGACGGCTTTACAGATTGTAACATATGAATCATATGATATGACATATCATTAAAACCGATTCATAATATACTCGAATACGGCGCCTACAAGAAAAAAGTAGTAAGGGACGATTTTTTTATTTTCATAACATCTTGAGTATGAATACTTATAAATAGACCACCATTTAAGTTATAGAAATAGAGACCATTTTGTTCGTAGTCTGTTTTCTAGTTTTAACTAATAATGACCCTCTTACTTTTGCCTTCATATTTTTTTTTGTGAAATTGAAGTCAAAACGAGCATGTAGCACGCCACATATTAAATGGATACCGCCGGCTACAGATGTCTGAATTGGGATCTTACCTGTCAGCGACAGGCAAGTTGTTACCGCCAGGAGCTAAGTTAAAATGCCTCGTAAATGTAAGTCTACCTTACAAACCTTTTAATCAGACGGCTAATATTGTTATTAATGGTAAAATATATTGACAGCGTTGACAAATCTATTCACATAGGGGGTCTAAACATATTTTGCCTATCAGTACCAGGTATAACAATATCATATACTAGTTCACCCGTTCATTCGTTCCGCTTAAAAGTCACAAATCTAAAATTATCAGTGTTTCTCCACTATTTTAGTCATGTCTTATACATAAAAAGCTTCCTCTGGAATCACTCTATCTACTTAAAACTCCATTAGAATCCGTAGCGTAGTTTTTTTTTTTTATCTGAAGTAGCAAACGAGCATGCAGTCCACCTGATGGTAAGTGGTCACTGCCACCCATGGACATCTGTAATCAACTTCATACAGAACTTGGGGTCCATCTGAAGTCAATCACAGATGCGTTGCTACTCCCGAGGACTAGGATGGTCGCCTCATGTGAAAGTGTGCCGGCAACCACACCCTTCTATCGAAACGCAAGGAATGCTTCACGCTAGAAATAGGTGTGGCGGTGGTACTTCCCCGGTCGAACTACACTAGTTCTACCACCTTGATATCCACCTTTAAAGATCTAAGCCGACAGCGAGAAGCGACTTTATTTTATACTATGTAGTGAAGAAACATTCAAAATAAATTGCTTAACAAAAAGTTCGAGCACCGTGAACAAGCGTAGCGGAATTATGAACAATGTGTAGTAGTTAAGCCATCGAAAACGAATTCAGCAAGAGGATGTGGGGCTAAATTGTATGTTCTCTTTTTACCCTTCGACCCCTTTTTTGAATGCGCTCACTTTACGGGTTTTTCATTTTAATATGTAACGAATACTCACGATATACGCATTTTGAGTTTTCTTTTTGCTGATATTGCTCTATGGTTTATGTAATACCTATTGTTTTTATGGTAGGGTATTGATTGAATGTAACCATAATAAAGTCATACTAACTGTGCGTAAGTGAAAATAAAAAATAGTCCATCTTACTGTACTCGTACCTTTTTATTGTGACGGGGAGGAAACCTTCAAAAGGTACACCGAAGCCTTGGGAGAGACTCCAGGTTATGTGGGATTTTTACTCACTAAAATCTCCTCGGTGGCCTTCCTCAGCGCTTGTAGGGGACATCGGGATCTCCAATGGAACGCACCGATGTCGAGACGGCGAAATGCAACCAGACATACCGACATCCTTCTCGGGGTTGCTTGTTGGACGGTTCGAACTCCCACTCTAGCCGTACGCAACCCTTTTAGTCGCCTCTTACGACAGGCAAGGGATACCGTAGCCGTATTCTACTCCCCGACTATGTACTCGTACCTACATAAACCTATTTCATTGATGTTCTACTAAATTATTTTATAAATAGGTCTGGAGCGATGGAGGTGCAGAAGCCTTTTAACTTAATTTTAATCTAAAACGAGTACAGGTATAAGTTATATTTAGTAAACACTTCCAAGTTAGCTCGAGCGGAGAAAAAGGAATTTGTAAACTAAATATAACTTCCCTGGCAAAGTTCGCAAGAGCGCTGAATTTTTATTTTATTTTCAATAAAGCTTTCCTTGTTACAACGATGTTGTTAGGTATAGGTGTTTTTGTAGCAAATTTCTATCAGTATAAAGTATATAATATTCCGTATGTCATTCAATTATTTTACAACTAGCTGTACCCGCGGCTTTGCCCGCGAGCAAATCAACGTGTCACAAAGTTTTTCCCGCGCAAATCTCGACACCGTGGGAATTCTATGATAAAAAGTAGTAACATTAAAATCGGTTTGGCCGCTCAAGGATTACCTGGTCAAACACAGAGTGAAAAAACGAATTTAAAGTGTGTATTTGTGGGTAGGAACGTATTATTATGTATTTTTTTTTAATTAGACGAATTCTAATATTGTAAACCGCTTTTTTGAACCAATTTACATTCTTAGTGGTCTAATTCACAATATCGGGATACTTTTTTTCAATCAACTCCTCCACATTTGAACCAAAACGTATCGATTATAAAGATTGATTTGAACTTTTCCGAATTGGAAAATACTATTTGAAGTAATTTTGGCGGATTCAAATTTCTAAGTAAGATAATAGGTAAACCTACTTTCAATATTAATTTGTGTTCAGGAGTTCCGGAGGGCATTAAGGAATTGAAAAATTCTGATGGATAATGTACTGCTTCCTCCATCTCAATGACTGTGTCTACCGAATAGTAGATCTGTGACGCTGCTTTAAATTTTGAAAAAAAAAAATCATTTATTTTATCGACACGTTCATTGGTGGGTGGGTATATAGCCGTCTTTTGGAACCAATTTATAGTGTTATTGGTTGTATTAACAATATCGGGATATACTTTTTCAACCAACTCCTCCACATTTAAACGAAGACGTACCGATATAAAGATTGATTTTAACTTTTCCGGATAACAAAGCACTATTATATACTTGAAGTAAATCATTAGAAAATTGGAATATCACTGAACAGCGACATATATTCTAAGTTCATATTTTGTTTTATGTGGCCAAAGATACGGTTTAAGTAGGTTGTGTACTTAGATTATCAGGGTTGATGAATTGAAGTTTAATTTATTAATTACATTTCAGTTTAATGAGCTGTCATTAAACTTATAATATATACTAAAAAGAACCGTAAGCATTATGTAACTACCTTTTACAATTTAGGGTTGCACTATCCCGCATCATCAGGGAGAAGTTGAAGGTAAAAAAAAAATATCCCGTGTTTTTGCTTAGTATTCTTATTACTTATACTTAAGCACTTGCGAACCAACTTCTATAACTTGGGCTTGCAGTACCCTGCATCATCAGGGCTGAGGAGCTTAAGGTCGAAATTTTCATCATGTGTCTTTGCTTAGTAATTATATTACATACCCGAAAGCATTAAATGGCCAACTCCTATGGCTTAGGCTTGCAGTACCCTGCATCATCAAGCTTGAGGAGTTGAAGATCGAAATTTTCATCTTAGGTCTTTGCTTAGTAATTATATTACATACCCGAAAGCACTAAATAGCTAACTTCTATGGCTTAGGCTTGCAGTACCCTGCATCATCAGGCTTGAGGAGTTGAAGATCGAAATTTTCTCTTGTGTCTTTGCTTAGTAATAATATTACATACCCGAAAGCACTAAATAGCTAACTTCTATGGCTTAGGCTTAAAGCACCCCTGCATCATCAGGGTTGAGGAGTTAAAGGTCAAAATTTTCATCATGTGTCTTTGCTTAGTAATTATATTACATACCCGAAAGCACTAAATAGCTAACTTCTATGGTTTAGGCTCGAAGCACCCCTGCATCATCAGGGTTGAGGAGTTAAAGGTCAAAATTTTCATCATGTGTCTTTGCTTAGTAATTATATTACATACCTGAAAGCACCAAATGCCTATCTCGTATAGTTTAGGCTAGCAGTATCCTGCATCATCAGGGGTGAGGAGTTGAAGGTGGAAATTTTCATTTTGTGTCTTTGCTTAGTAATCATATTACATACCCGAAAGCACCAAATGGCCCTCTCCTATGGCTGAGGCTTGAAGTAACCCAACATCATCAGGGTTGAGGAGTTGAAGATCAAATTTTTGTCCCATGAATTTGTTTAACAATCTTATTATATATCCATAAAAACAAATTGACTTACTTCTACGGTTCAGGCTCGCAGTACCCCTGCATCATCAGGATTGAAGAGTTGAAGGTCAATTTTTTTAGGAAATATCTGCTTAGTACATAGTACTTAGTACAATACAGCTTAGGTTTGGCCGAGTATCGCTAATTTCATTAATTTGCTTCAAAGAAATGGATCCTATGATCAGAACCGTATCAAACTCAGAGTACCCTTGAAGTACATTCTTTCAAATAAAAGAAAAATCATCAAAATCGGTTGGCGGGAAATTGATTATTCATCTATTTATCGCGCACATCGTTAATGCAAATATCAGACTTATGCGCTTTTCTTATGGATGCCACTTTTTAAAGTGAACTAAAAATAAATGGGACCCCATGTCACGCACTACATTTCAAATGAAAAAAAATCATCCAAATCCGTTCACCCAGTGCGGAGAAATCGAGTAACAAATATAAAATTAAAAAAAAAATACAGACGAATTGATAACCTCCTACTTTTTGGAAGTCGGTTTAAAACTATGTTTTAACATAAAAATCAAAGCGAAATACTAAATTTTATTGAGGTCGCCTCAAAATTGACGGACTTTCATACAAACTTACATCTCCTATTTGGGTTAAATTGGGGGGGAGGGGATCAGAAAATTCATTCTTAACTGACGTCTACGTCATAAAAGGAACCCCTAGTAAAAATCATATTTGTATCTTTAGCAGTTTAGGCTCTACGATGTTTATTCAATAGATGAGTAAGAGAGCATCCTTTCGTTTTTATATAAGTATATATAGATATTGAGATATAGATTTGTATAGTATCAAATAACATAGGTACACACATAACCAATAAAAAATACATAAAAAGGAATACATTTTACAGACCATAACATGTTTAGTTTCAACCAATTCAACTATGCAGTTACATATCATATTAACACTTATCGTACACAGAATAAATACTGCTTAGTTTTAAATTGACATAACTTTTTTATTTGTAAACCGATTTACATAAAATAAACACTAAATGTTAAGTGAAGTTTCCCACAACACATCGCTGAAAACTATATTCAAATTGGATAAGCCGTTTCTGAGATTAGCGTTTTCAAACACACAGACAAACAGACAAACAGATAAACAGACAAACAGACAAACAGACAAACAGAAAAGATTTCTAAAAACCATCATTTTGGGTTCTATATCGTATTAAAGACCTCTAGAAATGGTTTTCACCTAAATTTATTCCATGTACAGACAGCGACCTCTTACAGATTTATTATAGTATAGAAGAAGAAGATAGATGAGTGAGAGAGTATCCTTTCGTTTCTATATAAGTATATATAGATATAGAGATATAGATTTGTATAGTATCAAATAACATAGGTACTCACATAACCAATAAAAAATACATAACAAAGGAATACATTTTACAGACCATAACATGTTTAGTTTCAACCAATTCAACTATGCAGTTACATATCTTTTTAACACTTATAGAACACAGAATAAATACTGCGTAGTTTTAAATTGACATAACTTTTTTATTTATAAACCGATTTACATAAAATAAACACTAAATGTTAAGTGAAGTTTCCCACAACACATCCGTGAAAATTATATTCAAATTGGATAAGCCGTTTCTGAGATTAGCGTTTTCAAACACACAGACAAACAGACAAACAGACAAACAGATAAACAGACAAACAGACAAACAGAAAAGATTTCTAAAAACCATTATTTTGGGTTCTATATCGTATTAAAGACCTCTAGAAATGGTTTTTACCTAAATTTATTCCATGTACAGACAGCGACCTCTTACAGATTTATTATAGTATAGAAGATAGAAGATAGATAGGTATGCATGCACGTTTTCTAAATTCAATGATAACATTGTCGTCAACCCATTATTGTCCAACGGCAAGGGTCTTCTCTCGGAATGAGAGTTATAGGCCATAGGTGGACTTCACATACCTCCGAGAACTTTTTTTTAAAGAACTCTCGGGTGTGTAGGTTTCCTCACGATGTTTTCCTTTACCGAAAAGCAGTGATAACTAATTTCTAATACGCGCATAAATCAGTGGTCTGGGTTTGAACCTCGGCCCTTCAGATCGAGAGGGCAAGTTTCAACCATTATCACTGCTCTGTATCAATGTGTCAAAGTAAAACGTAGTAAACACTATACGCAACACTTTTATCAGATACTGATATTCTCGTAAAAACATTTCCATAGAGATTGAAACAAAATTAAATGGATAGCGTTTTATCTTACCTTTTAAGGCAAGGATATATCATGAGAATATCCGGCGATTAGTCCTTAATCAGGCCTATTCTCGACTTAGTTATAAATAACAGAAAGGGCTGTAATTAAATAAAGTGTTCGCCCGTTCGCCAATTGTTATATAAAAATACAGTCAGAAAAAACAAAGATTTATGGTTGAAAGAACTGGTAATTTTATGAAGAGACCGAGGCCGGTAACGATCCTAAATTCCGTTTGCGTACGCAAAATTAACGCGACATGAATTCGAGGCACGATTAAGGACCCCAATTTTAATTACCACGCTAACTTGCTGTTTATTGTTATGTTGCTGTGTTCTGTTCATTTTGGCAGTGTATCAGTATAAATAATATCACGACAGACATGGAAGGAAGCCAAGTTTTTGCAAAGCTGGAAATGCTAAGAAAGTCACATATGCCGTTAAAAGTTAAATCTATGTTCTTGATAAAAAATTTCCTTCTCGGAGTAACGACTCGGAAACCCTCTATGTAATATTTGAGGAAATTGTATTAGAAATTAATTATCACTGCTTTTCCGTGAAGGAAAACATCGTAAGGAAACATACACACCCGAGAGTTCCTAAAAAAAGAGTTCTCGGAGGTGTATGAAGTCAACCAATTCGCACTTGGCCAGCGCTGTGGACTGTGGCCTATAACTCTCTCAATTCGAGAGAAGACCCGTGCCCAGCAGTGGGACAATAATGGGTTGACGACGTATGTCAAAGGCTAAACCTAAATTCTTGATAAAATATCCTTCGTCGAACATTAAATTCGGTTTCGATTGGTATTCGAGAATAACCTCCTGTTTTTAAAAGTGAGTTTAGAGGTAATTTTATAATGTTCTTAAACACGTGTTTCACCTTGCAGTTGCGAGGCGAGGAACAAAGTTCACCATGCTTCGCAGACTAATTAAGAAATGTTTCAATTAATGAGCCGATAGTTCACTTGGGACATATTGTGTACACGTGTAAAAATAACAGTACTAGGTTATTTCTGCGACTTCGCCTGCTTCGGTTTGCCACAGAAATAAGTATCCTTTCTTATCTTATCTGACTGAAGTAGCAAACGAGCATGCAGTCCACCTGATGGTAAGTAGTTACTGCCGCCCATGGACATCTGTAATCAACTTCATAGAGAACATGGGTTCCATCTGAAGTCAATCACAGATGCGTTGTTATTCCCGAGGGCTATGATGGTCGCCTCATGTGAAAGTGTGCCGGCAACCACACCCTTCTATCGAAACGCAAGAAATGCTTCGCGCTAGAAATAGGTGAAGCATTTGGTCCTTGAATATGATTATCTTGCGTTCTGACTCATAAACTCTCTCATAAGCTCTTTCGCTGAAATTTCGCCCTCTACGTGTGTGATGAAATCTGATCAGTACTTTTTTCCTTACCAAAATACATACATCTTCACATACTTTCGTATCAATAATATTAACAATATAATGTATATTTCTTTTGTAAAGTAAGCGCTTACCTCACTGAAGAATTCGTCCATGAAGCCGCCTTCAACGGCGACGTTGACATCGTCAGGCCCGACATCGTCATCGTCGCTTTGCGCCTGAAAAAAAAAAATTTACATTAAACACTACAAATCTCAATAACTATATTTATAACAAGATGTACCACACGTTTTTATTCGAATCTAAGAAGAATAATTTTTGGTAATGACTTTTGCCAAAGTAAATGTATTTTAGTCAAATGCGGACTAAATGTTAAGATATGGACTTGAAATTTAGTTATTAAGTTCTACTGTTTATTTGGAAAATATATGATATGTACAGACATATGAAACTTTCATTTTAATTATAAACCGAGATTAAAAAAATTGCTTTTCCGGCTAATCCTTGCCGATGCAGTAAACTTGATGTTAAATGTATATTTCATCTCACGAGCATCAATAGCAACCAAAGAGAGAAGGATTCTTTATCTAAAGGATATTTTAAAACTTGTTAATCTTTTAACAATGTTAAAACATGAGTAAAAATACCTTCAAACCTGAACACATTAACCTATCGTACAATTATCAAATCAACGCCATTTGCCTTTCACACTAACCTAGATTTCCGATCGCCCTCACTACTAAAATCGTGTATACAAAAACACGATGAAAAGCGGTTCATAAATACACAATACCTCATATTACCCCTCGTGCAGAACAAAGAGTGAAAGTAACAAGGCGCCCATAAAGGGCAGGCGCTTATTTTCGTTGCTCATCGTACAAGCGGCTGCCAGTACGTAGAGACGCCAGCTATATAGATTTTCCAGGACATGTCCATATTCACCAGGACATATTCATGCTTTTTGAAGTATCCTGTTTTTTAATATCTACTTAACAATATGGCAGTAACCCGTCCGCCGTATCGTAAAGTTTTTAAAAAGTAAAATTTTTAGTTGACGTCGCACTTATAACACCATAGACTCCAATTTATTGCCGGTAGTGTACGAGAGCTTTTGTTATATTAAAAGTGCTTGTGATTCTAATATTTGCATCCCATACATATATAGCCACCACATACAATTGTATGCTATGCATGTATTCTATTGTTATAGATTAAGATCCGGCTGCAAAAATGTGTAGTTATCGTGTGTGTGCTGAAATCCACATTTTTACTCATATTTATGATTAGGAGAATAAAAATCTACCAGGTTGCCAATCAAAATGTGGTCGAAAATATTTTTAATTAAATTATTATTATTTGATTTCGCGGGAAAAATTTCACTCATCAAATTTTTAAATAAAATATCACAATATATCAAGTTCACTTCACGGAAATAGGTATAAAGACTTTGAAAAATCGTAGTTGCCGTTGCGCACTTGGCCGCACCTCTTCGCAGCCAGGTTTAAACAGGTATGATTTCGATATATTTATTCGTCCATAACGAATGTTTATTTTTTATACATCAAAATAAAGCTAATTTTTTTCTCATTATTGTGATATATGGCAACCTACTTAAATCTGGCCGCAAGTTAGGGTTACTGGCTGTTAAAGATGGTAAATATTGAAGGTGAGTGAGAGGAAGCTAGCGCGTAACATCACCAGTCTAACAAGGATAGAGATTGCCAGCTGTACGACGTTTTAAAGCTATTGCGAAATACGGAATCACAAGATATTTTTTTTATTTTCCATACGCTTGAATGTTTAATTTATATTTAATAAATGATTGAGTACTTGAAAATAGAAAACTATTTCATACGGTAGTTGCACAAATTAATTTTCTTTACATAAGTAACCAAGGCTTTATTTTGATCAATGTTAAGTTTTTGTTGTACCTAACTATAAAATTTGTAGTTTTGAAAAGATGACAATTCTCTTGGAGTATTTATTTCTTAGTCGTTCTTGCTATTGTAAGGGTGCGTCCACATCTGGCGAATGCGCCGCGAATGCGCAGCTCGCGAGCCGCTCGCGATCTGCTCGCGAGCTGCGCGCGTGCATCAAGGCAATGGTTTGGTGCGCCTCTTTAGCGCAACTCATGCAAGGCTCGTATATAGCGCGCGCGCGGCGCGCGAACCGCGCGCGATCTGCGCGCACTCAATTCTCGAGCTACAGTTCCGTTTATTGGCTCAGTACTTTTGAAGATGTCGGACGACACTAGTGCTTTTAATATAATTGCTGCATCATTGGCTATTATAATACTGATAAAAAGGAAAAAAAAAGACGCTAGCGCGCCACCCGCGCACCGCCCGCGCGCTGATCGCGTACGGCGCGTAGGTTGCGCGCGAGCTGCGCGCGAGCGGCGCACGAACAAAAATGCACGCGCGCAGCTCGCGAGCAGATCGCGAGCGGCTCGCGAGCTGCGCATTCGCGGCGCATTCGCCAGGTGTGGACGCACCCTAAGAACTGGTGATTGAGAACACTAGCATCTGACGTATGCGCAACAGCTTTAAAATGTCATACAGCTGGCAATCGCTATCTTTGTTCGACTGGTGATGTTACGCGCTAGCTTCCTCTCACTCACCCTTCAATATTTACCATCTTTAACAGCCAGTAACCCTAACTTGCGGCCAGATTTAATTAGGTTGCCGTATATCATAATAATGAGAAAAAAATTAGCTTTAATGTGATGTATAAAACATAAACATGCGTTATGGACGAATAAATATATCGAAATCATACCTGTTTAAACCTGGCTGCGAAGAAGTGCGGCCATGTGCGCAACGGCAACTACGATTTTTCAAAGTCTTTATACCTATTTCCGTGAAGTGAACGATATTTTATTTAAAAAATTGATAAGTGAAATTTTTCCCGCGAAATCAAATAATAATAATTTAATTAAAAATATTATCGGCCACATTTTGATTGGCAACCTGGTAGATTTTTATTCTCCTAATCATAAATATGAGTAAAAATGTGGATTTCAGCACGCACACGATAACTACACATATTTGCAGCCGGATCTTAATCTATTAGATCCCACGCGCATTTTTATTTGGTATTTTACATTAATAACTAAAAAGAAGTACTTATCTACTTTATATAAAAAAACCCGTTAACTTTTATTCTATTTTCACTACGAACTAGTTGACTACTACTTTATATAAAAATCTGTTAATCTTTATTCTAATTCACTACGAACTAGGTGACTACTAACTTCTGTTTTAACGCTAAAATGTCGTAAGCATAATCACCTCAAGCTCCCGTTTACATTTTCGAATGGTAGCCCTACAACCGACATCGGATGGGGCACGTAAGGCAAAATTGAATCCACTTAGTTGGAGCGAGCCATTATTCAATTTATACGGGTAGTCCGCATCCCCACAAAGGCCTATCCTAGAGCGGATACAGACGCGCTGTAAGGGTAACCTTAATGACGCTCTCATTTTAAAACAACACTAGCTCGAATAGCCCTTGAAACTGTTTCGTACGTTACGTAAAGGTCATTACCGTACACTAGTAACACTAATTAGTCTAATTGTGAGGCAATGGCAGGCGGATTCGTTAATCGGGGGATCCTTATTCACGTGTGAACGTAGAGAAACATCGAAGATTACGTATGTACTTAGTGAATACGTATTTAACATTTGCTCACTAATCTAGGTATTTAAATCAATAGATGACTTTAAGACGTATAATATGACACAGTTTTTGTGTCGTATTAAACGTAAACTATAAAATTACTTTTGCTATACCAATGAGACATCGCAAATTTAACTAAGTTAGGATGGATACTGTGTATGTTAGCTTAAATATGGATAACTGTGACTCCACACACAAAAATCACTACTCTTATTAATATTTGCCGGACACGAACTATTAAAAAATAAAATCGGTAAAGGAAACAGTATTTTAACTTCGAGTACAGTCTGAGATTAAAATTAGAAACTATTCTTACTTTTAGAGCGATTCTTAAACTGTACAATAAAATACAACGATAATACACTTTTTATATGACCCTGTCACAAGTTGGTTCTTTCATTAGTTAATTAAATAAATAGTATTAACAGCAATTCATTTAAAGGGAAAACAAGGATTTTTTTTACGTAATGTGACGGTGACAAACGTAGTTTTAGTAGATTTTCCTGAATTTCTATTTGCTCCGCCTGAAACATATTTTTTTACCTTACATAAAAACATTACCCTCCGTCCAGCGTAGTAGGGCAGTCTTCAAGCCAACTTGTTGTAAACATCCCAAACCTTTTTTCAAAGAAATAGGGTGACACAGCCACAAAACGCATAGACAAGAGACAAAGTGCACTGCGACAGGAATCTTTGTTTCGGGTTCTATCAAATTTAGGTCACGGCAACGTCGGCCGTGCCGCGATAATGCGTCGAACCATTACACCCCTCAGGGGAGCGTTCTGACATGCTAACTTAATTTATTAGTCTCATATTTGAAACACTTTTCGCCGAGTTGAGGTGACGCAACAAATTAAAAGGGAAAGCTCGACTTGGCGCTGTTGCTCGGATCATAAATAATGAGTAATATAGTCCGTAAACCTCGAAAAATAAATTCAATATGCAATATGAGTAAGTGTAAAATATGACTTAGCCTTAACAGAAATACCATAATTACAATGTGAAAAACTGTGCCATTATGCCAGTCGTTGTGGCCCGTCGCCACATTTCTGTACCCATATTAAAATGAAATGAATAATTTTTCATATCTACGTCAAATATATTGTGTTACATATTGATTCCAGTTGGCCCTAGTTTTTTTATAAGATTTAAGCAGCAAACGAAAGCTTACAGTCCATTTGATGGTAGGTGTCGGCTCCCATAAGAATCTGTAACCAAATTCATATATAGAAGTTCTACCTGAAGCCGACCACAAATTCGCTGCATTTGCTATCCTACATGTAGCCCGTAAAATTGAACAATACATTTAAATTCAAGGAAATTGTCGAAATTTAAACAGCTCTATCTGTGCATGTATTTACACAAGCCCTACTCACGAAAGGACGCTAAATGTTTAATGGGATTCCGATAGCTCGGAACCGAACCATCCACACCGAATCGAACCAATAGTTTACGTAATAGTCGAATATTCACTGAGGGGACGATACGGATCAACGTGCCGGCGGCGTGAATACTTAACGCCCTGAATGTACGATAGTCTAACCTTAGACACAATAGATCAGGGGTAGCCAGCTCGATTGTATAGTTTACTATTTACTTGTTACTTTTATAGGGTTCCGTACATGAAGGGTAAAAACGGGACCCTACTACTAAGACTCCGCTGACAGCCTGTGCGTCTGTCTGTCACCAGGGTGTATCTCATGAACCGTGATAGGTACACTGTTGACATTTTCACAGATGATGTATTTTTGTTGCTGCTATAACAAAAATAGAATAAAATAAATATCCAAGAGGGCTCCCATACAACAAATGTGTCATCATGTACGGAACCCTTAGTGCGCGTGTCTGACTTACCCTACCGATTTTTTTATCCGATTAAATTAGCAAATGCGAACGAATTCTACCTGAAGTCAATCACAGATTGCGTTGATTCTCCTGAGGACTGAGATTGTCAATTCATATAAAACTGAACCAGCAACCACACCCGCCTTACGAAACGAAAAACTGCTACACGCTAGATATAAATGTAGCGGTAGCACCTCCTCGGTCAAACTACACTGGTTCTACCACCTTGTACCATACTGAATGAATGAATTTAACCAATTGGTCGATTGTATAAATCGACCAATTGGTTAAATTCGCCGGCACCCTAGAAATTTCGGTCGGCAAAATAAAAAAACGTTGTCAAACCCGAACAGGGTTCTATTCGTATCTCTGACAATTGCTCGGCAATTTTGTCCGAATTGAAAAAGCTGATGTTAAGCTTTTTTGCCGCAATCGACTGGATTGCTGCGATTAACAAGTTGACCACCTCTGTAATAGATTTTCATCGACCATCGCAATATGTGTTACTTGAATATCTGTCGTTTAATGTATGCAAGACTAACTAAAAACCAACAGATTTTTAAGGTAATTTCTCTTGTCACAGCGCTTGCAAAGATGATTTATTATTTTATATATTTGTCTATTTGTTCAGCTGCTGTCAACATAACCATGCATTATAATAACGGTTTCTATATGAGTCGTCTAAGTTAGTAATTTAAACTTTAAATGACAGACAGTTGAAACATTTTTATTCCTTGTATAGGCGAGTTCACACGAGCATAAAATAATCTTGAGTGGAACCGTTGACCTATCAAAGGCTCGCGTTATCTTTATACGACGAAAATAAAACAACGGTGCTGTTGTTAAAGTATATTTTTGCATAGAGGACAATAACAAAGTATGGTGGTGGTACCTCCGGATTCGAACTACACTACCAAATATAATAGCTACTATCTACTCTTCGTTTATTATATCTACACCAACCCCACAACGCTAACTTCGTAAAACTTTATGTTATATACTGTTATATTACGAACCACTATTTTGAAAAGGTGGTAGATCGTATATGGTTCGTCCTTGTAGTTCCGGGATTAGAATAGAGCTACGGTATCCCCTGCGTGTCGTAAGAGGCGACTAAAAGGGGCTTCCGGGGTTGCGGGCGGCTAAAGTGGGAGCTCGAACCGATCGATCAGACGTCCCCAGGAAGGATGGCGGTATGCGTGGGCGCATACTGTCGTAAAGACCAGACGGAGTGGTGGGCCCAGCTGCTCACTTGGGAGGAGCCCGACGGGGCAACGCGTTCATCACATCATCGGGGCATCAGGTGGACTGCATGCTCGTTTGCTACTTTATTTTATAAAAAAAGTATTTTAAAACATACAACCGATATTATAAAACGCAATAAACAACGGATAAACATAAAAATACAATGTAGAAACAATGTTCAACTGATAAGAAACTATTCACAGAGGAAATATCTATAATAAGTCAAGTACTTCTGAAAACAAAATATTGAATTGCAAATCTGAAGATATTATTTATTATTCCAGTAACGGACGTATCTAGGGTATAAACTAGGGCTTTGTGCGGAAAGGTCGGGGTCATAAAAGGGATATCATGTCAATCTAACAATACCTATATTACGCTAATCCTCGAGGAAAATACATATTATGCATTGTAATTCTAAAGTGAGATTACTACAGACGCGTTGAATGTTTTAAAGGTAGATCTTTTTGTTCAGTTCACCTGATGGTAAGTGGTAACTGCCGCCCATGGACATCTGTAATAAACTACATACAGGACTCCATCTGAAGTCAATCACAGATTAACTGCTGATGACTATGACGGTCGCCTCATGTGAAAGCGCCGGCAACCACACCCTTCTATCGAAATGCAAGAAATGCTTCACGCTAGAAATAGGTGTGGCGTTGTTACTTTCCCGGTTCACTGGTTCTACCACCTGTTAAATACAGTCAGTAAGTCGAAGTTATGATAAACATGTACGTTTATGAATAACAGAAGTGATTACATAATTCATATAGTAAGTCAAAATGTTTATAAAAGATTTATAATTAAAGAAAAGAAAAGTGATTTTATAAGAGAAGACGGAGTTAGAACTGGAGACAATGAGATTCAACTAGGTTTTTAAAGGATTATAACGACTGAGCATTTCTTATACACACGTGGAGGGAGTTCCAAAGACACATAGCTAAATAATAGTAAGGTAGTATACATGCATTATTATGAATATATCATTATATTAATACGTGAAGCAAAAAACTTGTGAAGCATTTTTTAAGTAACTTACCGCGGATGGAGGAGTATAAAATTTTGCACGGTTATAGTTGACATAGAGAAGGAGTGCAGAATGTTAATATTTTTTTCAAATAATGCATTTTTCATACATAAAATCAACTAAAAACACATTACACACACTACCGTGCATTTATCACAAACACATACATAGTAAACGAAATAGAACATTAAATGTCTTACTATGAAAAACCATAACGTCAAAAATGTCAGATGTCTTTGTCAAAATACCGCTATTGCTTTTAAATGCGGCTTAGACAATTAAACCTCTTTTTTATATTTAACGGGTGCGTTCAAAATTACTTATTTTTTTTTACATTTTATTTGAATTTGAGAAATATTCGTATTACTTTGAGAAATATTACTTTGGACAATATAAAGGTAAGTTTTTTAATGTAAATTACGGGCGAATTTCGACCGATGCTACGGGTGACTAGTTTTAATAATAACGCGTTTATTGGTTTATTGGCCAAATTCGGCTGCAAACAACTTCGGTCACCAACCAAAATATACGGCAATCAGTAGCCTTATCCAAATGCATTCCACTTCCGCTGATCAAGCTCATTTAAGACATGTTATGCTTAGCCGTATTCCGTCGGTCTATTGTTTAGGGAACTCGGGAAATAGGACCGGCAAAGCTGAATGCCAGCTGCGCGTTCGGTGACAGACCTAATGTAAACGCGCAATACGATTACATGTCTTAAACATAGGTACCGCAAGAGTCCTTATAACACTTTACACCTTAATATAGGATAAAATATTAATATACATTAATATTAAATATAAATATACTCACAAGTCGAAATTTTGCAAAAGCAGTTCTCAATCGAGACATTAAATTATAACGAGATCGCCCCATTATTATCAATTTTCAATAGAATTCAGGATTTTGAAAATGGTAGTAAGTAACGAACAATCACTGATTCTAAATGATAAATAATCTTTCTACACTAAAGTTATTAGTTTTGTGGACCTAGTAAGGACTGTTGCGGTGGTCAATAGCACACCAAAAAACGAAACAAAAGCATATGAGTGAGGAATGGATATTAAAATCACATCATTTGCATGTGTCCAGAATGAACACACAGACACCAAAACTATAAATCCACGCCGCTTAACAATCACTAACGTTGAAAATTGCAACAATCCCTGTCATCTAATTCACTCCCAGATCACAGCGCGACCGCCAGCGACAATCAACACGAATCGAATTAACGAGGAGGTTATGAGAGCGCTAATTATACTGCGGTTTCCTCTCCGTGTGACATGTGATGCGGTTGGTCTCTAATAGGGAATTTGACGGAATAACTAATTTTTATCAGTTAGGTCATATTATGGTCATGCCCATAATTTGTCAGGAAATTTGTGGTTAGTTCGTTACATTTTTTTCTGTTCGATTGTAACATTAATCTATTGTTAACCTGATCGAAAGTCCTGTTGAGCAGGAGTTATAGATCTCCATATGCATGTCATGTTGTATCAGGCTTGAATGGCACAACTCATTATCTTCTCGTGGATGTCTTACAAGATAACTAAAAAACAAAATGTAGAACACGAACACCATTTTCCTTATGCATCCACACGAGTATGCAGTCCACATGATAGCAATTGGTCACCGCCGCCCATAGACATTTGTAAGCAACTTTACATAGAACATAGATTCTATGTGAAGACATATAGAACCTATGTTCTATGTAAAGTTGCTTACAGATGTGTTGCTACTCCGGAGAACTACGATCGTCGCTTCATATAAAAGTGTGCCGGCAACCACACCCTTCAATCGAAACACAAAGAATGCTTCACGTTAGAAATAGGTGTAGCGGTGGTACCTCCCCGGTCGAACCTCAAGGTGGTAGAACCAGTGTAGTTCGACCGGGGAAGTACCACCGCCACACCTATTTCTAGCGTGAAGCATTTCTTGCGTTTCGATAGAAGGGTGTGGTTGCCGGCACACTTTCACATGAGCGACCATCATAGTCCTCGGGGTAGCAACGCATCTGTGAATGACTTCAGATGGAACCCATGTTCTGTATGAATTTGATTACAGATGTCCATGGGCGGCAGTGACCACTTACCATCAGGTGGACTGCATGCTCGTTTGCTACTTCGTCAAATAAAAAAAAAAAGAGAGAACCACACTGGTTCTACTACCTTTAAAATATCATCAACACCTACTGAGGTCAAAAACAAATATGCCAGGCGCGGTGGCTATTGGCAAAAGTCCATATTAAAGAAGGCTTATGGACAGCAGTGGATGAATAGATGGAAAATTATAACTGGCCACAATTGATAAGACTCCAAATTGAAGCTGATTTTGAGCCGACTCCCCTTTTCTTTTCTATTTTTCGAACCGGGAAATAACATTGAAAGTAGCATTGGTATTACAGTGATCGAAACAGGTAACGTTATATTATTCCTTTTTATTTCATGGAGAGCAGCTTAACTGCCTCTTTTAATTGAAATTCTTCTGTCTGTACGAGTAAATTGAATAAACCAATTCGACCAAATTTTATTCAAAAGTAGAGTCGTTGTATGTGTTTATTGCATGTACGCTGCAGGCTATATTTATAACTTTAAAATAGGTAACGTTTTGCCCAAAGTTAACAACCATCATAAGATATTATCAAATGTTACATACATTTAAATAACAATATAAATTTGAATTTCTTGAAATGGTCCAAACATTCTTTATAAAAAATTTCCAATATTTTGTTGATCTGGCTAACCTTTGCAATGTAACATTTTACCATTCGCATGCAACATTACACAATATATAAATATTTTAACATCTTTTCCCTAAGCGTGACGAAATATTTAAAAATATTAAGTCCATTCCATATTTTTGCAAAATAGGCATCAATTAATAAGAGGAAAAAGCACATTATTAAACGTGACTCATCATAAAGTATCATACTAATAATTATGTTTGATAATTGTTGATAATAGATTATCTGACTTGAATCACTGTTACGGAATGTACAATTAAATAAGTAATAGGTCAATTATAAGTATGAAAAATAACACTGATGCAATGTTTCTTGCATTAAATAAAAAGCTGATTCGCGTGATAGAACTTCGTGATTTGTCGCCACCGCCAGGCGTATTTTTGCTTCGGTACAGTGGCTCTGTGTACAGACTGTGTATACAGGGTATTTCTAAAAATTATGTAATTACTGTTGGCCTGTTGACTTACGTTATCAGTTACTTTACGTTACCAGTGTAAAAAATCTAAGTCAGAAGAGATTATTCCGACCAACTCGTCTCGCTTAGTTACCATCCCCATCCAGTACCCTAATCACCATTAGGGTACTGGATGGATTCGTCACCACATATATATCCCTGCAGTTTTTATGTAATTGTATTATACACGAATGTATTACGACAATAACAGACGATACTGGTATAGTGGAGTTCCAAAACCCGACAAACTATGATGTGCTACTTACTTTTGACCCACCAATGTCTATTGAACTATGTAAACCCGAGTGTACTTTTAAGAAACAAGACCCAATTCGCGTTAATGACGTAATATCCCGACTTCGTACTGACCACCTAAACCCCGAAGAACAAGCTAGCTTAAAGACAACAGTAACATGTTGCAATACAGTCATGTTGCAAACAGTAATATCTTGCAAGACTAAAGAGTCTTATAATCCAAGGACGTCACCAGTTGATGATCCAGGCATAAGGCGGGTGATATACACAATCAGCAGTATCTTTTTTCATTCGCTATAGATAAGGCGGACGGCCAATACAGAATGGATTGATCCAATAAAAATATGTTAACATAGTTTCTATAGCAAACCTTGATGCATTTGCAATCGACTTTCGGTCGGCCCGTACTTACAGAGTGCGGAAAGCCTTTGAATTTTTTTAGTTTCCAAAGACAAGATTTGATGCAACTGTGATCGAAATTACGTAAGGTCACTAACACGTTTGTTATCAAGTTTAGATTCAAATTATAAAGATTACATGTAAATGACAAGTGAGTTTTTAGGTTATTTTATTATATTGTTTTTCTTTGGTGTGTTATGATTTTCGGCTTTAAATAATTATTTTAATAAACTTCCTTTTGTAAAGTATCCGGCTAAATAGATGTTGACGATATGCAGATTAATGAGAAGATAATAATATGTTTCATTACAGGTTAGGATGTATTAGGATAGATATCACCAATTAGGAACATTTGAACCTATAGTTTATTGACTTTTAGGTTATATTACATCACCATGGACACCACATAGTCCACCAATTCGCACTTGGCCAGCGCGGTGGACTATGGCCTAAAACTCTCTCATTCCGAAAGAAGACCCGTGCCCAGCAGTGGGACAATAATGGGTAGACGACGACGACATCACCATGGTGCAATCCTTACAAGGCATCGCTTTGAAAACTGAGCAAAATCGCGAAGCATAGCTGGTAATATGACAATAGACTTAACACGTATTTTCCGCATTACTTTCCGATGACTTCGAGGTTCATCAACCCTTACATTGTATGTACTGTGCATTTATTTACCCCGCTAATTTAATTGAGATCCTATCGTATA
Source organism: Spicauda simplicius (assembly GCA_949699795.1). NCBI lineage: Eukaryota > Metazoa > Arthropoda > Insecta > Lepidoptera > Hesperiidae > Spicauda > Spicauda simplicius. The sequence goes on from OX453063.1 coordinate 15,233,125, forward strand.
GAAACAATGTATCAGATACAAGTCGATTACACCGTAAGGATTCCTTACTTTATTGATTGCGTGGAAATAAAACGGTCCACGGTTAAACTTGTGACAATTTTATTGATTTTTTGCTGAAAGTCGATTGCAGATTCCAGTATGAATTTAAAGGATTCATTTGGAACACTCAGCAATTTGGAGAACTCCGTATTGTGCATATACCTGAACAACCACTCGTCTTACTGTGGTTGGACTTCATTCGCTTTATGGTATAAACTTCGGAACATTAAATTTGAGTTATTTCTTTTTATGAATAACGGTGCGATGTATTAAGGATAAATGTGTGGCAGGTTATTTATTTCTTAATGAATTGATTTAGCGATTATTATTTAATTTAACATATTATCTATAGGTTCTGTTTCTTTGTGGAAAAACTTATTCTTTAGATCGCAATATGATAATCTACTGAATAGGACTTAAATTTTCTCAAGCATATATTTTACATTATTTCGTTTGCGATTTTGCAAATCACGGAACGTATAAGAGTAAAAGCAAGTCTGTTATTCCTGCTAAACCGCCACAGAATAGTAAAAAGCATAAGCATGCCTAACGTCTTAAGGATTCTGCCTATTTTCGGCATAGCTACTCATCTATAACTATTGAACTTCGTAATAACAAACTCGCTTACTACGTTTGTTAAATAAAAATAGTATGGCTCAAAAAAGAAATTGCTCTTTCAGGTGGAAAATTAACCTCCGCGCTCAAGGTTCCACGAGTAGGAAATAGAACAGAATAATGCCTTACTTGGAATCACCGATCTAAAAGCAATTGTGCAGGGAAACAATAGAGTTAAGTGACCTATGACCTAACCACTAATAAAAAAGTAAGACCTTTTGTTTTGAGTGAAGCATCCGAAGAAATCACATATTAGTGAGATCAATAGGTATATAAAAATACTTGACAAATAAACATCTTTCCTTTGAGAAAAGCACGTTTAACTCAACTCAATAGGAATATAAAAAAGTAATCCGAGCAAGAATTAGCTTGGCGTAGGAAAGCGTAGGTGTTGAGCATTAAAATAAACGCAAATCTACTACACACGTAGACCTACACAGAGGGTTTATCTGTGACGTTGATACCATGGATTAGATAAATTACACAAACACCCAGATCCAGAATAGAATTCTAAATTCATCATACAGAAATCTGACTGACCGGGATCGAACCCGGAACCTATTGTCAGCACGGTATGATGACCACACCGTCTCGCGGGTGGTAAATTGTTAAGCGTTAAAAACAAATTTATACGATTTCATTAGGCCATGAATTTCGCTGCAAAATTCTAGTGAGGTTTTTTAAAATTTGCTCAGTACTGATGCTTGCAGCGCCAATCGAATGTTTCCGGACCCTTGGGTACTTCGGTAATACTACTTCAAATTCATAAATAGAAATATGAAATAGCTTTACCTAAAATATAAAAATAACTAACTGGGTAATTTAAAAATAACAGAATTAACTAGCCTCTTTTTAACTACGAGTATATTATGACCCGTTCACACGACACCGATACCAAGAACATTTTCTGTTTCACTTTGTAGAACATTTAATAGGTTTAGAGCTTAAGAAACTACGCAATATATGTACTATAATATCATAATATTATTTTATAAGGACTTATTTTATCTACATTCATAACATCCAAATACCTACTTCTAACGTAAAGCATTTTTGCGTTTCGTCGGAAGAGTGTGCTTACCGGCACATTTATATAATGGGCGACCATCTTAGTCCTCGGAAGTAACAACGCATCTGTGGTTGACTGCAGGTAGAACCACTGTTCCATGTTCATTAAGTTGATGGGCAGAAGGATGGCAGTGACCACTTATCATCAGGTGGACTGCTTGCTCGTTTGACGACCCGCGGCGGAGCGGTTATCATACCGGTGTGGTGCGCAATGGGTCCCGGGTTTGATTCCTGGCCAGACAGGTATCTGAATGATCACTTTAGATTCATGTTCTGGGTCTGGGCGTTTGTGTATTCGTCTTGTGTGTGTCCATGGTACCCACGACACAGGAGAAAATCCTACTGTGGGGCTATGAGTGTAGAAAGTATTTGCTACTTCAATCAGATAAATAATAATTCAAACACACACAATGCGCTTTCAATCAAATCTAAGCTGTACATGGAGTCTGTGGGGTAACTCGAAGTCAATGACCCTATCCAATACTTAACAAAGCACCAGTTCAATACACGGGTACATACACAGTTCACACTATTGAGAATATAATTAGTCCTTCAATCACATTATATACTGGTACAAAGGGCCTATTACTCACGTATGTAAGCCAGATAAGTTCGCTTATAGCTAGTAACACCATTATTAGTGTGCCCTTAGTGAAAACGGATATAAGTCTATTTTTTGACAAATTGATTTCAACCAAAGTTGTTACATAAAATATTTAACAATCGGTTTTCTTAACACGAATATCTATCAGCAAATCTTGTTTTGAAGAAACGATAATAACCGGAGATCTATCAATATATCACCCTTTGTAGAGTTCCGTAGCCAAAGGTTAAAAGCGGATCCCTATTACTAAGCCCCCGCTGTTCGTCTGTTTGTCCACAGGCTGTATCTCTGTTAAAAAATTGAGAGATGTTGCATTTCGGTTGCCGTTATAATAACAAATACTTTAAACAGAATAAAACAAATATTTAGGGAGGGCATCCATACAACGATCACAACACGCATTAGCAAGTTGCCCCGATTTTGGCTGAATGAATGCTGATGAATCAGACGAAAACGCGGGACAGCGTGTTGCCAGGGTGATTTTTGCCGTTAATACAAATAATGGCGCGGAACCCATCGTGCGCGAGTCCAACTCCACTTAGCCGATTTTACTCTCATGATACTGCTATAAGAAGTCAATTTGGCGAAAATCAAACTTATAACCATTTTCAATAGCAGCAAAATGTAGTCATAAAATATTGCCCATGCAATTTCGTTTAAGCAATGGGTTAAACCGAAATACTTATTTCTTAGTTTATAATAACTAGAATAACTACGTAACCGTGGTTATATCGTCACGCACCGTGATTCCGATCTTGACGCAATATTTTGCTGACCCAATATTCACGAGTAGTGACGTGCCGGATATCCGTATCCGTATCCGCGGATATCCGAGGGTAAGAGATCTACTTCCTCCGGAGGTATTCCCGGGGCGTTATGACATGGGACTCTTCAAAAAAGGTGTGAAAGAATTCCCCAAAGCCGGCAATGCATTGGTGACCCGTCTTGTGTTGCAATCGTCCTAGATGACGGTGACTACTTTTCGTTAGGTAGCCCGTCCGCCTTTTCATTAAGTTAAAAAAAATCTATATCCGTGACTTTTTGGCGGATATCAGATCTTTTTAATTATTAAATTCAATTCATCCGTCAGCCCTTTGAGGACATACGCCTCCCTTAATGGGAGTATTTTGCCATTAGTTTCCGCACCTGGCTTGTGTGTTGAAAAAGATTTCCTGTTAATGGTAAACAGGAGGATACACATACCTATCTTCTGGATTTTTGTCTTAATCGCTAAGACCGATGCTGAACGACACATAAAATCTAATTCCGTGTTCAAAATTCTAAGTTTAGGTAGCAATGGGCCACTTTTAACACCACGTTAATTAGCTATTCAAATTAAATTCGTAAATTCCTAAATTACCTACGCAAAGTATTAACTGTAGTTTCAGGGCCAAGATCATCGATACCTACACAGTAAATATATAATATTTTAACCGCGTATCCAGACTAATGATCCGTATCGAGCATCCGTATCCGCGGATACATTTTTTACGACCCCATCACTGTTTACGAGTAGGTACACTCCGGCGTAGAGAGGGACGTTAATTAACGGCAAGGGAAAAAACATTATCTCGGAGCACAAATCGTGATTAAGCGGCTTATAACCTCACACCGTTACACAATGTGCTATCACGATCTCTTGCACGCAGAGTAATGGCTGATTGCTTTTCTATAGAACACTATATATACAAGTTGTCTGTCCGCTTGTCTGGTAAACTAAAATTACTAGTCAAACCGTAGATACTTTTGTCAGTTATTAACGATCCTTCTGATCGTTTGACAGGTCTATTGCTCGATCCCAATAGTATATTTAAAACAGGAAGTAAGGCAACGAAAAAGATTTTGTTTCTTTTTTTTAAGATTTCAATTGCTGTGTTTTAGTACACATAAAAGAAGTCATGGTGAACGATTATACACATTACAGGATAGTATATTAAAAAATATATATCACTGCTTTTCGGTAAAAGAAAACGTCGTGAGGAAACCTACACACCCGAGAGTTCTTAAAAAAAGTGTGAAGTCCACCAATTCGCACTTGGCCAGCGCGTTTGATTATGGGCCTATAACTCTCTCATTCTGAGAGAAGACCCGTGCCCAGCAGTAGGACTTTAATGGGTTGACGATATATTATATATTTTTTCATCCACCCCACAGAGGAACCCGTGGGCGGACGCTAGTCCTTTTTTAAAGTAGGCAATGGTCAATTAGGTTACTATCCGCGTCAGATCAGCGGCGCTGTCACATTTAATTTAAAAAAGTTAAATGTAAGTTAATAAGCATTTAAAAATAATAATATTTAATCGGTAAGTTTTAACCTATATACATGATGCAGAATACCTAGAAGTTGGACTGAGGCGTCTCCACTCCCACGTATTTTACTAACCTAACCCGAGGGGGCAAAACATTTTTGATTGAATACATCACTTAATATGAATTTATTACAATTTTTTCAATCATTCGGTTTCGCCCATCATTACGAGTTAGTGGAGAAAATGAATAAGTAAGCGTTCAACGTATGATCGAAAACATGAACAATGATAATTTTGAAGAAATATTTTGAGTGCTACTGCTCGGCTACGAAACATTCATTTCTTGCTGCAAGTGTCAGCGTTTGGAATTTTGGCATCTCTAATCAATTTCTAGTGTGAGGCAGTTCTTGCTATCGGTAGAAGGGCAGGCTCACTATAGTCACTATAAGTCTTAATCCCCGTAGCAACGCGTCTATGATTGATTTCAGATTAATAATTTAATAGTCTTGCTCTATGTGACCACTTACCATCAGACGGGCTGCATATTCGTTATCTATTTCAATTTAAACGTATCCAAATGTGATGGATTTGTTTAGAGCAAATTTTATGTGCTATTTTATAATTACAATATTAAAAGTGTAACATTTACAAAGATTGACCTTTTGATTAGAGGAGTCACTGAATTTTATAAGTATGTGTGGATGAAAATCGTAAAATTAAAATAGACTGGTTGTCTTGAGAAGCATGCTCAGTAATTTCAAAATTGGACATTCCTAATTCCTTCGAAATACCTAATACAAAAAATTACAACAAACAGAAAAGTGCCAGTGGTTTCGTTAACTGAACCAAAAAAGATAAAAAAAACTACAAATATTGCTTTAGACTTACAAAGGGATGCTTATTTAACAAACAAGGAGAAAAAAGAAAGGACCACGTTTGTTCAGTTTACGTACATGTAGCACAAATTTAGAAAACCGGCAAGTGCAAATAGGACGTATACCCTGAAGTTCCGTAATACCAAAGTATTCAGCAAAAAAAATAGGATGAGGGAAGAAGTAGCAAATAAGCATGCAATTCACCTTAAATTAAATGGTTCACATCAAAGGTTCTATCGAAGCAATTATAAATGCATGCTACTCCTGAGGACTAAAATGGTCGCCTCATAGAAACGTGAGCCGGCTGGATCATACACTTGACCGTTTTTCGTTTATTAATATATTTTAGTGTACACGCTACAGTCACACGCAACTTTGACGTTTGTATTTTATTACCCTATCGAATGGAGACCACGTTTAGGCAAAAGGAATGTAGGCCGCCCCCGACCCGGTGGACTGATGACCTGAAGAAGACGGCGGGTAACCGCTGGATTCGGATGGCTCAGGACCGGTCGAAGTGGCGTAGATTAGGGAAGGCCTTTGTCCAGCAGTGGACTTTCAAAGGCTTATGGATAGATGGATGGATGGATGGATCCTATTACCGTTTTTCAATAAACCAATAAATGAAAAGTTTTTTAAGACTGGCTTGAATTTGGTCTTTTTATTCTTAGTAGGATTATCTGCCACATTAACATTAGGTCTTCCTGCGTGGTAATCCATTTAAATAATTGTTAGCCTAAACTTTTTCAATCAATACCCTGACATATTCAAAGATTTATTTCAATCTAACCAAAGCTTTTAGAAATTGGCATACAAACAAAAAAATACCCGCTTTATAATATTCCCAGAAAAGAATAAATACTTTATGAATACGAACTACAAAACTCCAAAAGCGTACAAAAGTTGACTACAGCCACACGGTGAATCTATTTTCGTGTGTCAATGGACGGAGCTGAACTTATATGGCAGTCCTGACACTTTTAGCCTAAACATTTTTCGATGAAAAGCCTGACACATTCAAAGATTTATTTCAATCTAACCAAAGCTTTTAGAAATTGGCATACAAACAAAAATATACCCGCTTTATAATATTCCCAGAAAAGAAAAAATACTTTATGAATGCGAAGTACAGAACTCCAAAAGCGTACAAAAGTTGACTACAGCCACACGGTGAATCTATTTTCGTGTGTCAATGGACGGAGCTGAACTTATATGGCAGTCCTGACACGTTTTTCAATCTATCGTGCGCAGTCAGCTTTATTGGATGCCGCTTACGCGAGCAAGTGATTTTAAAAGTAAATATGTACATGGAAACATTGAAGTACTTTTTATTCGTTCACGGGCACATATTGTTTCATTATGAATTTTAAATCCCTGTTTTATTAAATGCCGGATGCATTTAATGTGCATTTAATGGAGTCGATGTGTTTTACATAATTATATGAAACAAGTGTTAAGAAAGTCTATTTGAAAATTTGTACTTAAATACATATTGTAGGTTTTATATAGTACAATAACTATTTTAAATTCAAATGGAGTTTTAAAACGATCGTTTGTTTGAAAATATTAGACGCGAGGTATCCTATGACCTATTTCATCCCTTCACGTATCCAGTTGAAGCTGCATGGTCGAATATGGTCCAGGCCTTTCTTTGATTTCGGGGAAATACCATTGCACAACAAAAGAATACAATAAGAATTGCTGCTATGCACTTCACGGCCACGTCTAGCCAGTATTTACCCAACAGATGAAAACTGAACTTCAGAAACGTAGTATTGAATGCTTAATTAGGACGGTTACTCCACCATTACTATTCGAGGCTGTCAGTTTGACGCGTAATTAGCACCTTTAATGACTACGGCTTCAGAGCGCCGGGCAACGTTTGAACAAGCTGCTACCGCGAACTTTGCGCTGCATAAATTAGGTCGGATACCTAAACGAGTGACGTCACCACGTCGACTATATAATTGAATATTTAAAAAGCATTTTGTAAAGACTTGACTAATTTTAGCTAGCAAAATATTTAGCGACTCTACAGTACTGAATAATGCTCAGGGCGTATTTTAACTCATTTAAAGATTTTATTTTGAGTAGATTGTTCTTATATGTCAGTTTGAGAGCTTGTTTACATGTTTACACTTGATAAATGAATTGAGCAGTCTTGACGACCTGCGTGGCGGTGCGGTTGCCATACCGGTTTGACACGCAGTGGGTTCCGGGTTCGATTCCCGGCCAGACAGGCATCTGAATAAGATTCCTGTTCTGGGTCTATGTTTTCGTCTTTGTGCGTATCCATGGCACCCATGACATAGGAGAAAATCCTACTGCGGGGCTAAGCGTGAAGAAAGCGTTTTTTTAGTTTGTAAGTCAGCTTATAGCGAATATGTTAAATTTAAAAACCTGAGATGAAATTGTTAAGTGTTTCACCATTCGTTGTACAATTTTAGCTGAATTATATAGCATTGACGTTTTATATACTGTCAAAAGAGTAAATGCAAAGATCAGTAGGTACTCTCCAATATAAATAACAGACGGAAGGACAATACCGTAAAAAATTATAAGTATTTTCATGATAACTTTGCCATAATTTATGACATACGTAATTTGGCAGATTTTACAACCAGTGCGATAAAAGTAGAACACTTTAAATGTCATAACAATGTGCTATTTAAAGTATTTTAACAGAGTTAATATCACTGTTTCAAACAGCACAATAAAACTCAGGAAGCCGAAGCCGAGCAGGAAGGGTGCTTGAAATAAATTGAAGCTACAAAATGAGTAACAATGAAATCGTTACACTGATGTTTACGCAATCTGCTACGTATTGCAATTTGATTGGACGGATAAATCACGATCATGATTTTTTTCATTGATTAACAGCGCTTTCAATTACTTGAGCAGTTGTTATAGCGTATACGTACTATTATCATACACGTTACAAATAGGATTTTTTTACATATTATAAATACACGCTTTCTACACTCATAGCCCCACAGAAGGATTTTCTCCTGTGTCGTGGCTACACATGGACACACACACAAGACGAATACACAAACACCCAGACCTAGAACAGGAGTCTTAACTCATCATTCAGATACCTGTCTGGCCGGGAATCGAACCCGGGACCATTTGCGTATCAGACTGGTATGGTAACCGCTGCACGACGCGAAATAGATGAGTAATAATAGCCATACGTTACTTAGCAGCATAGTGTAACTTTATATAATATGCTATTAGGATATATCGTTATGTTTTAAATTTTATATACCTTCAAACCAGGTCATGCCGACAATAGTAAGTAGACTTTAAAAAGTAATACATAAATTATTTTGATACCTACTAACTTTTAATATTGTGATTATTAAATTATAATGAGGGTGGTTCCTTACGGAGTCGCTAAGCATCAATAAGGGGTTCACAGCCTTAGTAAAAAAGTAAAAACATAAACATATTTTTACTAAGATAGTTTTAATAAAAGGCATTAGAGACGTCCGTTAAAAGAAAATCATGGATTTAACCGACACTTCATACCTACCCCCAAAGAGCGAACGGTGGGGGTTCTGAAAACATTTCCACGTACTTAGGGGTAGTGAAATATTTTCACAAGGTATGGGGGTCGCGTCGACGAAAGAGATTTAACAACACTATTCTTATGCAAAGCAACGTGGTAATTTGTTAATGTCGCGTGGTCGTTAGTATCACTCGGCCTACTTTCTGAGCGTAAAGATTGAAGAAAAGAGTATGGGGGAAAATACTCTAAGACGTGTTGTGTAAAAACACACTTTTTTGTATCTGATTGAAGTAGCAAACGAGCATGCAGTCCACCTCATGGTAAGTGGTTATGCCGTCCATGGACATCTGTGAGCAACTTTAAATAGAACATGGGTTCTATCTGAAGTCCATCACAGATGCGTTGCTGCTCCTAAGTACTAAGGCCTCATATAAAAGAGTGCCAGCAACCATAGCCTTCCATCGAAACGCAAGAAATGCTTCACGTTGGAAATAGGTGGAATAGTTCCACTCGTGCGCCAGTAAGAAATTGGCATAGCCCGGCCTTGCTTCTAGTTGCCTAAAATGTCAAATCGATAGGTATGCATTAAATCTCATGTTAAGTGGATAGATCAAATCACAATAGTCCTACTGTTGTGATTTGAATCTGGATACAACCCTTATAACGTTTTGCCTAATAACAGGAGAGTTAAGTGATCAGGTCGCATCAGCCCATTATTGGCCCACTGCTGGGCACGGGTCTTCTCCCTGAATGAGAGAGTTTAGGCCATAGTCCACCGCGCTGGCCAAGTGCGAATTGGTGGACTTCACACACCTCCGAGAACTTTTTTTTTTTTAAGAACTCTCGGGTGTGTAGGTTTCCTCACGATGTTTTCCTTCACCGAAAAGCAGTGATAATTAATTTCTAATACGCACATAAATCATTGGTGCGTGCCTGGGTTTGAACCTCGGACCTCCCGATCGAGAGGGCAAGTTTCAACCATTAGGCTATCACTAGATTTAGATTTAGACTCTTAGATCAGGTATTCACCCTTATCTTAGGCATTCAAACTTAGCAATATCTAACACCGCATATGTGGCACAACCCCAGACTCCTATTTTTTTCTTAGGTTGCATACAAATGTCCATGGACGGCATGGGGTACTTATCAGGTAGACTGGAAGCTAATACGCTATTCGTACAATATAAAAATTATATTTTTAATAAAGAAAAAATATTCATACACATCAGTGTCAATAGTCGACCCACGACAGCGTATACAAATTAATTTGTACGAAGCATCACAAATCTATCGTGCCCCGTTTCTCATGCAAACTCATAATTAGTTTCCCCCGTGCGGGTATAATGAATATATTACACAATTAATTGTCGGGACGTGTAATTATATTAATGTGTGAATTTCAGGAACAAGACTCACGCCGTAACGTTACGTTGATGTGACATTAAAAATACAACATGTTAGCATATAATATACACCATGTTTTGGCGTTAGTAAAATATATTATTTATATATTCATACGTAGTAGATACTTATGTATGGCAAAAACACTTTCTTGGATTGTCGTCGTCAACCCATTATTGTCCCACTGCTGGAAACGGGTCTTCTCTCTGAATGAGAGGTTTAGGCTGTGGCGACCTCCCGCAACTCATCAAGAGATGGCGCTACTAGTATTCTGAAACACGCTATCGATGTATTCTATACAATTTCCGCATATATACAAGTTCCGAACAACGACTGTCGGAGCACGGCCACTCCCTATGCATGATCACCTAGCCTGGCAGGAGATCTCCCTTTGCCAAAAGGCCATAGTGTACTGTGCTGGCCAAGTGCGACTTGGTGGAATATGGGTCAAGTTATTTAATTACACTCTCGCCAAAAATTTGGCCGCACAATCCGACATAAAAAAAATATCGGCATAATTCATTTACATTTTTTACCATTGCCATAAAATAGTACTTAAGCATGCTAAAAAGCCTAGAAATTTCCGTCATGATAAAATAATCGAACGCCATTACACGCAATATACGCAGTGTATGGCGAACTGAGTTCTACCAATTTATTATGTGCCACGACAAGCTTTCAGTGCCAGGATTTGAATGAGCGCGGCCGAATGTGGGTCATTCGTTATATTTAATGTTAGGGGAAGCAGGGCGTTTGCCGGCTCCTGGTTCATACTTTAATATTTAATAGTCGCATAAAACACATTTAAATATGCACTGTGTACTGTTAAGTGTACCGACTACAAGGAAGTCCTACATGAAACTGATGTTATTAATAATGTAACATTCTTGAAATTGTGCGTAGAAAGAATTCCATTTTAAGTCAATGGAATCTCTAGTGCCATCACTGAACATTAAATTCATTTATTGAATCCGGTTATATGAGCAGTCTACATCTTACAGCAGTTGTATTTTCATAGAAACAGTTACAATAATGTACCTAAAAACAGCGTATTAAATTGAAAACGCTATTATACATAAAAACCCAAGTCTATCAAAGTGTAAGGTGTGATAAAAGTTGAAAAGGAAGCGGGGTAACTGTCGTCGAAAGCATGAAAAACGCTAAAAACAAAAAAGCTATGAGGCGCGAACGACCAACGTGCCGCAAGGCCAACCGTTGCACAATGGACAATGCAGCCTTCAAGTCCGCAATACAAAGCTTTTCTTTAAACGGATTCATCGTTCCAATTAATATAATGATTGTACTTTGCATAAAGCTACTCATTATGCATATGCAAGGTGCAATGATAAGGAAGATCGATTTAATACTTATAGAATGAGTGTGAGTGTGAGCTATGACTATATATTTTTTATCCGATCAAAGTTACCAACGAGCATGCCCATCTATCTGAAGGTAAAAACGTAAGACGTTGAATTGCATTACTTCCATTTTCTTATTCGGAGAGGATAGTCGATAAATCATTACGTGTAAAAGTATTTACCTACGTTACTCAAATAAAAAGAGTGATTATACGGTTAATCATGTTATACTCATCAATATTATTTTAAAAGTAGGTACTCTTTCTTCTACATACTTTGTTAAAATGTGTTACTGGTTCTTTTATCGAATAAACATAGTCATAACTAACAGAGAATATACACAACCTATTAAAATTGGTGCAGAATTCGCTTCATTACTTCATAACACTTATTCCACCAACAAAAAGGCATTTCAATGTCTATAAAACGTCCATTGTAGCTAATTTTAAAAGACACTAGGAAATAACATCGACAACAATAGCCCTGCGTTACAGTGCAGGGTTGCATGAAGACAAAAGCGGAATCGATACAACATTAACGACCCGACCTTCGCCGGATTACAACAATATTATTAGGCCGCGTTTAAACCGTTCGAATTGCAACCGCCGACTGTGAACGAGCGTTATGCGTACAGCTTTTACATCCATATTCACTTTGTTCGCACCGAAGCGACAATAACACTACGTAATCGCTACTGAATTGTTAGCATAGTGTGAATGAAAATACAGTCAGATTTTACGTTCACATGGGGCTTACAGTAAGCTTACTTGCACTCGGCGGCTGAAATAAAATGTTTTTTGGAGGTTTCGAGTCTAAGCGAGATTATAATTGAGATAAGTCACAAATGGACATTTTTAAACAACTCAAAACAGAACAGAGATGCCATGCTAGAAGATATGCGACCTGCTGCCAATCACAGAACGAAAGACTGGTCGCTATATTTGTATCAGACAGCATTCACACCCTTCATTTCGAAGGAAGAAATGCTTATAATACGTAGGTACGACCGTGTTGCCCCCCGGAATAGCCATACTCGTAACAACTTTCTAACGTTTAGAGCGGACACACGTTTGGTATGAACACAGCCTTAGTAGCCCGCTTGCGGAACCGTTTCATTACGCTGTACGCCGGGTCAAGATTAGTGGTGAAATGGAAATTTTAATCTTAAACCTCGAACACTTCCTTTGATTGTATTTCCCCCAAATCTGTGTATAATTGAAGTGTTTCGTATATTCAGAATTGCCAAAATTACAGCGACATGCTTTATTACATTTTGCACAATATTCACAGTATTCTTTGAAATGGAAATTTTATAGCAGTGAAATATAATTTAGTTATTTCGTGTATACTGAGTGTCTCAGGTATTCTTAACGGTTGTTTCGTTTTATTTAATACAGATATTCGTTCAATAACGTGGCACGTAGTGAGTTCTTACGTATGGAACATTCGTAAAATAAATAAAAAAAACCAGACGAATGAACAAAAACAGACAAATGATCTTTTATTCTTACATATTTACATTAAGCTTTAATAAATAACTGCATGTTGAATATATAAAATTCTTCTAAACTTATTTGATCATGAAATAGTCCGGGGCATAATTCACTAATGCAATAAAAAAATAAGTTTTGTACCAGTCGGTCAAAAATGTTTCTGTCTGAAAATTGTTCCAAACATATTTGCAACTTTACCTAACTAAAAGTCAATTCAATACTTGACTCGAACTGGTCTCAAAAACAAAGTTTTAGTATAACCTAGTTACATAAAATTATTTCTTAGTAAAGTAAATAGGTAAATAGAGTTTAAATAATATTGGAGAGTAATCAATAGAAAAAACAATTGAATTGCGGCGCCATTGGCGAAGCTCTAGTCTATATTCCATTAATGGATTACAGGATCTAGGTCAGAACGGTGTTAGTGGTGATCTCTAAGGCTACATTTACGAAACTATCAAGCAGTAACCATAGCAGTCATAGCACGGGAGTGCATTTCTTTGACGGTCTGATGCGCAATGGGTCCCGGGTTTGATTCCCGGCCAGACAGGTATTTGAATGAGTTTAGATTCATGTTCTGGATCTGGGTGTTTGTATATTCGTCTTGTGTGTATTCATGGTACCCACGACACAGGAGAAAATCCTAGTTTGATATTAGAGTAGGTATTGGTATAAAACTGAATCAACTAGATATGTTATCAAAAAACATGTATAAAATTTATCAATTAGTCATATTTCTACAGATTTAGACAAAACCAATTACAGATTACCTTCTTATCAGTTATTACTGATACAAAATTAGATAATTAGTGAAAGTAATTATCAAATGAACAACCGCTACTCATTTTGCATTGCACATTCTTATCTCAGCTGGATGTTTTACAAACAACCAAATATCTAGTAGCAAAGATACAGATCACAACAAAGCAATTTATTGGCGTTATAGACGGAGAGGTACAAGCCATATATTAATAGATTACAGAGATCTGGGTCGGGTGGATGTTGGTGACATCTCTAAATCTCGGCACATTACGGACAGGGGCCATTGGAGGCGACGCGGAACAGCCAGTACGCTGAACAACTTTTTGACCCGCCCTATTTGCGCCCTCTCCTACGCTCTCCAGTCGTTAATTAAAATCACCACAGTTATTGTACTTTATTCCGCGTTATAAAAATTGCATCACTTAAAATTGGTTACATTTATACATTTTTGTAAAAAAAAAAGTTCCGAGTGAACCGTAGCAGCAGTGGCAAGGACTAAAGTGATTGTGGCCAGGACATTTAAAGATGTAGGTATGCTTTTGAGTAAAGTTAGGGTATACGGAATATCCGGCCATTTTATAACACATGGCCAAACTGACCACGATCGATGCATCGTTCCGATGCAAAACACGCTCCGTTAATAGTTATTAGCATGGATCACTTTCGGATAATATTAGTGCAATAAAATTATATATGGCCATATGTATGTATGTTTGTATGTATAATTGTATATAAATTTCTTTGGCACGCGCCACAGCCTAAACGCCTTAACGCGTTGTAACATATGACATATATAATAGATTACAGAGATCTGGGTCGGGTGGATGTTGGTGACATCTCTAAATCTCGGCACATTACGGACAGGGGCCATTGGAGGCGACGCGGAACAGCCAGTACGCTGAACAACTTTTTGACCCGCCCTATTTGCGCCCTCTCCACGCTCTCCCGCCATTAATTAAAATTACCACATATTTACTCTACTTTATCCCGCGTTATAAAAAATGCATCACTTAAAATTGTTTACTTGCATTTATTCCGTTCTATAGTAAAAAGTCAGAGTGAATTGTAGCTAGCGGTGTAATTAAAAAAAGGATTTTAGCCAAGCGCCATCTTTAAATAGATATACATTTTAGACTGTAGAATGTATGAAATATACAGCCATTTAACAATAGATGAACAAACAGACCACGTTATATGCAACAATCGATGCGATAGTATCGAAATATTAGCAAAAAGAAATTAAACACCTATCATGCATACCGTTTAATTATTATATTAAACTTTTAATACATAACGGGTACTCAGGATAGTATGATCGCGGAATTGATAAGGGAAATGTATTACCTCCGCGATAATATTCCTTTGATAAAATCATATATGGCCATGTCAATAACAATTTAAATAATAATAAAGTGATTTAAGTCCACCAATTCGCACTTGGCCAGCGGGGTGGTCTATGGCCTAAAACTCTTATTCTGAGAATCCCTGCCCAGCAGTGGGACAATAATGGGTTGACGACAAAGTGATTTAAGTTTTTTTTTCATTTAATCAAACTAGCAAACAAATTCCAGATGCAATTGAATTTTCGTAACATATGAGCCACTTCGCTTTCGAAACATTCAAAAACTTTAGCATAACTCATTTTCCTGAAACAAACCCAATAGCAATGAGGATCTGGCGTATTTATGGCCGCATGGGAGCCGTTTGTCTTTCTTAAGATTAGGAATAGCTGATTTACCCGCACGAGCCTCCTTTATTGCCGGCGGGCAAAAGTACAAACTCTTGTTTTATTAACCGCACTGAGACTACGTACACCTTGACCTATACATAAATAAACCGCTGGTAGTCTCTTGCTAAGTTTAATTATTTCACAACATGACTTCAATGTTCATTCCACATTCTAAATGACTGTAAGGGTTAACCGCTGGTAGTCTCTTGCTAAGTTTAATTTTTTCACAACATGAATTCATTGTCCGTATCACAACATAATGCAATAGGGTTTTATTAAAGTTATACAAATATGTGCTTCAATCTTACGTTTAATAGGAGACATTTTAGGTGGGTAGTTGTAATTCCACAACTCATATGACCCAGTTCACTAACGAAACATACAAAAACTTTAGCGTAACTCATTTTCCTAAAACAAAACCAATAGCACTGAGGATCTGGCGTATTTATGGCCGCATGGGAGCCGTTTGTCTCGCTTAAGATTAGGAATAGCTGATTTACCCGCGCGAGCCTCCTTTATTGCCGGCGGCCAAAAGTACAAACTCTTGTTTTATTAACCGCACTGAGACTGCGTACATCTTGACCTATACATAAATAAACCGCTGGTGGTATCTTGCTAAGTTAAATTATGTCACATAATTAATGTATTGTCCGTATTGCATAATGCAAAAGGGTTTTATTATAGTAATAAAAATATGTGCTTCAATCTTACGTTTAATAGGAGACATACTAGGTGGGTAGTTGTAATTCCACAACTCATATGACCCAGTTCACTAAGGAAACATTCAAAAACTTTAGCGTAACTCATTTTCCTAAAACAAAACCAATAGCACTGAGGATCTGGCGTATTTATGGCCGCATGGGAGCCGTTTGTCTCGCTTAAGATTAGGAATAGCTGATTTACCCGCGCGAGCCTCCTTTATTGCCGGCGGGCAAAAGTACAAACTCTTGTTTTATTAACCGCACTGAGACTACATACACCTTGACCTATACATAAATAAGCCGCTGGTAGTCTCTTGCTAAGTTTAATTATTTCACAACATGAATTCATTGTCTGTATCACATAACATAATGCAAAAGGGTTTTATTAAAGTTATACAAATCTGTGCTTCAATCTTACGTTTAAGAGGAGACATACTAGGGTGGCGGTGGGTAGTTGTATTTCCACAACTCATGTGACCCAGTTCACTAACGAAACATTCAAAAACTTTAGCATAACTCATTTTCCTGAAACAAAACCAATAGCACTGAGGATCTGGCGTATTTATGGCCGCATGGGAGCCGTTTGTCTCGCTTAAGATTAGGAATAGCTGATTTACCCGCACGAGCCTCCTTTATTGCCGGCGGCCAAAAGTACAAACTCTTGTTTTATTAACCGCACTGAGACTACGTACACCTTGTCCTATACATAAATAAACTACTGGTAGTCTCTTGCTAAGTTTAATTATTTCACATGACTTCATTGTCCATTCCACATTCTAAATGATTGTAAGGCTTATTATAGTAATAATAATATTTACTTCAATCTTGAGTTCAATTATGGGCAAATGTAACTACATGTTTTATATGACTCAAGTAGCAAATGAGCATGAAGCCTGATGGTAAGTGGCAACTGTCGCTCGTGGACGTCTGTAAGCAACTTCAAACAGAACAAGGGCTCTATCTGAAGTCTGTCACAGATACGTTGCATATCTCGACAACTACGATGGTTGCCTCAAATAAAGTGATTCGGACGACACATATAAAAGAGAACCGGAAACCACACTCTTTATCGTAACGCAAGGACCGCTTCACGCTAGAAATAGGTGTGACGGCGGAACCTCCTTAGACATATGGTACTAGCCACTTCTAACACATTGTCCATAGGCAATTCAGTCATGATTATTGATAGCATGTGTTCGAAAGAGGTTGCGCGGCAATAATATGTCATCGTTCGGATATAAAAGTAAATTATTGAATCTTATTATTTATTATGAGAAAATGTGCGAAAATTTGGCTAACACATACATAGTTAATGTCCTGGATTAACACATATTACACTAATTATCACGGTAAACGTGATAAAAGCGAGTGGAGCCACGGGAATAAATATATTATAGCAACTAGGAATATCCTATCAACAGCCAATTATATGTCCAGTCCGCACTGTGAAAATCTCTTATACCAAAAACGTGGTAAAGACCTGTATCATCCTCCTATTATATATGTTCCTCTCCGCATATATGTTCCTCTCCGCTAGCCAAATACAGTATAAGAGCAGTGGTAGCCTAATGGTTGAAACTTGCCCTCTCGATGGTTTGTTAAAACCCAGGCGCGCACCACTAATTTTTATAAAATTATGTGCGTATTAATTATCACTGCTTTTCGCAGAAGGAAAACATAGTGAGGAAACCTACACACCTAAGTTCTTAAAAAAAAAATCTCGGATGTGTGTGAAGTCCACCAATTTGCACTTGGCCACCGCGGTGGACTATGACCTAAACTGAGAGAAAGAACTGAGAGAAGAGAAGAGAGAAGACCCGTGCCCAGCGGTGGAACTATAATGGTTTGACGAGAGAGCCAAATACAGTGAAAAAAGGTACAAATTATTAAGTCAATTCAAATATAATAACGGCCTTCACTTATTTTATAAAGAGCGTTACTCCATTTCGACGTAAACCACGCCACGTAGTGTTCCTGTTTATTACTTAATTATGATACAGAGCGATGAGGAACGATACATCTATCAAAACGTCGCATCATCATGTTAATGATAATTAATTATTGTACGGGAAAAGCTGACAGAACTCTGGGATGCGCCAACATAATTAAGCTTCGGTTTACCGTCGGGAAAGCTCACAATGATATTTCGCAGAGCTCGTGTTACCGACATAAGCGCGGACCTTTATTTTTCTCCTGTTTATGGCGGTAGATAACGAAAATATTTTCTTTGAAATGTAATAAATGATAGCAGAATTACCGTTCGGAATCAATTTAAAGAGATTGTTATTAAGTATCAAGGAACTGAGAGACCAATTAGGTTTTTTTTTAAATGTGAAGTTTGTGAGACTCGATGAATGAGCAAATTAAATAAATGAAAAATCTCTAAATGTTTTGGTAACCTTTTCAGAGCTTTATCTCCAAGAAAAACATTAGGGTAAAATATTGCACATTTTAAAGTGCTTACCTAAATATTTTTGTTTTAATTAATCCGTGCATTGTTTATTTAAAATATAATTTAAATGAAGTAACCTCAGGTACTACTAACTGATTTGAAAAACGTGAAGTATATTCATTACGACCCACAAAAAGAAGCTCATAAACTCACGTAACATTAACCACTTTATACTACCTACCAAAAATAAAATATTTTGCTTTTCAAATCTCAGTAAAATTATTTTACTTTCACTGGTGCTATATTATTTTAAATTATACCTCTGAAATAGTGATGCGAATAAAACGACTCCAGTAGCCGTGTCTTTATTCGAGTCGTTCAGTTGAATTTGTCAAACTCGTACTCGATTGAAAAAATGTATGTAGCTTACTCTATGCACCGAATTGACTCGGTATTCGGCGTACCGAACTACCGAGGCAACTCAGAACATCTAGATGTTTTTTTTTTGTTGCCACTAGACTACTCTATGTCCTCTATGTCTATGTCCCTTGACTAATCTATCTTGAACCTATGCTGCGCCGACCTTCTTTACAAACCAAAATACGCGTAATTTTAAGTTTTTCAGTTAATGATATTCCAATTAGTGGCGTATAAACATACTTAAAATCTCACTTGAATTGTATACTTGTAAGTGAAGTGTGATGTTCGAGTATAACTCGAGTGATGTGCTAAAATTGCTCGAGTGACTAGAGTAAAAAAATTCTATTCGAGTCTCATCACTACTCTGAAATGATTTTCGACCGTTCTCATGAGTATTTCCGAGTGCCTATCGGATGACCCATTTTATGAAGTGTACGTTACGCGCTCTATTTCTGATAACAGAACCAAATCACTCTCGACGTTGCCGGCAGTTACGGCATTATCAAGCGAATTTATAAATAGCTCCAAATTGCTGGTTTAACCGATAATGTGCTCTCGGAACAGCGCGTGTAATAAAAAATATTGACGCCAACTTTATTCGATGTTTCCGTGCCTAATAAAAAAAATATATTTGTTACTTTACTATTCGAAAGATATTTTAAAGGGTCTAATTTAGAATTGTTCCGTTACGTTTAAACGAAAAAGTGGAACCCTTATTTATGTAATGAAAGTAAGAATGGGACGTAGAGTCGTCATAAGTTGATTTTAAACGCTAATCATCGAATTATTTAGACAATGTGTCGTTGTCAGCCCATTATTGTCCCACTGCTGGGCACGGGTCTTCTCTGAGAATGACAGAGTTTTGGGACACAGCCCACCGCGCTGGCCAAGTGCGAATTGGTGGACACTGATTTAGACAATAAAAATAAAAAATATATTTCCATTTAAATATACACACCAAAATCAGTGTCATAGGTAATTACTTAAAATCGAAAAAGATCGTGATCACCATTATTTTCTAAATTATACCGCACACTACATTCTACACAAAAAAAAAACTGCACAAGTGTCATATACCCAGAAACTGCGAAAGTGTTTCCTTTGAGAAGACGATTAAAAATATCAGCCTAACTTTAGTTTATATCGAGTTCATTATAGTTTGGAACTAGATAATTGGAGCTTCAGAGAAACTTTAGTAGTCGCTAGTATCTGAAAATCTAGTGCAAAATTATATTCTGAGCAGAAACGGTAGTGCATTTAGCAGCTCAAAATTCTAAAACTAGATTCCATCTGAATATTCATAAAGCTTAAGCTAAACCTAGCAGAAATTATACGATGTATTTATATGTTCTAAAAAATGTCACTGTCATTTTGTTTTAGACAAATTATAAGTTTGTAAACGATTTTATAAAAAAACTGAACTCGCTTGCCATAATCTAACACTGATATGATCCGTCGCTGTAGATAAGAGACAAACAAACGCAGATAAAGATTCCAACGCCATTACAGCAAAAGGCGAAATAACATCACTTTCTCCCGGAGATTTTCGAAGTGATACTGGTACAATAGACGCAATCAATTACGATTTCAAAGTTATATTGCAACGGGGGCGGGGGTGGGTGGAGGCAGGGAGCGGTGGCTTCACGCTTGTACGGAATTCGGAACGGCTCGGCCCATGTCGGAAATTTACCCATTTAGTGGTAAAACACACTTCAGCGTTTAGACACTGCAAAATTTGTAAAACCAACTCGGACGTATATTTTTCATATACGTTTCCTCGGAACAATAATAGTTCACGTTTTTGCCCATACATTGCAAATAACATAGTACGTTTACGCTTTTCTGCTAAACTTTAGAACGTAAAGTGCATACAATGATAAGCGAAAACATAAACAATTCGACGGGCCCCTAGAACAAAATCGTATATGAAAAATTACCAATTTACAGTATGCAATTTTGTTGATTGTTAAGTTCCTAAATAGCTATTACAATACATTACAATGATTTTCCATAGATCGTCTTTCTTGGCGTAAGTAATCAATGATAGAACCGTCCACGAAACTTCTAAGCTTCATACTGTAAATTGGTAATTTTTCATATTATTACACGATTTTGTTTTAAGGGCCCGTCGAATTATTGTTTTGATAAACGTAATTAACATCTAAAGGTACTGTTATGTATAAACTGTGTTATATTCTTTAGATTCGGGTTTATAGAAGTTTATACACGAGAGGCAGTTCATTTCAAAGACTGTCGCCGACGATGGCGACAAACAACGACAATCGACGACCCTCAGCACCATTCGTTGGAACAACCTTTCGCTCGAGTAGCTCGAGTATAGTTCTCTATCCCTAACTCTTATTATCTACATTTATTAAAATATAAAGTGTATCCAGGATAACAAGCAAGAAACATTATACTTAATACGGTTCGCTGTACAAAATCGACTTTCCTTCCTATTTTGCAGAAGGGTAGTAATACCACTAACAAGTCACCCATATGTCAAGAAATTATCCGCTTAGCGCTTGAGCGTACAACAGCTTACCGACGCGGTGTCCGAAAGCCCACAATCCTAAATGGATTCTATGTAGAGACTACTGGCAATATTATGAACGCAATAATGGGATTGGGTGTGATCGTGGAATAATCTGACATTGAAAACGATTAATTTAATTTTCTAAACAAATGTATTTTATACTAGGTTAGTCCTGCGGGTTCGTCCTCTTCGGTCGCGTCTCACACATAATATGTATCGTATGTGTTAATCTAGCTTAAGGGAAATCCGGCATGTAATTTTTTATGTGAAAGAGTAACAAACACATCCAACCTTTCGCATTCCTGTATAATATTAATAACATAACAAGACATGTATAATTACAAGGTATAATTATGTGATTTTGTATGAGTATTAACTTTTAAAATATATCAACGGAATTATGCAAGCAATTGTATGAATTGCAAAATATAATGATATTTTATGCTTTAAAAATAATACATCGGCAGATTCGTGCTAAATTTATATAAATGAACAAAGAATCCAAATTGGTTCTCTTGAATCAATTAAATATATAGGCGATGCGTATATATAACGTCTGTCTCAGCTCGATCCTTGATTAGGTAACCTAATTTACAAACACAATATCAGATCCTCAAACAAACACTTCACATACACGTCCAAGCTAGGGTCCCCAATTTCGCATGCGCGGATGCTATAGAAACATACATAATTCATATCTCAATTTGTCATTTAGATTTCCGTCCGGCCGTGAATCACCCCTCTGCTCCTTCATTACATGTCACACGAGTTGTCAACTGCATTGGACATGTTTGAAGCTAATCATCAAGAGTAAGACCGTTCTTGATTTTGTGTTCTGCTTTTCTGCTGTTATAATCCTAATATTATAAATGTGAAAGTGAGTTTGTTCGTTCCTCTTTCACGTCGCCAAGTAGCTATTATATAATATGGTTTATATGCTGGGAGATAGTTAGGAGGGCGGAGAATGACGTAGGCTTTTTACTGCGCTCTCTCATTCCCATGAGAATATCAGTGTTTTGTTAGTTGATACATATTTAGTAGTTCCAGAAGTTGTTAATAGATGGCGTTGTTAATAGTAAAATTCATTTGCAAGTTTTGAATCACGCTATCAATTGCTATTGTTAATTCCCTTTGACCGTGCGGGCGAAGCCGCGGGCAAGAGCTAGTCTTATATTATAAATGCGAAAAGGTTGTGAGGACGGATTTCTGTTTGTCAACTCTCACACAAAAACTACCGATCGTTTCCATTAGGCACACACATAATTTAGATGAACCATAGTACACTAAGTATACTAATTACCGAGGTAGACGTGAGACGAGAATAGCTTAGTAAAGTTTCATGCAGCGATGAAGCGCTACATCTTTTACATGTGCTTGAGCTCCGGTCGCAGCAACTTTTTTAACTTCCTTAATTGCGGAATTGATACATTATAATACTTAACGGGTACTCACGACACGCGGTTTATGAATTCTTATAGAATTATTTTTGCCGATATTTCGACCTAGTTACATGGATCGTGGTCACCACTAGTGCTTGTCAACGGTTTCTCTCCACTACCCCAGTTTGGCCGTGACCACGGCCAAAAGAATTCTATAAGAATTCATAAACCACATATCGTGAGTACCCGTTAAGTATTATAATGTAACTTACTTAACTTTAAGAACATGGTGCATGATTGCATCCTTACACTCTCGTTATGAATAACGCGACCGGAGGCAACAAGTCTCCAAAACGATCAATGCAATCAATGCAATCGCCAAAACTGGAAAAGCCGTCTAGTTTTCAAATACAGATGTAGCTGATTTGGTTGATCTATATATATACACGAGAGCGGGATATTTTCCTTCGCTGGGGTTAGCAGGAAAGATACGACGGACCCGTCCTACGCAACTCGTATGGACGTATATTAATTATTCATCCTTATATATTCAACATTACAACCCTGCGTATCAGCCCTTAGTCACCAGGGATATAATACAAATATCAGAATTTTGCTTTTACCATGTGTACGTATCATGCTAGATTGCAAGAGAAATTACACAAAGACGAGAAGATTTGATGCATAGTCCACATCAAAACGACTTCCTTCTATGAAAAATTATCCGGACGTCGAGTACATCTTCACAGATAAACAAGAAATAATGTGTAAAAAAATATCTTATTCACTACGTGTCGATGCCGTATTTATCATCGTTTTGTCTGCCAAGACAAATGCACCTTATTTATGTTAGTAACATTCCAAACATGATCGAAGCTAAACATTAGACGTAAAAAGCCAGACAGCACAAGTTACATGGCAGCGTCACTTCGCAGAGCAGTCGTAAAGCCGCGGGGGACAACAGACCGCTGACGTCGCACGCTTTATTACGGCCTCTAAACCACAGCTTCGGAATAAATCCCCTGTCGCATTTCGCGCTAGCCGTATCGGACGTGGCGTACAAATTGACGGCATTCGCAAATACCAACAAGGTAACTCGAAAGCTTATTTGCGTCCAGGTGAAATGGATGGCATAGTTTGCACTGCATGATTCACGCAAAGTTCACTAAAATTATAGTTCATGTTATATACCAGCATTATGGAATGCGTTTCCTTCCCCAATTGTGAAGAAATATCTGTGCTCAGCAGTGGAACAGAAAATATTGTAGTCATTGGGAACCCTTTAAAACAAATCATCTAAGAAACCTAGTTGCGTCGTTTGTACACTATTTTTCGATTGAACCAATTATTTCCTGCGGTCGTTCTATTCTTTATTACATAAATATAACCTTGATTCGGTTTTTATTACATAAAATAGCAAAGGAACATCAGTCGAACTGATGGTAATTGGTCATTGCCGTCTACGGCAATTTGTAAGCAAGTTCATATATAACAGAGGTTCTGATCTCTAAATCAATTGCAAATAAATGCGTTGCGTCTCCCAGGACCATAACGATCGCTTATGTGAAAGCTAGTCGGCAACTACTTAAACCTTTTCACTGAAACGCCAGAACTGTTTCATTCTAGAAATAGGTGTATATCTATATCATATCCCGTTCTTCCGTCTACAACAAAGACCTTATCCTTTATTTCCTTCTAATTTTAATACCTTTTTAAAAACATTCCAACTTTCCCCACTGGGACTTAGCAACTAGACCCTTCAGAAATGTAAAAATAATTCCGCAAAATGTCGCTCCATTAATGACGTTACACAATCGCTTTAAACTTTCACTGAAACATTTCAGTCGCCGATAACGAGGGAAATTTAATCGAAGATTAATGTTAAAATACTTGTCTCAATTTCGAAATAGCTGTCATAATTCAAATTAATCTTGCCTAATTAAAACTATCGGTAATCTTGCCAGATTGCGTATCATATCAAATGAACAGAAAAAAATAACAAAAATAAAGAACGTTCACTTGACATTAGTGTATGGTTTGTATCGGTGGTTTAGAAAATTATTGCGGGCGATAAAAGCATTGAAGAAAGTGGTATTACATTCATCCGATAGTAAAGCACAATCTTTCCGAGGATTGCAAAAACGTCAAGTATGATTATATCGAGACATTTGATGTCACGATGTTTACACAATTCAAGAATTTACTAATTGTATGAGTGATTAGGACATAGAGACGATTATATTACTAAAGAACGTGTTTTACTTTCGACTGAAAGTTGAGCAAAATCTTTCCAAAGATTACAAAAATATCAGGTATGATGCTACTGCCCCATTTGATATGATGATGTATATACAGTACAAGAAATTCCCAAGTTCTATAAAAAAATAAACATTAAAACGTTAGGAAGCAAAAGCCTAAGCCAAAGGTAAGCAGGCGTGTGATCGGCTCCAGCCGTCAGGGCGCGGGCGTGCGTCGAGGGCGGT